>CM073771.1:70051072-70651072 GCA_037158775.1 Hetaerina titia
CAATTAAAAGCATTAACCAATCAACCTAGTGGATTGATGTTTGTTCTGAGCGCATTGCAGAGACAGTGTGAAATGTATTGGATGATGATTGGTTTTAGCGATAAAAAACGAATTTCTCGGTCAGCTCTCACGATGTTCTCAGTAGGTAGATCAAAACCTCGAGTCTATTGAAAATATGATCAAGCCGCAGCAGGAAGTCCGGGAAAAAATATTTAACGAAAAACTAATTACTAAAAAAATTGAAAAGGAAACCTATGTTCCGTGCTAAAGTAAACCCAACAGAGAGGGATGCTTAGTTTACCCTCAAATAATGGGGGAATAAATAAAAGTAGGTGAAACGTTTGACGTATTTTAGCTATGTTTTGTTAGAAAATGGGGTTATTACTGAGGACTTTGTGAGGAGAATTGTGTTAGCAGTAGAAGGATTTAGTATAAATAGGTAAGGGAATAAGGTAAAGGGTGGTAATACTCAAGGGTGAAGATATGAAAAAAGGTCAGTCATCATAGTTTTGATGGATTCCTCATCCGCTCCCGTGAGTTCGTAACCGAAAACTCGTTAACCGACACTTCGTCAAATCATTAAAACGATTAAACGGAGATGTTTCATACCCTTTCATTTCCATGACCTTCGTTCGACCTCGCTTCGGGTTAAAAGATGTCTTCATATGAAACTGTGAATTTACCAAAGTGTCGTTGATGTATGTTGTGTTTGTTTACCAATTGTCGAATTAATGAAATGCTGCTGTGACGAAGTGTCCATTCACGAGGAGTTTTTGATCGTACACTAGGAAAACAATATTACTCGTTAACTTAAAATAGCAATTACATACAATTTACTTATACAATAAAACAAACAATGCTATTACTAATTCTATCAAACCTTATTGTACCATTTTAAATAATTGGTTGCAGTTATGGTTAAGGCAAAATAGCACAATCTCACGCATCTCGCTTTTCTTATAAGTCATGCTATGCCAAATTTCATGTCTGGGCTTTTCATATTGTAGGCACTCCTCTATCCTATGCTTAGCTGTGTCTTCTGTTAGGCAGGTACTACATAGATTAGTCCTTGATTTTCCTATTTTATTGAGGTAATGTTCAAAATTTCCGTGGCCTGATAGGAGTTATGTCACTTTTTTAGTTAGCTTAAATTTTATCTTTAGCCTTTCAATGACGTCTGGGAAAATTTCTCTAGTGTGAATACCTTTATCGGAATTCTGCCAGTCTTTATTCCACTGATGAATTGTTTGTTCCCTGAGTATTTCTTTTAATTGTCTTTTGTTTAGGGCGTGATTTTGTTCGATCTTGGAGTTGAAGTATTTTGTGCCTTGGCCCGATTTGACTTCGATAATGCTAATTCTCTCCATGACCTCGTATTTTAGAGGTGGTTGTCCGGTAATTAAACATAGTGCGTCCGTGCTGATTGTCGAGTAACCTTTGCTAATTGCTAAGAGGCAGGGTGTTTGTGCTTCTTTAAGTTTTCTTTCGATTCTGCTGTAGTTAACCTTATGACCCCAAATGGAGCAGCCGATAGGAAGGGTTGTGTAATTCACACGATCATCCAGAATGCGTTAGTACCTCATGCCTTAAGGCGTGGATCGGGTTGAGCGTAATAAAATCAACCAGTGCCGATAAAAATTCATGGAAACTGCTCATTTCACTGCACTGCTTATAAATTCTGGTATGCGCTTGAATTGTTGTGAGCTGGCTTTTACGGTAGTAGTAAATAGATGGTCACTGGGAGTTAAACTGTTCCAATTTACTAAAGAAAGTAAGTAATGCATGCTGTGTTCCGTGGGGACAGCTTAAAAGATATACGCAGATGAGTCGTGTTTTTACTGAGAGGTACATAAACTAACGTTAATTGGCTATGGATTTAAAATTATCAGTGGTGACTGTGTGGGGCAGGAGTTGGTAATGTGTGCTTTGGTTTCTATAATCAGAAGAATGGACACATTTTTTGTGAACCGAGATAATTTTGATCATAGTGGTTCAATGATATTGTCAACTCTTGAGCGCGAGGCTTGTCAGATCTGCGTCATACTATCACAAGCGAAAGATGGGGGAAGTTGCGACTCCCTCGTTTGCTTTTTTTGTCTGTCCGCTATCTCTACCTTCTCGTAAAATCAGGAGATTCCGAATTCTGGAACAATGGCGAGGGAGGCTTAAAATCTCGACAGATATATGCGTCCAGGGTCTTTACTCTCTTTCGTGTTCCGAGCCTTTAAGTGCCTTGTCCTCGTTACGGTACGTATAAATAGCCTAGTTTTGCCTTCGTTGACGCACTCACAACCGCACTGACACTCTCATAACCCTCTGCATCAAACGGCCGCCGCGAGTTTTTCTTTGTGCATCTTGGTAAAAACTTCACTGAATAAACTGGACAGTAATTTTGATGTCATTTTGAGGTGTTGGTTCGTCCCAGGCGAGATCAAAGGCTCATTGAGCGACGTGCGTGAGGAACTAGAAGTTCCCATCCCGTGCTCCAGAAGTCGGAAGGACTGAATGTTAACTTGAATACGGAAGGTTCGAGGGTATGTTTTTAAAGTGCGAGCTATTTGCGCAAGTAAATACGTGCGAGCTATGTGTTGCGGGAAAATAAGAGGGAGATAGAGTGCCCCCGGTTACGCCCTCAATCGACGATGACGATAGAATTCTCATGAAAGCAGAAAAGTAGTGCTTAATGGTCGAGGTAGCATGAGCTATGGCAACGATAACGATGGTCGTACCTTTTTATAAACATTTGACAACCATTCCAGTGGAATTAGGGGTAATCATGGACTCATGCTCCGAGATTTATGCCACAAGCCTCGTTTGCGTGGTGGGTCGCAATTTAAAAGTTAAAGAGAAACTGTGCCAGACAAATTTTACACTACAAATTTCAAGACAATTAAAGGAGATAAAAAAGTCAAGCGAGCCTATAATGAGCTTGAATGTAATTAAAAAAAAACTCCAGTCCCTATCACACTTCACCGAATTCTCAAGTGCTTATCGCCAATTTGAGGGATCCGCTAAAATGACCGGATTTTCTCAGTGCCTCTAGGATTGAAGGAGATAAATAGTTGAAGTAAATTTTGTCCATTGAACACGTGGAATCTTATAGTACGGCGTACAGTTTTTGTCTAAATCATTTCTTAAAA
Source organism: Hetaerina titia (assembly GCA_037158775.1). NCBI lineage: Eukaryota > Metazoa > Arthropoda > Insecta > Odonata > Calopterygidae > Hetaerina > Hetaerina titia. The sequence goes on from CM073771.1 coordinate 70,054,213, forward strand.
GCGTACCACAATTTCATCTGCCTCGTCTGAGAAATTACTTTGAGCCTGTGGTAAAGAGGCTCCCGATTTCTAATGATTTTCTGTTCCATCTGTTCTCAAACTTTCGTATTCTAAGAGCTCTCGCACGCCAGCCGAAGCATCGCGGTACACCTAATCTTTAAAGCGCACAATGGCTTCCTTCACGGCGACACGGCGTATGGTTATTCCGTGGAACACCATTTAGAAGATTCCTAAACGGGGCAGGATGCACCATCCTTCAGCTTACTTGAAAAAAAATTGTGCCGAGCAGCGAACGCGATGGCTAATCTACTATATTTTTCCTAACCGCAGTTCGACAGGTACCGTTCAGATTGCATGGAAATCATTGATTGGTGGGCGACAATCAATGAGGGTTGCAACCAATAGTCGCCTCCTCTGTATTGCGTACGTACGTCCTTCCCTTTTCTCCATAAAACGCTTTCAATGAATTTGGGACAATGGTGACGTTGAAGCACGCTGCTTCATATTCCGTCCATTACTTTCCCACTTTCTCTCTTTCGAATCGAGGAAAAGAAAAATAAAAATTTTCCGCGCTCGTGTTGAAGACGAAACGCACTTTGCATTTGAAAATTCAATTGTGAAGTGCCTTCACTAGTGTGCTGTGTAAATCAGTAAATTTGAATTGAAATATACGTTGAAAATGTACTCTTAATATAAACTGAATGGGATGATGAGTCATGCAGGTTATGCTTCATTCCAAAACAAGCATATAGTATACCCGAAATTCAACCTGTCTAGATAACTTTCCGGTCAAACTGTACAGGTCCGGCTTGCGGAGTCTATTTTTGGATCGCTTACGGTGTAATTACCTGTTATAATCACTTGTCAACAGTCGTTTCCGACAATCCGTATAAGTAATAATTGCTTATCACTTAACAGTCGTTTACGACAAGTCGTTTGGTGTTTCTGTTTCCGACCAGGCGGGGCTTGGCTAAAAACTTTCATAGAGAGGCCCGTTTCTCGACTATCGATCTGAAAAGGGGTTTTAAATGCATAGTGTTTTTCACACAGGTAGCTAATCGATTGAAAAATTTTCCCCGCCTCGAAATCTTAAATTTGTGCTTTGAAATATTTCTTGGAAGGTTTTTAAATTCCAGCAATAGTGAAGTGGGGAAAGACGAGGGGAGTGGAAAGAGGGTAGGGAGATGATTAACTGAACTAGCTAAACGATATTGTATGGTGATTCGAGAGGAGCGAACTCAACTGCATAGATTTGACTAATCCCCGTTGTTTTTATAGCCTTTCGCATTAAAAATCCCACACTTAACGAAAGAAGCCAAGGGATTCCAATGGTCAAGCTTCCTATCCGAACGGGTTCTCTCTCCATTTGAAATGCTCCCTATATGGTATTCCTACACCGCCAGGATTAGAATCGGGATCCACGGGCATTCGAACCTGGGCTTTCGGAGTGGGAAGTCAGTAAACAAGAACCGCACAACACTAATCCGATCCCCACCTTGAGGAGATTCCTTCGAAAGGTCGTTAAGCTTCTTTTTCCAAACCGAAGTTTGTTGTTCTGTGAAAATATTTTCTAATCTTTTGTGTGAGCCTGAACATCAGATTCCATCGGAGCGATTGAGTTGAACTTCGATAGCATTCAATTCCACTGAGGTACAAGTAATTCGGTGTTTTTTCTGTCTCTCGTGGTATTTAAAGCGGTTTGTTTGAATCGACCTGGTCAATCTCCTTGGGAAACCTAACATTCCCGAAGAACCTCCGCGTCCCTTAGGAAAAAAGATGAATTGTGGAATGTCATAGATGATGCGTTAATACTAGAAGTGACTTTATCATGTCGGAAACAGAAAATGAACTTATCTACTTTGCGAAAACTTCCGCCGCCTCAGCGCGTGAGGCGGGGATAACGTCACTTCATGTGCGTAGGTCGCTTGTTAGCGCTGGCGAAAATTGAAATAATGAGTAATTTAAGTTGAAATGAAGGCTTACTTGGACCGGGTGATATTTAAATTGTTAATGACAGGCCTACACACCCGTCCCCACAGCATGAATGGCACAAGCGGTTTTTGAGATGAATCCATGTCGAAAAGAAGTGTGGGTACCATCACGTAATATTTCAAAATATTTTTATGGACGGATGTTATTTTTGCCTTAATGGGTCTGCTTTTATCACTACCGAATTTTATTACTTTTTTACCTTCTTCTAAAATAGTTTTGTTCTCCGCCTATCTTCTTTCTCTTTATTTTTTTGAATATTAATAAACGCAGCGACTGTTTGTGAGAACATTGAGAGTTATTCGATAGTTTATTGATATCAACCAGAAAACAGGTGCAGGAGATACGGGTACATAATTTATTAGGCTCGAAAAATCCCAAGATATCGGCACGTTTTATTACGACATGATAATTTATACTGGGCATTTGTCCAATCAAAGGGTTATTTATTTTATCTATCAGTGTTAGAAATACCATTTGGAAATTTTACACTTAATTACAGTTAATGTTTGTTTGCGCTCCTCTATCCTGGTGATTCATGCGTGTATTATAGATAAATTGGAGTGGTCGCAATTTCAACTCTGTGTATCGTGTAATCATCATGAAGAAAGTTGTTGATATCTAACTGATCTAACTCTACCAGAACACATCTTGTTAAGGATCTGAAATACGTATATATTTCTTAAACCATGCAATTTCACCGGTTTAAACTTCGAATTGAAAATTATTTGTGGATTGAGAAAATATTGTGCGTTTGTCTCGGAAGAGCTCGTATAAAGGATGTCAGAGTCAATTGGGGAAGATGATCTTCTCAGTCATCAATGAATAAAGTGACTTGTGCTCTTTTATGATGCAAATATGAGTTGTTCGTTTTTTCGGTTCCTCGTCTACTAACTAAAATACGAGATGCATGAAATATGGAAATATTAATTTGTTAAATATTATATTATGCTAAAATTAAAATCATAATCAAAGTGGAATTTAAAGAAAACTCTAGCGAGTTAGCCATCAACCAGCAGTGAACAAAAAGTGGTTTGGTGCCCTATCTGTGTTAAGTGTTTTTTCTGCAGTTTGGTGTTGAAATGCTGGTGCATTCGATAAATGCAGTTTGATTAGTTGGCATTTGTAATAATCAGAAGCAATCATTACCAAAGACTTGGATTAATCGATTTGTAAAATTATTCAATGAAAATTCGTCATTATTAGAACATTGAGAGATATTTATTCGATAGTTTATTGGTGTCAAACAATTTACCTGGCAGTGTTGTAGATATTACAGTTTGAAAAGAAACGTTCCAGAATCATTTTTCATTGTATTCGATATTTTAAACATTCTAGCAGCGCCATTCCGAAACTTTTCCAAACCATACAGGTAAACGATCTTATAGCGTTCGGCGAGTCCGAGGTGGTGGCGGACCTTTATTTGAGCCTTACACTTGACCTTGGGACGGTCATCTGTCCATAAGTGATTCTGAGCTGGTGGCGAGCCTTATATTTGGAACTTAGGTTTGACCCGAAATTATGAAACGTATGGCCTGCAATGAGAGCAGTGAAAAGCCGGGTCTTAGAAAAAACAAACAAGGCACGAGAGATAGGGAGAATACAACGACCTCTTATTCTTAATTTTTATGATAGGCTCACTTTGGAGCGAATAAAGTGAGAGATACCAAAATTCTTTTGAAGCGGGTGAGAAAGTTTTTACGGGGTGTTTTTTTTTAGCGTCTAAAGCCGCCTCTTCATACATTCGGAAAGCTTTGAAGGTGACACTTAACAGAAAACTATCACGAGGTCTCAGCACTCAAGCATAATCCAGAGATTTAGGACTTCTAATGGAAAAATGAATGCCTAGATCTTAAGATAACGACGATTTTTCATGAATTTTACACTTTTTTCCACCGTTCGATATTTTTACTCAACGTTTTGCTCGGCAAGAATTCTTTTATCTCTTACGACCTCTTCTCCGCTACTACTTTAACTCTCGAACCCTAAAATCGTGTGCTGGCAAAATACGAGTACGTGTGCTCAAGCTGATCACCTAATTGATCTGATGAATTTTCACCCTGGCATTTCTTTTTGTGGTTTCCACGAAAACCCATGTAAATGCATTCAGAACGCAAACGGCGGTGAAAAATTATGATAGATACCAGTATTAATATGTACAATAATAGGACACATTGCAACGTCTTGGGATTTGTAATTAAGCGAAAAATTTGACCTACGTGTGTATCATTGCCGATAAATGTCTTCGCCAATTCTCTCCATTTTCATTTTACTCTGATCACCTTGTGTTTAGGCGATTTCAACAACTGCCACGTAGTTCAATGTGCGGTGGTGGCGAAAGGTCCCCCAGAACTCAGAATCGCGGTAGGCCGTAAATTTTCTGTTTTAAAAACCTTACGTTTGGCTGACATTACGTGTAGCGTCGGATTTCAGAATAACCCTGCTGTCCCCTTATTCAATTTCGCCCTACGATGCAGTCTTTGCTTGCATCAAGAAAACAGCGATATAAGATTCCAGGGACAAACTTTTTTTCCTCAAATTGTCCAAAATTTTGGTGGTTTTAATAGCTATCGTTCAATTTTTGCCTTTTGCTTTTTGGATGGAATCTAATAGGAATGATTTCCTCCGGTGGTCTGAATCCCTACTTCTTCCTTGCTCTCCATTTTAATCGCCGTTTCCTTTTCCTTCCTTAGACCCGTGGACGATGATTCCGCGAGCGAGAGCAGCTACTCGTCTTCGGTGGTTGGCGGCCAGGGGGGCTACCGCCTTCCCAGGAGACAACATTGGACCAACAAGGCACAGTTCGTGCTCGCCTGCATCGGATACAGCGTCGGCCTGGGCAACGTCTGGAGGTTCCCCTACCTCTGTTACCGAAGCGGCGGAGGTAAGCCCATCACTCAATGCGTCATCCGTGATAATCAGTCTTTACGGTCACGTGGACATAATAAGCGTTGTCCTCTGTAACGAGAGACGTTACATATGCAGCTGCGTCGGATGCATGGTACCGAAGATATATTTGTTATCGCCTTTTTGCCGGCCGAAGTCGGTTTTTCAGTAACGCTCACATTCTACCGCTTATCGCATCTGAGAAGAAGCTAATCGGGAAGGAATATCCTCAGTTCAAAAGACTTAGGAAGGAATTTACTTTGGCATTGATAGGAATCTCTTTTCGTGGGGCATCGTCTCTTTTCTTGATGTTTTGACTGAATGATAGCCGCGGTGCCTCAAAACTGAATTGACATTTTATACCAAGCGGAAATGCTGATGCCTCGGTGTCCTCTTGTAACCTTGAAAATATCCCGAACTAAATCGGAGGTATCTTGCCATTCTTTGTCCATCCTTCAAACGGGGATAATGGGCTATGAAAACAACCTCCAGGAGCCTGTATCCCTCTTTGTGTTTCTAGATAAACCATATTGGCGAGTTGCCTTCCACGGCAAGCGAAGTAAGGAGTATGAAAGTTTATGACGTACGAGTATTATACTCGTATATTCGCTTCAATTAGACGAACCCTTCATATGATGACACTGATGAAGGCCACTAATTAGACTAATGCCATACAGAAATAGTTAGATATATTCATTGAGATAGTAATTGAAGTACACTGTTAGTTAAATCTGAATTGATAGTGGTAATTGGAATTATATAATGTTATGAAAGCTGAAGTGGTGCCGTAAACAACAACAGTGGGAAACCAATGCTCGAAATAACGCATGTTCTCGTCACTTACGAATTTAGCACCGAGTTACCAGACAAAATTATCGAGATCAGTTGAACTTTGATCACCCAATTTTTTGCATTCTGCCATTCACTCAAAAGGCCACCTTCCTCCAAGGTGGAGTTCTTAGTCACGTAATAAGGACAAAATGTCAACGCTAAGACAAGATGGGCCAAGAATGCCACAAAAGAAAATTTGTCCCATGAAAGGAAATGTGTGGATTAATTAATTACGTGTCGAGGCAAACGATTACAATGGATCAACACATGGCGACTATCGCTGAGCCCTATATTCATTCTCGTTATGGGTTTCATTTTGTGAATGTACAGAATGGGTCTTTGTTGCGTCAAAACAATGAGCTGTTCAACGTTCACTTTGCCTATTGAGACAGACTTTTTGCTGACATTTTTCGAAACGACCCGTCGTATTCAAAAATTACTAATCGCGAATGCTAATATTTTACTTCATTACTAACCAGTGGCTTCACAGTAGTGATTGGTGTGGCTTCTTTTTACGTCGTTGCAAGCGTAGAATCCACAAAAATGTTTTGTCGTATGAATCACTAGGCTAATGTACTGTCATTAAGTTCGAATAAAGTAATTGAGATTGAGAATCTGTACACTTGTGTCGAGTATGCTCGGCCAGCAATTAGAGGAGATTAACGTCACACATTTTTGTTCATTGGGCTAAGTGGAGCACTGGACTGCTGACAGGAAATCACATGTTCAATCAAATCTTTAATCCAAATTACATGGAAAAGCATACGTTCTCTGTGTCATTTGATTGGCAAAGCTACTCAGTTGACATCTGAAGATGCGATTCCTGATGTTATATTATGCAGATTTAATTATTCGCGTGTAACATCCAATAAAGATAGAGTCCTCTTCATAGCAATTTTTGGAATATGAGTTCATTTCATTGAAATAGGAAATGAAACAAAATTATGTCGCTTTATTGTTGACTCTCATCCTCACCAAAACCGAGTATTAAAATCATTCTATTAACCTACCTACGAAGATCTCTTAATAGCAAAAGCAATAATAGGAGGCATTTATTTCGTAGAAATAAACAATGTAAATTCCAGCCTTGTTTAGAAATGTTATTTCTCAGGCTTTGTATCAATTTTGACTCAATTGTGCATTTCGATGTGAAATCCTATTTATTAAAGAAAATGCTGGTGGTAATTATTTTCTAACGGAAATAATAATTCCAGAAAGTGCTTCTCCTTACTTTCTGTTTGTCATATTTTTCAGTTTTACTTGTTTTTTTCTTGTTCTGTTCTCCTAGTTAAAATTCCATGTTTTAAGTTCAACGAAAAATAATATTCATCTAATTGTTCACTCAGAATTTTAAAATGTTTTATGACCTTGATGAAACCGCCGAAAGGTAACTGGAAAAAGGCATTCAAATTACATTCATAAAATACCCAAGCAATGGTTATTTAAAGCTCCTGAAAATTCCTACGTTACTTTACTATGAGTCCATAGATAAAGGATCCCCCAACTAATTCATTTATTTATCTTGTTAATTAAAGGCGTTTCCTCTAGTTCAAAAAAGATTACATGTTCGATTCGATTTTTTTCAAGCTGAGAGGTATTTTCCAATATTAAGGCAAAATGGTGGTGTGTCTGACTTTCATCAAATTAGCATGCGTGATTATTGAATTGATATTTTTGAAGCGATTTCAAATGTATTATTTACAAGATAATTACCTATATTCCAATAGAACATCAGTCATTCATGACCATATAAAGGCCTTCGGTGGAGTGTTTGCTGAAATAATCGATCTGGCAGTGACATAGTTCCGGGTGACTTCAATGCTTGACGAAGTGCTCGAGAAGTTCAACTAGCCATAAAAGTCTTTTTCTGGAAGAAATACGGATATCCTCAATCTCTAATTAAGAGAAGGGACGGAAGTAGCAGGTAGTACTAGGAGCCAGTTGGTCAATACTCCCCTTTCAGTAACGTGAACGCATGAGTAGATGCTTTTGTAACTCTTTATCGAAGATTTTACTGGACATGGTGTTCCGAGGTCTACCTGAATGAAATCAACCAGAGAAATCACGATAGGCTTCAGTCTCTTCTACTGGATTATTTTCATATAAATGGGAATTGACAAAGTTCATTACGTGGGAGCCTTAGTTCATCAGTGGTAGACAGTAGCAAACATTGTTGTGTGGTCACTTTGAATGTACCTGTCAAGATGATTCAAGGAGCGAGCGAAGGTTAATTTAATTCTCCATAGAGAAGGCCAACCAGAAACGGCTATGCTATGGCAAGGCCTTGATATTTATTCAAACGTGAGAAATTTCATTGTGAAAAATCATTTGCCTGCCCCGAGTTTTTTTTTTACTTTCTTCGCTTGCGAGTTTCAGTATGGCAAAATTAATATGTTGATGCCATTCCCGTGACCACAGAAAAAAATGTCTAGTTAAATTATCCTTCCTCATGAAAAATTTTTAGATGTATTTCGTGGTAATGATTATGTACTAAGTTGCGGTTTAATTTTATGTTCTCCTGTGATTGAGATAATTTGTCACCGTGAAAAGAGATAAATTATCGTTTTTCAACCTCGTTAGTTCAGTTTCGAGCCAACTAAACGAAGTGAAGCCTGAAAGTGTTAAGTATATAGTATTACATATTTGTATACTATAGTTCCGGTGGTAGGAAAGTCTTTGGTCCTGGTGTCGGCCTTGCCATTGACTTTTTGATATAGTACAAGTCGAGGGCCATGAGTAAAGTTATAATCGTCAGTTGTAAACTTCGATGTGGTGCTCGGAAAGTTGATTGCTAATGCAAGGGCATAAGGGTAGACTGAAGACTTTTGGAAAGTAGATGTGGGGAAAAAGGGAAAAAGTAAAATAGTGGGAAGGGAAAATAAACGAAGTACTAGGCATGGCAGGGTAGAAGAGAGGGTTGGTGGGGGAGATTCAAAGGAAGCAAGAAAAGTGGATGCGAAACCTTCTGATTTCCGATAGAATGTTGAAGATTGTGAGAGATAGGAGAATGTTTGGCAGTAGAGATGGGCGAGGAAAAGGATATTCATCTTTTGACAGAATGAAGGGAGGCAGAAAGTACGCGAAATCAAACAAATATCTTATTACTGTTGAATATTACTTTTTGTAGAATTAGATAAAGCTTAGAAATGTAGGAGTGGTTAAGTCTTAGTACCCATCCAGAACCTATCTAATAGCAATAATTAAGAAAGCATCATCGATACAAAACCCCCATCCTCAATACAAAATCCGAACCGCTGGCTTTCTGTTGAAGTTACTCAATAGTTACTCAATAGTCAAAACAAATAAGCTCCAGATATACCTGTATGTACGTAAACGTCGACAACTAAAGAGGTATCAGTGTAACCTTCATTGTATAGTGACATATTCGTTGTTTTTGATATTTTCTCTGGCCACTAAATTATGGAAAACTTATATGTATTCTCGTATGTTCCGTAATAATTAGTACGTTTTACGTGTTGAGTGTTCAGGTCTCTTTGAGAAGGGACATCTTCCATAGCGTACATTCTTATAGATAATTGAAGGGGAATTTGAATATCTTGCAGCCCAAAATTGACTAATAATATAAACCTTTTTAATTAATAACTTTTTAATTAACATTTTAATCAACTAATTCTTCCGATGGCATTTAAAAAAATTTTAATGTCTATGTACGAATGAAATGAAAAATAGTGAATGGCTTGTTTGCAAACCCAATGTATAAAAGCTTCTGCGATATTTATTTCCCGGAAATATCTGATCAGCAGCTAATTTTCGTGACGGGAATGAAAAAAAAGGGAATCTTTGGAAAAGAAATGGAAATGGGGAGAATTAGATAGAAAATGTGAGACCTGGTACGTTTCCAGAAATTAAAAAATTGCAAAGATTTTTCATTTCTTTAATTTAAAACAGTTTTTACTTTTGACTGCGAACACGAATTTTGAATTCACTCACTTAGGGATACTGCGAACGGTTTCATTTCGCACCATAAGATATTAAATAGGACAGGCTTGATGTGTTTCAGCGTCTCTCATCATTGAAACAGGCCGACAAAATAACAGTTAATAAATTTGTCATCGACTTCACCTGGTTTGGTTTACTTTGTTCGCAATGAACAAGTGGTTCCTTTCACAGTTTCATGTCGTGTAGTTGAATTTTACGTGTGATTGTCAATTCTCTCTTATCCCGATGATGCCGATTTAACACATTTTCGCCAGTATGCCACAAGCGAGCACAAAGCTCATCAACGACCGTTTTCACTTTCTTTCAGTGTTCTCTCGGCAGAATATTGGTGAAATATGATAAGATTGATGAAGACATTAAGGAGGTTGGATCGTGACTTCAAGGGATACTGTGTCACTTTTATGTTAGAATGACGAATGATGAAAAGTAATGCAACATCCATTCATGTGTAGTTCGTAAACAGATACGATTTGAATATAAAGTGCTCAAGTATCGTAATTTTTTTTATTATTTTTAAAACGACTTTAAAGCTTATTTTGAGCTAATTTTGAGGCGCCACGTTTGGAAATTACGCAATTTCTGCTGGTTTATCTCAGAAATGTATTATTAAAAATTAAAATTTAAACAAAGGCAGGTAATTTCTGTAATGTCAACACTATTTAATCTATTATTATATTATTGCACCCGTGATATCAATTTGTCGTGAGCACAACATATGTTTCTGCAGCATTCACCCATATTTCTTCTGGTGGTAGTCCTCCAATTGAATAAGAGCAAATCTTGGTTTCTTTTTGTCAATTGTTAATAAATCATAGACAGAATGCATTTAAGGCTGAAAATTTTTCGAAAATAGCATCGGAATGACATGTGTTCGATATCTCGAGGCAAACTTACAAGGGAAAATGCCAGCAGATTGGTTATGGTTAGCATTTGGAGTTCTCATGTCTTAGGCAGCAAACATGTCAATACCAATTAAGAGATCACTCCTCCTCACATTATTGTATGGGGGTGAAACTTGGGTGTGCCAGAATAAGCATGAAGTGACGACTAAATGCGGTTGGTATGGGGTGCTTAAGGAGTGTTTGAGGTGTAAAAAAATATGATAGATGGGGTGAGGAAGTGTGGAATGAGTGGAGTTTGACACAATGCGGATTGAATGAACCTGTAATGGACAAATATGAGAGAAATGCCCTACGCTGTGATTTGAGGGAATGGGATAAACCGTGAAAGTTGTGGGTGAATGTGGCCGAAGAGACACAATTCAAGGAATATTAAAAGTCACAGGATCCGAAGAGTAAGTATAAAACTATGCATGTCTGTTGACTGAGGCGAAAGGATTATGCACAGACGGGGTATTATGGAGGAAATTACTCCTAAGGAAAGTTTCCTTTCATAACCTAAATTATGGCTCCACCTACCCCAAAAGGCAACAATATGGAGGGTACCTATGATCATGTCTCAATTCTCTCCGTAGGCATTTCAAATGAAGTTTTCCAGATATGTAATTAAGTAGGTATTACTTGCGCGAATGATTATGATTACCCCAAGAGAGCATGAAGAGCAAACGTATCCTCTTTTGAGTACAGGGCGTTAGCTAGCTATGTTGTTAAAATATGAATCTTGAAGTTGATCCTATGGATATGCTTTTGTGTAATTGTTATGTAAAAGTTTTCATCGAGTGTGAAATAGAAAGTTGTGGCATTTAGGCCCGGTTTAATGTCGTCTTGTTAAATCCAATTGTTAGTTGATGCGAACTTTGACTTAAATTGAAGATTACTGAGATCAGATTTTATAAAAAAAATGAGACTTCTCATTGGTGAATGTGAACATTGCAACTAGAGTAACGTCATCTGTCAGTTATATAACTGTTTAACGGTCCATGTCTAACTATCGGTAATTAAATTTTTGTTTTGGTCTTAAACGTGAGTTAAAGTTAATCTTCAGTTAAACGAGAATTATAAAAATCGGGCCTTGGTGGAGTTCGATGCTTTGATAATACGTCGTCAGCAGTCTAGGCATGAGAAACCGGAATGGTTGACCGTGGCAGTAATAGAATCGAAACCCAATAATTTCAGAAATTTCGTGTAATTGGTAAATTGTCCGTTATAGGGCAATACCACTTCAAAAATATGTACAATGTATTTTAGCGATAATTTGAAAAAAAATACTTTTTTAATGGTGACGCAGTAGTTAGTTGTCCTAATCATGTCTTCACTTGCAACTTACTAAGCAGGTACGCTCAAATGATACCCAATGTTTTTGTTCCATGGCGAAAAGAAAATGCTATTCACTTCTGGGTACCCTTTGTTGAACAGAGAATAATTAGTAACAATGGTTTTCTTTGTTCCTGATGGTTGGACCTGCAACAGTTGCGAAAGTTCGAACAATGCAGAACACGAAGCGACTACCGAAAACAATTCCGCATAACAGTCGATTCTGCGGAGAATTACGCTTCAGATTATTTGGCTGTGTGGCCAAAGTTGGTGCGCGAATGTTTATCGTTTATTTTGAAACCCTGACTCCTAATTTGAATTTCAACTAATGTCCTTCACTCATCCAGTTGCCTCGGGTATCTAGTGCGTGGGAGATATGATATATAATTTCAGGAATATGAAAATAATCCAATCACCGCTCTTAACATTTACTTCCTATCGCCACAAGTTGCCTACTGTTAAAAGAAAATCTGCATTCGAAGTTTAAGGCAACGTTGAAATTTATCACAAGTGAGGTTCGAAAGGTTAATTGCTTCCAATACATCAATTGGATATGCCAACATCGATGAAGTCACCTCAGAGCACTTGAAATACATCCACCTGCAATTCTCGCTTAATGCCCAGTTGCGGCAGTAAACGTTCATGTAAATTAGAATCGCAAAAAGCTTTTGTGTTATCGTAATTTATAATCACTCCCGAGTTAATGGTCGCAAATTGACCTCGCTATGTTTTTCAGTCCTGCGAAGAATTGTCGTCCAGTCTTCTTTTGAAACTTTGCATGTTCATTGAACAGTGCTCGTTCCTAGTGAATGGTACTTTGGGAACTCCTCCAATAGCAAGTATCAATTCCATATAAAGGCTGCCTCGTCAATCATATCCCGAGTTTGTCCTTGATTGAGTAGGAAGAAAAAAAAAGGTTGTTATGCACAATATCCTCTAATGGCAATACTCCATTTGCGACTTCTCATTTTGTAATCCGTAAGTGCGCACGCGATGAAAACGGGGCGAAAGTCGCGATTTTGTCAGCTATTTCGATTGGAGAAAAAATGATTGGAAAAGTGTCGGGTATGATTTTCACAAGGATTGTGGTTTTTTCTATGGGTTAATTATTTAACTGTCTGGCCTCTTGCGTTTGTTGTTCGTTAATAAACAGAAGCATCAATGGTTTTACGTGGGAACCTTAGAACCATAAATGAAACTAGGTGCGCGTACACAGTAGTACAGACGAGTGTTGCAGACACACATGTTAATTATTGAGTATATGATACCTTTTACATGGAGTATCGATACCATAAACCTTGGTACGATGTACGATTCACGTAAATCGTATGCTAATTTATTAATTATACACGCGATGTACTAAGAATAAGAACATTTCAAACAGGTTTGGAGAGGAAAATCTTCAGGAAGTTAAAGATTAAATTTGGTTATAAGCTGGAGCTTCTGAAGTAGCTCAAGTATTTGGGTAGTATTTTGAAGGAAAATGGGTATGATGGTTGAGTTATTAGGAGGAGAAATGCGCCAGCCAAGGAAGTAATAGCAAATTGGTGACAGGTACGCTGTGTAAAGACATTTAACAAAAATCATTGAAGAATTTAAAATGGAGCGTTACCCTTTAGCTGGATGTTAAAAGTCGTAACTGAAGTGAGAATGTAAGGTTAGTGGAGAATAGGAAGGAAAGGAATAGGCTCAATAGATGGTATGAAGTTAAGTAGAAAATATGAACAACTGAAGAAATTAATTGAAGTTAAAAAAAATGTAATCTACGCGTAATGTTCTACGATATATCACAAACATTAGTTCTGGAGGACAGTCAGAGAAGCTATTTTCAAGCGTTAGATTGCCATTGACGATGGTGACTTATGGTGAACGTATTTCGCCAAACGTTTTGAAGCTCACATGCGCTTTTTGAGCAATCAAAGTTAAAAAATTTCGTTAATGTGGGTGTTCTCCAGCATCCCATCCCTTTTATCTGTTCGGCATAACCTGAGAGGTCCTTCTTTTCTCAGTATCTTTTAAATAGTTCATTTCCAACATTCTTTCCAATTTTTAAGTTTTAAAACGGTAAATATGGAACATTCACATAAATCGGTTGGCGCGAAGTCTTTTTTTTCCGTGCTAGCCTTTTGTTTAATGTAGTCGCTATTATTTTGTATTTACGATAAGAATTCCACACTAAATGGTCGACTTTATTTATCAAAACCGAGTGGAATCAACTCACTTTAGTAGGTGTCTATTCTCGGAATCCACTTGGTACTAGTAATATAACTTATTGTTGTGCCATAGTGAGCGATGCCGCTTAATTGTCAAAGTCATTCAAAACACGGGACATTATTTTCAAGACTCGACTTACAAATCTACGTTCAATCGAATTTAACTACCGAGAATACCGAAGCTCATTAAAATCCCTTTAGTTTAAGCAAGAATAATTGAGGACTCTGCTAAACTTAAAAAAAAACTTTATTTCATCAATTTTAAAAATTTCCGGTCCTTATTAATTATTTTATTATTTGTCCCATTTATTCCCTCGTGTCACTACAAGATCGGTATAAATATTGTTTATAACATTTTGACGAAAGACGTCGTGATATGCACCCTATACGAGCTAAAAAAAACAGAGACTTAAAATACAAATGTTAGCAAAGGTAGATGAAGTGCTGTGGTTGGAATAATAAATTACATCAAAAATTCATCTGATGGGCTTATTCGGGAGTTAGAAACCGGATGCTAAGTCAAAGATCCAGGACTGTACGTTAATGGTTAATCCCCGAGAATAAAGCTGTTGGAAAACTTGTGTTAAATTAGCCAATTTCCTATTCGGAGAAAAATTCAATCCTGGTAGCTCACTCTTTTATTTTAACTTTGGACAGTCGCTGAGTATCTACCGCGATTCCCGACTGGAGCACATGGATTGAGTGAAGGAGAGGAGAATGCAAGATGACGCCGTGCTGTCGAGATGCTGTGGAAAAAAATGAATTTGACTTTTTTCCAAGACTCATCCTCATTCGTGTGCGCGAATGTTGTTTTAATCTTCGCAACAGACGTTTGTCGTGTCCACTCACGCTCTTGCAGTGTGACGAAACATCTAGATTCTATCTCCGCTGTCGAGAGATACATCAACTCGTCCCTTCAGTTAGTGAGGATGGGGCTTGTATTTTTCCGTCCCAATATCGCTTCTTAGTCAGGAAGCGGGACCTTCGACGCTCAACAATCTGATGCCGAAGTGTGATCGTTCACTTCAAAGTAGTATGGCCTCTGACATTCCTGTGTAATTTTAAGTGCGTGGAATTACTGTTTGCGAGAGCATCGGATTGTTTCAGTGGGCGGAGTGCGGTAGCTTAGCATGCCAGATTCCTCGAATCGAACCCCAATCTATGAATTAGAATTCTCAGCTATTTTTCGACCGCTCTAGGATTGGTGTGTAACGAGAATGTCTTCAAAAGTTACCGTACTTCTTTGCCTCCACCGTTTGGGATTTTAATTTACCTAGGGCACCTTCGGCAGGAAAAGATTAATGACTATTTCTGGTCAAAATTCTTACCCACTCCCAAGGCACCCAGCTGCGTTTTAAAGATGTAGTTGACATCAGCTGTCACCTCTCGTAATTATTAATAAGTTCCTATGGTAAAATTTGTTATCTTCGGCGTAACTTTATGGAATTTGAATAACATGTTGAAATGAAATTATTGACTTTGTAATTCCACACATTTTATGTAAAAACACGACCCAGGTTTCGACGCTGAACGTCGATCATCACCTGATGATGACGTTCAACGTCGAAACCTGGGTCGTGTTTTTAAAAAAAGTGTGTGGGATTACAAAGTCAATACTTTTATTTCGTTTCAATAAGTCCCACTAGTGAATGAATTTCAATCATTCAGTATTTCCCTGCTAAAATGTAGGTGCTACTCACAGTATGGTATATCAATGTCAAAAGAGGTAGTAGTAATCATATTTACGGAGATGTTCTTTATTTTCAATGTCAACGGCTGTTCCTTTGGTTCAATTCGTTCCTACATATATGTATTAGACGGAATCGAAAACCATTTGTAATAATTCATGTCATGGATAGAAGAAAAAAATTATTTATGAAATTTTCCGAAAACGTTTTGTAGCACATTTTAAAGAAGAAAATCGTAAATTTTAAACCCAAATTCGATTAAAAATGAAACATGTTTTTTCAGTTACATATCATTTTGAATATAGAAATACGCGTTGAAGTTATTTAAAATATTTTTAAATGTAATTTTATCATTATTTACATTTAGTGTTTTTTTAAAATTGGTATTGGCCGTTTAAGGGGTACAAACTACTTTCCTTTACCCCTCACAGCAAAACACAACCTGACATTCGGCACTACAAGAAACCATCCTTCGATTCTGTATATGGTGCTTCCTTCCTCTCTTCATTCCGTCCAAAATGCCTATCCTGTCCCTACCCCTCCTTAGCTTGTGACGCGCAAACTAATGAACCTTGTTTTGTTCAATTTCGTAAATATTTTGGTATAACGTTCTGGAAGTAGGCGAACTTACAAAAGAGTTGGATGTCATAATTATTCGTATTTTTTTCTGAAATTGGTATTTCATTTATTGTTTGATAAGAATACCGTTTAAGGTAGGTTTCGGGTGGACACAGACTGAATTCACCCACATTACTTAGCCTCGCATAGCAAGACACAAAATGACGCCCGACACTGCATTAAACCGTTTACCAATCCCGCATACATTCCCATTATTACGTCCAATAAGCCTACCATTTCCTACCCTTTCTCGTTTGCCTAACGTCTCTCTACTCTATCACAGTCTTCACCTTTCCATCGAATTAAAATAATAAAATGTTGAGGCACTAACAGAGTATCCGTTAAATTCCTGTTTGCGTACGTGTTAGAAACATTTCGATTTGTTATTTGCATTAGGACCTACACGAAAAGCAAAGGACCTTGGGTACTCAGTGTCCCTCAAACCACCTTCGAATAACAGGTAGGAAAATAATAGGTAATCACACGCGCCTGGTACAAAATGCTCCAATGCAAGAAGACTAAGTTTTTGACTTCAGACTAAAGTGAGTTAATAAATTTCCCACCAAATCATCGAATCGTTGTCAACCTTTCATTAAATCGTGCTAATTAACCCGTAGGTTGAGATTGGTGAAGGTATTAACTTCGTATTTGGATCTGAAGGCTGCTTGTGATACGGCACATTCAGGCTTTTGGTAATAATTTTTTAATCCCTTTTCCGCCCATAGCTTTCTGAATCCTTAATTATCCAGGAAAAAACACTCATATTGAGATTTTTCGAGTTATCAGAAATATACCCCAGATTTGATCTAATGGGTCTCCGATTGGTGTGCACTTTTTGCATTTCATAACCACGAATTTTCTAGTTTCATTTCATCCAAGTTTTTATCATTCATACTTGTGTATGTATTTATCAGCTACTCAAATAATAACTGTAACGTAAGACGCATACTAATTGTGTGCTTCTTTCGGATGGAAATTCTGAATTTGTATTTCTTTGAGTGTAGTATTTAATGTGGCGTATGCACTCAAATGGTATTTATAATGACTTAGGGTTCCTAACTCTGGCTAATAAACAATAACATGCGACAAAGACAAAGGCAGGAATGGCTTATTGGAGAAAATGCTTTGGTTTAATGTTGCCAGATAATTTTAGAAACGAAGAAAAAGGATATTTAGAAAGAAATGAGCACTTTGTGACTTCCACACTTTTATTCTACTTTATTCACACTTTTATTTTACTTTCACAAAGTGCTTATTTCTTTCTAAATATGACGTCCTTCCACAAAATAAAAGCTTCTACCTTCGATTTAAGAAAAATGATCAAGGATCGTAGATTCAGTTAATGAAAAACAGCTCAAATGGCATGGTCAACCACTCCGAATGAATGAGGATCGAATACCACCGAAGATTTTGGAACTGGCAGCAAGCAGGAAGGGCGACCAAGGGAAATGTGACGAGACAGCATTGGAGGAAAAATTGGCGAAGGAGGACTGTGACCTGGAGGATAGAACGAGAGCCAAATAATTGGTGATTAGGATGTGATCAGAGGCAAACTTAAAGCTGCAAATACAGGAGATTAAAAATAATGGAAAAATATTCTCAAGCACAAAGTCCTCGTCAGAAACCTTACGCATTTAGGTGACCTAGTCAGTGTTCCACCAGGCAAGCCTAGTGATGTATCAGAAGTGGTGCTGAATGCGCCGTCCCTCTCTGACGGCGATCAAGAATGGGAACACTCTTCGGCCCTCTTATTCTGCTGCGCCCGCTGTGTTGTGGTTGCCGATGTTGAGCCAGAGCTTCCTGCTCACGTGCTTACCCAACAAAAGCCTTGAGAGTTGTGCGAGACAGTCGATTGGGCGGTCTTGCTTTGCTTTCTCGTCGATAATTGCTTTCCTTCGACTGCATTCGGAAAATGGACGACCATTGTTACTACCGTTGTTGTTTTCCATTCTCGGCGTCAACTGCTGGAATAGGGAACAAGTGATCAGTTCCTCCTCTCGTGTCTCCGTTAAAGCTCACCTGCTTCGTACTTTCACCGATGTTCAGTATCCAAGGTTTGTTTCGAAAAATTCTTGCCTCTTCCAAACCTTCCCTTTTATATTTTCCTTCCCTTACTATTTCCTGTTGCAAAACATAAGCGAGCTCTTTGTGTAAATTATATTGAATATGTAGGCATTTTTCTGTCTTTAATTTTTCATATAAGGCGCGTTTTACGCAAACGTCTTGAATATTTGCAATGGAAATGAGGTTCGGTTGTGCTTCGAAAAATATGCCACGTCAATTGGTGAATATTTTAAATATTTATGCAGAAACTGCTCCCTTAAAAATGAGTTTCTCAAATTTATTTCGCACTTATTTTAACGATTTTATCACAAAATTTACTTCTACTACATAAAACGTATTTATAACAAAAAACAAAATCGGAGCATTATCACTACCCATACTTGCAATCAATATAATTGTTCTTTCCTTTGGTCGTTAGATTTGAGTGAGAGTCGTAATAGCCCAGTGGATAAGTATTTTGATGCTCTCCCAGGGGTGGATATAGAATTTTTGCGATGAGAGATGACTTTACGGTGGAACATGAAGCATACAAGTATGTTATCAGTCTTATTTTTCGTAATATATTTTCGCCAAGTCTTTCATGCCGATTCTCTTTGAAAGTATGCTCTATTTAATAATTCTAAATGTATTCTGTTGAAGTTAGAGAAACAGATTGGCACCATTAACACGAATTAGTTAAAAAAAAGTTGTTTATTTATCGGTCTATTAATTTTTTCCGGGAACATTTAGAATAAACTTTATTTCCCTTTAACTTTGAAATCAAATTGTTTTCCCTTCCTTTCTTCTAGTGGAGTGCGCTTCTCCATCTGTGTCGGCCACTATGCTGACCCCGTTCCCATTCCCACTAATGCCATTGAGTAAACATATTTGTCATCCAAAGGGGTGTGAATTTTCACTGACAGAAAATATAAATGGAAATTGACCGTGATGTATTTATTATTTTATACAATGTATGATGGCTTATAATATAAGTATATTTTGTATCCAATTTTCTTTGAGCCACCACCGCGTTCGTCCATATGTCGCACCTTAAGAGAAGTAACCGTTGAGTGGTGAACAAAGAACCGTTTTCTGATAACCGAGTTTGTACACAGTATTTATTTCGTATAATAAAAAACTTCCTTCGCTTACGCAATCATACTTACCATCCCCATAGTACGTGTACATCTTCCAAGGCTGGAATTTCTATTCTCCAGCATGAATCTTCTACAATCCTATACTTGAAGAATAGTTTACTCTTCCCCAGTTTCATTTGAATATCGCCTTCCTTTTGGCTTGAGGTCATTGTCATCGTTTTACGTTTGTTCATTTTGAGGTTTTGTGTTGTCATGCCCTTTCTCTTAAAAGCTATTATCCATACATATATACGTGGTTCGCAAAATATGGTCGTGGGAAACAGGAACCAATTAAAATAGTAACATTTTGAATGCAAACTGTTTGTGAAAAAATGACCATTTCTCCAAAAATCATTTCCGGGAATCATGCGTCCAATTCGCTGGCAAGGAATTGTTCCAATCAGAGAAATTAACCTCAACCAGTTGTTCAACAATGAGATCGTGTGTGTAGTAACTTGGGCATCGTTGCTCTGTTCTCGTAAATAGAAATTAGCTCATCTAGTGGACAGAAAAATTATGTTTCACGACAATACTTTTCAATTCGTATGGTGTTAATTATGATATCCTTTCTAATTTTTCTTTGTGCCAATTTTAATTATTTTATCAAATTTCTTTTCAATGTTTTTTTCTATTTACAATATTTTTATTTTTCTCAAACTGTTTTTTATTTTTTTTTAATAATTTCATTTTTTTTATCTTTTCCTGTTTTATATTCGTAAGCAAGAGTAGACTAAAAGGGACCAGTGTCATGACTTCAGCGGAGCGATTAGGAAAATCAGGGTAAAATAAATATAGGAATGGAAAGTATAGAAAGCAGTGCATTCAACAGCTAATCGTAGTCTTTAGATCTCATCCGCCGGTATATTGCATCCTCTCCGCCCCGATCGCTCATTTCCACGTCCTCATCTCCCGGGAGGCCGACAACCTCCCTTATATTGTCCCACTCGTGGATGTGCGCGCTGGGCACGTGTGCGCGTATTGCGTGGTGTTAGTGAATATGACTGGTCACATTTCGAGTTCCTTATTCTTCTTCCCGTTCATACATACGAGAGGACATTCACTATTTTCCCTCTGGGGCCGAAACAGTTCCCGCACTCCGACAGCGTTGCCAGTTCAGCCATTTTTTTGTCAATTCAAATCGCTTGGGCCTTTTTTTTATTTTGCAGTCGACGTTCGACTCCTCCCTCCGTTCATGAAGTGATAAGGCGCGGGACTACAGCTCGTAGCGGCGACAAAAAATGCCAGCGGTGTTTCGGAATTGACGTTGGGATCGCTTCCATCAACTAGAGATGACCAAAGTGCGCATTACTCTGAATAGTTTAGTCGCTTTTATTTCGTGGTTTTCAGACCAAAGGCTTACATGATTGCTTACATTACACCCTTCGATTCACCGCAAGACTGAAATGTTCTGTTTTTAAGCGAGAGTCGAAAGTTCATCTTGCAAATATCTCTAAAAGAAGTTGGAAATTTGGTTTAATATATAATCTTTAGCTGAGAGATAAGACAAACATTTTGTACAAGTTCATGGTCTGGCACTCTGAAATGCCTCGGTGAATGGTAATCGCGCGTGGGTTTCATTGGGGGTGCTTGAAGCATTTTTTTGAAGAATTTTTCATTCTCTCATCTCGAATTCCTTCAATATCTTTCTTGTCCTACAGATTCAAATCCGGAGAAAACGCCGTGAATATCTGACTAACGAAGTCAAGATTTTTAAGTCATTGGTGGGCCAGTTTAAGAACAGAAAAATGAAGCAATAAACCACGTTGTGAGTCCTTAACGAGCAACATTATTGAGAGGAGCTCATATATGATATTTTGTGAATTATATTTTAAATTGGTTATATATTTGGGAGCAAACAAGGTATAAAAATGTTTGTTTTCTTATAAAATCTACATTTGCCAAAGATTCTCCATTGGGTTAGATCACGAAAAATACTGCTTTCACCAAAAACTTATTTATTGTTAATAATCCAAATAAATAAATAAATTTTTCACTTTTCATTAACTTCTTAGCATTCGCGATCCCGTTACCGTTTTCTTGAAGGAGTCGATCAGCTACCGTAATTTTCTTAACAATTTGCCTGTCACGTTATTAAAATTCCTCTGTATCACCGTTCTTCCTCTACTTTACGTTTTAAGGACGTAAAGACACCTCCAAATGTTCTTGAATCATTGTTCATCATCTTCTCTACTAATTTCCTCCGTTGACTGTGTTGCCTTAACGATTCTCTTTTTCATACTTCCCTAAGTGCGTTATTGGTAATAACTAAAATAACATGCTTAGCATCTCCCCTTCAAGTATGGATATAATTGGGTGAATTTGCATACTTTCCTAAGGAGTCTTCAAAATTATAGCGTTGCGAAGAGTAATCTCTGCTCACTAACTTGTAGTTCATCTCATCGTCTTTGTGCGCATTATCCGAGACCTATTGTAACGTCTAACAAAATCCTTCTCTCAAAAACAACCGTTCACAAATCTGTGTAATCTCCCTCCAATTATCCTAATTACCTGCTGCGCTTTGTTTTTCAATAGTGCGCGATTAAAACGAAACTCTCCAGACGTGTGGTATAACTCCTTGCTTCCACCTTAGTAATTGACTTCGGTTCCTCCGCTCTTGTAAGTCTCATCACACTCGGCTTCCAATGATTGATTGAAAACTCCATATATGTTTTCCTCGTAATTCATTATGTTCTTTCAGGCGATTCGTTGACTCAATCCGTCTTTCATTGTGTGCTTTTAATACCAGTACATCCTCGGTGATTTTATTAACCCACCACATGTCGTATCTCAATCTGCCTCGGCAGTTTTATGATAAGGCCAATTTTTCGTTTGAAATAAGATACTTCTACGCATGATTTCATCAGCGGAAAGCAATTTAACTCGGTTGGTGCGTTTTTTCCGTAGCTATGATGGCTCCTCAGGATATGTGAATACTCTTTCTTTCATTCCTTCAACCCATCAATTTGCCATTACTTTCGAAATCGGAGTGCATACTCCCGCCATTTGTCTTGTGACTATTAGCAGACCTCTCTCGGCTCCCGAAAACCCTGATCCGGGAGGCTAACAACTCCTGTCACTTAAAATGACTTCGACGTGTTGATTTCTGTGTATGCTTGTTTAGGTTTTGTACAAAATGACTGTGTTGTCAAATTTCTTTTACTCGAACGGAAAGTTATATTTTCCTCAAAACGAAAACCTAAACAAAAATATATTGTATTAGTCATCCACTAATATTATTTCTTCTCTCTTTTTGATGCTTGAAAATTTTCACGACATAATTGGATGTCGTGGGAAGTATTCTTGTTTATAATTTTAAGTATGACAGTAGACTAAATAGTTTAAAGCGAAGGAGTCAACCGAGAGAGTCATGAATGGTCGAAAGGACTCTCCAGACAAGGAGTGATAAAATTAGCTGGGACCTAAGAGCATGTGTGAAACTGCATAATAAATTAAAAAGGGCATAAGTTTCCTTAATGACCTAAGAGCAGGCTTTTTGAGTTTGCCTACCTCGAAATGGAATAGTGTGAAGTGTGTTTCCTTTTTTATTTTTCCATCGAATTCAAATTCTTCCACAGTGCCCCTCTAAAATTATAACTGTTAAATTTACCTCCACATTGCGGAATTATTAGTCGCTGTAAAACTACGGATAACGGCGTATTGAGGAACAATGGGATATCTTTACTAGGTGTTTATTTATTAATAAAAACACGATTAAGTAATATCAGTTTAGGTTGACTAGGTGAGACATAAGTTATCAACCGCGATACTTAGAATAGAATTCCTGTCTGAAATATTCCTGGAATGAAATCACTAAGTGACAAATCTTTTCTTCCTTGCCAAAACCCCTTTCCTCAAATGTCCGCATCCACGCTCCCTTTTTCCGCGCATCCCAACGTCCAAAAAATTCTGTCGTTTTATCTTTCCCTGCCGCATAACTCTCAGCACGCTTCAAATTAACCCTCACCCCGACCTTTGAACTCCAAACTGCCTCTCCCGCCCTTCCCTTAGCCTTTCCTTTCTCCTCAATCGTATACATTTCATTGCTTCCCGCCCATTCAGACGTCCTCAAGACGGCATGTAGGAAAAAGTGCTCTAGGAGAAGTGCTCTCTCTAGAGGACTGAATAAATATATGGGATCAATTTGTGTTGTGCCCTGGCCACTGGGTCATCCGATTGGGGAATAATTGTAGTTGCGCCTTTTGTTAACTCTAGATAAGCTTTATAATTTAATATTTTTTTATCTTTTTAATTTTAAATTTTGTCTGAAAACTGCAGGAATTATCAAAACAGAAGAAATATCTTTTCATTAAATTTATGAAATAATCGACTAGTGGTAGCCAACAAAAGTTTTCGTTATCAAAGCTTTTCAATCCTAAAATACTTTTAGCCTTCCTAAGTTGTCATGTTGTCTGGAAATCCCTTTATTTTTTAATCCTTTTATTTTTCAGGGTTCGTTCTGCTGACATATTTCATACATTTCACATCGTCAGCCATTCTCTTTCGCTCTGAAGTACTTCTATATGTGGTTCCTCTCATTGCGGTGAACAGTAAACTGTTGTGAATTGTATTGAATCAGATTCCATCATCTTATTCTCGTTATCTTCCATGCTTTATCCCTTCACATACTAATCTTGTGTTCTTCATTAAGCAGTACATTGGCGTATCCCTTTTACTGTTATCATTCTTCTAAAGAGCATTTTCATTCTTTCCAAACTTATTTTTGATGGCATCGTTGGAATTTCACTGCATTCAAGCTTATCCGGGGGCATACTTTAGCGTTTTTTAATAAAAAATGAGCATACTTCTTAGTGAGCTCAAGCATAATCTGGAACTCTTTTTTCCGTGAGCATTGGTCACATATGCTAATTTTCAGCATTGGAAAGAAAGACTAAAATTAAGTTCTCAAAAATTTACTAATGCTAATGTTATATTTGTAAAAATGTCTCTTTTCTCTACTTCTTATACAAATATTTACAAATTTTGATTTTGCTGTCTGATTGTGGTTTCATTGTATTACATACGTTTTGATTATCTCCGATTTCAACGCTAATGACGTGCAACATACCGTTTTATCGTTTTGTTTTACCCAAAAACATTATTTATAGATGAGTTCTACTCAGAAAGTGTAAATTCCCCCACCTTAAGAGCTAAGATGAGGTTCCTACCTTCACTTTACCTATCCAGCTGACTTAATATTATTAGGTAATCTACCGGTTAAGGTAGGTTTTTGGATGGACACAACTTTCAAATAAACCCAATCCAGCAACCTAATCTACATCGGGTCCCTCTTCATCTCTGTGTACTTCTTTCCTCCCTTCATCCCGTCCAACATCCCTATCCTGTTCCTGCCCTTTCCTCGCTTGCCCAACATTCTCCCCTCTATTACCTTCTTCAACATTCCCCAGCTGACTTACGGGTTGATAAATGTGGCGGTGGTTCAGGATCTGTTGCTAGACTCCAAACAGCAACCGTGCCGGTTACATACTAATTCAAGAGCTGTGGGAAATTTGTTAGAGGTGTACATGGAAATATTTTCAGGTTCTTTCATGAAAAATTTGCCAAATTTAAATTTTTAAAATGGTATGTTACGGAGGATTAGATCCAGCTAGTTGAGTATGAATTTCTTCTTTTTCGTTTACCTTATTCTTTAAAGAATTGGGATTCTTGGGGCGAGGGCAGACAATAGGTGGTCGTCGTCACGCATCAACTTATGCATTCGTGTCACCCACTCGACTCCATTCATCCGCACGCCTCCTCCGACGCTCCAGACTCCTTCGGAGTGCGTACCCACACCATGAGAGAGCGAAGGCGAGGGGATCCCACGCACTCCAATCCCACCCTCCTCCCCCCTTCCTTTAAACACTCGAAACTTCGGCCAAGTAGTCTTCACTCACGACTGAAGAGGACTCTGCGCGGAGTACGCATCTATTTGGAACAACTTCATTTCCTCGTGGGATCGCGCATTTGCCAATTTTTCCCTTTCCCTAAGGATTAGTATCAGTGTTATATCTTGTTCAGATTATTTAAATTTAAATGCACAGATATTTCATGAGAATTGCATAAACAGCACATATTCCAAATATTTGTGAAGAACTGTTCTTTATGGAAATGAATGAAGTTTACGACGCTTGTGCTCCTGTAAATTAAGAAATCCATCATTCCATTCTTTCCGCTTTTCCATCATTCTTGAAAGCCTCCGATTGAAGTCTATCCTTCTCCCTCAAAGTGTTGAAAATGTTCTGATCTTCATCTTTATATTCAAGTCTTCCCTGTCTCTTCTTTACTGATTTTAGGCGCAGAGGTGTGACTTTTAGTTTTCTCATTATAGTCATTTCTTTTGTACGACCCCTTCATCGTCCATAGCAAGAGAGACTTTTTTATTTAGAGTATTTTTTCAATAGCGTGATACAACTTTGAGGAATGCATCTATTAGTAAAAAAGAGACATTCATTATCAGTCAAGATAGTTCAGTTTAGTAGTGAAACTTTAGTAGTTGCTGGATAAAAGAATTGATGGCGAGTTTAACTTCGCAAATACTTCCTGAATACCTTATTTCTTTTATTATTTTTCTTCCCATATAAATATAGTTTATTCTGAATTTCCTTGGCCCATACCTGTAGTTCCTTTGTTTAAATTCTTGTGGCTTGAAATTCCTTTTGAACTAACTTCTGAGCTGAGAGCACCTACTGCAACGCCGGCGAAACTGCTGTCCTAGCAATGCGGGGCTACGTAGAAGAAATCCCGGAAGACATACGTGTATGTGTTCTCTTGTTGAATGCCTAGTTAGAACTTTCAGCTCCTTGATTCATTCGCACGTAAATTCATGCTATCCGTTACTCTTACGACAAACCTTGATTTTTTGGGTCATTTTCATGTGTGTCAAACATTTTTTTTATCTTGGAAAAGTTTGAAACTGTCAATGTTTCTTCAGTGTAATTTGGCCCTTTGCCTTTACGAGTTGGGCCTACTGTCCGAACGCCTTGCTCACAATTTTTACGAGTCAATAAACCTAATTGCAGCCACCATGGGATCTCTCACGACTTTTGAGGCAAAACTGGCCATATGCCCGACCGTTCTTTTGCTCGCTCGCTTCTCCGTCCTGGCGCGTCGTTTCCCGCCCTCCCATCAAATCCTCTCCGACTCCTCCAGCCTCACTCTCGTTCCGTCGCTGATGATTCCGAAGGCGCCCGCTTATAGGCGTCACCGTTCGCGCGTCCGCATCCCTTGTGCGCGAAAGATTCGTTTGAATCTTTGCCGTCGTCTTTTAATGTTGCTTTCATGTCAACTTTCGGAGAAAAATTGATAGCGGGAGAGGAAGAAACCTGGCGTTATCGGCAATTACACGAGAGAGGATTTTTTTCACCACATGAATTTTGGGGTCAATAATATTTGCCCATTCCTGCAATTATCGTTTCTATAACCGATGAATGCGAATTTCTTCCCCCGTCTGCGGTTGCCACCGAAATATATACCAATATCGAGGAGAGTTTGAGCAAGATGTTGTTACCCCTCGCATTCTATTAAAGGGTAAAATTCGTTGATTTGTGACTTGTTAGCAATTACTTCAGTTTATTTTGCTTTGCTGTGCCACGTGAATTTCATGAAAAAATTGTTTAAATTTCGTCCGTTAAAATGATGAATTACCAATCCTATGAGCGCACGTTAAGTTATAAGTAGAAAAATAAATTGAAACCCTGTGTAATGTCGTAAGATCTGGTGCTTTCCCGACGTATGAGCTTGGTGAAGTTTTCTCGGGTCTTCAACCGGGTCAGGGGTTCCATGATGACCGACGTTTCGATGCTCGACTCGTGCATCGTCCTCAGGGATGATGATACCGAGAAAACTTTACCAACCTGTGTAATTTCATTATGAGACAACTTTAAAAAGAGAATAAAGTTTATGAACAATCCATATGTAGGTATGTAAAAAATCTGTATTTTTTTCGTTTTGTGGAATGTAAAAATGGTTAACCTGTTGGGAATAAATCCATCTGTGTTGTTTACGACACTTTCCATTTAATCAAGTGTTACCGAGTTCATTAATTGCTCATCCATCTCTCAGAAGTACGAAAATGGAAAATATAAATTAGCGGATGCTCAAAATCGTTGACAGAACGCAACCAGTTGCCTGTGATTTAAGCAGAGAAGCTCGTTTACAAATTTTATAAAACTCCTTTTTCATTTTTATATGCCAACGTGCTGGAATAATAGTCGCTGGAAAATTAAATAGATGTTTTATAATGTGAGCATTTTATAATTTAAAAAACACAGTAATCAACCCGAAGGTCGGTTTTGGTAGGTGATGGTACAGTTAACCCAGTATTAAATCCGACGGCGTGTGAAATTCACATATCAATTCATTCATAATGAAATTCATCGCAGTTCCTTTCCCTGTACAGGTTATAGTTTCCCATGAAGATCTGGTATCCGAAAAATCACACAGCGTGGGTGGAGCCGAGGGTGCCCGGAAAACAAATCCGTCAGTAGTCCAACGCTCTACCCCTGGACTACCGCGACCTATTTTATAATTTGAGAATTTTATAATATGAGCATCCTTTAAGAGAAATTGTGAAGACTATCGCTAAATATAATTCAATGAAATTGCAAATACAGTTCTAACTAACCGATTTCCAGTACTTTGAACCCAAAGATATTGGGTGGGATGCCGGTGAAATTGTCTTCTAATTAAACGGGCAACGGGAGCAATGAGAAAACCTTGGAATGAAATACCGTGAAACCCTCGATCAGAGCCAGTTAATGTAGGCGTCGATAAAAAAACATCAAAATTTTCTTTTGAGGAAGACATATAATCATAAAATTAAATACTGCAATTGTGTTCTTTCATACAAGTACCTGTACGTGCAGTCTTTTGATAAAACATCGAAAATGATTTACTAAACGCGCTCCCTTCACTGATCATTTTTAATATGTTTTATCCATGCGTGGAGGCTTTAATTATGGCTCGACAGGAAGACATGAATGCCAAAAACTGGCAACGGCTGGAATGGTGACGAAACTTGCCAATAATAAAAAAAACTAACGTGGTGGAAACGCTGTAGAATCGTTAAATATTTCCCGAATGACCTGTCGCGAAAGATAAATTTTAAGATCAATATGGGAGTAAGTCATCTCGAGAGCGGGAAGAGATTCCGAGGGAATGCGTGAGTTAGGGAAAGATGTGGAGTAGGAGCGTTAGCTGTGGAGGAAGGGCGGAGGAGAAGGGAGCGCCGCGATAAATCTTCCTGAAAGTGTTTCGCCGTTGCGTTTGTCGCGCTCTCTTTCCTTCGAGTAGTTTCACGATCGACTCCTTCCTGCTTCCGGGGAACTGAAGGGGAGTAATCCAAATTTGATCCTCCTCCCTTCTCACGGTCTTCTTCCGCCGCCTGTCATCCAGGGAAAAGACCCACGCTCCGAATCTCAACCGCTGGACGGGTGTCGGATCACTTCGAAACTGCATTTACCTTTCCTCAATAAGAATTGGGACCCTCCTGGGAATTGGTCTCCTCACGTGTTTCACTTGTCTCACCCGTCTCCTCAAGCGCCTAACGGAATTGATCATGATATCAAATAAGGTCATATATGTAACGTAAAAATGTCGATCTAGATCGAAATGACAGAAGTTTCTCGAAGGAGAGTGTAGTTTATATTTAAAAATCTCCCTAACTCATCGAAATTCTCTCTAAACAGGTTTGGGATCCTTTCAGAGAGAGAGAGATACAGCTACACGTACGTCTGATGAGCAAAAGTAATTTTTCATTATTTCTAGTGGTCGTTTTACTTTTCCGTCATCTTTACTGATTGGGTAAATTTCTATCATTGTGTGAAAATCCAAAAGAAACTTGTTCGACAGCTTGTATGACAACAACGAACTTTACTGAGGGAGAGATGCTGCGTGTATTATACCGTAAAAGAATATGAGAGATTAAAAATTCTTGAGGCCCTAGCATGATTGGTTAATGTATTAATTTCTCTCTAATCATCGCCTGATTTATGTTCTAATTGAAAATTCCTCATGTAATTTCAGATTCATTGCAGCACTCTCCCCATTCCTCCCTAATTCCTTTCATCCTGCCCATTCCTTCCCTACCGAAATTAGACACTTCAAATATTATTAAAGGCGCTTTACAGGGTTCGTCCGGAAAATAAGTGTACTGAGCTCAGGAAAAAAATGTATTACACTTTTACATATCTTAAGCTAATATTCCTAAAATAGGACCCTTGTGAGTCGATACACTTGCTCCAGCGGCGTTCCCATTCCTGGAACGCTCCCGCGAAGGCATCATCGGGAACCTCTCGAAGACACGTCGTCACGGCCTCTTTGACGGCGTCCAAAGTCCCGTATCGCGTTCCTTTCAAACTCCTCTTTATCTTCGGGAACAGAAAGAAGTCCGGTGGTGCCAAGTCCGGGCTGTAGGGCGGGTGCGGCAGCGTTGCCACGCCGTGCTTGGCCAAGAAGTCCGACACGACAAGCGCGGTTTGAGACGGCGCATTGCCGTGATGCAGCCGCCAGATGTTTTTGATCGCTAGCCGGACGCGGGCGACTCGTTTTCGAAGCCTGTCGAGCACTTGGACGTAAAATGCAGCATTTACAGTTTGTCGTTCAGGTACAAATTCGTAGTGGACGACTCCCCTTTTGTCAAAAAAGACAATGAGCATCGCCTTGATCCGAGATTTGCTCATGCGAGCTTTCTTTTGACGGGGTGATGATGGGGTGTGCCACTCCGCTCTTTGTCTCTTCGACTCCGGGTCGTACTCAAAGACCCACGTCTTGTCACCCGAAACAACGTTCTCTAAAAAATGTGGATCATTTTTGCAGTGATCCGCAAGTTGTGTCGCGATTTCCAAACGATTGAGTCTTTGATCATCACTGAGCACTTTCGGCACCAACTTTGCACAAATTTTTCGCATCTGTAATTGGTCCCTAATAATCTCGTGCACTATTGTTTTTGGCACATTACACTGCTCTGCTATCATCCGAACACTAAGACGACGATCAGAGTTCAGTACATCGCGAACTTTTCGCACATTTTCGTCGGTGAGTGTCTTTGATGGGCGTCTAGGCCGTGGTTCGTCGTCGACCTCTTCTCTGCCCTCCACGAACATCTTGTGCCACCGAAAGATCATGTTTCTGGACATGGCTGACCCCCCGTAAGCCTGGTTAATCATACCGACAATTTCGGTAGACGATTTCCCAAGCTTTACCGCAAATTTGATGGAATAACGCTGCTCCAAAAACTTCGGCATCGCGTTCCGTGACGTGGGTCGAGCGTGGAGGTTCGCGTTAACAGAGCTCCTCACTACACCACAGCTCAGAGCCGACTGCCTTTTTCAGCGTCGCTTGCCAACATACCCCCCTCCAATCGCAGCCCGTCAAAGCGGTGCGGCGGGAGCGGCGGGAAAAAATCAGTACACTTATTTTCCGGACGAACCCTGTAACTCCGTATTTACTGCTTGCAATCCCTCGCCTAATAGAGAACTGAAGGCCATCTTCAATCATTCTTTCGTCCATCTGTCACGTAGACTCTCTACCATGTTGTTGGCAGCCTCCCTTTCGTTTCCTGGCCGTATCAAGCACTATGCTGTTATCAATTCAGTCTGTACGGCCTGATTATTATGATATTAGTCCATTTTGTATTGACAAAACATATTTGGTAACATATTATTCCCATTTTATGTCCACGGATTTGTCTGGTGGCTCGACTAGCTGTCAGTTAATTTTTTTGCATAAGCAGTACGCTAATTTAGAGTAGCTTTCTTTGCTCTAAGTGGCTGCAGAAGCAATTGAGTTCTTACGGGCTTTCTTTGGTTCATTTTTGCAGTATTAAATCTGAACAGCCTTTGGGCATCCTCGAAGTCTAATTAGTCGACTCTGACGGCGTGGAAACCTCCATCTTCATAGTGCTCATTTGTAGGTGTTCTATAATCGACAGATTTGACTAAAAATAGTCTTATGTGCTAAAGAAATGTGTCATAGGAATCAAAAATTATGTTTATATTAGCAAAGCACTTTTTTACCACAACACTTCGACGCATAAACGTCCACATTATGTGCCGGTGACGTTTGTGCGTTAAAATCCGATTGTCAACTCGTAAAAATTTTTGGAAATGAGTACGTTTCCGTTTATGCTTAAAAAAAGTGAGTTTATAATCGGCATATTCTGTAAAGTATGGGGCCGGGTATTGTAATATCTTTCGTTTTATTCTGGAAAGGTTTCGCGAGAAATTTTTTTATCTTTGAAAAATTTTGCACCTAGGTATTGATTCTAGTTCATTTGAAGTTTTCCTTGCAGAAATTGTCCTCGGGACATAAAAGTCATTGTCGGCGAATTTCATCTGTGAAAACCCTGGATATCAAGATATAGTGGAACTCTTTTCATATGCATTTGTTACTTCTTGATTTATCTCCTTTTTCTCTCATGTTACGCATATACCTGTTTGTCAGAAATCGTCGTTTTTACGCTGTCGCATACGTATTTTATTTCATCAAGTTATTGACAAGTTTGCAAAGTTTTGTACGCATGTATAGTTGTGAGTAACTAGTGGGTTCATGTAGTGTAGCAAAAGGACGGGAATTGACTGACATGACTTCGTTTAATTCCTCCAATAGGTGTTTTCCTGGTGCCCTATTTTATTATTCTGGTGGTGTGCGGCATTCCTCTGCTGTATATGGAATTGGCTGTCGGCCAATATACCCGTCGTGGACCAATTGGTGCCTTGGGAAAGTTGTGTCCTCTCTTCAAAGGTAAGTGAAATGCCTACACCTACTTGCATTGGTTACGTTCCAAATCTATAATATTTTATGAGGATGGAGATTATGAATAATTTTTATGATTTTAATACCCATTATGTGTACATGGATTTGTCTGGTGGCTCGACTAGCAGTCAGTTAACTTTTTGCATAAGCAGAATGCTAATTTAGAGTATCTTTCTTTGCTTTAAGTGGCTGCTGAAGCAATTGAGTTCTTACGGGCTTTCTTTACCAGTGATTGATTCACGCTGCATAATTCGTTATGTGATAAATCCAAGGACGTAGTGATCCCCAGTATACTAGGGACTATAGACTCGTGATATATGTTAAGAATAGGATTTTATCTCTTTATTCCATGTGGTAAGTAGTTAATGCTTTTGAGACTATATTAAATATGCCTTATACGCGAAAAAATGCTGCTTTGCTATTAGCTTAGATTTATTTTGGAATTACTTCGTCATATGCGCTTGGGCTTCTCAAGTTTCAACGTAAGTCTCCTGCCCTCTTTCACCATGCAAAATTCTAAAGCGCCAGCGAAGTTGACATTTACGGCAGGTTTCCAGTTGAAAACATGTGTTCCTAATACAGAATACTCTGAACAATTTTGCTGCAAATTTATATCCCCAAATAGTTCTAATGATTCTCCATTTGCATTTCCTCCGCTGGAAGAAGTTCTTGAAAGAAAACGTTGTAACCTCTTGTCGCAATCATCCACGTGACGTCATTTACGGTTGACGTTAAATGTAAGGAGTTCGGACGGCGTCGAAATATCGAGTTCCGTCTCATTTCAACGTTACATACGATGACCATGGACAGATCAGGTCAGAGTTCGCTAGATGCAGCAGATAAAAGCCATTCGATTTCTACGTGAAAAGGATATAGTACAGCAAAAAGAAGGCGGAAGTCACCGGAGTTTTACGTTGATGGTGCATGGATATCCTTGAGCAGCGAATCCTAAGAGTTCAGGGGTGTGTCAAGGAGGTGAATGAGGTACCTCTCAGTCATAGGTATGATCTTATAGGCAGAGGGGTCCATCAACTTGGAAAACTCGGAAAACTTATGGAATTTCCTCTCTTCTGGAAACCTGAAGGAATGCTCAGGGTATTTGGCGATAGGTTGCTCTGGAAAAAACTGTACTTCACACATTTTACGGTGCAAAGTTCCCCGCCTGTCATTTGAAAATGCGTTTAAGAGACGCTGCTAATTCGCGCACAGGTACATCAGCTGTTCCATCCATGTCTTCAGGTTTTCAAAGTCCATGTTCCTCTAAGGGAAGATCCACCGTCAATAAATTTCCATAACAAGGAAATTTCTGATCTGGATGGTCAGCTTACTCGATATTCTTCACGTATTCACATATATTTCCGGTACATCTCAAGACATCGTTACGCGCCCGATATCTCAATGGGGCTACCTTTTTTAATTCTGACCAATGCAGTGAATATTACTCTGTATCAATATTTTCCAAAAAATACACTTGTTTTGTGTTGTGTGATGCCCCAGAACGCTGATCAGTATTGGAACTGTCAAGCCTCGATGATAGGGAGTTGCTGACGTAAAAATTTCGTTGTTCAAGGGCCACAGCTCCGATTTATTCTTGGATAGGCTAACTACAGGGCTGTCACGGTTGCTCACGCGATTTATAACGAAAAGGCCATCGCCGTTTCTGCTCTTAATTCCGCGCTCTGGAACCCAACAACGCGATACCTTTCGTTACGCGAAAACATGGAAAACTCGTAACCTTCCTTGATAGTTCGACGGCGAAAGCCCCGTGTTAGGTCTACAGACGGGCTGCTTAATTAATACTTTGGGGTCGGAGCCATTAAGATTATCCTCACATATAATTTGTAGTTGAAATGAAATACTTTACTTTGTAATTCCACACAATTTATTTAAAAAATACGACCCAGGTTTCGACGTTGAACGTAATCATCAGGTCTGATGATGACGTTCAACGTCGAAACCTGGGTCGTGTTTTTTTAAATAAATTGTGTGGAATTACAAAGTAAAGTATTTCGTTTCAATATATCATACAAATTCCATTAAGTTACGCCTGAGACAACAAATTTCGATTTGTAGTTGTTATGGGTGGGAAACAACATGAGTCCTTCTATTCGCTACATGTATTTCATCTGACTGACGGTGTATTAAACCTGAAGCGCAATCCACACGGCACCCAAATTGGATTGCCGCTGAAAAACCCGCAATTTTAGGGAACCTTTTCCGATCCCACGTCGGAAAGTGAGAACGCTTACCTCCTCGAGAGGATTTGACGGCACAATTATTAAGGACCCTTGTGGTCTTATTGAGGAAGAAATCGAAAAAGTCAAGCTGAGACGATACCGGGCACGAGGAGATCAAACTTCATCATTATCGAAGTTCGACAGCTCCGATTTCTTCTTGGACAATCCGACTGCGGGGCTTTCACTGTCTTCTGCATAATGAAAGCCATCGTGTTTCCGCTTTGCGTTCCTAAAATGGGATTGATGTTCAGAATACGCAGTCTAATTGAAATTTGAATCCATATAATTTTGCGAGTGCAGGTAGTACAAATTCATTCGAGTACGTATTCATAGAATAGGTACTCGGGATGTTTTCGTGTCAAATGAGCGATATTTTGTTAAATTTTTTTGGGAAAATTGGTGTGTCAATAGTGTCTGATAGATGAAGGGGACCTGAGAAAATCTCAGTTCAAAGGTGGGAAAAGTTTGAGTAGGTACTTAAATTTTAAAGCTGATGCAGGATGATGATGCCTGTGAATGAAATAAGAAAGAAATGTGAAACCTTATTTTTTTAGGGAAATGAGCAGAATAATAACTTAACGGTCATGGCTGTTTTGAAGAAGAGACTCACGCAAATCAGTATCATGATATTTTTCTTTACTATTTGATTTATTTGAACCAAAATAAAAAGGCACTTACCCTATCTTTGGAACTTAAAATTTTGAAGAACTACCTGCTTACTTCAAGTTCATTTGGAAATTAATTTCTATATTTATTTTATGTGAAACTATGGTGTTTACCTTTCATTTCATAATTACTATGTGAGTGAAAGAAATAATTCAATTTTCATTAAAACTGTACGAGAGGGGATGCCCACATAAAAATATTTTGGAGTGTTTAGGATAAGGAAATCTTGTCTGAAAAGAAGATTTTAGTGATATTTTATTCCTAGCAATAGTCCTAGTAAAGTTCTATGATTCTTAAATGTTATCTTTTTCTTAAAATTATGATTTTTGAAAATATAGGTGCAGGCATGGCAAGTGTTGTAATATCATTCCTGATGTCAACATACTACAATGTAATCATTGCCTGGGCTTTGTACTACTTCTTCACATCGTTCAAGTCAGAACTTCCTTGGAAAGATTGTGGCAACCGATGGAATACAGAAAACTGTTGGCATCCTACAGGGGCCAAGGTGTCATCCTCATCACAAGATGTTCACAAAGGTAGATTATGTGTTCCTTTTGTCACAGGATTTATGTTCAATTTCACGCTTAATTGTAATGATATTAACTTACATTGATACATTTTGATTGACCTGATTTCCATGGATTGGTATCACCATCTTGTAAACAATGTATGTTATCATGACCTTTAATTATCCCATTAAGCTAAGGATTGAGATTTGGAGAGTATAATTTTGAAAATGCTGGGTCACATACTCGTAAATATGGCATATTTAATTGATTTTACAAATATACTATGTGTTACACAACATTATGTATAACAATTTTGGGATCGGAATGGTGCAGTGGCTAACACACAGGTTGCCCACCAAGGGCCTGGGTTCAAATCCTGGAGACGACAAATATTTCTCATTGGTATCCCGATCCCTACTTGAGGTACTTTGTGGAGAGCACTTTGAGTGAGTACGACATCCATAAGATGGGTTGTTAAACTGCGGACCCCTTGGTGCCTTTCATTAAGAGTAGGCTAATGTCGATGCCAGGTTTCTCTCCCACCTTTCTTGGCCATCCATCCATAATGGCGCAAATGACCTTAGCTATTGCTTGCCTCCCATTAAAAACTACTATCACTATAACAATTCTATATATTTTTAATTCTCATATAATGACACTACATCTTAAAATTTGGATACTGAATAAAATTTTCTCAGAAAATAACATAGTTCATTATTGTTGCATAATTTTGCTTTTGTTGGGGATTACAATTCTGGTAGTAGGGAAGGTAGCATTTTTGAAACCAAATGAAATAGTATTTCAGAAGCTTTTGTTGGGGCCAATTTTTTTATTTTATTCATTTCATCTCTCAAAGTCTCTAGGTCAAAGTAAACAAAAAAAAGGCCGAGACCGTAATCTTGACCTTTTTTTGTTAACATTGATTCACGACCGTAGGTACGTTCATTGTGCATTTATACTCTAGGTGAAAGTTGGTAGTATGGTATTCAAGTAATTAGGTAATGTTTCTTTTTTTAGCTGTAATATGTATCCACCTTAAATCCTTGTCCATTTCATTCTTTAACAAGATAGTGTAAAATGTGTATTACTTAAATAGCCAAAATTTGAACAAATTTTAGCCTAGGATTGTTGAATTCATACCTAAGGATTCTTTATTGCTCTGTCTCTTTATGGAGCAATTCCATTTGGCATAGGTAATTGATGAGTTTAGTTTAAAGCGGTTAAATTGCAGCATTCTCTGGAATAGGAGAAATTTAACCAACATGCTAGTTGTTGAAGTAATTTAAGGCATCCCTTATCTGAAATTCTTTGATATTTCATGTGGGTGTCTTGTCTATAGAATGTCATATTAAATATCTTGTTTTCATTTAAATGCTTACACACTCTGGCTTGATTTGTGTCCTATGTTATTTGTTATTTTAATTGAAAATTTTTGTACCACAGATGAAGAGGAAGTTTTGCAAAGTGATTGGTTAAAATTTTGTCAGATTTTAAATCTAAAGCTGCCCTGGTTTATCCATTAAGAGTCTCCTTTTCAGAAGAGTCAAACAGTAACAGTTTTTTTTCCATGTAAAAGACTATCATATGGAATGTGTTTTCCTGTGCCCATTTTTTTCTGGGTCCAGTTATATGAGCTGTGCAATATTGTGTCTGAATATGTTAAATTATTATTTGACATTGGGTACAGTAAACGAATAGGCTATGATAATATTTTGAATGTGTAATCCATGCACATCAAGGTTAGAAATTGCCATCCATTTTTTTAAAGATAGCAGATTGAAGAGCATTCTGTGGGGTTGTAAAGGTGGAACCTAAGGAAAGTGATAATAAGAAGCAGAACACTTTTAAAACTCTTGCCAAACTATCTCACCATATAAATATAAATGCATAGTTTTGCATAAAGGTTAAGTGATGTTTACCTGTTGACCTTCTGAGAGTAAAAATATTGCTAGATTCATTCAAAATAGATTTTATTGAAATAGAAAATAATTTTTTCAGTCTCCTTTGAATCATTTCATGAAACATTTAATTTTCACGTTAAGTAATTATTTTTCTTCTTGTATTGTATTTAGATCACTTTGAAATTATTTTGTCAACAAGTTAGTTCTTTTTTATCTTTTAATGCCAAAGCATGAGTGATTGATGTAGAAATACATAGCTACTGAAACTAGATGCACCATTAGTACAAGGAAATATTTTGTGAATTAATTTTATATTTATATGTGCATTTGACTCTCCCTGGTTTTCCTTCTTCTACATTGAAATAATATTTATTTTTATACATTGGATGTTATGTCAGGATCAGTTACTGATGTTTTTGCTACACCCATCTACTTAGCAAGGCTGATTTATGTTTACAGACTCTATGCCGTGTAGTATGGTTCACAAATGGCTGAATGTTGATGCCCTTGAAAATACTGCTGGATGTCTTTTGTGACTGTGGGCATATTTCCTTCATTTTTACCATATCCCATTCTCTTCACAAAAGAAAATTCTTGGAAATTCTGTCCCATTCTTGCTATCCCACTCTTGGAAATGCAGCATAAGGGGTTTCATCTGTGGGCAATGATAATTATGTAGTCATCAATATACAACACAGAACCCATAATGACGATCATCATGAATATGGGTTCTGCCGTAGACTAATCAAAGCTTGGGGGTAATGGCAAGTGTGCCAGTAGAAGCGATTAATGTAGAGTTTCGTAAGTCATCGTGTCATTTTGAAACTTGAAATTGTCGTGTACATATGTATTTAGACTAAAGTGTGGCTTGCAGTATTTTTAGAATACATAAAGGACACTTGTACACGCATTACTACACTTTGGTAGATCGCAGAATTCATAGTATTCAACTGGATTTCTTAAATACCCAATATTTGATTTGGTGCATTGGGGAATAGCCCAAGAGTTGTTGATGGAGAACTATAAAACTTAATTTTATGTATTTTTTCTTTGTGTTCATTTTCCCATTTATTTAGTACAGCAGACGAGACAACTTTTGGAGAGCACATTTTGAAGTATGTACAGATTTTGTCCTATTTACACACGGTTTTTGTGTAAATCATGTATGGAAAATTATCTTATTTTTAAAATTATGAGTTCAGTGAACACTGTCAATGAATATGGAAAAATCTTGTGCCTAAAATAAGTAACATTAGCTGAATTAGTTTCTTAATATGAATGAGTAATGCATAGAAATGTACTATGTACAACCATTTAGGTAATAATGTCTGATTCTATTTTAGGTTACTCACTCATGGCTGCAATGTTTCAATGTAAACTCTCCTAAATTATTTTTTTTTTCCAAAGAAATAGGGAAAACTTTAGGGAGGGTGAGCATCTATTCGTGCAGCTACATTATTTTGATCCTTAACAAGTGAAAGTTTTTCCCATGATATACCCTTGTCTAATTTCAAATGGAAGTTTATTGCTCTATGTATAGAAATATGTCATTATGTTATTTCCTTTCCAGTTGCTCTCAATCCAACCAGCAGCATTTCAGCGTTAGCATCAAATGGCAACGTCAGTTCCACTCTGATGACAGTGCTCAATGAATCTCGTTCCCCCATCCAGGAATTTTATGAGTAAGTAGTTTTTATGAATTGAAATTAAATTTCTTCACACTTCATTCCCTTAATGATAAGAGTTATAACAGAAGTAAAAATTGATTTAAAACATTTTAAAGGTCATTTCCTGAGTAAAATTTTTGGAAATATCATAATATTTTAATGATCTGATACCTTATTGATATATAATAGAAATATTTTAGTAAACACCACTCCTCTACTGTAGGGAGTTGTACAAAATTTCTTCAGTTTCAAAATTGAAATCTCCAAAATTTGGTTTATATCGTACAGTAACAATTTGAGTGAAGTAGAAGATGATCCACTCTTGGGAAAAGCTTCCTGAAAGAGTGGAATTGAAACAAATGATAGTACGTATTTAAAAAAATACTGTTTATTATTTATAATACAAAATATGTTATATGTTCTTTCAAAAAATCAATATTATCATAATTAGTTCATTAAAAATGAAATAAGTTAATTTTACGGTGGAGTGGGTGACTTTGGACATGTTTTCATATTTAATCATAATTTATCCATAGACATATTTGTGGATATGCATTAAATCCAAAATTTTAAATCTCTGAACCATCTTGAATGCTCTGATAAGGAAGAAGATTACTTATATAATTTTTACTTTTGAAAATATCAAACTTTACCATCTATACACACCTCATAGTGTGGAAGAAGCTCAGCCACAGCTGGTACATACAGTTACATTATTGTTCCAAGTAAGCACTTTTGTGTTGAATGAGGAATCATATGTTTATTGAAGTATATTAAGAATTATCATATCTTAAAGTTATGTTGCACTAAAAGATGGTAATATTCTTCTTGTTTTCTGTTTTATATCACAGGCAATTGGATTGGAGAAGCAATTTGAAAAATATTTTGAATGTTGATTCGCATTGACAGATGTGATCACTTTCGGTGGTAGAACTTTCACTTCAGAGACAAGAATTAGCCATTTTTCATAAAATCTTTGCCTATGATTTGTTCATAGACAAAACATTTTGTAATAATCAGAGTGGCAAGGTTTTACTTCCAAACCTAAGGCATTGAGGAATTCTTTGTTTATTTCAGTCATCACACAATCTCAGTGAAAAAATTGTCCATATTCCTTAAATAGTCATTTGCTGAAAGTCATTAACATATTCAGTCATAAGTTTATAATAGGGAAATTGGAAATCAACCAATGAACTTTACATTCAGGAGATTATTCTATAGAATATTACTTTGCTGCCAAAAAAGATTATGGAGCAGTTTTACTTTAGAGTAATAATTTTGAGTCATTAAGTGTCATGAACTTAGGAGTCTAGTTACTGCATTTTTTTACATGAAATTACTTAGATATCATATCCTAGTAGCTTAGTTTTAAGATGTTCTCCAAGAAGGAGGTCACTGCCTTGGCACTGAAATTTGAGTCGGCATATGAAAAGCTCATGAAACCTGCTCATAATTTTAAGAAGTGTACCATATAACTTGCTGTAAATGTATCTTTCCCTGCAGTCTATCAGTCTAGTTGATGAAAAATGTGGAGTTGGTTAATTTTTTTAACAGTCAAAAGTATCAGTCATCTTTCCAAAAATATAGTTTAATTTTAAATATATGTATGCTTCTAATGCTCTACAGAGTAAAAAGGGACTAAATGCTGGAAAGTCCTATATATCTAATTTTCCTGCAAATGGTGATCTGCATCGTATTTGTGACTTAACAAGTTTAGTATGTGTTGGTGTCTTTGCAAAAGTATCACAAATAAAGAAAACTATAGTATGTAGTTTAGGAAAACTTTGCTAAGCTTATTCTATAGCTAGGAATTCATGGAAGCTCATGTTACAAAATTTTCCTTTATTTTTGCACAGTCGTAAGGTCTTGCAACTGAGCGAGGGCATTGACTACCCTGGTGCAATGAGATGGGAACTAGTTGCCTGTCTCTTTGTTGCATGGATTCTTGTCTACTTCTCCCTGTGGAAGAGTGTGAAATCATCGGGGAAGGTGATGTACTTCACTGCCACCTTTCCATATATATTGATTGTGGTATTCCTTACACGTGCTCTGACACTTGAAGGAGCTGAGCTTGGACTGAATTATTTCTTCAAGCCAAAGTGGGAACTCTTAGGCAATGCTAATGTAAGTTGAAATTATGTTAATCATTCCTTTCATCTGGGCTTGCTTTCTTCATAGTATAAATGTACACACACATACATTAATATATAAATAACTATTAATATTTGATTGACATTCTAATTTTACATATTTTACATTAAAAATTAATACATTGTAAAACTCATTTTAAATATTGTCTCATAGATAGATGTATGTGTGTGTGTGCTCTGTGATTGATCCTTATTAATGCTACTTAATTCTTCTAAATGGAATTATGCATGTGCCAATCACAGCGGCATGTATTGAGCAAATTTTGCAGCTCTTGTTGTAGTTAGGCCAAGAATAAATATCATAGTCATTGTTCATACATTAATGTATAATGTTCATATTTGATCCCTGTGATGAGGTATTCTTCATTGTCTATATTTATCTTAATCTTATTGTTTGGCTTTTCACAACTATGGACATAGCACACAAATCAAACTATGGTCAAGTTAAAATTGTCATAATTTTGAATTCTAGAGTTTATTTACATACTATAGACTGGAATGATATTCAGGAACTTCCTCTGTATTTGGCACTCTATTTATAGGTAGATTTTTCATGAGGCCCGATTCCTATTTTTTCTTAAAAAATTCTCTTAGTGACTGACTACCTTTCTTGGATTATTACCAACCTAACAGCGTAACATTTTTCCTGTAGCACAACCGATAAAAGGACATTAGCAATTAATTTGTCTCCATTTCCACTATTTCAGTGTCATAAGATGTTTTTATATGACTTTATTAAGAATATTCCTTGAATTTCAATGGAAAGAAAATCATTCTTTTTGGTTTAAATTTAATATGTAAATTTTTCAATGATATGCTTTTCATTTTAATCATTTCTTGAGTTGATGCAGACTAATGAGCTAAATTTATTTTGCTATCAAGTGTTTTTTTATTTGCATAA
The DNA here is from genome assembly GCA_037158775.1 of Hetaerina titia. Lineage (NCBI taxonomy): Eukaryota > Metazoa > Arthropoda > Insecta > Odonata > Calopterygidae > Hetaerina > Hetaerina titia. Next base: position 70,096,577 of record CM073771.1, read on the forward strand.
TATCACTCTTTGATTTTAATTTTAATTTCACTTTAATTTTTGCTTTTTTCTTTTATTTTGTTTCTAATTTGTTGTTTTGTTCATTAATCAGGTATGGGTGAATGCTGCTGCTCAAAATTTCAACTCTATAGGTATTGCATTTGGGTCTGTGATTTCTTTTGCCAGCTATAATCGCTTCCATAATGAAATTCTTGTGGATACATTAGCAGTTTCCTCCATTAATGCTATAACAAGTCTTTTAGTTGGGATGTTTGCATTTGCGACCATTGGAAACATTGCAACTGAACAAGGAAGCACAGTTGAAGCAGTAATTACTGATGGTAAGATGCTAAAATTGAAAATATAAGCATACAAATTATTTTTGATGATGTCCTCTGGGTTAATTAGGGCATGCTGCCTTAAAATTCTTACATTTTGATGGCTTTCAGCAATTCTTCTTAATTAGCATTTTCGATGATAGAATTATTCAGTGACTCCATTTACAAAAAACCACAGAAATCCAACCACAATGCTGGGAAATTTAAATTTTATAAATATGTAAATGTAAATTAGAATTTTTACCCTTTGGACAATTAATGAAATCAGCGATAAGGGGGCAGTGACAATGCATGCATAAATTGGAAAACACATAAGGTAATGATAGGTCTAAATTGTTACCCCTGCCATTGTTAATCTCATTGTTAGTATAATGACAAAACTTGAGTTATGTTATTATGTCTAGCAGTGAGACCTATCTACCAATATAATCTTACAAATACTACTCCTATCATATTATTTGACTATTCCCAAATAAAATTCTTTTGAGCTATTTGTTAAGAGTTAATTTAAAGTAAAATCAAACTCTTGCAGTACAGTCTGAAAGTGAGGTTGTTGACAAAATCTTTCATTATTCAAAACCTTTCATTTTAAAATCATTTTCTCCTTGTATCATATCTATGTAGGATTTTTGTTAAGAGGGTTATAATCAGGTGTGATGTTTATGTAGTAAGGTCTTATTAATTAATAAAATATTGCTCAGGACTTGAACTTATAACCTCCTAGTCAGTAATCTACACCCTATCCACTAGGCTGCTGCTGTTATAAATAAACTTCAATGAACAATCCAAAGATATTTTGAGAGAGTTTGATTGAAGAGGTTATAGTTCACCAAGTACTAAGTCATATATAATGGGATACTTAATTATTGATACATCATCATCAGAATTTCCATCCAAAATTTATTTACTGCAGCCCACCATTCTTCTTGATTCAGTGTTAATTCCTTCATCTCCTGGATAGGTTTTCCAATTACCTCTTATCTTAATTTGTCTTATTACTTGTACATTATATGATCTTTATTTGATGATGAAATTTCATCTTAGCAGTTTATGTTGGTGTTATATGTATTGCTATATATTTTTTAAAATATCGCTTCTTTTGAAAGTTTTTATGAATTTATTGGATAATGGGCAGCTTAATTTTGATGGCATTACACAGAATTAAAGAAATTATACCTTTCTATTGTTTCAGGCTCAACTTTGTGGAAATTCATGTTCATTATTTATTTTATGAAGAACACAATGTATACATCCATTGTTCTGTATTATCATACAACTAGTTTCAATGCTTCATCGATGATGATGCCTAAGGGTTGAAACTAGTTGTAGCATAATACAGAACAGTGGATGTATACATTGTGTCCTTAATAAAATAAATAATTATGCCTGATTATAAAAAAATTACAGCTTTATAGTTTTCCTAATTTAATTGACCACAATGGAACAATGCATTAAACTACCCCCTATCATAACCATGTGCAATGTATTTTGCAGAATTCAAAGGCTTTTTAAGATAAGGGAAAAGAAGGGTGGTTTCAGAGGAAGATGTAGGGAAATGTATGTAGTTTGGTAAGGAGGGTGGATGGTAAGGGGACTGTACATGGATCCTCTGCACTCCCTTTCAACTCCGTGATAATATCTTATGTCACCCCTAGTTATGATAAGTGAACCAAGCATGAGTCCCTTAGCTTCCACCTTCTATCTCTCACCTTCCTTATCCTCCCCTGTCATGGCTATATGACTAGCGCATTTCACAGAATACGTTGCTCATAATTATGCTACAGTGTAGCAAAGCATATGGTGCAAATGCTTTCATCAAGCTTGTAGAAACTGTCAAGATGTTGTTTTGACAAATGGAATCCATCATTGTCACACAGTTACACCTAACTCATTTACCATATTAACTTTAACATAATGTAACCCTAAATATTTTGCCTTCATGCCTATGTAGTTGAAATTGCAGTTTTAAATTAATAGAAATGCTTTCACCGAAAACATATTTCTATAATTGCTTCTGGAATGCGATGCTTCTAGAATGGTAATTCTTTCATGAGAGTGTGTATTATTTTTATATGCAGATAAGGTTGATCCAAACATATAACTTCCAAATAACAAAAAATAGTGATCAACAAAAAATAGCAAAGGACAGGTTTTATCAAAATAAATCCTTCACTATTTATTTATAACATGTAGTTATTGAGTGCTAGTTTAGTTGTTCTAGTTTTCTTGAGAAATTCATAATTGACATTTGCTGCAAACTGGTGTGTTTATTGCAAAGTTGATTGATAGATAGAAGTCTTTATTTGGGCGAAATTGAGACCTAATGGTCCCTTCTTCCATTTAACCCATCATCATATAGATACAATATTAAGCATAAAATTTATAATTACATGCATATTTGCACATAAATACATATAGACAGGGAGCTAGGGAGAGCATAGCATTGCTCACCTAGCAAAAACCCACGCAGGAAAACACCCACGAACAGAAAGGGGGTGTGAAAAACCTGCGAAAACCCTATTAATTAGAGGAAAGATATTTATACATTGTAACAATCGTTTTTACTTAGTATAAATATATTAATAAGTTACTGATATGCTAATGAAGAAATTTGTTATATTGACAACACATGAGGAGTAATGAGAGACATAACATTAGCTAAAAAAGTATGCAAAATTCTACTGCTTGATATGACAAAAGAAAAGTAGAAACACTGATCTGTATAGCAGCTGAGTGAAATGAGAGAGGGTGTACTGGTTAAGTTTTGTATCTGAGTAAAATGAACTTGTGAAGTGCTTTCTTAGATGTTGTTGTGGATGGAGATTGTTTTTTATGTCATCTGGGAAGGAGTTCCACAGACAGCATGCTGTGACATGAAAAAATCTGTGATAGATTTTTGTGCAGTGGTGTGGGGCAAGAAGTTTATTATTATCCCTAGTAATTCTGATGTGGATTGAGCTGATGGGGAGGAAATTTTTGTATAAATATTTAGGTATGTGGTTTGACAACATCTTCTAGCATATTGAAAGAATATGTAAATGCCTGCTGCCTTCTAGTTTTAACCAGGATATTCTTGAAAATGAGTCCATGATATTATTTTCTAAGATCACATATGACCCGCACTCAGGAATTGTGGGTCCTTTGGAGTTAGGTTTTCAGTTCGCCTAAAAGGCCTAAATTGCTGTTTTAGCAAAACAGAAAGTTTGTATTGGATAACCATTGCATAAACATGAACAATAGTAATTTTTCTGAAATGTTTATACTTGTAGCCATCATCATAAACTTAACTGGACCTTTTTTTTTAACATTTTTAGTTTTATATGCATTGCCTGTGTCTCTCCTGGGTACCAGTATTTGAGTTTAGGGTTAGGACATGACACTTCCACAATTCTTTGCTCTCATAATCTTCAGATACATTGATGTATTTTTTCACATAGCCATTTCAATCTACCAAGAAAATGTGCTGGATGAAACTGACATCCCTGGAAAAGAATGAGGGGAGGAAAGGGTAACATAATTTGCCATATTGGTAACAGTAATAGGTACTAATAATTTAGTTCTCACAGTCACCTCTTTGAGACTAGGTAAGATAGTTAATACCTCTTTTAGTTCTCCTCTTTATTTATTGCATGCATAAGATAATCCCAAACTTATTCCACAAATTCCGATCATTCCTTGCTGCTCTACATGCCACCAACCATTTGCCAAACACACAGTATAGGTTAGCCGATAGAAAAACAACTCTGCATTATTTATGCTATATAATCCATGATAATGTGCACCTAATACTGTATAAAAAGCAATGAAATGGGAACTGTGATTATGTATGTATCTAAATACAAGGTCTCAGAAGTGTAATGCTATTGCATTCAATTTTCAGGTCCTGGATTGGTGTTTGTAGTGTACCCTCAAGCATTAGCTAAGATGCCTGTGACTCAAGTGTGGGCTGTGCTTTTCTTCTTCATGCTGCTCTGCCTAGGACTAGATAGTCAGGTAAAACTCATTACCGAAATCACCATTCACATGAAGCAGAACCATTCAGATTTTTTTGCTTTCTGTATGCTTAGTTATTTACCCAGAAAATGTCATCTAATTTTGCATCCAAGCTCCAACTCAGGGTGGTCATAGTATGATAATGAGGAAGTCACACTTACCAGTAGCTTACAGAGTTCCTCTGTTGAGTGAGAGAATGAACTAAATGTGTGGTTCCTTTAGTTGGTATGATGTTAATATGGGGAAGTAAATTCATACATATGTTTGCTGTTTTCAAAATTAAGGAGTATTCACTCAGTAAATCATATTAATAATTTTATCACATAATATCTATTTGTGTATTATTATTGTTGATAGGATTCACATTGTACATACATATGTGGTAATTTTACTAAGTATGTATGTATCTTGACTTGAGGATAACTACTCACGACTCTGCTATGTTTGCTAAGAACCCTTGTTATGTTGGTGTTAAATTACTGAAAACATTACTTATTCTATTCTAAGGGAAAACTTTACTCACATTATCTGGTGTATAAACTAAGGGAAATAGAAAATTTGCTGTCATTTGAATATAAACCTTATCAGTTCCTGCAGGAACATCAACTCTCTACTGTGAATGAATTCATGTCTGTCTCTGTTGATAAATAATTTTATTAGAATATTTGCTGTTACTGCTCCTGTTTTCTTTTTTATTTGTGACTGTCATTTGTATTCAAACTCCAATTGCATTTTTATCTGTCTCCAGACAGCAATGTAACATGTTCCGTACATGTCTTTTAGGAACTAATAAACAGTAATCAATCAATCATGATAGTGAAAAGTGGCCATATTGCAGAAATATATGGCAAAAAGAAATTTAATTTAATTTTTAGGCCAAAATGACATGCACATAGCAAAGTTGTGGAGGAGTAATTGTGGCACTGTATGTGGCAGAAAATGAAATTTTCAATTGAATCTGATGGTTCATGTCAAAATATCATATGCTTGCTTACAAAGAAGTGTTTTTTTTTATTTTTTAACAAAGCAAAACTTAGCATATTTAACATTTGAATTATATACTTGTATATGCACATGAGTTTAATAAGTTTCAATTTTTTCAGTTTGCCATTGTGGAGGTTGTGGTAACCTCAATTAAAGATGGCTTCCCCAATTGGATCAAACGAAACCTCAAGTGCCATGAAGTGGTCGTCCTCGTAGTTTGCATTGTTTCATTTTTATTTGGATTGCCAAATCTGACACAGGTAAAAATCCACACGAATATTATTTATAAATGCACAAATGGTATTAGTTTTGTATAATTCAATGAGTTCAACTTAATTCAATTGCAGGAATTAATTTACCATTGTGGATGTGTATAGGGAGAATGGCACAGGTGGCTGCTCTTAAAATTTTAGGGTGGGGCTACAAATCTCTTCTTTGTTGGATCATCATCTGTGTTACTGTTTTCTTGTATTGTCCTCATTCATCAATTACATTTCCTATATTTCTTCTTTCTTTATCTTTTACTGTCCCTCTTCATTTTTTTCCTCTCACTTTCCTTTTATTTCCTCCCCAAATGGTATGCGTGACCAAATCTATACACCTTTGGGGTGAGTGCCACTGGCTTGAGTGAGGTAAAATCATTTGGAGCAAGAAGTTACATTAAATCGAATGCAGTATGTACAAAAAAATGCAATTGGCTTTTTATGTGGGGACTTTTTGTCAGATTTATTTCAATTTTTATCAGAGTCATGAAGGTGGACAATATTGGTGTGCTTGCTTGTTCTGAATAGAATATGACTCATCACTCTACATAATTTGACTATACATGGTTGCCTGTTTATGGGTTATTCAATTCCGTATCTCACATGTGATATACCTACTCTCTCTTGGCTCCATCATACTCTTCAAGTCCAAAACAGGAAGATTCTTCTGTCTTGGGAACTAGATTTAATGCTTTTTAATGAGGTGGTCATATTTTAACTCGTTTTTTCAATATTTAAATTTGAATCATGAGTTCAAAACATTAAATTAAATACACATTTGATCAAAATAATTTTAATAAATATTATTATAATTATTATGTAAAAATAAAATAATAATAAATTAAAGTGACCTTGTCATCAGATTCTATAACAAAATAAAAAAATAACTTCTCATGCTTGTTAATGGCTTATCTCAATTCCTCCTCTTCATCTTATTTATCTATTTGAATGCACTTTCAAAAAATATTTATTTAAGATTTTAAGTTCACACTTGTTTTCTATTGATTCTGCTTATGAATTTTGTAGTTAATTTCGTAGTATTATCCATCATAAGTAATATTTATTTTTTTTCAGGGAGGAATATACTACTTTCAGCTTATTGATCATTATGCAGCATCCATTTCAATTATGTATTTGGCATTTTTTGAAGTTATTGCCATATCTTGGTTTTATGGGGCTGATCGGCTGTGCCAAAATGTTCTTGAAATGACAGGAAGGATGCCATCTTTCTTTTTCCGGTTCTGTTGGTGGATAGCAGCTCCTGTGCTCATTATGGTAAAGTATAAATATTTATTTATTATTTTTTACAATATTTCTGATTTCTAATTATTGGTATTAATTACTATGATACCAAATATAAATGACACCAAGTTTTTGTTTACAACAGTAAAGTGCTTCCTGGAAGTACTATTTAATTATGGGATTTTTCACGAAAATAGGAACATTAGTGGGCATCTTGGAAGGGCTTATTTTCCATTTTTATATGTACAAAACTGAGTGAGCCCTAAGCATTTTGGCAGTAGGTGTAGGTTTACTTGAGATAGATACCCGGACTGCTGTTTGAGTAGCCATTTAGGGATCACATGTACAGTAATCGTACCATAGAATTGAATGCACAATTTATGTTGACTCAAGAACTAAAACAAATGGTCTGATTAATTTTTCTGTATGACATCATTGTTGGATGAATATATTTTATGCATAAATTGCCATCCATTGTTAAAACCAATAAAAATATTTTTTTAATATTATAAAAATATTTTATTTCATTTTTTAAATAATTTTATTTTTCATTGTTATTAGGCATTGTCAGCAGAGTCTTCTAAATATTATTTGTTTGTTCACATATGTTGATTGGTTCATGTGAGATTAATTACTTTTGTTAGTAAGAGCATGAAAGTACCTAGGTGATTTTGGCATTCCACCATTGAGGCAATCTGTTCACTGCCCTTATTCAAAGTAGATGTTGAGTTCCACAAACGAATTTAGATGATTTGTAAGTCACATTATCTACTGCAAGCATCTAGGTAACCCTCCTATGAATACTCAAATGTAAGATATGTCAAAATTGGGAATAAGGAAGGAGTGATCATCAGGAAAATTTGGGAACAGGAATCCATAAAATGAATGGTCACCCTTCAAGGAAGTTTGTAACCAATGGAGCACCTTTAAACACTCTTGTGATATGTCTGTTACAGTTGCCTTGTTTGTCATAGTAATTTGATAGCATTTTATTGGTACATAGTTAATTAGTATGAGTTCCATCTTGCTGTTATGGTATGAATTATTTGCAAAGTTTTTTGTAATGCATTCATTTGTTTTTATAGGCAGTGTGGGTGTTCAACTTAATTGATTATTATCCACCTACATACAACAATAAGAAGTATGTGTACCCTCGCTGGGCTGAAGGACTGGGTTGGGGAATGTCTTCTCTTTCCCTTGCTTGCATTCCTCTACTGGCTGCTATAGTGCTCCTTCGAGCTGAAGGCAATACATTTTGGGAGGTTAGTATTAAGTCATTAGTAAGACTTACAATAGCTATTTCTTTCCTAATTTGACGCCTGAGAGTGCAACAGCTAGAAAGAAACATTCATTTTTACCCAGATGCTTATGGTTGTCCCTGGGCTCCGGATATGCCACTCTGGTATGTTTTTAGGATTGTATTCTGATTCTCACTTTAAGCACTTTTTAGCATAATTGTGCCAGATTGACACTCAGTTACTGCATCCTTGCTTCAGGGAATTTGATTCATGCATAAAATACTTCAACCTTTTTGCTGGATACTTGGTTTGATTGATGTAAAGGTGCCTCTGCCATATACCTACTGCAGCACTGCACCAGGGGAATTTTAATGTGCATTTATGTGAGAATTTAAATAGACTATCACATCTTCTTAGCTTAAACTACCAAAATTATCACAACCATGCCCAAGGTGGGACTCGAACCAATGGCTTTTGAGTCAGCAGGTGGGCACATCACCCACCAAACTACCCTTCCAGAATTTTGTTTATTTAGTCCTATATTTTTTTATATTAATAAGTAATCTACCGGTTAAGGTAGGTTTTGGATTGACACAACAACTAAATAAATATTTTGTGACTCCTAACAAAATACAACCCAACAACCTACTCTACATCGGGTCCCTCTTCATCTCTGTGTACTTCCTTCCTCCTTTCATCCCATCCAACGTCCCTATTCTATTCCTGCCCTTTCCTTGTTTACTTAATATTCTCCCCTCTATCACAGTCTTCAACATTCCGCTGTCGATCAATATACCCATCATCCATTTTTCCTGCCTCCTTAGGATTTCTCCCAACATTCCCATCTCCTCCACCACCATGCCTAGCATTTCCTCATTTGTTTTCCTTTCTCTTCACCTTCTCCATTCTTCTCCACACCCACATTTCAAAAGCCTCCTATCCACATCTACCCTTCTGCTTCAATGACCACATTTCCACACCATATAGAGCTATGCTCCTCATCAAAGTTTTGACAAGTCTTTTCTTAAAATCCTTACTTAATGTCCCTGTCACCAACTCCCTCCTTCTTGTGAAAGCCTCTTTGCCTAGTGTAATTTTTCTTCTTACGTCCCTACTACTTTGACCATTTTGGTCCAAAAAACTTCTGATATATGTAAGCTGTTCCACCTACTCTAGCCTTTGCCCTTCTATTTTAATGTTTAGCTTAGCTTTCCTCTTTCTAGAAAATCATGTAACCATTGTTTTATTTATATTGATTCTCATGCAATATTTATCACTCTGAATTTCCAATTCACTCTTAAATCCTTGCAACTCCATGGCTGACTGACAACCTATAGTTTGGTCATCAGGAAACCAAACTAATTTTACAAATTCTCTGCTGACTTTCATCTCTATCTCCAGTTCTTCCCATGCCCCTTGAATCATTTCCTCCATGTATACATTAAACAGCATCGGTGATGACCGATTGGCAACCCTGCCTTATACCTCTTCCTAACACTGCCCATTGGGACTCTCCGTTCCCCACTTGCACCTGAGTGGTCTGAAACAGGTACAGATTGCAGACTAGCCTCCTGTCCCTCCAATCTATCCCTATTTTTTGCAATATACTGGAGAGTTTTTCCCAATTCGCTCTATCGAATATCTTTTCGAAATCTACAAAACAGGTAAATACATCCTGATTGTGTTGACTATTCCTCTCAATTAGTGATAATTTAAGATTTATGGGTATACAAACTTCAATAGTGAATGACATTATACCATTCAGTAACCAATTTCCATGCTGCTTGCATGTTTGCTGTGGTATTCTAAACTTCTGTAAACATCCACAGTAATCCTTTTCCCCTCAGGCTCTATTTATTTCTGCCATAGTTAATATTACATTGCATAATTTTTGGGTGATGTAACTGAATACCATATGTGCCATGCTTGCATATTGGAAATTCCATGTGTATATGGACTTTCTCGCAGGGAGTTGTTTAATTACATATTATTAACTGAAATATTTTCTCAGCTGAATACAAAAATATCCAATTTTATAATAAAATACTATGCAGAGGTGGTTCTCGGGTTAGACTGCGTGAGAGTCATTTTTTGGCTCAACGTTTCTCTCCCGTTGACGCTCCCTGCAACGGGAGAGAAACTTTCAGTCAAAAATGACTCTCACACAGTCTAACCCGAGAACCACCTCTGCATCTCTCAACAGCTGCGAAAGCCTCCGATCTACGATAAAATACTATATTCAACGAAAAATGAAGAATCACTACTATATTCTATACTACATTACTATATTCAAATTTTTTTTATTGTAATGTTATATTAATTTTCTAATAACTTTGAATGCATTAAAATGTATAAATTTCAAAGTGTAAAAATCATATGCCTAGGGTGATTTTTACACTTCGAAATTTCTGCATGATAAGGCATATTAGTGGATGTCTCCATTAAAGCTAATTTTGCGGCATCTCCCACAGTTCTTTGTACCTTGAATGCTTTTTATGGCATGATAATAAGAGCTATTAGCTTAAAAATTATATGTTTAATTATATATCTTCAAGCAAACCTCAGCTTGAACTTTATTATGTGACACTAATGATGAACAATTAACACAGCTCAACTTGAAATATAGGCTATTCATCATAAGTAATTTCCTGTTACCTTTAGTTAATTTTGAATGATTTTAAAATATAAATTTTTGACATTTTCATTCCAAGAATATTTTATTCTAAACACGTACTTGTTCGTGAGAACATCCTCATCATGAAATTCCCATCAGCCAATTTATTTATAATAAATTGACTGATGGAGTGAAATGGGACTTTGGGCCAAATTCAATATTTTGTTTCAAAAATGGGGGGAGATAATATTTAGGGATATAGGGTTTCATGTACAAATCCACAGAATGCATTAGTAAGTATGATTATCTCCAATAGTTCTCCTCAAATTATTAGCTAGCGTTGTAATTTATACTCTATGATGATTTTGGACTCTGGAGAATAAACTAATATTTTTTTCTTACCAACAGAAAGTGAGGCATTCCCTGAAGTCTCAGATACCACAATGTTCTGTGTGTGGCCATGGTAGTGCCTGTAATCACCAGGAAAAGAATGGCTATGCAAAAGAAGAGATTTCAGAATTACCCATGCTAACAAAAAATGTGGACACTTTTCCTGTGAACAACTTGAGAAATGACAACCATGAGTAGATAGAAAAGTTTTTACAAAATATTTCTTAGAAGACTTTTTAAATATTGAATGCCATAGTGATCATAAATGTTAGTGTCTTCCTTCACATTTTTAGAAGCTCTAACAAGGATCAGCTTGTACAATAAATTATTTCATGTCAACCTTCTCTGCTGGACGCTGCAGAGAAAATAATGTGATGAAATTCCTAAATGTGTGAGAGTATAAAATGATGTACTCTGTAAAAGTATTATTACTGTACACGTTGACTGATGCTGGACGTTTTTGTGGCAAGAAGTGTACATGCCTTTGTGGACATAGCAGTGATTGTGCTAGCATTCTAATGTGATGGTGTTTTGATAAAGTGAACGAGCAATGCTAGCATTTGCTCTTGTGTGTAAGATTTTTCATTTGTGTAAAGCTAGTGATGCTGTATATTTTTCATCTTGTCATATTATTTTAGTTCAATTTTTTTAATAAAACTGAGAAAATTTATATTGAAGTCGTATGTCAGTGTTTAAATATTTATATTTTATTGTGTGGATACTGCTACAAATATTTAAATGGTGTGAATAATGCCTCCTCTAATCCAGACTCATTTCCCCTGTACATATCCATTTATTTCGTGATGTGCTAATTTTCAAAAGAAATTTGGTTTTTCATTCTAATGGTTGTGTTACCTATTAAGGTAATGTACAGGTAAGAGGCAGCTGTAGTAAGTACATTTATAAAACGTGGCATACACAAAGCAACAGAGATAACTATTCTCCCGGACCAAGCCTTGAGCCCTTTACGTCATCATATATAGTTTTGTTTACTCATCTTCCATGAGCCAGCCTCCTCTCCTACCTTCCCTGCCTAAGAGGTTGTCAATTTTCTCCCCACAAACCACCCTCCCAGAGTTGAGCTTTAATTGTATAGTGACTGACTTTTATCTACTTAATCCATTCCTAAGAAACAAAGTTCCGGAGAGAATAAAGGTCTTACAAATGGATGGTAAAATGTAAAGTTGATGCAGGCTTTGACTAAGAGCTCCCTGGAAACTTGAACATATATCCATAATGGGTCTAGCAGTTAAAGGTCATGGTATTGCATTCATTGATTCTATGTTATTTCACATTGGTTATTAGCCAAGCATTCAGAAGCTATGTTTTTTTAGGCATGGAGTTATTTCATGATAAAAGGAATAGAACTCCTCTGATATCTTCATAATTAACACATGCAACTTTACATTGTCTCAGGAAAAATTTAAAATGTGTATTAGTTACTAGATTAGATAGAGGTGTCAATGTCGTGATTAACTAATAATGGTTTGTTTAAAAAAAAGCATTCACATTTAACGCTCTTGGTAGGGGATTACTCTTGGCTCCAAATTACATAATATTTTTAAAAAGGGTAATCAAAATAATAATATTTTATTTAATGACTTTTGGGGTGAGATTGAGACTTAATCATAAATTCTTCCACCCAATGGCTAAATATTACATTGAAGACAATTTCAAACATCCAAGCCCTATGTGGATTGAACCCATGACCTCTGGGTTGGCTGAGTACATTACCCCAACTCCACCTGAGTCAGCATATAGGAATGTCAACTCGAGAGAATTTTGTCATTGATGCATAAGTACACTGGTAGTAGTAGTTTTAAGGGAAAAGACTGTGAAATTTGTGCTATTAGGGAAGGACAGGAAAGGATTAAGGGTGGAAAGAAACCCAGCATTTGCCTACTCTTAACGAAAAGTGGCAAGGGGTACGAAGCTTAACTTAAGAATCTGATGGATGGTGTACTCAGGAACCCTGTACGTCTGCCACCGCACCGCCAAGTTATCTAGTATATGTCAAGTACATATTCATCAAGGTTGCTGAGATGTCTAACGATGTTTTACTAGGACAAACTGGAACATTAAGCCATTGATATGAGAGTTAACTGGTGTTTGAGAAGCACTCCTCAACATTTCTAAGCCCAATAATGATGCTCCCTGTGGGCACAAAGGCAATTGTAAATGATTTCCTTGTCTTTTGTGTGTATGTGGTATCGCAATACGGTATGCCGTAAATGTGATTAGAAAATTCACTCCAAGAGAAAAACATTAAAATATTACAGAATTATCCAGGTGATCCAAAGAGAATTAAAAAAGTTTATAATTTATGGTCTTGAAATTGCAATTGTAAGGGCCAAATAAATGGCATAAGAACAAAACATTTGTGTAGATATCACAAAAGAAGCGATGTTAGGCACAAGAGACATACTATGACTACCATGACAATGTAAAAGAATTTTCTCTAAAAGATAAATTTAACATTAACCGTAACACTCATGGAAATATTAGAGCAGTTTCAGAACTTTCTATACATTTATGAATCTTGTCCGAAACATTTTGATTAATTAGTTTATTAATTGAAATAATTTTGAGAAATCGAGCGGAATGTTCATGCCAACAATGTTGTGGTGTGGATTCTATGATTCGTTTCCCACCTGTTTCATGAGGTAGAAGCTATCGATATGAACGATATTCTTCTATCGATTGTATATACATGTCGATTCTGGAACGTAGCGAATTCTTCTAAAAACTGTGCAACGCACGTGTTTAGTTGATGTTGGTCATCATGTCACATTAAAAACAATGCGAACAGTATATTGTTAAATTCCGCCTACATTTAATATTTTTTGCTTAAGTGATCTCTTAATTCTGAAGTCAGAATGGTTGCCAAGCGTAAGAAGAAGGTAAGCAACATTAATTACTTCCAGTATTATGAATGTACTTGGTGGAATAACATTTTGATATTATGTTATTAGTACGAAAGCGGCGAAGGTTCTCAGTACATCAGCAGAAAGTCAGCCTTAAAAAGACTCCAGTTGAATTTGAAGGATTTCAGAAAGCTATGTATTCTGAAAGGCATTTACCCACGAGAACCCCGCAACAGGAAGCGTGCCCAGAAAGGTGTACCAGGCATCAAGACATTATATCACATGAAGGACATACAGTTTTTAATGCACGAACCAATAATATGGAAATTGAGAGATTATCATGTACGTATATAGAATCACTGTTGTTATAGTTGTTGATGTATAATGCCGGTAACTTCCGTCTGCTTTGAAGTGTAAATTTCAATTAATTGATGCAGTACATATGAAATTAAGGCGATGTGAGAATTTTCTTTTTTTACCAAGTGTAATTTTGTTGAATTTTCAATGAGTGTAATTGTAGACAATAATAATGGTTAGTTGTAATGGCCAAGGAAAAATTCTCTTCATTTGGAGTACATGTCTTCAACTGTACATTGTAATGAACTTAAATGTTTCTTCAACTTTAAATCCTGGATAAAATTGAAATAGAATTTTCAAAAAGTATAAGGACACTTATGATAATTTGATTACAAAAATAGTAATAATTTGCTACACTATAATGGTTTTTGAAACTATTTTAATGATTACGTTTTCATTTTAGATATTTACACATCGTGTGAAACGTGCCAAAGCTGAACGAGATTTTGAAGCAATGGCCAGATATCTCAGGAACCATCCAGTTATACAGTTAGATCACATTGTCAAAGAAAGGTACTTAAGAAAAATCAGAAAATTTTATAAACATCCTTGTAATATGTAAAGTCGTGTTATAAGGCCATATTTTCTCTGCAAATACAAATCATTCAGACATAGGCCCTGCACCATTGTCCTCCTCTCAGAATAAATGCTTTCAAATGGAAGTAGGCATGATTTTTTTGTGCTAAATTTTTATTTTTAGCCACTTTAGCTAGGCAACAAATTTCGTTGCGATTATAAATTAATATTGCTTATATGTAGGCAATTATGCGTAAAATATTTTATTATGGAATTGAAAAGGAAAAGAGCTTCCTCGGGAAATGACTGAGGCATTATGTTTGGAAACTCTTGGAAAGGAGGCTCCAGTATTTGGAAGGCGAATTCACTTCTCTGCTGAAAAATAAAACGAGAAGGATGAAACACCACTGGAACAATTGCACTGTTTCCAAGTAGTAATACTATCTTTTATGCTGTCGGTTGTGATATACCGTGAATCCTGAGTTCACACACTTAGCAAGCAACTTTTCATCTGCCTCCTATCTCTTGTGTTTTAGTGATGTGAGTGAAATGTGTGATAATAGCCTATGCTTCAAAAATATTCAGCAGGACGACTGTATTCTATTATTTTTCAGAGAAATGTCGAGAGATTAACGAGATTGTGTTTGGCTCTGGCTTGACTGTGATAATAATGCTAAGTTGATAAGATGCCAATTGCCAATAATGATTGATACGCCAGTTGTAAGATTTCACAGAGGCAAAAATCTCCAGTATTTTAGTATTCCGTCAATAATTTTCCTTTACAAAACAGTGAAGTTTTTGCCATCTTGGCAATATTTTGGACGACAAATCAACTTGTGTACCACACATTTTGTGGCTTTAGTGTGGGAACAAGATGCACTAACATGTTCATGTCATGTCATACAAGACCCTTAAAAAATATTGGCTCAAAGGAAATTATATATGCATCTTTAGTTTGAAGTTGGCCACTTCATCTTACTGCTGCATGGAAGACACTTTATGCTATTCATCCTCATGATTATGAATCCGTTCAGCATTAGTTCTAATGATTGATTAACTTTAAGGTAGGACTATTCCTAGATTATTTAAGTTATGACCTGATTATATCTTAGAGAAATATTAAAACTTGAGATTATAAAAGATTGTTTTTATCTGTTTGAATGGCTGACTACAAAGTTGAATGTCCTGAGCTTTTAATTACATTTAAAATTAATGTTCCTACATATTCCAAGATAATTGGTAAATGTATCTATATTTTATGGCACAGAACTTATTATGGGTGTTTTAATGGTATTGATAATATTCATTGATTTACAAATAACTTGGAACAGAATCGATTTAATTCCTTTTCATCTGTAGGATTATAGACAATTTCTAACATATGATGATGATGTATGTTTGATAGTAAGCTGTTTTCAATTTTATATCTTTTGTTTGCCCTATCTTTATTCAATTATTTTGGTTTTCAAAGAAATTATGCAACATGTTGTTCATTGTTAAAAATGCAGTACTTTTAAAGAAAGGCTCGACTCTGACGAATCAATTAAAATAATAAATTGTGTTGAAATATTGTTATACTGAGGTACTGAATTCCATTCATTTGACTCAACCTAATGAGGGTTCTTGGAAATACTCATTCTTATCAATTTTGGAAGAAAGCAAAGTTTAATAAATGAAAACAATTTCTACTCATTTTGATTGTTTTAATTCCATTGGCAGCGGAGCAAAATCATTTGATGAAAACGCTGAACAATTAGTGTCCAAAAATTCACCTGTGAAGGTGTCTGTGTTGGTAAACTTACCCTGAATTCATTTTTACCCAAAATATCTTTAAATTCAGTGCAGCGGCAATGCAATGTAAAAGATTCTTTTACATTGCATTATTGTACTCAATATGAATACATTCATGTTCGCTACAGTGTTGGAGATAAATTATTCATTCTTGGATTATTAACCTTTAGAAATTCAAGTAATCCAGCATTTAATTGTATATATCATATATTAATGGCATTGCTTCTATTATCTCACAGGTATCCAACTTTTATTGATGCACTAAGAGATCTTGATGACTGCCTCACCCTCTGCTTCCTGTTTAGCACATTTCCCAGTCTTAAGCACATTCCCCGTAACAACATAATATTGTGTCGCCGGCTCACAGTGGAGTTCCTTCACTATGTAATAGAAGCCCGTGCCCTGCGTAAGGTGTTTGTTTCAATCAAAGGATATTATTACCAGGCTGAGATCAAGGGACAGACAATAACTTGGATAGTTCCTCATCACTTCTCCTTCAAGGTAAGGAAAACTTGATACAATTGAAGCATAACTTCATGTTTGGAATTTAGATATCTATATTAATGTCAGATTTGTTAAGGAAACTCCGTTCATCATTGTTTTTCACCCTTAACAGTGTACAAATAATTACTTGGAATAATCTTTTTGGTTTAATAAAGTAAATAGGATGTTATAGGCATCTGTATAACAGCAATGAGAACACTAATAAAAATGAATATGCAGTTCAATCATGATGTTTATTTTCTCATTTCAAGTAGGTCTTGATAGAGTGAATTGGGTAGGAGTAGTAAATGCATTCATTACAGGAGATAGAAATAGTTTACATCAACCAGGACCAGTTTCCGAATGATCATTGGCATGTGGTGGATGGAGACTCTAGAGTGGGTCGAGAGAGTGGGCTTTGTTAGGAAGAGGAGTAATACAAGGGGGTGCATTATTACCCATGCTTTTTAATGTAAATGTGGAGGAAATGGTAAAAGAAGCATGGGAAGAAATTGAGATAGGAAGGTCGGTCTCTGGGAAATACATTAAATCATGCATGTTTGCATGAGATGAAGCATTAGTTTGCTGGTCAGCCTAAGGTTTACAATCATTGCGGAATACAGGAGAGAATACATGTGATAGGTATTTGCTAAGAATCGATGTAAACAACACAAAGATTATGAGATTTTCCAAAGAGAGAAAGACTAAGTTAATGTTAAAATAGCCGGGTAAAAACTGGATCAGGTGAAAGTTTGCCTATCTTGAATGTGCTTTACACCAAGATGATCAAAGTAGTTTGACTTAAGAAGATCAATTTATTAGCCAAAAAAGCTGTTAATCAGAGTAGGGAGTTAACGACAGGGATGCTGAGTAAAGTTGTTGAGAAAAGACTTGTAAAAACTTTGATATGAAGTAAGGTTTTGTATGGTATAGAAACATTGAAACAGAATGAAGGGCATGGGTTGGAGGCTTTTGAGTTGTGGGTGTGGGGTATAATCAAGGGAAAGAAATAGCAATTTGGATTGTGGAAGGATGAAAAAGGTAAAATGAACTGAGTATTGAAGACAAAAGTATTAGGCATAGTGGGCAAGGGAAAACTATTGTTGGCAGAAATACAAAGGAGGTGGAAAGATGAAAGCAGTGTATTTTAACTGTGAAAGAATGGAGGACATTAAGGCAGGCAGGTAGGAAAAGAATAGGAATGTTGGATGGAATGAATGAAGGAAGTATGTAGAATTGGAGAGGAGGTAATTTTAGTCTTGGATGCCAGGTCGTGTTTTGTTAGGAGATGCAGGAAATTTATCGTTTTACTGTAGGCTTTGTTCATGCAAAACTTACCTTAATTGACATAATGTAAAAAACAAGTGTATAGTCTGTTGATGGTGTGCATTTTCCTGTGAAAGCCCAAAGGAAAGAATGAAGATGTTCTACTCTTTCACTGTCACTCAACTGTCTTCGTTTAAGTGATTCCTATTTTCTAAAACAGTAGCTAAATTATATGAAAACCATTTGTTCTTGTTATTTTTAGAGCTTGTTGAACTCAGATTCTTAATGTGATTGTTTAACTTTCTAGCAAGTTCGCATAATTTGCATTAATTTTTACATACGAGGCTGAATTTTCAATTTTTTATTAAAAAATGTTTGTCATTCAGACATTATTTTCAAGCTTTTGTACAATGATGGGTAGTGTATTTGATAATTGTTTATGTAGTTTTAATTCTTTTTCCATATTATTGCAGCCTCATGAAAAACAGGAGGTGGACTTCTCCGTTATGTCTACATTTGTGGAATTTTATGTTCACCTGTTGGGATTTGTTAACTTTAGGCTCTACCACTCCCTCAACCTGTATTATCCACCTAAATACTTTGAATTGCCAGGTAAGTTTGACGTGTGCACTACCTTGGAAATTTTGGTCATACACAAGCCAATGATGATTATAAATTTCATTGTGTGTGCATGTTGTTTCTCATTAAACTTCATTGGCAGATGGGATAATTTTTTAGGTAAAATGCAAGACCAATTTTGTTCTAAACCTTTTCATTTAAAACTAAACTGAAAATGAACTTATGTCAAATTATTGCGGTGATGTGTATCTTTTAGTCAATTTAGGGGATTTTTGATAGTTATTCCAAAATATGTTTGTAACACTGTCATTATTAAACATTCAGCTGAAGAATCAGAAAAGACATTGGCTGATGAGGAAGTTTATGTCTCTGAGCGAGTGGCAGCTTTGAATACATCGATATCCAAATCAAAAGTCAGCACAGAGGAAGAGGAGGCTCAGATGGATGAATTTGTGAATGTAAGTTAATGTGTAATGTAATCTGACATTTTCAGACTCCTTTAAATTTTACCTGTTTGAAAAATAATTTCCTTTTAATTTTACAGTCTGAAGATGCAGAGAAAGTAGACTTAGCAAGGAAAGAAATGGAGGCTGTCAAAAATTTGAAAACCCTTTTTGATGGTTTGAAATTCTTTATAAACCGAGAAGTTCCACGAGAACCTTTGACATTTGTTCTTCGTTGTTTTGGTGGAGAGGTTTCATGGGATAAGTCACTGTTTGTGGGGTCAACGTTCCTGGAAACAGACGAAACAATCACTCACCAAATTGTTGACCGACCTTCAGTTGATATGCAGTATCTATCCAGGTAATTATTTGTTATATTTAACCGTAGTATGTCAGTTAATATGGTGTTCTTGCACAAGTGCAGTGCACCTATCAAAATTGTAGTTTTGTGCCCACCTAGTTCTATGAATCCAAGGAGTGAAATGGCCTCTGTACCTATTCTTTTTTAATAATTGAATCTTTATAGACTGCATTTTTAAGATAGAAGATAAAATTTAAGAAAAACTGAATATGTAGTACTGAAAATATTTAGAAAGTGGTAAGTTGATATGTCGGCTTAGAACTTGGCAATACTAATACTAGACATGGGTTAGTATCTATGAGCATAAATCATGTATATGCCACAGCAAGCTACCCATAGGTTGCAATGATGGCTGAGGGTGGTGATCTTCTAGTACAAAGCCCTAAATAGTGTGAAATCTACACAATCTTAGGGGGGTAGTTCCATTGTAGTTTCCAAGGAAGGTCTGATATCAGAAAAATCACAGATTGGGCGAAGCTGGGTATGTCCTGAGTTGTCCCCTGAAATTTGAACCTGGGCCCTCTGGTCAGTAGCCCAGCATTGGCTACCATACCCCCCAAATCGCACCTAGGTTACCTCTTTCTTTTTAATTCCCAAAACTGAATCACTTTGCATGGAAAGGATTGTCAGGGAATCCATCAAATTACTCCCATTTACAAATAATTCCAAAGCCACTTCTGCAACCCTAATAAAGACCATCAATCTGTTTTGATTCCATGAGAAAAAAGGTCTACCTTGAAGGAGCCTTCACCAGCCTATGGAGGTGGGTCAAATAAGTTGAGCTTTTACGATTGGATAGATATACTCCCAAATTCTCATTTACCAAGTCTTGACCATTTAAGACAGTAACCTTTCTCTCTCTGACCCTCATTCATGGCTTCATTGATTGGTAATATGATAGATTTATTCTACCAGAGACATTTTCAGCCATTGACTTGTTTCTGGATGTGCTGTTTAAAAAGATGGAATATTTGGTCCTGATGCCTTTTAATTAGTGGCTCAATCCACTACTGACCTGATTAATCTGGTGCAAAAATAATTTCCTCTTGGATATGTTACCTGGATTTAGTTTTGAAGTGTGTATAGACTCTTTGGTATTAGTGAAAACTTTTAAAATTTTCAGTTCATAGTGGGTTAGCAAATGAGTCAATATGTATTGTCACTTGCATCAAATCGTTGCACTTCAAATCATTGCACTCATCAAATCATTGCACTCATCAAATCATTGCACTTCAAACCAAAATGAAAAGATAATGGGAAGTAGAAAATAGTAACCGTACAAATCAATGAATTGCTACTCATCGTTAATAGTCTTCGTACTTAATCGTCATTGTTGAATACAAATGTTTTTTTCCCATGCAATACATTTTTTAAGTAAATCTGTTTATATATGGTACCAAAAAGTTCTCATATTCAAATGCAAAGGTCAGGACAATACTTTAGAAATGCTAATTCTAAGGTTAGATTTTCCAGCACGATGCCATTATATTTGACACAAGATTCCCGTTTTATGTGTTTTTAACCAGACACTGTCCTTACCAATCGAAGCAACTTCCTCATCACTTGGTTTACAAAAAGAGTAATAATGAAAATCAGATTCGAATGCAAAAATGACATTGCATTTCTAGAGAATTATGGTCATCAAAAATTGTTTGCATAATGTATATTTTGATGTCATAATTCATATTTTGATGATGAATTTCATTAGTATCCTTATGTTATTTCCTATGGTTACCGAGTTGTTTTCATGGCTGGTACTCTAACATTACTGATTTTGATGGCTTGCTGAGTATTGTGATTATGAATCTTGATACAGATGAACTGTGATGTTGAACGAATCTAAGGGTTCCTGAGGCTACATGAATATTGATGAGCGTAAATATCCCTCATTTTTCTAAATGAACAAAGATTCCACCATGACACAGGCATGGACTGGGTTGAACAAATGTACAACTTAAATGTTCTCAACTTAATGAATGACTTTTCCTTCACTTATTTATAGGTATTATGTGCAGCCTCAGTGGGTGTTTGATTCTGTGAATGCAAGGCGACTCCTGCCTGTGGAGAAGTACCTCATTGGTTGTGTTCTTCCTCCACACCTCTCTCCATTTATTGACACTTTGCAACCTGAGCAGTACATTCCCCCTGAGCAAAAGGCTTTGGAAGCTGGTGATGATGTTGCAAGTGAGTGGAGCTTTATTTCAATGGATGATATACTTACTGTCAGAATTGTTAGAATAGATATTTACACTTACATTAATGAAAGGAATAATATTCCATTTATTTTCTCAAATATGATATGATTAAATAATATCTAATAAATGTGACCTCCAGGGTTGAATTCAATTTTAAATTACCTAGAAATGTAGTGAAATCTTTTAATTGACTTGCAACTTAAAGGTAATGTGTAATCAATGCCTTGGATTATCATTTGAAATGACCTTTTAAGGAGAAATGATCAGGTGTCTGATGCAAGTTTTTAAGAAATTGTTTTCTGTGGGTGGTATGGCATGGGGATTGAACTGATGGTGACATTATATCTTTTGCAGAAGATGAGGAAGTTTCTGATGATGATGAAGTAGAAGAAGAAGAAGGATCAGATGGAGAAAATGAGGTAGATGACAGTGAAAAGGATGAGGAAGGCACAGAAGAGGAAGAAGAGGCCAACAGTGAAGAAGAAGAAGGAGAGAAAATTGGTGTGATCAAGCAGAGCCACACAAAAGAAAGGAAAGAGAAGGTAAGGATTGGCATTACTCTGGCTAAGAGTCTTCTTCAATATAAAAATATCTTTTTCATTTACTCAATCCGTTATACGGTAAACCTCCCCGTCAAAGCCATTTTATTTGCTGTTTATTTTTATCCAGATGAGTTTCAAAGGAACGGCTGATAGACTGATAAGCATTGCTTATGTCTGGATGTCTAGTTGCTCTAAGTAGTGTTTTTATCACTAATTGATTTTGCTTTGAATTCCCTACAATAGAAAAAGAAAATGGCTGTAGTTGCTGGTACGGTGACAAAGGAAGATCCCATTGCCAAGAAACGAGAAGAGCGTCAACAGTACAGGCTAAGGGAGAAGATGGTGAAGAGGAAGCATAGGGGCTTGTATCGTAGCATGATTGCTGGTCGTGCGGAGCGTCGCAAAGAGATTTGGTTGTTGGGTAAGAAGAGAAAGCGTATTGAAGCTGAGAAGAAGGAAGAAAAGCAGGTTTCGAAAAAGAAGCAAGATGGGGCAGAGAAGCAAAAAACAAAAACAAGGACTCCAGTCAAGTGATCTAAGCTGTTGAAGATACACTCTAAAAGTGAGGGGTATCATTGTTGATTTATAGAACTAAATGTCCATTTGACGTTTCCATATGACCCAAGACAAAAATGTGAATTAAATTTTAATATGAATGTTACTGAAAGCATTTTCATGAATAATTTTTATCTAAAATCAATTGAACCTCTCTCTTTAAAAGCAGTCAAATGCTGTAGATTCCACCCATTCCACTACCACACTGTTTCTCTCCGTGTAACCATCCACGTTGTAACTTCTGTCCTTCCTACATAAGTGAATGTACCACCATCTTTATATCCCATCCCAAAATCCGTTGCCCCACTTAATCAATTTTTCCTTTTGTGTTCATATGACAATACTAGAAATCTTTTCCAAATATCCAAGGTGCATCCAGGTGAAAACTTCATGGGCATCACTTCCTCCCATCTATGAGGGTAACCCCAAAAGTAAGGTCTCTAATTTTCGAGAAATATAAAAAAGCCATTTATTTTCTATGATATATACATCATTTTAAAGATTGATCAATTATCTATTTTTCTACAAAATCGCTATTTCAGCCGATGCATTTTTGTAAACACTGTGATAGTTTTTGTATGCCCATATCATGCCAGCTTGCCACCACATCCTTGTGGAAATGTTTTTGAATGCAAAAGGGGTTGAAACGCTTGAAATTCATCGCCAATTGATAGAAGTGTATGGACAAGCGTGCATGGATGTCAAAAACGTTCCCAAGTGGTGTAGAGAGTTTACATCCAGTCATACTGAAATTCGCAACGAACAAAGGAGCGGGAGACCATCAATTTCTGACGAGACTGTCGGGAAGGTTGAGGAAACCATGCGAAATGGTCGGCGGATCACGCTGGATAAACTCAGCATTTTGATTCCTGATGTTTCTCGAAGCACCATCCACAGGATTTTAATGGAAAAGTTGCAATATCAGGAGGTGTGTGCAAGATGGGTGCTGCGAATGCTGACTAACGATCACAAACGGCAACGAGTTGATTCTTCACGTGGCTTCGGTTGGAACATTTGTCAACCACCCTATAGTCCTGACTTGGCCGCCAGTGACTTTCACCTGTTCCCTAAGTTGAAGGAACATTTGGCCGGAAGGCAATTCAGCTCTGATAGAGAGGGGAAAGATGAAGTTCAATGTTTCCTCAAGGACATGGCGGCAAGTTGGTACGATATGGGCATACAAAAACTGTCACAGCTTTTACAAAGATGTATCAACCAAAATGGCAATTATGTAGAAAAATAGATAATTGATCAATCTTTAAAATGATGTATATTTCTTAGAAAATAAATGGTTTTTCCTATTTCTAAAAAATTGGAGACCTTAATTTTGGGGTTACCCTCATAATAAAGGCGATGTGATCACCGAAACATTACCTTAAACTCCTGAAGTCGACCATCTTTTCCAAAGACACCCAAGTTGCCATTAAAATCGACTCTCTGTACTACTCCATTTATTACTTCCTTTCAAAATTCATAACTTCTCCCACATCTGTAGCATGGAATTTTTCATTCCATCCTCACATTCAAATCCATCTCCTTCAATAACCTACCCTGCCTCCAGGCTCTGATATGGGGAAATGGAATGGAAAAACGATACAGTTAATGTATTCACCCACCATTTTTTCAGTCTTATTCTAATTTGCTATCTCTAATGGATATGAAATGTAGTTTTTTTCTGCCAAGGAAAATTGTAATGTTAATGTAAGACACTGAAATATGAGCTATATGACAGTAGACATAGTGACTGAGGTATTCATAACCCACCTGGTTAAACGTTGATCTTTTTTTCCCTAATTAATGACAACCTAAGAAACTCATAATGACTACATTCTTCTGGAATTCTGTCATTGTAATGGTTACTCTTTCTTATCAATTTTAGCTCTTTGGTGAGTGAAAACCAAGTGAATAAGTTCTCAGAGGATATAATGAATGGTAATATTTTTTCAGTGCAGAAATTCCATCCAGTAGTTGCATTAGTAAATCTATTAGCTAACAGTTATTCATATTTAGCATTTGAAGTAGGATGCCTCCCTTGCTATACCCAATGTCTAATATTTTATCTTATTGGCCTTGGGCATTTTTGAAATTGTCAGATTTATTATTTTTCACTGACATCCGACTATGAAGTGCTTTTTGTGAAGTACAGAAGGAATTGATATTAATTTTTTTGCACTTGTTGAGGACTGAATGATGATAAATTTGAATTTTAAGTGCAAATAACTTGGATTTACATGAGGTTATGTTCAATTTTTTAGTTTAGTGTATGAATTTCAAGAAACTGCGGGAGATGCCGCAACAATAACTTTTAACGGAATCAAATTGTTGCATTGTATTGTATGAATATTTTCTCTTTTGAAATTTTAGGCTATCTATGCCAAAAGAAATGAAGTGTGACTGTGGTTAGTTTATTTAACATTTCTTTCCAGTCACTCTACAGTGCTGACAATCTTTAGAAATGTTTTCCCCTGCCTGTTCTTTGCCACTACTTGCTTTGGGCTTTTAATTTTTCATGCATTTGCACAGTGGGAAAATAAACCATAATCGTTGACCCTCTCCCTGAATATTTGTAATTTTCATAATGAAAATTTCAAAATGGAAATTAAGAATTCTGGTGTCCTGGAATACAGGACACTCAGCAACATATATGAAGCATGTACGATTTCTGAGAAATTTTAATGCTGCAGTTTCTTACCTTTTCAAAACCTATTCAGCTGCAAAGTACAGGGTGGGCATGCATAGTGAGTGATATTGGATATGTAGAAGTTTTCATCCATGCTCTTAGTTTAATCAGGTCAACAAGTTGGAGGTCAACCACTGCAGCATATGCTCATTCATTACTCTGTAGCTCTTCTTGACCAATCAAAATTACAATAATAAATCTGAAGTTTGGATGGGGATGTGAGACTAAAGCTTACTTTGGGTTAGGAACGTCCCAGATAAATCAGGCACCTGCGAAATCAGTGTGTGTAACCTTAACCCTTAGGTCAATGACAGACATGGTCTTACCCATTGAACTACTCTTCTGCTCTCTTGATCAACAAGCTTATTCCATTCAATCATATTGTTTGATTGATATCCTACAGTATGGCCACTTAGTCTGGAAAAGGGTATAATATTTGAAAAAATTAAGGAATATGATGTTTGATTCTGGAATTACTGAAGAGTTTGATGTTCTTTTCAATGACCTGGGATATTTCTTGAGGCTACAAGTCTGTTTCCTAGTTCTTGTAATTTACACAACAAAGTCTGCTGAAGGTAATAAATGGTGCACCACCTTTTACTTGCCAATGTTGAACACTGCTTAGTGGACTGATAAAATTGACTTTTAGCTTTGAGAAACAGGTGTCGGTTCATGATTGGTGCTGGTGTAAACCAAAACTCAGATGACTGGTGATACCAATGGCATATGAACCAGCAAGGGATGATTTACATAAAAGTACATATCTAATTAGAGTCCAAATACTCGAGAGAAAAATTGAGTTCAAGACATTAAATTTGTTGGTAAACATGGGAGTCTGAAATCAAGGAAATAAGATTAAACCTACCCTGGTAAGTTTTTCGTTATCTCACCTTTGCCATGAGTCTCATGGACGAACTGGATTCATTTTTAAATTTCTTCAGTTTAATATTCATGCCCAGGTCATATCCTTTGCGGATGCTTTCTCCTACAATTTATATCTGGGGAAAGCCAATATTTCAGCACCATTACAGTCATCTGGCTGTTTCCAGTCTAATATAATATTTAATCAACCAACTGATATTAATTGCATTTTCCTGCCCTGAAACTGCTATGTTATCTTGATCTTTTTTTTAGTTTTTCATGTTATTATTTTTATAATAGGCCTCCAAGCATTTGAAACAGAAGAGTAGAAAGTTTGTGTCTGAATGAAGTCGGTGATGAACATTAAAAATGCAATAGTGGCATAATTACATGCATGACAACTTAAGATGGGAATCACATGATGCACAAAGATTTCTTACAAGATTCAATTAACATATTGGATGCTTCCTAACCATGAATTAGAAGTCAGCATCAGGAATAAATCTCTCCTCATAACATTGGCAGTTGAGACATAAGAAGGTAAATATATTTTGAAGCAATCAAAGTGAGTAGTAAGTTTTCCTGTGAAAATTTTCTGACATAGACTATACAAAATGGAACTAGTTATTTAAACTACTTTAAATTGAGTTAAATGTAATTTTTGAACTAAAAATTGGGCACAACTATAGTATCCAATTCTCTTATTTTACACGTGATCATATGGCAAGTTACCTTAATTGGCTGGTACCCTCAAATACTTAAATCATGTCCTTTGATTATTGAAATATTAATTTCTAGCCCAACAGCTGTTACAACTGTAGATCATTAATTCTTGGAACATAATCTGGTGGTGGAATTACGTAGATATTTAGTTTCAAATAAATATTAACTAGGTGAATTACACAACAAAAAATACTAGCAAGAGGGAGCTTCATTAGGTTTTGGGGAGTATTTCAGTTCATAGATATGGTTATTGAAAGTACCACCAATACTATTTATGTATTAGTGCAGTCTACTTGGTTAGGAGAGATTTTTGTTGGACCCAAGTGCTCCGCATTTCTTCAATTCTATTCATCTTAAAGATGAGTAAACACTGGATTTAATTATAATTGAACTGGTTTCTCTATATCATTGATGTCTAAAAGTACAAATCAGTCCACCAAAGATTTTTCCAGATCCATTTGTATGCTGAAGTTACCACATGTGCAATGAAAATGTTCATACCATATAAAATGTCAGTAGCATTTATTGTGTAACATTTATTTAGTATTAACAGTAGTATCATTTAAGTAGTAACATTTATTGTGTATTAACAAGTTCATATCTTACATTGAGGAATGAATGTCCTAAGGTAGCAACACTTAAGGATAAAGGTAGGATTTATTTGGGCATGGTAGCTGTTCAGTAGAGCCATTCATGGCTTTCCTTTGAAATTTTCTGAAATATCAACTTCGTCTACATGTCAGAAAATTTGCCCTCTCTTAGTTTAGGAATGTGTAAATTGAGATGATAAACTACTCAAAAAGGGATTTTGGGTCATGTATGTGCTTCATTTCCACATTGTCATTCTTTGCTTGTTGGGTTAATGGTACAAGCAAGTGATTTTTATTAGTTTTCTAAAAAAATTGAGAATTTGAGAAGAAGCCTTAGGGAATCGATTCTAATGCTTGGATTAACCCATATTGTAGAGAAAGATGTCTTTCCAGACGAGGCCTGCTGCTCTGAAAATGTTTGGTTTATTGCACATACTCAGCATGCTGATTTCGTGTCATATGCATTGTTATCTCAAGTAATTAATTAGACTTTCTGATATCATGATTCATCTTAGCTTTCCCATTCAAGTACACTTTTAATTGATGGCTATATATAAAAAATTGAAAACTACAAATTGGGTTTGCATTGCTCTTTATTGTTGACAATAGCTTAAAAAGCATACCTTTACATGACCCAATGATGTGCAATCTAATGCCATTTATTGTAGAAATTAATAGTCCCATCTCACTTCTGTACAGAAATATACACAACAATAATTAAAATCTCCTTTGGGAAATCATAATTAAATATCAGTTATGGCTGTAAAAATAAATTAAGACCTAAAAGTTTTGCAGATTCATACAAAATCAGGATTACCATACCACATTCATCATAAAAAGAAATATGCTTAGCATTGTTCCTCCATTATCAATCACCCTCTTCATCACTGTTCTCATCTTCCAACTCGGGCATTGGAAAGCGTAGAATTGCTGCAACTCCAGTGAGTTGGTCCAATTCTGAAATAATTAATTAGTTTCATGTCATATAGTTACTTGATAATTTGCAAAGATCTAAACAAAAACTCTCTAAGTCTCACATTTAACTGTTACTAATTAGCTATATTTAAAGTAATCATACAAATATTACATTCAGGTTAATTGGCTTTATAATTAAAACATACATTCATAAACTAGTAGATTTAATAAATTAATGTGAGCGGTGTTGAACTAAAATACATACGTTCACCAGAGACATGCAGGCTGGAGAATATTTTCACATCACCACCACTGTCTTTTACGCTATCCACCAGAGCCACATATTTTTTTCGCTGCACCACATCTTGACAACTAAGTTAAAAATATTAAGTTGAACTTTAAGATTATTCAATCAACTGACATTTGTACAATGATAAAGCCATTCAAGAGTATTCACACAAAATTACCGGAAGAGATCGTCGGAAATAAGCAAAGTTTCAATTGCTTGGGCCTCTGTTGCTTTTTCTACATGATTGTATCCATAGAAGGCTCTAGCAGGTTCCACTTGCAACATTGTGTAAAATG
The DNA here is from genome assembly GCA_037158775.1 of Hetaerina titia. Classification (NCBI taxonomy): domain Eukaryota; kingdom Metazoa; phylum Arthropoda; class Insecta; order Odonata; family Calopterygidae; genus Hetaerina; species Hetaerina titia. The sequence continues at coordinate 70,125,924 of CM073771.1, forward strand.
CCTCCATTGTTCGAACTTCCCCAGCAGCCTTTGTATCAGACATCTTTGCAACAACGACAGGATCTGCCAAAACCTCTGAAAAAATTTTATACATAAAGAGGTATGAAAAAATGTGGTTACTGAGCTGATGCACTCACTGTGCAGTTAATATTAAGTGTTTAATTGCTGATAAGGAAGGTTACTTAGAAAGCTCTGAAACACACCATGCATTCCTGTAAAACCCAAGGATCTGATTGTTGGTATGACTTCAAACGAAAGTTTTTTTTAGGACACAAATGAGTTCTACCATCTCCTAAAACTTTTGTTTCTACATGACAATGTTTAAGCACTGATATTAATTTTCAAATGCACTGAAAAAATTGAAGACAAAATTCCTACATCAGTGTCTGTCATTACATTAAGGACTAATGCATTGAAGCGTGAACATAACTATTTTAATTTACAGCTAACAGTTCATAAAATGAAAAATTCAAAATATTTCTCTCACAACTTCCATGTCTCTTCAAGCTTGATAGGGTTGCAGGTTGTAGTTACAATGTTAACCTATTTCTCTGAATTAACTAATATTCAGTTACAACTTAACTCTACTGGGAATACTAAGTGCCATGTTAACATCTTCTAAACACACTAAACATGATTTTAAGATGATTGGGCATTGGCACGAGCAAATTGTGAAGTACACAATCACGTATCAGTACACAGAACATTTATAATTGTCTTTTAATCAATTCTGAATGCGCTTCATATTTGTAACTCACCTCGCAAGGAGTGCTTAAATCCACTGGAAGAATGGACCAACAAAAATTTCCCTTTGTTTTCAAGAAGTGTTTTGTTATCAGTTTTGACAGCTTGGTTGAACATGTATTCAAAGAACTGGTCTTTTACAAAACCAGGGCTTGCAACAAGTACACATTTAACAATATCAAAATTGATGTGTCGAAGAATTCCTTGCATGACACTTTCAAAATACCGCTGTAGCCCCTGAAAAAAATGTATTGCACAATTAAATTGGAGATAATGGCATATTCAAATTATGAAAAAAATACATGGTAAATATGTATTTGGAAGAATTTAGATCTAAAGAGAGTATATGCCAATAGAAAATAATTGCAGCAGTTAAATGAATATTTGAACTAATAAGAGAGGTTTATGTTCCTATACCTTTTCATGTTGCTGCACGTTTCCCTTGCGTTTTCGAGGAATGCTCTGATCTATCTTAGCCCTTACTATTGTCATGCTTGCTGTAATTAAGCAGATATGCGCTAGCCCTTCTTGCATTACAACTGCTCCCAGGTCGGCATGCTGTGATGATAATACCCAAATGGTAATTTCTGAAGAAAACTGTAATTTATGCCAACTTATGTTATTACTATGTACTGGGTGTCGTTACCTGTGTGGGATCACAAGCCATGTCGACGCGATCCAATGACACAGAATCCCATTCTGGTTTACTTAATGTAAATTTCCTGTTCACTTCGAGGTCCAAAGTGTGATATGCTCCCATCTAAGTTTGAAAGTATGGCAGTTAAAGAGATTCAATTCAGGGAATTTTCATTTAAGGAGGGATGTTACTTTCTCACATACCTTAACATATTGGTTTTCTTCTACATTTCTCCCCTTAAGTCGAAGCATGCAAGCCGGAGTGTCAAAATCTATAGTTTCCACGTTTATTGTTAGTGTGGTCCGAACTCTGTTACTAGTTGATGAACCGGTGGCAGACTCTGTTTGTACTTTTCTTAATGGTGTCAGGCAGAAGCATAGTTAAGAGTCAGTGAGCTATACAAGATGATAACAGTATAAATGCTATTGGAAGGGTGTATACCTGATTGTAGACCCTCGGACATTGTCACCAATCGCAATCAAGTTGTACGCATGCCACATATCTTCTGATTCCTCCGGCATAAGGGAAACAATCCTGGAATATCCGATAACAATTTCAGGGTTCAGACTTAATATAAACTTATTCAATGAAGTTTTCTACATGAATACGCAATATATTAAAATTTGCATTACAAAATAATGAAAAATTTCTAATACTTGGGTAGACGACACTATGGGCTGCTAATAAACAAGTTACTTACCCCCTTCCATCCTTATCCACGTTCTTGTGTAACAACTTCATATTGATAAGCGATTCCTAAAAATACTGCTATAATATCTAATCAAATCAAAATTATTTGAGAGAGAAATAAATTCAAAATGAGCATAGTGCACTATTTCCATTTCAGCAGGTATTTCACAGGTTACACACGTCCCAAGGAGGACAACCGGATGTCAAAGAAGAAATTCATGACACAGGGCGGACTCTAGTGGTCTCTTCTGAATCAGTCATTGTGAATAGCGTGGAATCGCAGTGCGCAAGGTTCGTCGAGGAAATTGGAAGTCGTCTGTGGTGACGGCCGCCGTGGGATCGCTGTGGTAAGTACAGTTTTCTATCTTTATCGCTGTTACTGTCAATGATAAATACCCCATGAATGTGTTGTACATCACGTGTAGCTTTGGTATCACTTGAAGGATCTCGTCATTGACTGTGTCCTGCCGTAACCTAGCCTCCTAGTGAACATGAGCCTCCCTGTTTGAATTATTCCGTTAAGGTTCGCTGATTACTATTTTAATTATTTTTATATAGTGTTTTGCATTCTATTGAACAATTTGCACGCAAAAAATACTTGGAGTTGTATTGAGTTCTCAATGAATATCGTGTTTCGGGATTCATGAAGATGTTATTTTTCTTCAAGTACTAGTTAGTGTAGATATCTTGTTATTGGCTGATAGCATTCTTAAATTTGACATTTGGGGGAATAGGATAAATTTTACCTGTGCTCTCACTTCACGGCACATTGGAAAAGTGGCGTGTGTCTACTGAACTTTATGTTTCTGTCCACTTTATACATTCTTCTTTACTAATCTCTTGGTGAAAGTGAAAGAATACAAATGTGTCGGTAATCATCAATAGATAAAGCTAAAGTGAATATTTTCCAATTTTTCACAGTGTACTAAAAACGTTTTCATCCTTTTTTCCGTCGCGCGCTGAACCAGTTTTTACCTCCCTGCTTTCAAACTAGGGCCCGCCTATTCAGTGGATCTTCACAGTTGCGAAATCTGGTGCAGGAATAACCGTGTTATAAATTTGGGCTATGAATGTTTTGAGTTAAAATCTACACTCCTTTTTACGTTTACTACTAAGCTTCTTCGTGACTGAGAACGTGAAGGAGTGTGCTAGAATCAAAGCCCTGGATAGGAAGAGGTCATAACCTTATATTTCCTTTCCTATGATCATTAAAATGCGTTTCCAGGTATTTATTCTAAACTTCATGATGCTTCGCTGACCGTGTTATCCTTTGTTATTTTGGGTTCTAATTAATCCATATTTAGGTGACCTTTATCGGCATTCCAAAAATATATATTTTGAAAAATAGAGAAATAGGAAATTTTTTAGTATGCAAACAAGTTTTGACTCTTGATTAGTTTGCGTCAAATGATCGCGATCGGTAATTGGCGTACATGCATTCATGTCTTATCGGCCATGGTATTTGGTGTCTTCATTGCGTATCATAAAAATGCCATCCAAGAAAACTTCCAACGAGAGTTTTTCTGCCGGCTGCGGCCCTTATTTTGGAGGCAGCCTAAGTGTTCATATCGTGCCTATTAGCAAATCGTCATTTTCCTCTGCGTGTGAGTATTTGTTAAATAATCTTAACGACCCTGCGGATGTAATAAATTACTCTGGTGATTAGGATATGACCGTGATCGTTGAATAAGTGCCCGATGTCAACAGCGAATGAACTTCAGTATTTGTTGCCTTGGTTTATGCTCTGCAGTGTGATGCATTGAAAGGTATATTGCCCTTGCAAATATTTTGAAGAGTATGAGAAATATCATCAGTAAAAATTTTCTGTGGTTATTCCACATCTATTCATTCTCTGGTGGTGCTCGACAGGATGAAATTTTTGGACCTCATTTTTCAGATAAATGCGGGGTGACTCTCTAATTCCTTTGTTGCTGAAAGATTGAATTACCGTTCTTTTAATGATATTACGATGTTAGTTCTTCCATAAATGAGAAAAATATTACTTACCTCATGAATATACGTAGAAAGTTCAAGATAATACCTAAACACGACCGTAGCATTCCTTCGCCTTCCTTTCTGCCGACGGTCATTATACCAAATCATTTTTCAGCCTTTTTGAAGCAGGGAATAAAAATTCTAATCCAACGTTATTTTTCATTTTTTTAATCAGTCTGGTAGGATACGCATCCTATGAATGGGTTTAAAGAGTTTTGCCCCTATCTATTTTCGTTCTAACTTTGAGGAATTTGTAGGTGTGGATAACGAGCGAAATATCAAAATTACCGCTGGATTCATAACTTGCATAGATTTATGAAAATTGTGTGTACGAAATGATGACGTTTTAAGGGCGTGGTATGAATATAGCAGGGTCATTATTTCGACACATAATGATTCTATAAAGTTTCCCGTTTTCACAATGGAGAAAAACTATGAAATTTCCGAAAACTTCTTTCAGTTTTTCGAAGAGGTTGCTTTGAACATAAAAGAAAACAAAGGGAGGTGAGGAGGAGTTATGTAAATTACTTCGTTTACAAAATATTCGTTGCCCATAGCATGATGCCTCATGTCTTTGCCCTCTTGGTATTCGAAGTCGCGCGGGGAGTGACGTAGATTTAAAACGTATATTAAGGATAAGCCTTTCGAGGCGGTATCGGGACAAGATCATCCGTGGGGCTAGCGGCACCATCTCGCCAACAGAGCTCGGAGTCTTCTTTTTTCTTTCTTTATTTGAATCTTACGGGGGGATAAAAAAAATGCGTCTAAAGAGTGCTGCCATGAGTCATGGACGCGGTGAGTATGAAAACCACATCTTGAAAAAGTCGGGTAGACCAGGCGCCGTCTTGACATGTATAATTTGATAGGCTACGCCTATGCGGTTCGAATTCAGTCCAGGAGCAGCAACTCACGATGGGTCAATTAGAGGCGCGAGCGTTAAGTTACGAAAAAATGTAGTCGTTTTATTTGCAGAACTTATAAGAGAGCCGGCCAGTAATTTGTCAACCATTCATGCTCCAGCGGCGTATCTAATGCTTCCATGCATCTGAGATCTCACTCCGCTTACAGATTCGTAGAAGTTCAATCCCCGCTTTATTTCCGCGAATTTCTGCTCGCATACTTATAAATAGGAGCGAAAATCGATGCCTTTCTTTGGAGTGAATACCTTAGCAGTTCTTTTCACTACTGTTCGAGACCTTGTGTGACTGGACGCTGTGAGGTCACTGTGGGCTTTCATCTGAAACGCTTTTTCATCCAGGAGCGGCTGCAATGTACCCAGATTCTCCGTAATTACGGCGTAACCTCTTTCATTATAATCTTTACACTCCGAAAATCCAAATGGCAAAATAAGTTTATCTTTTTCGGTGCGGTGGAGGTTTTAATTCAATATGTCCCAGTTGTTAGGCTCTTACTTGACGCTTTGTTAATTTTCACGTCATTTGGGGTATCTGCGGAGCTATTGGCCCCTGAATAATGATGTATTTGATTGAAGTGTGGTGGAAAATGTTAGTGTGTGTGCAGCTTTGTGACAGTGATTGTTCCTTAGTCAAGGAAAGTTAAACTTCGCAGTCCTTGCCCCAAAGATTTTCGCTTCATCTTGGAAGTGATTTTTGTGGAGAAGAAACGGTTGGATGAAGTCCGATCTTGTGATTCGGTTTTTTCGGTTGTGGCACCATTAACTTGATATGTAAGATTCCGATACTGTTTTGCACACTGCTATGCATGTAGTCACATGTTTAGTATTCGCGCTCGGGTATAATATATAGTGAATACTCGGCAACTAAAGCAAATCACACTGTGCTTCATGGTTGATTTTGTGCCTGTTTTGTTAGCTCGCAAGAAGTATAAAAACCTACGAGTGATTAATAATGAAAACTTTGTTGCAATTTTCCACAGTTAAACTGTGTTAACTGTTTAACTGTGTTAACTGTTGTGTTAACTGTGTTTAACTGTGTTAACTGTTTAACTGTGTTAACTGTTTAACTGTTAAACTGTTTAACTGTGGAAAATTGCAACAAAGTTTTCATTATGTCTCGATTCCACAATATCACGCCTGATTCTTCACTTTTCCTACGAGTGATTGTTTGGAAAAATTCTGACGAGTCATTTACAGTTACAATTGGCAGTCCTCAAAAAAGGAGTTGATCTAGAGGATTGTCATTTTCAAATCACACGCTGGAGTAAAGAATTAACCGTCTATTCAAGTGAACGCGGAAGAAAATAGTATGCCCTCTTTTTCAGGGTAACATCTCCGGCAACTACTACCAATTCTGCCTCTGCCCTTATTTTTTATTTAAACTTTTTCTTTATGTAATTTCAGTGTTAGTTCAATGTAATTAAGCGTTAGTTATCTAAATTGTAATAATTGGGGCGTGGTAGTTCAGTGGGTAGGGCGCTGGGCTACTGTTAGTACTGGGTTTCCGATTGGCGTTCTGGGTACCCCCCTCAGCTTAACCCAAGCTGGCGATATTTTTTATATAAGTACCAATTTTTTGGGAAAACGCGGGTGGTACTGGAAAAGGAACGGGCCCTTCTACCCTGATGCTTGATTTTCACACGCCGTTAGGCTTGGTGAGGCTTTTATGAAACCACCTTGGTTTTGAATACGGTGGTTACTAATAATCATTATTGATTGGGGTATTAATGTCGACTGATGGCCAAATATTCCTAGATGACATCGAGCAAGAATTAATTGTTTTTTACAATTATGCCACAAATGCCTAGTATAATATCATTAATGACTTTGTCCAGGAAATTAAGATGATCGTTCGAGGTCTTTTAGGGCGACAAAACATTAGCCACCGACTTTGCGATGGCCTTCCGGGGAATTAATGGCTGCCTTTTATAATTACCATTTTGCTTCCTTCCATATACGTATATATATTGGATAGGCAATTTAAAGATCCGACCATCTTTCCTTTGTGTAGTATAGTAATCCATGAAGCGAACTTCTGAGAAACGACTTCGTTGTTTGCTTCTTTCAAAAGATTTGGTGAAGTTTCGAGCTGTTATGAGTCATGAATTCCGGACGTTCTTCAGCTCGTTTGCTCATTGTTTAGGCAAATAAGTTTGGTTTGTAATCATTTTTAAAAGGCGGCTATCGTGTGTAAGTTCTTCCGTCTGTGCAGTTCTAATTATCGAATGGCTATTTTTCGTGGATGCACTAATTTTGAATATGATATCATTTGAGACCAAAGTAATAAGCTACCACTTTTAAAAGTTTTTGCATTTTATGATTTTTGTGCTTCGAGTAATTGAGACTAAATTTGGAAGTAATAGATAGATTCTCTAGCGAGAGTAAATGTTTGCTCTAGCTAACTGGCACTGGAAACGTGAATTTATTTGTGGTCATTTGAGTTATTAGCTACACTCTTGATTAAACCCTCCCTAAATAAATATTTTTACTTAATCTTTTCATTAGCTTGGCTAAATCGGCTTAAGAGCTCCGTTGGAGATAAAATTCTATTTACTTGGTAAATATTTGCGAAAGATAAATTCTCAGCACAAATCCATTTCTATTGCACTGCACAGTAATATTTGATGTTGCTCATATGGTATCTTTAACCATGCGGCATGCTTCTTTTCATGTTGACCTTCTGTCATCAACGATATTACCTGCTTAGGATTAGGACCACTCGTTTTTAGAAGTCCCCGAAAGAGGAGAAAAACTTACCCTTATCATTTTTTCATGAAAAAGTATTAGTGATCATCACTCAGTATGGAAATGACAACTGTATCTATCGCGTTCTATGTGCTGATAGCAGCAAAAGCAACGAACGCAAATTTCAATTGATAGCGAAGGGAGGGTACATGTGACCAGCTTTATCTGCGTGGGCTTACTAGCTGGTCTCTCTGGAGATAAGACCCATATTTCAATTGTTGTTCGATGTAGACAGGAAAAGTGTTCCGTCAGTATTACGAGAGAGGAATACCTATTCAAGAAACAAGCATTCTAAAAAAATACGGCCTTAGATTCTTAAACAGTCACATACTAGTCGAGATAAAGTTGCATTTTTGCATATAATCAAAGGTCAATGGTATATAGAGCTGTGGTGTCAGTATTCTTCGTGTGATTTTCAGGTTCAACACATGTAGCTACCTAAAATGGTTGTACCTAAATTATGACACGATGTAAACGTACAGGTAGGTTTAGCCATTGTAACAGTACAAGGACAGGTCAGTTTAAATAAAATCAACGGAAATATGTAATGGTGGACCTGAATCGCTTTATTAAATGAATCAATAGAATGTTTTTTATTACTAGGGGAATCACCAGATAATTCAGTGAGTAGATAGGGTCAGCTGTTATTTTATTGGTAGTTGCACGTTGTAAAAATACTAGGACATACAATAATAGCTAATTTTCTTTGTAATTGACTTCGGCCAATAGCCTTTTTTTTAAATTATCGATTCTGTTTTACCATTTGCAAATTGAACAGTTAGAAGGATGAAAAGAACAACACTGAGGCGAAATATTTATGAATAAAATCGGCATTTTCCTGTCTCGGAAATCTGTTTTTTATTCAACGATTGTTTACTTAGGTAGATTCCTCTCTTGTGCCATCTCTAGTCATCAGAATTCTAAGGTATTCACAGAATAAAATATTTATTGGTATACCAAAAACTTTCCGTCTGTAATAGATTTAAAAAAATCGTTTGAGCGCTGTTCAGAAAGAGCATTGGCCTGTTTTTTTACAATATTGATCGACACTAATTTTTGATTGGAGTTGGCAAGCTCCATTGTATACTGGTAAACGCTCCATCGAATGCGGTCAAAAAATATTTATATGCAGTCTGGCTTTATCGATTGGTGAAAATAGTGTTGGCGATTTTTCAGGTCAAAGCACCCTGGGTCTTTAAGTGATGTCTACCGGATGTTGAGCAGTCGAGACGTAACGTTACTCAAGGATACTACCCCGTGAGTGTAGAACTACCCATAAATGGATACATCGGCAGAATGGCCCTGGAATTAGAGCTAATAGGCTATTTGATGTCTTATTTAGTCTTATCATGGTTTGACTGCTGCGTCAGAACTATTGGGTTAAAATTTCCTAATGTGCCCGGCATAGTAAATACTATTTTAAGAAAGGATTTATACTTTATATATGTCAGTTGCTTCTTTTATATTTTTACTTTTTTGCATTAATATCACCTTTTTAAATGTTATTTGTTGTTACACGGCTGGACGTCATTTGATTCTTAAAAGCTGTCTACTCGATTCTGTTTGGTACCCCGTCTTTTCGTCCATCTGTGTACAGCAGATCTCCCGAACGAATGGAGAGATACCTAGGAAAAGGATTTTCCAGAAGGTTGAAATTTAAGTTCATATAATTTTGATGTTGATATTAATAAAAATAAGAAATTTTGAAATAAATGGAATTCTTAGTGGAATAATTTGAAAATATCGGCATTGCGTTAATGGCAATAATGATTCCGTAATTCCGAAGGTTTTTGAAACGACGTATTTAAGAACCCAAATGAATTTTCGTAAAAAAAGCGCCATGAGAGGTTATTCTTATTTCCCTGAGAGGGATGAGTTTATTTCCATTTTTGTAATACGTGAATGTAGTAAGTAACCTCCCCCTGCCACGCACCCAAGCAGTGGCTTGCTGGGCACTATGTAAATAAAGTAAAAAGGTAAAGTGAAGAAACTGTGGTTGGTTTTATCGTTAAGCATTCTCCATTTGTGGAGTTTGTATCACTTTTGATGGAATTCTGGTCCATATTGTTTTTCGTGCTACGATGTAACTTGAATTTTCTTCGACTGGAATTTTTCTTTACTGTGTGAAAATATGTTCGTCGTTGAAGTGTGTACCAAAACCTTTCTGATGCATTGAACGAATGATTGTGAGTAATGAAATGATGCAAGTTAATGATTAAATAGACAACATCCTAATATTTTGACTCGGCCGACGGCTGAGAATATTTAGCACCATTTGCTCATTTTGCTGAAACCCATATTACGAGTACGATTACGCTCGTGTCACAACCAATGCCACTTTCTGGATCTCCGGAGACATAATTCACCACTACAATCGGATTTGTCCAATTCCTCCGAGTGGAAGAACTTTTTATTGAATAGTGATAACAAATCACACCACCCGCACTCTCCCTGCCGTAACGCCGTATAAAAGTGCGAAACTACGCCTAGAGAATCGCCAAAAGATTTAAAAAGGAAACTAAAGAAAGAAATTCCAGTATATTCTAAGTTTGTCTGTATGGATGTCATATTAAACCATTGTTAGGCTGGTAATTCATAAATTTCATCGATAGGATTAATTCTTTTTCTTAGACAATTTCTACGAAGCTACTGGGGATGCCTCAGCAGTAACTTTTAATGTTCTTAGAATTGGCAGAGATACTATCTGTGGTTTTGGTTTTTATTTTCACTTGCTGACTATTTATAGAGTTTAGACTGAAGCATTTGGCTTTTATATTTAACTCTGTATTCAGCGACCTCTTACAAAGATGGTTTTGTAAGTCGAGGCCTATATGTTGGAATAAAGACTTGGCATCTATTTAATCTTACTGTGACTCGCTTCCATCAAGCAGCGACGAAAACCACCTAGTATACTGACAATATTTCCTCTCAGATTGCGCAAACTACTAACAAGAAGTTTAGGAACTCTTTCTCAAAGGATATTTGATAAATTTATGACAGAAAATTATGGGAGCGCCATTTAATTTGGACGATTTAACTCTCTTTAGGTCAGATTTATTGTACAGGCTAACTGATGACCACACACGTAATAAATGAAGCTTCTTCATCATTGGTCGTTCAATCCTAAGATTGGTTGACTGCAGCCCTCCATCCTACCCTATCCGATGCTATTTGGCTTATATCCTGGTATTTTTTGCAATGTACTTTCTTCTTTATTTGTCCCATGTATTTATCCCTCGGCCTTCATCTTGGGACTTTTCCCACTATTTTTCCTTTTTAATATTCTTCACGAATCCATTGTGCCCCAGGGTGTGGACAATCCGTCTGGTTCTTCTTTTCTCTATGGTGTTCCATAAGGTCCGTTCTTCGTGCATTCTTCTGTATACTTCTTCATTTCTTATTTTATCCGTCCATTTGATCTTAAGCATCCTCCTCCAGCACGAGGTTTCGAAGGCTTCCAGTCTTTTCTTGTCTACTTTTCCAATGGTCCATGCAGCTGATCCATGGAGTGCCACGCTCCATACGAACTGTCCAGCTCGTATGGAGCGTGGTTAGGTAAAGGAATCTACTTGCTCTACTTTTTGTCCTTTCAGTGTGACTACTGTTTTCCGCTTCTCTCTTCCACATACTGGGATTTTAGTCTTCATCTTGTGTATGTTCATGTTGTATTTTTGTAGAACTTGATCCAATACGTTTTGTGACCTTTGAAAATCCACCTGTTTTTCTGCTATCATTACAATATCATAGGCGAAGTGTAGCATGTTTATCACTTCTCCATTGATCCTAATTCCTTTTAATCCGATGCCTTGTGCTTCTCTTATTGCCTCCTTCAGGTACATGTTGAACAATGCAGGTGAAGCGTCTTACATGGGTCGATTTGTATGAGAAATAGTCGGAACAATACTTTCAAAGCTAATGGCGTTTAAGTATCCTACGTGTGAATACAGTTAATTTTATTCAAGTCGGCTCTACTTAGGTCAGCGAAGATACATTCATTATTTTATTGAGAACTAGTAATATGCAGGATCACTCTTTGAAGGATTACATACCTTATAAGTTGACATATTGAGGAGCAACTTGGGTTTTCGGTCACTGAAAATCCTATATTTGTTTTTTTCGTAACCTCGAGACTTTCATCTCATGGCGGAGTAACTTAGTGAAATAAATACTACGATGTGAGTTTTGTTGTGAGAGGAATTGAAAATCCTTCCTACTAAGCCTATGAGATATTTAAAGCTTTCATGATATGTTATTGTGTTAATTTTGACGCTCAGAATACCATTTCAAACACTCCGAACGCAATACCTTGGTGGGTTGGTGTTATATATATATATAATACACAGTAATCAACCTGAAGGTCGGTTTAGTAGGTGGTGGTAGAGCTCACCCATGTACCAAGCCCGACGGCGTGTGAATATTCACACATCATGGTAGGCGGGCCAGTTCCTTTCCCTGTGCCGGTTATGGTTTCCCAGGAAAATCTGGTACCCGAAAAATCAACCAGCTTGGGTGGAGCTGCAGGTGCCCAGAGTGCCTTGCCCGGGAATCAAACCCGGGACCCTCCGGTCAGTAGTCCAACGCTTATATATATATATATATATATATATATATATATATATATATATATATATATATATATAATATTTTTTTTACCAGAACATGCGTGGTCTTGTATCCAACTTCCTTTTTATGTTGATAAAGAGCGGCGTGCTGAAGTTATCGCTTTCGCGATTGCTCCAAGACAGGCACGAGAACCCAACAGAATATGCCTTGCACGTACGACTGATATCCGTGTATCACATGGCTATATTATCAGCTATGCCAAGGCAATTTCTTATAATAACTATGAATTATTCATTATTTTCGAGATGAAACCAGCCCTTTTGGTGGCTATAAAGAAAAAGAACTCATTGACAGGTACACAGCCTGCGGTTGAGGAATTATTTTAATAAGCGAAGAACTTGCATTCTGGACTTACTAGATCATAGGGTAGGTTTGGGTTATCCTCATGCAATTTTTGAGAATTTTATTTTCTTTTGCTCGCTATAATTGACGTTGATTCACACGTATATTTTTTGTGTAGGAGATTGTCTCTAAGCCCCCTGAAAACGAACGTTTCCAATCTCATTTCTTTTTAAAATTAAATTATTGACTTTCTGCTTCCACACACTTTATTTAAAAAAAACACGACCCAGGTTTCGACGTTGAACGTCATCATCAGGAGGTCCTCATAGAAGCAAACTTGATATATATACCTACTGATCGAGGGAAGGGGGTTGGTCTGAGGGGAGGTTGGAGGGGTAAAAAGGTTAAAGTGGAGCTGGGAGGAAAAGAGAATTACATGTACTTCTTTCAGTGTCAATCGTTGACTTGGAAGAGTGATAGGTCTAGGAGTCGGAGGGATACAAAATTTCGTTGGCAAGTTCATCCTTGCAACGGATGCATTTCAAAAATTTACAACCGCTCCTAAATCATCGACCTTTGTTTTCAAAATGAAGAATTTTAACCACAAAGTCACTTTCACTGAGGTGCTTCGCAAATAGGGATGTTATGTTCTTATTTTTTTTACACAAGTTTGGTGTTCTTTTATCCTTTCTTTTAATTTTCGTCCTGTTTACCCAATATACTTCGTGTTACATTCCGAGCACTTTAATTCATGCACTCCACTCCTCTCGTTTTTGGGAACTTTGTCTTTAGTGTGAGAGATTAGGTTATGAAGGCATGAACCACTGTAACATGCACATTTAATTTTTTCTTTAGGTAAAACTTGGATTGCTTTTTCAGAAATAATTCCTAGATATAGCATTCGTCGCCATTTGGCTGTGGGATTTTTTTTTAATGTTAGGGATTGTAAATGTGGCTTAAGGCTATTTTCGTAAGTTTCCTCCGGTAACGTTTATTAATTAGATCTTCTGAATAGCCATTGTTTACTGTTAACGTTTTAATTATATTGATTTTCTTATTTATATTGAATTTTGACATAGGGATAGAAGCTAAACGGTGGATCATTGAATGAAATGCCGAAAGATTTTGGGCGAAGCAATGCCTTGGATAGGTATTAATTAATTGGTCAGTATACATTTCCTTCCGAAAAATGGAGTACTCTAACCCGTCTTTGTCTTTACAAATGGATAGGTCGAGGAAATCCAGGGAACCTTTTCCCTCTTTTTCATACGTTAATTGTACATTAGAATTGAGAGGATTTAAATGTGCTATAAACTGATCTAATTGCCTATCTGAACCTGCCCACACACAGAAGACATCATCTACATATCTGAATCAACAAAATACATTATTAATGAGAGAGTGAGCTGAGGAGAACAAAACGTTTTCAAAGTTGTCCATATAAATATAGGCCAGGCCAGCCAAGGGCGAGTCCATGGCTAAACCATTGTGTTGTTGGAAATATGCACCATAAAAATGAAGCTAACAGTTTCAGGCTTAACTTTGTGGAATTCCTTCATTGTGAGGGTGAAAGAAAGAGAAGAAAAACTTTGCACTTCCACACACTTTTAATTCAACACGACTATGGTTTCGATGCGCAGCATCGAAATGCGCATGCATAATCATGCAAGGCATGCATGCATGCTGCATTAGCGTTAAAAGGGTCAAACTTCCAAATGGAAACGTCAGATGGCGCAGTAATGGATTTGAGAATATGAGTGAAGTTGGAACAACTAATGAGTGTATTGTAGAAAATAGGTAGTATAATAGGTGATTGAAGGGACTGATCCGCAACCTGTACACGTCTCAGACTACTCGGGTACGAGTGGGGAACGAAGAATCCGGATGGGCAGTATTAGGAAGAGGTGCAAGGCAGGGTTGCCCATTGTCACCGGTACTGTATAACGTATATGTGGAGGAAATGATTTAAGAGGCATGGGAAGAACTGGAGGTAGGAATGAAAGTCGGTGGGGCATTCGTAAAATCAGTTAGGTTTGCTGATGACCAAGCATTAGTTGCTCAGTCAGCGAAAGGGTTGCAAGCATTACTGAGTGAATTGGAGGTTCAGTGCGATAAATATGGGATGAGAATCAATATTAATAAAACAAAGGTTATGCGATTTTCCAGAAAGAAAAAGGCTAAGCTAAATAATAAAATAGGCGGGGAAAAACTAGAGCAGGTAGAACAGTTTACGTATCTCGGAAGTGTTTTGGATCAATACGGTCAAAGTTGTAGGGACGTAAGGAGAACGATCGCGCTACGCAAAGTGGCTTTCACAAGGAGGGAGGGAGTTGATAACAGGAACGTTGAGTAAGGATGTTATGAAAAGACTCGTCAAAACTTTGATATGGAGCGTAGCTATGTATGGTGTGGAAACGTGGTCAGGACGACTGACGTAGATTGGAGGCTTTTGAAATGTGGGTGTGGAGAAGAATGGAGAAGGTGAAATGGACCGAAAGGAAAACAAATGAGGAAATGGTGAGCGAGGAGGGGGGTTTGTTGGGAGAAATCTTCTGGAGGCAGGAAAAATGGATGAAAGGCGTATTGATCGGCAATGGGATGTTGAAGACTGTAATAGAGGGAAGAATGTTAGGCAAACGAGGAAAGGGCAGGAACATAATTTTGGACGGGATGAAGGGAGGAAGGAAGTACACAGAGATAAAGAGGGACCTGATGGAGTAGGTTGCTGGATTGTGTTTTGTTAGGAGTCACAAAATATTTATTTGATAGTTGTGTCCATCGAAAAACCTACCTTAACCGGTAGATTACCTTATAATAATATTATAAAAATGCATGGAATTAAAATATCCCCTGAGTTTTCATCCTTTCTCACCTACTTCTTTTATCCAGTGGTCAGAACAGAAGTACCCCATCCTGCTCTTTTACTTAATGACGATACCTGATGTCCTGTTAAATCCCATCTTGATATTATACTTAATTTGTCTCTTTTCATTAGGTTATGTTTTCCGAAAAAATATTTTTCTCTTGCTTGTTTGGCTGGATCGGGTCCAAGAGAAGTGACCACCGCCCCAAACAAACCACGCAAACGGGTTTGTTTGGACGCCATACGCTAAACGACGGGATACCGTGGTGTCATAAATTTTTTTATGATTAAATGTTAAAAACAATGAAGGTCAATGGTTGGAAGTGACCATAATTTTAATAGCGTCTGCAGTCAGAATTAGAATATATCCGAAACCCCGTGTGCTAATGCACACGGGGTTTCGACATGTGGCAAAAATTTATCAATTTAGTTCCCAACCGTCATCATACACTTGACAGACGCACTTTACTTTTGCCCTTCTTTGCGAACTTTTTCGATTTGCTAATTTTCCCTCATATGTGGTGAATAGAAAGGAATGACAAAGCATAATTAAGAGAAAATCATTAAAAAGGATTAAAATCTCTGGTAAAGATAAATAATTTTTTACGTTAAACAAGAATATACCGGTCATTTTCTCCTCCAGCGTAACCAGACACTCTAAGGACGCAGTGATTCTCTGTGTTTTCCGTCTGCTCCCCTCCTGTCGATAATTTACTTGGGTAAGGGATGCCTCCCGCAAACATTTCTGATTTTTCCATGAAGTATTGTGCATAAAAGTGTATTTGATATATTTTGTCAGTGTTTTTTTGCGCACTTGCAAATGTGGGTCAAATTAATAAAATCATCGGGTCATTTCGATCATGACAAGAATATGCGGACTTCTCAAATTTTCGAGAAATCTTGCGAAATGAGGGGCAACTTCAGTTCAGAGTTCAGACAGCCTACCCACATACGTAACTATTGTTTCGTTAGTGGGCAGGGGAGTCTATTTGGCGCCTCTGCCGTTCGCAGCCAAATAAGGCGACGCTACAATGGCGGAGGCGTCTCAGCCGCGGAACAGAAGTGACCCGAGAGCTTCTTGTTTGAAAGTGTGGCGTTTTGGTTTTTCGGGGCAAAATCAGCGAAGCGCGCTCACGCGATCTATTTAACCTCCGCGAGAGAACTTTCTCCTTCGTGAGGATGGAATTCCATGAGGTGGCGTCTTGGCCCCACCAAAGGGCGCATTATTGTCTTCTCGCGTAGGTGCAGTCTCCGTCCTACCTTTTGGATTCAGTTTCGAAATGGTGTAGCTCTTAAAATATAGCTTAGATTCCGGTGAAGTGGTCGCTCTCGGAATTTATTTTAAATTGGTCGTGTGATCCTTATCAGTTAATATATGTGACTCTTGTTCAACGTGATGAAACCTTAGCCTTTCTTTATCTGGGACTGTACAATTATTGAGCCTTTTCAGAAAATTCTGAAATACGAGTAATTTTATCACCGCCATATCATATAGTTTATGGAATTATAAATTTCTTGATATGACTAGGCATGCACTTAATTAGGTTTTCTTAAAAAATCGTCTACTGATTTAGGCTTGGTACGGCGGAAATTCGTTCTGAAGAATATGATAGCTACCTTCCTCTAAATGTTTAATTAATATTTATTATGAAGGTGAAGATTTTGTGTTATTCACTTTGAAATCCGGAGAAAGACTGCACGATATGCTTTTTATGAAAGAAAATACGGATAAATAATTTAGAGTTAGTGAAAAAATGGTGTGTGAGAAACGTTGAACTTTCGAAGGAAGTGGGTTGTTTGAGGCAGACAATTAGAAAATAAGGGAAGACAGTTGGAAGAGTTGAAAGTATAAATTGAATTACCTGCGTCATCTTATGCATAAAACTGATAGCAATTTTTAAATTAAGTTAAAGAGCACATAGATTTGATTGCAAAATTTCATCAGTTTCTGTATTTATAAATGGTATTTCATATTATAGACGCCTTGATATATGTTATAAAATAATTATTTAATATAATTTTGGTTAAAATATAGGATACGTAATAAACCTGTTGAAATCGGAAGCATCGATAAGTTAAACGTTTCATATTCGATTCAATCAGAGAAAGTTACCCTTTGAAGTGTTAAAAAGATTGCTATTATGACTTTTTATGTGCATTTATGAGATTTTTGCGTAAAAATAAGTACGGGTTTTAAATTTCTTGAGAAAGAGAGACTGTAAATTAGTTATTGTGACAAAAGTTCGACACAATATCTTGCTGAGGAAGTCAAAGCCATTTAGGAGGTATTAGCTGAAATAATTTCTTTGCATTGGTACGTCGAACTCGCTCTTCGTAGAAACGGCGGAGCCGGGTGGAAGGGCATTCATGAGAGGAAAACGTGAATGGGTGGGGTTATTACGTAAAACTTGGCACAATATTGAGAGTGTCTAGGAATTAACATGAATGAATTTCTTTATTCTTGCCGTTATTTTACTCTACATCCAGCATGAATAGAGCCGAAGTATTGAAAACTTTTAATTGCCATACAGGTCCGGGTAGATATGGAGGGTGTGTGGCAGGTCTCTTGAATCTTTAATCTAGAGCTTTAGCCAATGGCATTAGTCGGGCGGCAACCCACCCCCGACCCGTCCCCGGCGCCACTTTTAACGTTCGAAAGAGTTGCAGGAATCAAAGGAGCGCTGTGAAAAATCATTAGCGTGACCGAAGTCAGGGGAGGAAGACTCGCAAATCGGCGCCGTCCGAATCCACGAGCTTGGGGTAGCCCAGCCTTCTATTCCAATGCGGTGGATCGAATTCGCGGATGCGAGCCTGCTTACGTATCACTCCCGCAGGGAGACGCCTTGCAAGGGCTTCGCGGTTAATCTTTTCCATTACCCGAGCAAATAGAATTGAGAATCCGGCGAATTCTCTCTGGCCGTGCGATCCACATGCCCGTGCATCCGGGACGATCACTTGTCAGGCTTGGCTTCCCAGGCAGCCACGGGAACCGATGTCTTGCGTGCCCTTCTTCGGTTGCATCCAGGGTTGCACGCGATGTTTCATTCCCATTGTCGACCTCTCTCAGTAGAAAAAAATATTAAAATGGTAACAGTATATCCGCTATTTTCAATTGTTTATTTATCATTGAACAAAAAATGATTAGTTTTGTAGTTTTAAATTCAACTATAAACGTGGTGAATGACCGTAAGGACAATACTTGTACCTAAGCCCTTCGTGGAGGAAACATTTCAACTAAGCTGAATCGAACCCACGACCTGTGGACGAGGCAGGCGAGGACCTTTCCCCAAGGGCATCGGTGTCGTAAAATTGTAAGGCCGTCACCGGAGAATCTTTTAATAACTGATGCAAGAACTCCCTTCATATCAGCATGGTATGTGAAATGGGCGGATCAGGGTGGACTAGTATCGTGAGGGGTGGAAGAGAATATTGAATTCAGTAAGAACAAATGTAATAGTTTTATGAAAATAAAATTTATTCGGTGTTTTTGGCGCTTAGTGATTTTAAACAACTAATGAAACTGGGTAAAATAAATATCAAATGATGGAATGCTTCACGGAGAAGGCCCCCTTCGTGGTTCCACCACTGGTGTGAAATGCATTCAGGGATAATTCTTGTCCTAATACCGCCTACGTTACACAGGAAAGTTCTGGCGTCCAGAGAATTAGGGTAGTTTGGGTTAAGTTAGGAAAGACTTCGGCAGAATGCCTACGCTCTACCCACTGTGCTACTGCTCCACCGGATCTAAGCTACGAGTCAATTTATAATATCTTTGAAAAGTCGTACGGCTAAAATTTTTAAAATCACATAAAATGAAATTTACCGTAGTATTAAGTATTCATATTGAAACACAGATGCTATAGCACTTTTCAATCCAGGTCTTCTATAATTATAGTAATTTGATATATGAAGGTACTCTCCTCAGATGTCTGAGTACGCCATGGCAGATCTTACAAATAAACATATTCGGCAAAGGACTATTTTATATGTGTTTTATTATAACTATTCAAAACTTCGACGAAATGGAGCCTGAAGCCGTAAAGTTCAGTGGTATTAAATGTTATAACGGATATTATTTTTAAAAGCGTGTTGAGTTCGTAACATCAACCTTCATTGCCATGAATTATCATTCGGAATTATGTATCAACTCACCTAATTATCTTGTTCCCTGCCAACGTCTTCCATCCATCGAAGTGCCTTGCATTAGTTTCATCCGTCTCTCCGTTTCTCTCGTAATTACGTAAGCCTTGGCATTACTCCTTAATTCTTCATTTCAATTTCCTTCCATTATGATCCTACGTAAAATATTGTACAAGTATATGCCTCTAAATGTGTCCAATTATTCCCCTCTTTATTCTATTTTTTTTCAATTGGCTTTTATCCTCGCCTCTATGAGGTTCTAATTCATTTTTCACTCACTTCTGTCAAGTTCATTTTCATCATTTTCGGTAGCACCATATTTCCTTCGCTTTTAATCTTCTTTTCGCTGCTGCCGTTAGCTTTCAAATCGAAAATTAAATTCCGCGGGTATGGAAAGTAACCAGCAGCTTGGAGAAACGGGTCTTACGGATCATTACCGGCTATTAATACGCGTCGAGATAATGTGGGGTTCTGATGATACCTTCCATTTTGAAAGTTTAATATTTCTTGCGATCCATGGGAAGGCGGTTTTATGACCGCATATGAGCTCATTTGAATGCATTTCCAAGCTCTTTTATCGTTATCGCCCGACAGATGTGCCCATTATCATCTCCTTGGGAACAGCAGTCCGCATGAAGACGTTAACAAAGCGCGCGAGAGTAAATCGTCCTATATGAAGGCGGAAGTAAGTCAAATTGGTAACTTTAATGTAGCATTGAATTTTTTCTCTTGAATATGTATTGAAGCATTTCAATAAATCTGGAAGGTAATTAATTGATTGAATTTGTCATTAAAATTACTTTTTAAGAGTTTTTTTAAGAATGCGATGAATTGTTAGTAGAATTTGGGAATCAGTCATTGAATTTTAACGAAAACACAGGACCTATACAGGACACAGGATATGCTTCTATTTCCATCATAGTTCTTTTAGCAGCTTTTTAGCCACTTTACAAATTTTTAACTTGCCCGAGAAGCAAAGCTGAATTGATACATTATAGGTATTGAGATATTTTGTTTTATTTCGGATGAATTTTAAACACTTGGCGAACTATTTGTAATTGGTTAACTGTCAGTTTTATGTCTATGATCGTGAACACAAAGACCAAGATAGATTTTTAACAGAATGATGTTAAACGTCACTCCGTTGAATTTTTTCATAATGGTATCACATTGACAGCTTCGTATTCATAAATTTAAATGGAAAGGACCGGCGATGTCCCGGCGTAACGAAACGTAGGTCGAAAATATTTTAAATAAATGTGTGGACAATAAAGTTCTTCACTTCATTCCAATATTAGGTTAGTTTTTGCGGCGAAGGATAAGGTCATTCATTTTCAAACAGTTCAATTTGCCCTCGATGTCAACTTTTTAGTACGAGGTTATCATCTGTAGTGCGAGTTATTTCACCTTCAGGTCCCAATCCGTGGGTCGCCATCCGCTGGCCCTGCCAACTGTCATATTTTACATAGTGCGTGCCCTGCCTACGTTGAATTGTATCGCCTACGTTCGATCAGCTTCAGCCGTCGGCGGCCGCCAGGTATTTCCATGCGCATGAAGGCTTTTGGAGCAGAAGTCCAAGATCCCCGTTGTAGGTGTCCGGATTCTTACTCTGCATGCGCAACCGTTTGGCAGCAATTTCCGTTTCCTTCGCGTCGCACTTTTGAAATTTAATTGTAAGTATAGTATTTTCCTTTTTATTTAGTGCTAATCTTGTCCCGGAGGAAGACCTTTTTGTGCATATGTGCTTATGTATAAAATATCTACTTTAACTCAATGGTCGGGTTGTGGTTTTCACGTTCTTCATAGTTGGAACTTGATAACGCCACGATGTCAGTCTCCGTCGTGTGGTATTCCTTACGATTAATATTGCTGTACTTTCCCTTCCCTGTGTAAAGAATTTGAAAAACGTCACGGTCGAACATGGAAGATAATGACGTACGTGTAATTTGTTTTATGCGTGAATGCTTTCGGAATTTGCGGCATACCCGCGACGATCCATTAGTTTACTGCCGAATTTACTAAAATGCACGTACAAAAATAAGACCACAGCACCCGACATGGTTTGTCAAGTAGCGAAAGCTGTGCGGTAGATATAACGGTGTTCTAGTTTTTCCTGGATAGTGATTATGCTAAGTGACCCGAGGCGTCGGATCTCTTGAAATCCGGTTCCTGACAATACTGTCACTACCACTTATCACTGCTACCAAACTGATAAAATATAAGGTAGTCGAAGCCAATAGGTAATTTTAAACAGCCATGTTGGCAACGTCGTGATCGATTCATGCGTGAGAGAATAGCCACAACGTTTTTTTAATGCGTGACGAACAATAGGTCCCTTTGAAAATTCCGCTTGAAGTGGTGTAGAGTGGTGTATTTTCCATATTTTGATGTCTTCGATCGGTAAGGTGGTACATTTATCCATAATACGCATTCCGGTTGAAAAGGTTCTTATGTTTTTGCCCTCATAATGGAAAGCAAATGGTAACTTTTGCCAATGCCTCCTGAAGAAAGTCAATGCGTCGTTTGCAGTCGGAATTCGGGTTCATTGACTACACAATGAGGTGTGGTGTTTATGTTACGGACCATTGCCGTTTGGATTTTTAATTCAGGTAAAATTTTGGTGGCAGAAAAAGGTCTTGTGTGAATCATGATCATTAGGGCAGTGAGGGAAATGGTAATTGAAAGAGAATATGTATTTTTTTCCTCAAGGCGAATCGAGTTCATACGTATAATGGTAACATACGCATACATACATACATACGCATAATGGTAACACAGGCCAACGGTGTTTTTGGTGCCGGAGCTTTTAATGTTGATTTAAAGAACAATTGGGGTGTTGAATCCAATTATGACACTAGTTTTTTCCTATCAGCTATAGTTTTCAAGATATAGATATGTTGTTACTTACGTAAAAATATCTTCTACATGATGATATGGGAATATTATATTAATAATTATCTCATTGGCCTACAATATAGAAATATACATAAAACTTATTGACAGTTTATTGAAAATAAAAGGAACACCGCAGAGTGGTTATAAATTAGTATACTTATAGATTTATTTAACTTTGAAAATTATTTTCCGGAATATATCAAATTTTAAAACAACTAATCGTAAGATGTGCCATATCTAAAAAAGTAGAGCTGTTAAATAAAAACGGATTTCATACTTGGATTCAGCTCTACAAATATAGTTAAAATCAACACAAAGATTCCCGGCACCAAAAAAAAATTTTTTTTTGTAGGCCTGTGTAATTTAACGAGTCATTTAGTTACAATCTGAGGTTATGCATTCCGCGTCATGCATTACGTTCTGAATGTAGGCATACTCATTCGCTCTGTGTACATGCACACAATGCGTGCCCATTGTGCGAGACAACCTGCTGGAAGTGAATCCAACGCGTTCTGAGAATAATTTGCATAACCGGAGATCATTACCGTGGCTCTCTTCTTTTGTCGCTTTAATTTGTCTGTTTATATGATTTAACATCACACTGTCTGAGGATGGCCATGAAATAGTTTGGTCTTTGGCCTTTGATAATTGATTTTGACAGTGGGGAATTCGTTTCTCTTAGAGGAAAATAATATTGTACAGCTAAATGCAATTACGAAGACTTTCCTCTCCCGCTGAGTTAATTAATGTTAGTGTCAGAAAAATGTCATCCCTTTCGTTTGCGAGGACCAATCTATTCGTTGTGGCGAGAACGATTGCACAAAATCGATGGCGAACCTTCCTCACATTAATGTGACCTATATTTTTAATGTTTTCGTTTGTATAATAACGCCTCGTTGATTCTGTTTGGTTTTAGTCGGATCCAACAGGGAATCAATAAGTGAACTCATATGAACGCAAATGAGCGTTCATCTTTTATATTTTACATAGACCATTATGCCCCGAAGGCATCGTATGAAGTTAATGCATTCATTCACCATGGAACCTGGAAGTTATTTATTTTTACTTTTTTAGAGCTGAAGCCTTCCTGGTCTAAAAAAAAGAGTTCTAATTAATGTGCGCTATTATGGATAGTGTGAGCCTCCCCGCTTTTCAAGCATCTACGGTGAAATACAGCAATATTTTCATTTCTTTTAATTATCACTCGAGTGTTTATTTGAGCTTTCCAGTTCCTATTTTAGTGTCTCTAGTATAAAGAGTTTTCCAAATAAGAACCCTTTCCGTTGTTCTTTTTCGACATGGCCCAAGTTGAAAGGACGACGGGCGCACTTCATTGGATGTGCACGGCATCTAGCGAGGAGGCCACTCGCCGTCTTTCAATTGAATTCTTTTGAAGTTTACGATGGACTCCTTATATGTCGGTTATTGTCAGGCGTCGCGTGGGATGGACTAGCCTAACATTTTTGTCCTTACGACGACAGTCTTTTCTCTCAAGGCACTGAAAGGAATTCGCGTATTTAAAATCCCCTTTCTCCTTTGCACATTTCGTCTTTTGTCTTATCTTGAGTAAATATTCCTGTGTCGCATTCTGTCTTACCAATTCATTCGGAGACCAGGTCACCGTGGGTAGGTGCCTATTGACACTTGTTCATTAACATACTCGTAAATTTTGACGGAGATGCGAGACGCACGCATCGTCTGGATCATTTGGCGTGGCCCACAGAGATGTGTTACGTGCTCAGAAGATCTTTCAGCGAGATTGTTTATGATCAGTAAAGAAATTCCTTGTTTTTGTTTGTAAAAGAATACGAGTGAGATATTTGCCAACCCCGTGATTTTAAATGCTCAGGTATCACTCGCGAGGATCATCAGGGTTCCTTGGGAAAGCGTTTTCCTACAGTCCATGGAATGTTTACTTGATTGGAAGCAAGAATGTACAATATTGACGTAGTGAATCTTAAATGCGATATTGGATTCATTGCAATGCATCGTTATCAGGTGAAAATCAAAGGTCAGTGCTAACTAGTGAACAGTATGCTACTAATTTTTGTTAGGAAGGGTCTACAGGTTGGTTGTTATCCTTGTTCACTGTGGGTTAAACTTAAAGGATGCTAATCGATGGCACCAAATTCCAATTCCGGATGTTGTCTCAAGATAGCTTCGAACGTGCTGTGTGATTTTATGGGCGCCAGGTCTTATTGGAAAATCTCTGGAGATGCAGGGAAATGAAATGACCTCCCTACTCAGTTTCGTTCGCCAAGGGCTCAATCTGAAGCGAGCTCTACTTTTGCAACTGAAAACTAGTCTTGCGGTTGATTATGTCAAAGTTTAAGTCCGCGAAAAATGCTTAATCTTCGTTGTTCAATATCCTGTTTCTGATTCCTTATTTTCGTGAGTAGTTATGCTATTGGTGCAATTTTTTTTGTTATAGTTGGTTACTATTTCATCAAATTCATGTTCCAGTGCCTGGCAATATATTTCAGCATCCGGTGTTAATCTTCTCCATTTCACATATCCCCATGCGGTTCATTCATTTACTGCAGAGTCGTCAGGTAACATATTCATCATATTATACGAGCTTAATAGCGTCGCTGTTATTCCCTGTCATTCTCTTTATTTCATTTTCTCCAGTTAATTTTTGTGAGTTCGCAGTATTGATGACAGTCATGCGCACACAATAATTGGCACAACAGTTAATAATTTTCTCAACCCTCCTTGCTTTCATCATAGGAAACCAAAATACTGTAGCCAGCGTGCTTAGTATGTATGGTGATGATATCAAATCATGTTCATTCGTCGGAAGTAGAGTATAGAGGTGTTGAATTCTCAGGAATTTCGCTTATTTTTTGTGAAATCGTGTGAAAAATTGGATGATCACGGTGCGAGAACTGGTCTCAATTACCAAGAGGCTCCAGAATTTCCATATTGATTGTCCATATTTCGATTTATTTGGCATTCTTTGGAATTCGTGGAAAATATCCATGTAAATATTTCTGTTTTTCTCAGACAAAAAAATTGTTTCGATAACTACGAGTACAAGGCTTTTCAGCGAGCTGAAATTTGTTAAAATGCAGTGGTAGACTTTTTTATTCTTTAGATCGGATGAATGATACCTGGTTGGCGTACATGTATGTGCTTGTCCGTCGTGTGATTTCTGAAAATCTTATCCTAATTACACCTTATCTCGTTGCTACTTCGTCACATTATACAACATTTTTAAGAAAGCATTATAATGAATTAACAATAGCGACGCCTTCAGGTTTCAAACGCCCGTTCATTTATAGTATTTTAATGGCGTTATGTCATTTCATAAACAACCCTTTACGACAGGTAGACAGAAAAATAATAAATGTATAATTGATGGTAGCTACCAATTAAGGTAGGCTTTATTGGACAGATATTAATCACCGCAATATTTCTGAGCCTCACCAAACACGACACAACATGACACCTTACACTGCAATAAATCCCTTGATTCCGCCAACGTTTTGACAATATACCGTTTAACATACCTTTTATTTTCCTCCCCCTACCTCGATTCCCTAGTATTTTTCCCTCTATCATAGTCTTCATCATTCATCATCGCCAATCAAAATGCACTGCGTCTACTTTTCTTGCATCCTTCGGATTTCTCTCAACAATCTACTTTCCTATCCTACAATGCTTAGTACTTGTTTGTTTTCTTTTCCGCCCATGTTACTTTTTACATCCTTCTCCTCACCCACATCTCATAAGCTGACTTAAAACTCCTCCACAACACCCTAAACTCGACTATTGATTACCCGGAGCTGCTCTCCCTCTTCAACATCAGGATACCAACTCGATCCACCCGCATCCACTCCCTACTCCATCTGCCTATTCCTAGGATTTCTCTCACTAAGCTCTCACTATTGTTTCGCCTCTCCTCCCTTCTAAATTCACTCCCTCACACTGTCAATCATTATTATTTATCATGTAACAATTTCACCATCCAAGCCACTTTTCAATTCATTCAACCTTCATCCCACCTGTCAACCAATTAAATTTTTCCTCTGCCCGTGTTCGGTTCTCGTTGTTCATTGTTATGCTGTTATTGTTTTTTGTCTTTTTTTTCATGTTTTTGTTATATTTTTCACTGTAAATTATCGCTACTGCTGTTTGTGAATAATGTTTTAAAATAAATAAATAAGCCTTCAGTCTGTGCCTCTCACCTTACTTCGTGTATCCGCGCCGTACAAAACCACGCCCCATACTATAGTAAAGTTAACACGTATTTTCTTAACATCCTTAGCCTCCCTGTCATCAACTTTCTCCTTTTTGCAAAAGATTATTTGCTTATATCAATTGTTCTTTTTATTTCCTTACTACTTTGACCATCTTGGTCCAGATCTTACTACGCTGACCGTCCTGGTTTCAAGATAAACTAGCTGTTCCACCTGCTCTAGTTTTTGCCCTTCAAGTTTAATGCTTAATTTCTAGTCTTCCTCTTTCTCCGAAGCATCGTAACCTTTGTTTTGTGTACATAATTTGTGATCCTATGCCTGTTTCACTGGTTTCCTAAAGCGTTCAGCAATCGTAGTAACCATTTGACTTACTGGATAACTAAAATTACAATATTCAATGAAAAATTCCAGATAGTTTTGTTGTGCATCAACTTGAAGTTGACACAACTTAAAATATACGCTGAAATATTGTCTATCGTGTAGCTGAAATATTTCCCAGTAAAAAAAATTGATTCATTCTTGCCTCTTCCTGGTCTAACGAAAAAAAAACATTTACAAATACATTTGTTCTCATAATATTCGGTTGAATCAGTTATAAAGCTCTTAGATGAGATTTTTATAAGTTTATACTTGTGTTAATAAATATATGTTAATTATGAGACGTGACACTATTTTCATCTAATTTAGAGAGGGAGAGAGAGAAATTTACGAGACGGGGGGGAAATAGATTGCGGGATTCGTGTCGCAATTTGATGTTTACTCCGAATGGGACCCCGCCTATCCATCCCGCCTGCCCCTAAGATGATTGGTATTGATTTAATCTTGTCACTGTCGATCCCAGGGTTCGTGTTTATTGGCAGTCGAGTCTGACATGCGTGCGTGCCTTCGAATGCCAAATAAGGACTCCCTTAATTCGTATTCCGAAGGCGGCGTCGATTCGTGTTTAGCTGTATTCATTGAGTCTATCGTCTGAGCTTCACTTAGGGCAATGACCCTTCTCTTCTGATGAATAGAATTATTTTTTGTGCGGGTAAGATAATAATCAAGAAGCACTTTCTTTTTATTCGATTAATAGGTCTTTTATGCCAGGTTTGAATCATATCAGCATTGTGTAGTTGTAAAAAAAATGCTATTTATAATTTATAAGTGGAAGTAATTAGGTTGAAATGGGACAAACCTAAAAGTTCTCTATTCGCATGGGGTGGCTCTTTGTTTTAGCGGTAGAATTAATCACCGTTCGCTCAAGGGGCACGAAAACGATAACGGCGATAATGTTACCATATAAAAACAAAATATCCCTTTACGATTCTGCCTGCGTATTAAATTCCACGGGGTAGAGCGAAGCAGCTTTTCAGTTTCGCCATTAATTCCCTTTCTCAAGTGAGCTTTTGTACTTTTTATTTTTTTGGTAATATTTAATTGCAATTGAATTTGTAATTCATTTCAAAGTTTGCATACCTCTCAGGTGACGGATTGGGTTCGATTCTTAGGCATCCGTTTGCTGGGGCATGAAGAGGTAGACCTCCATTCGATAACTCGTTGACAGTCGTTTAGACCAGACAGTTAAGACAGTCATTCACGAATTTCTTGGCATCTAACGAATCTCTTTTGCGAATTTAGAGTGAGTTTAACTCTCTGACGATTCTGAGTTACCTGGGAAGATGTCGAGAAATATAACTAATCGAAAACTTTTTGTAACTTATCTTATGTGCAAATAAAACTATGCCATTTCCGTTCTTTAACTCCTTAAGACTTTTTAATCACACTTACTCTAATGAAAATCGTCGCATGTAACATTTATGTGACACCTTCATCTACATAATACCCTGTACGCCGTCGCAAGGGAGTATGGCGGGGATTGTAAGGACGCCAATCTTTTATGCATAAATATCCACTTATGCATAAATAAAAATGTGTTTATATTTTTCATGTACAAACTCACGTACCCTGGCACACACATTATATCTACATCATGCCGTAATGGGTATGTTCGGGTGAAAATTCTAAATTTTGCTTTTTACATTAAGAAATCAGGAGTGGTTTCATCTGATTTTGTAATGGTTATATATCATGTGAGGGAATATAATGGACTAACTTACTTATTACGCCATTCTGTAACATTATGTAGGGACAGCTAGTCATTATATCCGTCGCTGACGAAGCTGTGATTATAAATGAGCACACTAAGGAAGATAGCGAAGCGAATAATTCCGCTAACCTGTTTTAACGAGTTTTGAGATAGCGCCACCGGCTACTTCGGTTGTGTGGAGGCTCTTACGCCCCCACTGGGTCTCCCTTCCCTATTCTCCGCCGTTGCCTTCGGTCCCTTCCATTGATTGCTCACCTTCTCTTAATGGGACCAATGAGGTCATCTGTCGAGCGCTTGCCTAGCCCCATCCGTCATAGCTGCCACCATTGTCTCTGAACCCCTGTCTCCATAATAATATGATCTCATAATGTTTTTATGAGTGGAAAACTTCCGCTTCCCCTGTGATGTCGTTCAAATGCATCGTTTTCACATCCCTTCGTGATTTTGTGATGAAAATTAACGCCTTGACATCCGGCGAAGGACTGCACTTTTCGTGCATCGATTTTTTCGAAATCCGATGTCACAGCTGCGTAAATCGGCCGCGGAACAGCCTCTCCCGTCGGAAGAATTTGGTTGGCAAACGGAATCGTAGGCGGAAAGAGTAAGTTTCGTGGCGGCGGTTCGCCCATGGTGGATGAAGGAGCAGTGACGGGCTTTGGGCATCCTTTTATGAGTGTGATTTATGCCGGAGGAAATTATTTACGATGCTGGATGGCTCCGCCCCCTGCTGCCGAAGAGCCTGTAACTAATACCCGCTTCCGCGGCCACCGCCTGGGGACCATACCGTTTTCTATTGTGTGTGATGGTGGACGTCAAACTTAGTTATATTTTTCTTTCTTGGAACCACTCCCATTGATCTTAAAAAGGGAAACCTTCCCGTTTGAATGACCGGCCCTCTTGTCGATTGCCTTCCGCTGCGGTGCCATAGATGGCTGCAGCGGTGAGCCCCCTCCATCTTCAATTGATTTTTTCCTGAGGAAGTCTACTATTTTTTTATCCCATGAGTAAAAGTGCACCATTCTTGAACTTGGCTGGCGGATAGTCGCCTGCATGGTTTAGAATTCTCCTTCCGCCGATCCTCAAAACCTGCTTTCGTTTTAAAGATTCATCGGAATGAAGACGTGAAATAAAACGAATGAAAAATTTTTCTGGGCATGTTTCGTCTCTATGAAAAATTTCTAATTCGTCGTGGGTTGACCTGGAACTGAATTATTTTCCTCTTGGACTTTTAATTGAATCTTTCGGTCTATTATGCAAATATTTTAGATGATTGTGTAAACGACTCGGAACGAAACGTCCAGAACAAGAAGATAAACGAGTCCATAATTTTGGACCGGAAAATACCTGCCGTTGAAAATATTTACCGAGTCTTTAAGTATCTTAAGTTGCGTGGTTGAGATTATCATTTATTCATTTTTATTCAAATTGGTGCGAATTTACTGCATAAAAGTCGCGATAAAATTTAATATTTTTATTTAAAAAATTTTCACGTATCCTCGCCGGTCCAGAAAGTGAAAACTTCACTTTTCTTATCGTGCTAATGAACTGTTTCTTTCGCATGACGTCCTTTTAAAAGTAACCTGGAGAATTATTATGCGCTTGCGTATCGTTTTTTTTTGTAAATCAGTTCATTCAGTAAAGTGACTTTCGTTTCAGGTCTTCTAGATCTCTAAACTATGATATTGTAATTAAATTCTGGTGCCCTTCATATAATTTCTCTTAGGTTTGTTTTCTTTGAGAGGCCTTACTTACCCTTCATTCACATAAACGTATATCACGTTTTGAAAACATTTTGGGTTGTAGTTTCGTATTTTCCCTCTGTCTGTTTTCGCTATATGTGACTTAAGATTTAAATCTTAAGTCATGTCTAATTGTCTTTTGGAGGAAACACTCATAAATGTTATAGACGTTTTAATTCACTCAAATCTTGATGTTGATAATAGTGTTTTTTTATACTCTGTGCCCGTTTCCCCGAACTTCAAACCCGGAAGGTCTACTTAAGTCAACTCTTGCTTGCACCCACTAGTGTTGAGAAAGATTTTTATCCTTGGCTTATGAAGTATTTTCAGACATAACGGGGTGACTTAGCTTAAGAAACTAACTGCCTTCGCTTATTATCTGTTGCTATTGAATGTTATTATTCTGTTGGACGATTAAAAGCATCAGAAAGACCTAACACGTGTTCGTAATTTTTTTATTTTAATTTTTTCAAGAAGTACTTGCTCCCAATTATATGTTCATCTCATTATCACTGTGGCTAACTACTCGCTAATGTGAAGCAACGAAAAATAATGGAATATTACCCAACACATATCGTAGGAGTGTGAATTTTCTCGAAGGAGTTTCATTTATGATTTTTTACGTGATTTTAAGCGAGTGCAAGAGTTCTTTTTTTACCCAATATGTCATTTTCGACTGTAGTTTAGGCTGTCGCCAAAAGTGGTGAGGCAGTTTCCTGCAACGGACTCACAGCCTTAAGGCTAGTGGAATGTCTGACTCCCGTACTTCGTCATGTGCTCAAAATGAAAGCGAATCACTTTCACCAGCTGTTTCAGATCTTTGGTTCGGGAGATGTTTCTGATTTCTCTGGCCATAAATAGATTTGATGTTCGGAGAGGATCGTGTGCGTGAAACATTTGGGAGGCTCTATGGGAGGGACAGCCCCTCATATTCACATCTCTTAGACCCTTAAGTGAGGTGATGTAGAGATCGAGCAGATGCGGGAGGCTACTGAACTGCATTCTCAAGATGTACAGGTACTTCACAGTTCATATCCTTGTCTAGGCTAACATCCCACTCCGATGAAATTGATTTCATTTGCGGTCGCGGATTTGCGAGGACCCCTTGTTCATTTGTAAGTGATGTGCTCCTAAAGTATTAGTCGTTTCCATGTTGTGCAAGTTTATTCGGAGTCATTAATATGTTGTAAACTGTTTTATGCAAGATGTAAACATTAGCCCTGGGTCCTGAATACGTAAATTTAATATCTTGATTTCACCTTTATTTCGTTTTATGTTTTAATATTGAGTAGATACGAAGAAATCTTATCTGCACGTCATGAGGCCGTGTCGTGTTGAGTTCCGTAAGGCATCAGATGGAATTTCGAGAGATTATAAAAGGTGTTCCTAATTACAGCCGATGTGAGCTGTGGATGTTTAAAGTTCAATCGGGGCCTTTCCCTAAGGCAATTTTGGACACGTCTTAGGTTGATGGAAAAGCGGAGGGGGCACCCACGGTAAGTGGAGACTGCGAACAGAGATTTCTCATATCGCAGACATTCATGACATTTTTCATGTCAATCGTTTCTGGTTTCGCCCGGAAATCTGGAATGAAGAATGTTCAGCCGTATTTCATCCACGTTTGGAAATGAACTCACACGGTGCTTGGTATTAAACGGAGGGCGTTGTGTGGGCCCAACTGACGTCTGCGTACCGCATATATCACTAATGTGCTCACCTCTCTTTGCGTCTTCGTACTTTTGGGTGGCTTCCAGGGCTCATTTCTGTTTTGCCGGAAAATGCGCTTCTGGAATACAGTGAGGTGAATACCGTCGCTTGGGTGTCGGAGTTCGATTTTTCTCGATGGCGGCGGTAATTCCATGTTGTCAAACATCAGAAACTCTCAGCGTTTGGGTATTGCATTCCGCTCGCCAGGGCATGTAAATTAGTTGCGTAATGCTTTTGGGGAAGGCGGGTTGTGCCATTTCATTAAGTTTTCTTACAGGGTGTGGGTTCTGGAGGAGCCTTACGGATGATTGATTATTGATTTTTTCAGATATTGCTTATGAAGGGAGAATTTAAATTATCTTTGATCCCCAAAGATCACATCTTTCAAATGCTCAGTGATGAATCTTTAGCCACAGATTTATTTTAGTATTTATCCACCTGTAAAAAGATTTTCGAAATATTTGCGTAGTTGATTTCACTAAATGTGTTCTGATTCGACTAAAATAAAAAAGTTGACTTTCATGGTCGTGTATTTGTTTTCAGTACAAAGTCTTGATTGTAGTAGTTGCTTGGGGAGATGACCGATAAATGAGATCATTCTTGCCATTAGGGGTAGGTGGGTAAGTTGGTAGAAGAAGGAAAGGTGGAGAAACCCGACGTTGAGATTGGCCTATTCATAACGATAGGGGCCAAGGAGTTTAAATTTCACTTTTCATCCGACGGACTTCACTTGAAGTGTTCTCCATATAGCACGGCCCGTAGGGATCGGGATATCACCGTCGGTATTCAAACCCATACCCTTTGGGTAGGAAGCTGGTGTACTTGACCACCGCACAATGCTGGTCCCCTTTAATTTTAATTGAAGTGATGAGTCATATTCATGAGGAAAACGCTTTCGTCAAACCTTAATGCGCTTATTTTGTAGAATATTTTAGTAAATTTTCTTCTTTTTGGAAAAGGTGCCTGTTTAATATATTATTGATAGAGTTGATAGTTACATAATATGGTGAGAGGGGTGGAGAACCCCTTGGCCCCTATCGTTATCAATAGGCAAATGTCGACGTCGGGTTTTTCCACCTTTACATCTTTTACCACCTTACCCACCTATCCCTAATGGCACGGATGATCTTATTTAACGGTCGTCTCTCCTATCTTATGGATCCTTAGAAGGTAGGGGGGCAAAAATGGTGGCCTTACGTCATTTATGGGTGGCTCTCACTCATGAAACTCACTGGTTTGATTCCCAAGACGGTGTTTTTTGGATCCCCTGTATCCACCTGAATTCTACTGATACCCTGCACAAAACACAATTTTACTGTGAGTTTTTGGTAAAGGATATTGCAAACTCTTGGATTGAGAGAGAAACGGGATGCCTCGAGTGTATATAGTAAGAGAGGAATAATATTTCACGTCAGATGTGTAGACTAATTTATGTCGATCATGTCTTCAGCTTTCATGAAGTAGTGTAGTAATTACTGCTAAATGCGTAAAATGGTTTTCCACATTCATCTGGACTCTTCTCATTAACTGAAATAGATCTACCTACTACTTTCTAACTTTTCCATCGAGCAGATGGATTGTTATAAGGACGATTTAAATATACAAGGAACGTAGCTACGGTCGTGAATCAATGTAAACAAAAAATACCGGGACCGTAAACTTGAATGGCACTAAGTAATAAGAAAGGAAAAGAAAATAAAAGAAAACACACACGCACACACACACAAATCAAAACGAATAATAAAAAATAATAAATAATAATAATACGTTATTAGGATATTATACGTTAATACGTTACGTTATACGGAACGTTACGAAATACGTTATAAGGACGGATTTGATATAAATCGCTACGTGCATGTATATACCTATTTCGTTCATTTTTGTATTTAAAATATGCGTTAATGAGAAATTGGGCTCCATAAAAATGAATTGCATAATTCAGGCTATTTCTTGCGTAACTTGTTGAAATTTTATTGCAAAACAATGATAAGTTCTGAATGGGCATCGTCTAAAAAAATGAAGGTCATAACTCAAGAAAAAATGGGCGAGTAGGCATGAGTGTTAAAATTCGGAAGCCTCCTCGTGTTGATTATTCGAATTGCCATGTCAAAATTAAATCTAATGACACCCCATAGTTGTTTTTTTAAATAATTTAATCCCCTTCTTTTTTGTACAGAAAAACATTAGGAACCTGTGTTTAGTTAGTGAGTTTTTTATAAATACATTTATTAAATAGTTTAAACTTGATTTACATAGGCGGGATTCTTATAGATGCATGAAAAAATGCAATTACATATATTTTTGAATAAGCACTCTAAATTTGATTTAGCCTGATTATTAACCCGGGAAAACGGAAGGAAATGTAACCTAAGTAAGAGGGGAAAGTGGCTCTTTTACGCACTTTTCAGTTATTTAGTGGGAAGAACCTCTGGGTAGATTTATGTTTTACTATACCCTTCGGTTACAATCCTCTCAACTAACCTCAGGTTCGCCGTTTTGAGTCCCCCCCTCGGACATGGGTGTTGTGTAACTCTGGTAGTTAGGGTTCTTGGAATCCTGATAAAAGACAAACGTGGCTTATCATGATCCCAGATGCACGTCACCACTGCTGACGTCTGTCAATAAAAAGATATACCTAATCATATGGGACCAGGACAAGTTCAGTGCAAATGATCTCATTGCTATAACAAAAGTTCAGTTACTAGAACAAAGTGTACTTTTTTTCAAGGAAGTTCTAATTCGAAGTAATTCTTTCGTCTCACTAACAAATAACAAGAAAACAATGAATTCGCGATTTTCGGAACCCAATAAATCGATGCGTCTACGAACTATTTCCAAAAAACTTGCCAATTGCCGCAGCTTCACATATCAAGATACTAGTACATTAATGTACACTAATAAATATTTTTGATTAGGTTCACTAATTTCATTCGTCAGGCACTAATAAATATTGTATCGCAGTTATACCAGAAAATCTAGAAGACCTACAAGCATCATTGAATAAAAGTGAATCAAGCGTTGCATTGAGTATGGTTTAAAAAGAAATAAGAAAACAAAAATCGTAAACCATAAAGGAGAAAGCGTTGGTAGGAGGGTAATTAGAAAACATGAAGCTCTGCAATTATCTAGTGCAGAAGGCATTAAGCTAATTTGGCATTTATGATGAAAAGGCAACTCCAATGAAAAGTAGATTTGAGGAGAATAGAAGCTTTTGAAACTTGATGTTGGAGGCGTATGCTGAAGACTAAATGGGCAGATAAAGTGGGAAACGAGGGATTGTAGAAGAGGTAGAGGTCTTAGGGAGTAGCTTAATGAAAAGAGGAACCAGGTGGATTGTACACAACCTTGAAACTACAAATTTGTGAAGAATAGATAGGATTCTGGAAAGAAGGAAAAACTAATGTGAAGGCCCCTCGACAGGGACAAAAATATTGATCCAATAAAGGGACATGTATGAAAGAAAGGCCACCAGGGTGAAAGAGAAATGATATGAAATAGACTGAATTACTTTCAGCCAATCTTCGAATTGAAGGACTGATGAAGATGAATAAATTCCGTTTGCTGAAAATTGCCTTGGATTTGGATCCGAATTATTATGCTTTAAAATTTTGATGTATCGTGTACCACAGTGTTTGGTCTTAAACGTGTGATGACGATGTAGAAAATAGTCGATTACTATTGACTGTTATTATAATGCATACTGGTAAAAGAAGATATATATGTACAACCCGGTTAATATCCGTCCATGCTCATTCATTTTCTAATATTAATATCTATTTTTATTAATTGTAAAACTCTCTTCCATCCGAACCGTTGATTTAGGTTGGTATCAATGAAGAAAATTTCAGGTAAATGGATTTCCAAGAATTTCACTTAAACTTTTTACACTGGAAATGAATTTTGAAATAAAAGAGAAATATTTATTCATGAAATTTTTCATAATTTCTTTGTATACTTTTTGCAAGAATTCCAAACGAATGATTAAAAGAATTTACCTACGCCTCGCAATCGATCGATTAGTTCTTCCTGGTGATGTTCCTACGAAATATCAAAAGATGATTACTGCTTTTTCAGGAAGTATTTTCATATTTCCCTTCAATGCATGGGAAAGGCAGTTAAGAGTACGCCGATATTCATCTCTTTATCATAGGAATAATGGCGTCCAATCGATTGATAGTTCGGAACATTCCTTCCATTCGTTCAAGGACTATCTTTTATTTGGCTCCAAACTCTGGGATGGCGTGTGTGTTCGATGGAATTACGTCAATGTATATTTACAGCTGTGATGCTTCGATTTCGAAGACAGGCGTGCATTGAACGGAGGTAGTGGGGTTGGGGCGGTCCATCCGAACATCGTCGGCACGCCTCACTGCTTCCCATAGTGTTCCCGTATCTTCCGGAGGTATTCGCGCTTCGCTGCATTAAAAACGCCCCAGTATAACGTCAAGTACAGCCCGAGATTAATCGCGCAGCCTTTGATATCGCTATTTTAGATCCGTTAGCGAATCGCCATGGCAAATGCTGTGCCTTCAGATGTTCCCAGGACACCGAATGTGCGACTTTGCATGCATCACGTTGCGATTTCTGGATAGTGACCGATCTGATGTATTCTGCACCATTCGTTTTGTGCTGAGATCAGTATTCATGCCTGGAAAATCTCAAAAATAGGCATAGATGTCATATATTATCTGTCGAAGTGAGTAAATACAATCGATTGCTTCCAATGTTGGAGTACTTGAATATGAGTATGGTAGTTAAGTTTACGACGTTAGCATAGGCTAATAGTCTTCAGTGAACGTTTGGAGGTATTGAGTGCAAGCAATTATCTAGAGATGACTGGGCAGAATGACGTGGAGATGCAGATAACATGTTTATATCCTCTACATTTCAGACTGCATATTCTTTATCCCGATGATGAAACTGAATTTTCTATTCTGCATAAAAATATCTTCGATGACTGTGAAAAGATCGGTAATCAGTTGGCAAATGATATGCATAGTTAATTTTTTTTCGTCGATGTATGCTGAAAGGCAGCCAAAATTTTCCACACCGGTCAGTCACTTTATCTTATCATCCAGGGTTGAACAGGGGATAGCATCTTGTGATATCTGCCAAGTTTGTCTATTATTTTACCCTTATGCCACCCAAAATCACTATCTTCGACCCAAAATAAGGATTGATAGTCGATGATAGATCTCAGGCCAACTGATAAAGAGCAGTAAGGTGTTTGAAGTTCACGCGTTCCGACCAATTGTTCCTTTTCCTGTGCCGCATGTGGTGTATTAGAGCATTCTGGTTCCTTCAGCACCACTTGGCTAAGGTAAAGTGGGGGGTGTTCAGAAGAATCACCCGGATTTGAACCCCGGGCTTCATGTCAAAAGTTGAGCGCGCTACTTATCAGGTTTCCTATAAAAATTCTCTTATTTTCTTATTCATCCTCGTATCACAACCCATTTCCATAGTTTGCCTCGTAGAGGAGTGATATTTCGGTTTTTGTTGCCATTACATATAATTTCGTTTAATTCCATTGACAAATGAAATTCATTACATCGCCAGCATTCATAACAGTCCAACTTTGGAAGGATGATTGGTGTGGTGTCTACCTTCCCAGCTTTTCAGGTCAATTTCCACGGTTCGACCCTCATCTGTGGTTGGCCTTTCGTGGACTTCCCAGCTTAGGCTTCTAGTGGAGAGCCCATCAGGTTCACAGCCTCCCGAATGGAAAATTCGAGACTATCGTTTTCGTGGAGCCTTATCCTACGCTCGTTAAAAATTCACGTAACCTATCCACTATTACTGATGCAGTTAACCTCACTAGACGACTGTCTACTGTGGGAAATACTTCTTTCAGGGTTAGGATCTGTGATGTGCTGTTTCATATTTATTTAAAAGCGTTATATAAATCAGAAACTCGGTAATTTTGTCGCTTAGGATTTTCAGGGCATACATCATGCATACATATGGACAATTAAATACCATTACCATACGTAAATAGCATTATTAAGAGCGGCGACTAATAGCTAAAGTCATTTGTACCTTTAAAGATCGATGGGTAATTTGGTAGGGGTAGAAAATTCAGGAAATGGAGGAAGGGTGAAGAAAAACCTCGTATTAGACTACTTTTAGCATATGGTGCCGCAATGGGTCACCATTCAACGCTCTTTCAAATCGATGAGATATTTTACTTGTATGCACTCCATGTAGCCACGTAAACAAGGATCGAGATAAACGTACCTCTAAAAAATCCTACCACGTCTAGGAATTGAACACGGATCCTCGGGGTAGGAAGCAGTACACGCGCCATGTTGTCACATCACAGGTATGGACAAAATTAAAAATCGTTTATGGAACTAAAGTAAAGATTCCTAACCAACAAATAATGATGAAAAATGAGGTACAAAAGTTGCTGTATGACGTGGATGCAGTCAAAAGTAGTAATCCCGACTAGAAGTCTTGTGGTCTTCCCCTGAAAAACGACCAGCTAACTAGGCAGTTTTCTATTCCAGATCGACTAGTTCCAGTTAGTTCATTTCCCAATCGAGGGCGATGGTGCCTTTTTCAAGATTTTAAATTCACGCCACTTTCAGATTTCAGTCTGCTTGCATCTAATTTATCGCGCTTTAGAGTTCTCACGCTACCGCCCATGTGTGCATGCTTTTCAGTCGACGTCAGCCATACCAGCCTGGGTTATTGCATCACTCGGTAGAGTGAAAACTGGAGAAAATATTTCTAGAAGATGACAGGTTCTCTCAATTAGGAATGTTTGCGCATGGTTATTTTAATGGATCAAAACGTGAACACAGATTGTACATAATAGGGATTTAGCACTTATGTAGCTCCTGAGCTATTTTTGTTTATGTATGTATGTATTTTTAAGCATATATATTTTTTTTTTCACAAATTCAATTACAAAATCCCGCCACACGGCGAACAATTATTCATTCACATAGAAATAGAGACAAGGAAATGGGGAAGGAACAAACATAAAGGACGAACACAAAAGAGGTGGGGAAGGCGGATTTGAGCAGATCACAAATGTAAAAATATTTGTACATTTGTCCCGGTCGAGGAAATATTTACTTGTCTCCATTTCTATGTGTATGAATATTCACACATCAGGGTAGGGGGGCCAGTTCCTTTCCCTGTGCCGGTTATGGTTTCCCAGGAAGATCTGGTACCCGAAAAATCAACTAGCTTGGGTGGAGCTGCAGGTGCCCAAAGTGCCTTGCCCGGGAATCGAACCCGGTACCCTCCGGTCTGCAGTCCAACGCTCTACCCGCTAGACCACCGCGACCCGCATATATATATATAATGTACAATAATAGTTTCTATTAAATTATTCTGATTTTTCTTTGTTGTGATTCTGATTTTAGAATTTCTGTTAACCAAAAATGTTCGAGGCAAATTTTTCAGTGCAGAATCCTAATTCTATGAAGATAAATTTCGGTTCACTTATTCAAGTGAGTCATCTTTATTTTCGCGCGCTGGCGTGTGGATACTCTTTGTGCACATCCTCATAAATTTCGTTTTCATCCTCATCCTCCACCCATTATACCACAAGGTGTTTTCTGTCTCTGTGACAGCTCGCTTCTCAGGACGATCCTCGGCAGCATGCATGTATTTCACCCGATTTTTTTCCGAGGTCCAGGTTTTCTCTTTAATTAATTTCCGCTGTCATTCAAGGTCATGTCCTTCGCTTTTTCGTCTTACCTCACGTCAGATCGTCGCTATTTCGGTGACGCAACTTTTTTTCTGCGACAACCGACTTGATTTATTCATCAATTCGGGAGAGGGAGAAGGGACACGAGATCAGTTTTGCCACGTGTTCAGTAGATTTTTAAAAAAATATTCATTGTGTTGCATTGCATTCATTATATTACATTTTGGAAGAGAAATTCCACAATCTAATACGGTTAGAATGTGTATATATTTTCTGTTGTTTTCGTGGAATTAATCTGACTTAATTGTGATATTGAATGTTCATATTTTACTTCGAAGCATTAAAAGCCCTGAAGCAGATTTCCAAGCAAAATGACGCAGAAAATAATGTGTGTGATGAATCGCATTATTTTTAGCACATTGGAATAAAGTAGAAGCACGCAGAGGTACCCGAAGCAGAGGTAACAGAAGAAGAAATATGGAGAAGGAGCACGCTAGACAAGAGTAAAAGATTACATTTCTTTCAATTTATGTAAATGTCATCATTTTATTGCATTTTTATAATTTGTTTTTTTTATCTCAATGAGTCGAACTTGGACTGAGGAAGGTTTTGTGAAGAAATTCATCTTGTACCTTTCGATGCATAATAATTTATCCAAATAAGTAAATTGTCGATTCACAGGTCGTTGCTTCGCTGTCTATTCATCATTATCAACTGTCTGTAGCATGAGTCTGTAATCGTATTTCTGTTCGAAGTTCTGTTGAAGTTTACAGCCCTCATTCTTCCGTTTTCAGTGTTAATTCTCATTCTCCTTGATCGATCTTCCGAATTACATTCCTGTTTTACCTACCCTTTTTCTTCCTAATCGGACCTTTCCCTCTCTGTTTCCTTCTATAAAAAACCATAAACACATTAATCAACCCGAAGGTCGGTTTAGTAGGTGATGGTAGTAGCTCACCCATGTACTAGGTCCGACGGCGTGTGAATATTCACACATCAGGGTAGGGAGGCCAGTTCCCCTCCTGTGCCGGTTATGGTTTCGCAGAAAGATCTGGTACCCGAAAAATCAACTAGCTTGGGTGGAGCTGCAGGTGCCCAGAGTGCCTTGCCCGGGAATCGAACCCGGGGCCCTCCTCCGGTCAGTAGTCCAGCGCTCTACCCCCTGGACTACCGCGACCCGTGTTTCCTTCTATAAGGTTCCCAACAAAGCCATTTGTCTTAATTTTTGTCATGCTATCGTCTATTTCAACATATTACTTCATGTACATTACCGTACTCACTCCTTTCTCACTTTATCTCTCAATTTGATCTTTAGTATCCTCCTCCAGCTCCAAGTTTCGGAGAACTGTTTTTTCTCGTTTGTGCTTTTCCGAGTGTCACCATTTTCCCGATGTCACTGATCTATTGAGTGCAGAATTCCACGCGAGAATATTTTCGCGTATTTCTTCTCTGCTTGTAACCACGTCTGCCTTAAGCGACGCAAACGATCTGGCAGTCTTATCAATATATAGAATTTTTACGTGGGGAAGTAAGTGCAGAAGATAAATATTGATCGCTCACCTTCCTTAGTGTTAAATTAGATACGAATTGATGACAGATTTGTTGCTTTCCCAACGAATCGCCTGGATCAAATCCTTTCACCAGAGTTTCCACCCGCAAGATGTCAGAGTCGGGCATCGAAACGTAGAAATGGAGTTCTCAGCCTTGCGGAGTCGCCGAAAAGATTGCATTCGAACACAAATCGATTTTCGTCGAGTAATTTTCTATTCTCTCTTCATTGTTCTAGTTATTTTGTAATGGACAAAATGTTAATTTTCTTAATCGGGTACGAGCAGCCCTATAAATCTATAGATCCTGCTGTTGTGATATGGGCGTGTCGGAGCCCTGAACTCACTTTCTGGTTGGTGACCATCCCTCCCGAAGAAGAAGAACTTTCACTCAGAAAATTCTGCCAATAGTTGCGGAATTTTGAATTCCTGGATCGATAGTCACTATTTTAGAGCGTTCCTCCCTCCGCGGTGTGGCTTATTATGCACGTTTGCGTCTTCATGCCCGTGCGTCGCCAAGGAGCAAGTGAACCTCTGGCAACGCGTTCGTGGCGGTGCGTGGGAGGTCGGGGTATGCGGGAGTGGGCGTAGAGGAGCGGGAGGCATTGCCCCGCGACACGATGTCGCCCCGCACACGGAGCACCACGGAGGGATGGGAATCGGATCGCGTCTCCGCCGGGAGGTCGTTCGGGGTCGCGGTGGCTGGTCGGTCGAATTGTTTCCGGGAAGGAGTTAATGGAATGAATGGAGGTGACGGGAGTGGCTTTGAAATGGTCCGATGTTATCCCCATTTGGCAATAATTGCGACTCGCGTCGTGCAATCACGAACAGTTCGAGGTCTGGTGAGTTCCTCTTAGCAATCGAATCCTATTCTCGAATCTGTATTAATTGCACCTCGTGACACCTTA
This sequence comes from Hetaerina titia, assembly GCA_037158775.1. Lineage (NCBI taxonomy): Eukaryota > Metazoa > Arthropoda > Insecta > Odonata > Calopterygidae > Hetaerina > Hetaerina titia. Next base: position 70,168,309 of record CM073771.1, read on the forward strand.
TTGGTGCTTATTCGCCCTCAGTAAGGATATTTTCAGCTTATATTGTATTACCCAAAACAGCTTAGTTTCGTGAGTGTCAGAGCAGAGAATTATTGTAAATGGAAGTAGGGTGACATTTTTGGGTAAGGGTGCTTTATGTAGAATGTTAATGAAATGTACACTCTTAATGTTGTAAATGTTTGGAAAGTTGAATGAATTTCATCTTTATGTACGCAATGCATGGTGGAATGTTGGATAACATTTTTCTCTACTTCTTTAAAGAAAATAATATTTTTCAAAGATGGGAAATGCCAATAATTACATTGAAAATCCCGACATTTTCGTTTCCAAAACAAGTATTCATATTTTCAAAATAATGTTAATGTGTTGAGTGACGTACTCTTGGTAGGTACCTAATGATTTTTTAAACAACTGATGCAGTTTTAAAAAATGTTAATGTTTTTTAAACTGTTTCCAATTTCTCCACAGCCGAATGTGGTGCAGTGTTCAATGTTATTGTTGGTAACCATTTCCTTTAAGCTATTAGCATTTATGGATGCAATCAAAATATAAATGTATGCCGTGATCCGTGTTTTTATTTTGTCTTTTTTAAGCTTGAATTTCAATTTTGGGCCGATCAGCACTCCGTTCACTGAATTGCATATTCCAATTATGAAATGGTGCTCAAATAGCGTTCTAATAATTATACATGAATTGCTGAAAAAGTTACGTTTTTAAACTTTCTTTATTCTTGTACTGCCCTTTTGTCACTGACCACAATGGAAGAATTCAAAAATTATATTTCATTGTCAGCGGGATGGGTGAGGGAAACCGAACTTTCGAGAACTGGCTGATGTACCTTCGCCGGTATAAGATAACGTTATTTGGAAGTTTTGCGGAAGACTCCGTGAAGAGAAATGGGGAATATGGGTCGCTTTTATTATATGTGTTCATCTTTTCTAAATCGAGTTTTTGTTGAGTGAAGAGTTCGGCTCTCATAATAAATGAGGCCCTGAAGGGTACAAGAGATCTCAGGCGGCTTCTCAATATTTATTTCTGGCCAAAAACAATATTATGGCGTATTGAATTGGTTCAAAAAGAAATAAGTTATGTGATAAAATTAGAGTAACGAGGGCAATTGTTTTATCGAAGAAAAATTAACAACTGAATCAAGCGTCACGGATGACGTTTAAGGAGGGAGATACAAGATCTAGGCGTGGCAAAGAGAACCAGGAAATAGTATTAAAAAGGGTTGGGATTTGGAAGAGAGCGCTGGGGTATAAAGAGTCGGAATTCGGATACGTTAAGGGAATGACCGTTATTATATTATTAATCGAGTGGTACCAGAAGGAAGAGAGAGATAATTCAAAAGGTCGTCAGGGCCAAAATCCATTCATAGGTGAACGTAGACATTTTAAGTCTGCAATTACTCGGAGATTGGTGGCATGGGAAGAGGTTAATGCTATATTGGGCTCTATTTTAGCTTCCCAGTGTGTCCTTCGTAAGCATTTAAGGAAATGGATTTTATTGCTCGCAGAAATGCCTGTTGATAGCGCAATTTACGCCGTAATATAGTGGGTCACATTTCTTTCCTTCGCGCCAACTGGTCAGAGCCCTGAGACGTGGCCGTCCGACCTTGTCCTCACCATGAGGAAAGTTTCGCCTCCCTGGCAGAGTCCAACCCGGTCTCTTTTTTCCCTTCCTCTTCGGCTGCCATCCTGGGATCACTCAGTGCGGAACGGTGCACTCTCCCTCTCTCCCACATTTCAAATCTCTTCCTTAACGGTCCTTCCGTCTTGCGTTCCGACGTCTGGGTGTCCCACCGGCCTTCCGTCTTATCTCATGAACTCTTTTACTCTCCCTTCATCCCATGTGATACTCCGCCCTTCACTTCAGTCATCTCTCTCCCATTATATTACGCTTGACTCCTTTGAAATGGACGGCAACGCCCCCCTCCTTGAAGATGATGGCGTTCTTTTAAATCAGCAGCATCTTGCCTGATTTGGGAAAGCATTTATCCCTCCCTGCCCGCCAAATGCGGGGTTGGGTGAACGTTTCAATGGTTCATTGTCAAAAGGCTTCGACCGTAAACTCTGGCGGATCGCAGCGTGGTTCACGGCACACAGCACGGAAGTCGTTTCTCGCTCCACGTAGTTACCGTGGCACGGATTCCCGGTAAGTACTCAGTTTTTTCCCTAAGGAATACATAGATCAAGTCATTGGTTTAAGTTATCGGGATCGAAGTCTATTTGGTGGTTTTCGTGAGAGAAAAATGGACATAGTTGAAAAAAAAACCTTCTGGGAGAGGCTGGGAATGTATTTATCACCCGTTCTTTTTACCTTATCGGTCAAGAAAGTTATTAGAGAACTTTTAAGTCCTAAAGGTAAGGGTGAAAAAGAGAAAGAGTTGGGAGGCTAAACAATACAGATTTACAGTTGATAAAGTTTTAGTTAGCCATTCATCCGAATGGCTTTTAGTAAAGTAGAACGATTTGCTCGTCTGCGATATGGGTAGTAGGTCAAGCAATGCATGCAAATGTGATGAGATTATTCGGAGCAGGAAGATCGTGGAAGTGAAACATAAAAGGGATGAATTGTAGAAATTAAACATTCCGACTTTTTTGAGAATATTTTGGAGGACAATGGGCTTAGTAATAAGGACATTTGGAGGATAATAACAGTATTTTAAGAAGAATTGAAAGAGGGGAGGGTATTGAATAAACGGGCAATAAGGAAGACGTGGAAAATAAAGGGAAATGTTTAACTGATGGCGTTGCTTCCTATGATTGCTTTTCAAATCTGAATAGTGTTGGGAGACATGGAAAGAATAAACCGGGGAGAGGCCGATTAGTAAGTGTTAAGTAGGGTCACGGATGAGAGGAAGTAGGAGGAAATTCTTTGACAGAAAGGAACAGTGGGGGTATTAAAAGATAATGGAATCTGTAGTCTGTGTTCGTCGTATGAAAATTTTAAAAAGTGGCGGAAGAAAGTTTATATTTTGGGCACCATGAAGTATTTTGAAACCAATAAGCCGCCTATCAAGGGTGAAATATATTTGACTTATTCATGGGTAGTTTGATAATTAACGAGGATTCGCAACGTTTTCAGATTCCTCCCAAAATCTACAACCTCACTGAATACTGTCGTTAATTATAAACTGAGGATGGAAAGCTGCTGTTTATGTAATCGTTAAAAGATAGGCCTTTAGTCCTAAAAGTCTATATACTTAGTACGTTACATACACGCATTAAGTTTGATACTGGTTCTTGGGTTTCATTCCCCCCCAAGGACCGCGTTGAACTCTTCAATCTGATGCTTCAATCCTTTTGAATCCCTTTTTCCTCTCCTCCCAGTACCTCTTCATTCTCTCTTTCGCCTTCTGTCTTCCGTCCATACTATACAAATTATTCAGTGTTCCATTTTCAATATAACTCGTAATCGCCGACTTTCTCCAAATTTAGGGCGTTACAAATAATACTTATCCGAACTGACCATTATCAAAATGATGACTAAACAAGTTCCTTGTGTGGCATGTAAGTCGCTGGATTTTATCATTAAATAAGTGATACGATCCCATGTTGGTTTAATGCCACATGCAGCGACATCAGCGTTGATTCGTTTGTGTTGTATATTTCCTTTGGTGTATCGTAAAAAAGACATTGATCTTCTTTTAGAATTCTCAATTTTTTCGACACTAAGGGAGACTTTGGTAATTGTATACTGGTGTTTTACATTTTACACTATAAAGGTTACACGTACACATAAGGACATCATTTTTGGATAGACCTATTTAATTAATTCATTTCCCGAATACTTCCATGTTCATTCGGTGTAAATTGATGGTTATCGATACCTTCCTCTGTACGAAGTGTTCTTATTATTTAGGAATTCTTCTAAGTCGAGAGAAGGATGTCTAACTCACATATTTTTCCCACCAAACGACCCATAGATATTTCTTTAGTCAACTGAACGAAACGGAAAACTCAATCCCTTTATTATATCATGCGATAAAGTGATTCGATTATGCGTGCCGTAGGGAATTGTTGAAAGTTGAAAAATGAGGATTTCATGAGAATTGTATGGCCGTGTTTACTCACTGAAATGACTTGCCAGTTGCCGTTGTGACGAACTGGAATTTCTCGAGTTGAACCAGCCGTCGGTCACGACAAAGGGAGACCGGAAGGGGCAAGCGGTTCAAAGGTACTTGATTGTCATCCCACGAGATTTCCTCTATCTCCCACTCCCTTCGAAATCCCTCGGGAAAAGTTGCCCTACAACTTCAAACTATTTCACCTTGGCATTTGAACTCCCAAAGTGAAAGACCTATGACCTCCAAGAAATGCCTAGTTATAACGGAAGAACTCACGTTACTCTTATGTCATCACCAGCGTGCGCCTTAGCATTTATATTCATTGTCATATTAAGCGTCCAGAAGCTCATTTATCTTATTTCAAGTTGAATACTTAGAATAAGGTGGACACGTCGTAATATGGTAGATTACTTTCGGAGGCTTCCTTGTAAAATAATGGGATTCAGACAATTTTTGGTCATATCGATAAATTAATAAAAATCAAAATGTACACTACTATCAACTTACTGTCGGAAAACTGAATGCAACTCAACTTCCCTCAATAGGACTGCCAAAAATACTCAAGTTTTCTGTATTTTTTGTGTAAATTTTCTCTCCTAGCATCGACAGGATCATATTTTTATCGATCGATCAATTAGGAAAAGAATGTGAAAAGTATCAGCCAATTGAAATTATGAACTTATTTTAAAAATCAGTTTTATATTATTGTTTTATTGCAAAGATGATTATTGGATTCTGCTGTAAAGTTTCACTGTATGCAAACGGAATACACGGGATGAAGCGCGTCGCATATTGAACTCACGGGATACGAGACATTTGAGCAGAAATGAGCAAAAAGCTAGTAACATTAATTGTTCTAGTCTAGTACGATATGCTACATGAAAGTTGCCCTTAATGATAATTCTTCCCAAGAGTTATTATTTTTTTTTGTTCTTCATTGAATGACTCCTAATAAGTAATAGGTAAATTTTGAGGAGTTGAAAACTCACACATTAAAAAAATGTGTTATTGAAGACTCATTTTTTTTATACTGCCATTTTGATTTTGTCACCGGATTATAAGTTCAATAAATGTTCCAAAAATAATTTTTGGTTCAATGAATGCGTTTGGAAAACTAGCATGTATTTTACAATTATCATGAGTGAATTCCGCAAAGTCACAGCGCCTACAATTGATTCTATGCTATCTGTTTCCTGAGAATACTATATGTGCAGGACGAGTCCGATTATTGTTGTGTGATACCATATGCCATCAATCACCTTTATTGACCTAAAGGTAGGCGTTGATAGGCTGGGTACGAACGCAGATCGTGCGAAACACTTCTTTAGGGTGTGGACTACACATGTTCAGAGTGGATAGGGAGAGTAAAATTTGCTTGCCTCAGGTGTAACTTTGTGGAATTTGCATAGCATATTGAAATGAAATAGTTTACTTTGTATAATTCCACACACTTTATTTAAAAAACACGACCCAGGTTTCGAAGTTGAACGTCATCAGCAGGTGGCCCTCCTAGAAGCACACTTGGTTTATATAGCTTCTGATCAAGAGAGGGGGGTTGGTCAGAGGGGGAAGGCGGAGGGGTAATGTAGCTGGGAAGAAAAGAGAATTACATCTTTCGCTGTCAATCGTTGACTTGGAAGAGTGGTAGGTCTAGGAGTGGGGAGTGGGAGGGTTACAAAGGGAGTACCATCCCGTTAATGCCTGCGTTTCCCCCCCGACAGTTACGTATAACACAGGCCAACAGTGGTTTTGGTGCCGGAGCTTTTAATGCTGATTTAAAGAACAATTGGGGTGCTGAATCCAATTATGACACTAGTTTTTTCCTATCAGCTATAGTTTTCAAGATATAGATATGTTGTTACTTACGTAAAAAAATCTTCTACATGATGATATGGGAATATTATATTAATAACACAGGCCAACAGTGGTTTTGGTGCCGGAGCTTTTAATGCTGATTTAAAGAACAATTGGGGTGCTGAATCCAATTATGACACTCGTTTTTTTCCTATCAGCTATAGTTTTCAAGATATAGATATGTTGTTACTTACGTAAAAAAATCTTCTACATGATGATATTGGAATGTTATATTAATAACACAGGCTATCAGCTATAGTTTTCAAGATATAGATATGTTGTTACTTACGTAAAAAAATCTTCTACATGATGATATGGGAATATTATATTAATAATTATCTCATTGGCCTACAATATAGAAATATACATAAAGCTTATTGACAGTTTATTGAAAATAAAAGGAACACCGCAGAGTGGTTATAAATTAGTATACTTATAGATTTATTTAACTTTGAAAATTATATTTCCGGAATATATCAAATATTAAAACAACTAATCGTAACATGTGTCATATCTAAAAAAGTAGAGCTGTTAAATAAAAACGAATTTCATTTTTGGATTCAGCTCTACAAATATAGTTAAAATCATCACAAAGATTCCCGGCACCAAAAAAAAATTTTTTTTGTAGGCCTGTGTAATATACAAAAAAAGTCACACTTGAATTCAAGGTGAGGTTGTCTAACAGCATCGCATGGGATTAGAATCCCCCCACCTTTCCTCACCCAACCCCCAACCCCCTCAACCCTTACCCTTCCCTCATGGTGCTACACCCCCTGCCACACACCTTTTTGGTGGCTCGCAGGGTATTTATGTAGATGTAGATGAATCCAAAACCCTCCCCTCAGGATCAGGACGCTCTATACACCACGATACTACCATGCTGGACAATTTAAACCTTTAAAAACATTCGAATGGTTGGGAAAAGTTTAGTGTCTCTCATCCGTAATGCAACACGACTTGAATGCAGGTGGTCCTTACTGACTATTTCGTTTGGGTGAAATTAATGATTCATGAGGATCGTCCCTCGGCATTTATGGCTCCCGTGTTTTCGTACGTTTTTTTGGAGCGTTTTATTGCATCTTTTTTCGCCCCTTCTCTTCCCGTTTTCCTCCCCTACGACTCAGCCTCTGGCCCCGCCTCAACCCTCTTACTTTCATCACGCTGCCGCAGGAGCAGTCCCCAGAACATTTGCGGCCTTGTGTTCATTGTTATCTCCCATGACATCCATGTATGGTTTCCTGGTTTTCATGAAGGGTAGCGTCACCGAATACCTATGGGCGGCGTATATTTCGGTGTTTCTGTCTCTGGATAATCGCACAGTACCCTGATAAACAGCTGTCTTGTATTTTTCCGATTAAAGAAGGATGAGGCGCAATGATCGTTGCGTAAAATGGATAATTGTTCACAACGTTACGTTTTCCTTGAAAGGCATGCAATTTTCTTTATTATTAGGTAATAAAAGCTGTATATGTATGCTGATTTGATGTAGCGGAATGGCATTCAAAGGTAAAGCTGTAGATGCTCACGGGCATCTCAAGTCGATCGGATTTTATTTCTTTGGAGAAGTCGTGTTAATGTTGCTATTAATGTTATATTTGGTAAGAATGTTTTGCGTCTTAGAGTGTTTTAGTGACCAGACAATGTTAAATACGTCATCACACACGGCTTTGAAGTTGGAATAAGTAACACTAGTGGCATTTCATGACCGGGGTCATGTCTCGGAAGCAAACAAGCGTACGATTAAGTAAATTTAGAATGAAAGTTTACTCATTTTTAAATATCGTTGGTGTATTTATTTCAATTGGAGCATTATCGGAAGTGGATTTTGTCGTACTAACACGTCCAGTCCGGAAACACGATTTCTAATGTCCGTTGAAATTATTTTCTTTTTTTTTTGTGAGAAGAAATATCGCTTGTTGAGTAATCCAACTGGGAAACATCTCGTATTGTCCGAAGGAAGTATGGTTTTTTTCGATCCCTTTAGCAGGCGTCTTTAAAAATACCAACTCAAGAAATTGACTTTTACACTTTGATCATATGGAGTTTGTGGATGTCGCAAAACGTAGGTACTAATGGGAAATATTTGGGTGCCCGCGAAGGCAGTAGAGAGTCTCATTTCAAGTCCCTGCCGTCATTGCAGCCGCGTTCACCTTTCCTTGAGCGTTCGCAAATGTCACGAACGAATGGGAAATTCAGCGCTCTGAGGAAGGTCTCCTTCACGGCTGACCTTCAATTGTCTTGCTCGTTAGTTCAGCAATGTAGACGAGTGTTTCTAAATGCATATGTCATTCACCGGAACGGGTGCCGCAACCTCACAACGAGGGTCTTCTTGAATTAAAAATTGTGACGACAATTCCGTGACGTACAATAGCGTAATAATTACCCTAAAGTTGCAGCTACCTCAAATTCAAGCGAATTTTCGTGTTTTAAGGTGGAAATTATTATCTATTGTATGGGTTTCAGTTATTGGTTTTCATGTTATGATTATTGAAAAAAACATTTAAAAAGGTCCCAAATCGTTGTGCATGTCACATGAAATTATTAAATTCTTTGAATCCAAAAAGTTTTTCCTGGATGAACAATGGTTCGAAATCTTACGCTCTGACCATTGCCGGTTAAAGTGATAAATAGAAAATAATTATTTCTGAAGAATAATTAAACACCTTGATTTCCGACTTAGCATTTGTGGGGATCAAAAATTTATTTTTTCTATTGTTTTCAAATAAATATCTTGACGTATAAGTAAATTAATCGAGAAGGTAGTACAATCTGCTTTGAAGTCTTTATATTGTACTTTTCCACAGTCTACTAACGCAGTTGAAATTTTTCTCACCGAAATTTGTTGGATGAGAGTTAATCAAGACTAAGTATCCAAAAAGTTTAGATTTCTTACCATTGAGTATTTAGAAATTTATTTGTTTGTAGTTTCTGTAGATAGATCGTTTCATAATACATTGGCGGAAGAACAGGAACCGTTCCAAAGAATCTCCCATGGATTGCTTCCGAACACTAAGAAAAAACTCGGAAGCCGTACCTAACCCTCGAATCCTTCGTGTTTTTGCCTCGTCTGGTGGTAGAAGGTAGAGTTTTCGACCCAAACGGTGTGATTTTGTTCTGTACTACGACTTTCTCGGAAATACGAGAAAGTCTCGTACCACCGTCCAGTCGAGGAAATTTAAAGCAATCATTGCCATAAATGTATACATTCCGAACGATGAGACTTGGGGATATGTTCATACGTATTGACCTTAACGTCGACCACCAAACGACCTTCGTATCGAAGACTTGTGGCGTACCCCGCTGAGCGGTACGTAAAATTTCCAATCATAACTTGTCGATTCTTCGTACTAGTTTTCGGGAACGCGGTATGTCGGGAACGCCAAGGTGCAACAGCGCTTGCTTCCTTCCTCTCTCTCGCTCCTCTCATTCCGTCGCAGGCAGCCGTTTTTCTCGTTAATTATCGCACGTGACGTACTCCAATACAAACAGCCCCTCCGTCATCAACTCTCTCCCCCCCACCCTCTGACAACCCTCACACTCCTTGCTCTGTAAAGCCCTCTGTTGACGAGCGGTGGAACTCGACCTGTAATCAAAACATCACCCCCCCCCACCACCTCCCCCTGGGTCTCTTCGAGTTGAGCACTGCTCCTCCTCCGTCTGCGGCGGCTTTGCACTTAGCCGCGTCAGTCATCTGTTCTCCCCCATCCCCCTCCCCCCTCTCTCTTTCTCTCACTTGCTTCATGTCTTCTCCCTACTCTTCTGCCCCATCGCTCAGCTGCTTTCGACTCAGCAAGCTTCCTCACATGCGTCACTGCAATCGGACAGACTTCTGATAAAAGTCTACCTAGTTAAACATCACCTTACAAACTTTTTTTACATGTCCATTCCGTATCAGGGGCGGCCATCAGCGTGCTGACCTTTTTATCCAATGTGTTTCCAACGTTGAAATTTACATACGCCTTTTCGTACAGCGCGGTCGCAGTCGCTCTGAAGGCAAGGTGCTTTCCCAATTTGTTGGTCGGAATAATTTGTAGCTCCCGAGGTGTCAACGAGGAAACAAATACAAAAAAACGGTTTATAATAATATGACTCCCATCGAATCGCTCTTGTTTGAGTGAACTTCCTACGCTACCTTAGGCGAAAATAAGCCAACTCATATGGTGTATCAGATAGTATAGTTTTCATCACCAACAGCCACTTCACCGAGAGTGAAGCAAGGTAGGTCCTTCCGAGTGACAATGAGATAGCACCGACTTTATAACCTTCAGGATATGTCTATACATGCAATAATTAGGTGTTTCGGGTGAGTAGAGACGTCAGTAGGGTATTTGCCTACACATATGTGCGGGTCTTCTTTTGTTTTTTATTAATCGCAGTGTATCGGGGTGGGCTTACCCCATCTCAGGACGACGTCTTCTAGTCCGACCTAGGTCTCCACGCAGCAGAGGTCGAGCGTCTTTCGAATTTCGCTCGCACGAGTCCTCTTTCGGTTTTCATTTGCCGGAAAACGGGAATAATTCCAGTCACGTCCAAACCGTGGCCTGTGGCGCTGACCTTCCCAAGTGCGGAGCTGGAACTGGTATCGGCACGCTGCCATGTGACAATTCGGGTAGACTTCCTGTTCGCTCATTCCACTTCAGAAGTGCCGCCCTCTCCTTTCAAGTTTTTGGTCATTGTTGCGGCTACGCCATTTGATCGATCTGACCTTGAGTGAAATTTACCATTGAAAATACGTTTGCATTGCCGACTCAATTTTCAATCATGGGATTGCTACGTCATTCTTTTTTTCCCCCTTTTTTGCCACACATGTGTCGGCAATATTCCTTTTGTCATCAGTCCACCTCCTGCGACGTCTTCCTTTTTCGTCAACATGTTTGGAGTCCATGTCATTTTTTTAATCAATATTGTTAGATGTACTCTGGAGAAAATTTGTAACATTTAGTATTGAGGGCTTTAGTCCGTGAATGCCTGCCATTGATTAGATAAGGAGAACTATTTGTATCAAGTCTAAATTTAATTTAATCTTACTTTGAACAACGATTTTCACGTCTTCCACTTGTACTACTTTTGTTTGGGGGCTGTAATAAAATAATTTTTTTCATTCAGATTTTCCGTATTATCAGAGTCTAAATTTCAATAGGAGTAGTGGATATGCGATAGATGTGAATGAAATAGCCGACATCTAACCAAATGAACGACATCACATTACTTGCAAGATTTAGATCCTTTCTTATGTTATGCCCGTGAGAATTGACGGAAATTTCACGTAATGCCGATGTCAACCAGTATATTGTTTGTGGGAAATATTGTAATGATCTTAGATGCTCCGAATATAGTATGCGCTATACCCCCTATTTAACGGTTTCATAATCTCGATGTGTCATATTAAGAATACTGGAAATGGATTAATAATATAGGGATATTATTTTCGGGTTCGTCGACTACTAAGGTCATGTAGTCCTTCTCACAACCCAACACTTATAAAGTAATTATTTCACAGGCCAAGTTTACAAGATGGCATCGCATAATATTATTGATTCTAGGTTGCACTGCCATATCGCTTGAGCGTTGCGTGACGCAGTCGAAGCATCAAAGTATCATGGGGCCCGAGTCGGGAAACCATTGTCTGAACTTCTCGGAAAGGTGCTGCTGAAAGTTTTTTGTTTTCAAAATCACTCCCGAAGGCATCAAACGAGCTGGTGGTTTTTCTTAGCTTCATGGATTGTGGGTTTCTGTGGAGAGTTTGCGACTTTATGGTCATTTACCGTGTCCTTCACCTGGGAAATGATAGTGACCGCCGCGCTAGCTTGAATCCTTGGGAACCCTAGCGCCGATAAATTGTTATTGGTGAACTGTTTTTTAGTCACAAATCGTAAGATTCGGATCGATTTCAGGAATCGAACGCATGTTAGTTTTACGAATATAGTCATCGTAAAACCAAGTCAACTCAACAATATGAATGAAGCATTAATTTTGATTCTTCTTCAGCATGCCTCGTAAATTGCGTCAATATCCCCCATCTCGTTCCATTTGAACCTTTGTCTCGTCATCACAACAAAAACAGCGGTGACTTCAGTAGTATCTTTTTTTCAGAATCCTCAAGAAGTTAGGCCAAAGGAATTAGACTCAAATATTTTTCCTTAAAAGTTTCCTTGCATACATTTTCAGTTTTTACAATGATAGTATTGATGGACATGTCAAATTGAATAACTTTTCGTTTTTAAACTAACTCCATAGTTTCAGCCTCAACTTTGTGGAAGTTCATTTTAATAAATGAAAAAGAAAAACTTCAAAGTGATGGATTGGAACAAAGTTTTTCTTTTTCATTTGTTAATTTTTCGTTTCTTTTCAAGCATTTCTAAAAACAAAGAGATTACGATGTACGAGTGACCGGGACTTGAACACTTTTCGACTTGCCGGGCCGATGTTCTAACCACTTGAGCTATCGAGGAAACGTAATTTATGCTGAGATCTGCGGGTCTTTTAAGCAACAAATGCCCAAATTCTATATATATATATTTTTTTTGCATGATATAGCAGTAGGCACTGATTATTTGAAATCGTGTGATAATACGAATTAAACTTCGTTTTACTGCTTCTGATTGAAGTGAAATCAATTCTTGTTCCGCGTATACATTATATTTCATGCGGAGTACATATTATAATATATATGGATAACACAAGATAACATTTTTTCACAATAAATTATTCTTATTCAAGTTTTTTTTCTGATCACTCTTTTTTGAAAAGTCCTCACAGAAGTTATCGATGGTTCGAATGGACCTTACGCAGATCTCGATAGTTGGTAGGAATGCTATAAACCACCGCAGAGGACCTTGGTTCCATCTCCATAGTAGGCCTTTTCTTTTCTCATATTCCTGCCCCCGCCTGCTTGAGTGCGGCACGCAGTTCGAAGGATAAGAAATCAGATCCCTCTCAGAGCATGTCCTCAACAGTTGACCAGTTCCGATTTATCGCCTCCGTGATTCCTTCGTAGCCTTGATAAGATACACATCTCCATGGTGACTGGGGTGGTAATTGTAAATCGTTGTGTTGCCGATTTTTTTCTGCTATTTTCATTTCAACCTCCCGTGGTTGAAAGCGTCATTTGCACTCAGCTTCTCCGCCTGCTTGTACACCATACATATCCGACTTGCGCACTTTGTTTTTTGCGAATTGTTCTAACCCTTGTTTTTTAAAACATGACAAGCATTCGTGACCATAAGTTACGTAGAATAAAATGTCAAATTAAATTTAAGTTTTACTTTTAACTAACATATTTCACCACTTTTGTGCATGCTAAAACTTATTCCATTAGCAAATAACAATTGATAGTAACTCTACCTATATTACAATGTCGCCTTCTGATAAGAGTGAGTTAAGTTAAAAGTGTCAGCCTTATTTGTCTATTTACCTTATTCCTGTGAGTACCACATAGTGGCCATAGTACACATGATACCTGGTTAGTTGCAGAGATTATTCTTTAAAAAGTTGCGTTAATTTACATTGATTGAAATTGTGTCAATTAAATTTGTTTTGGATCTCTTGAATCTGTGCGAAATTTTAAGTAATGGTTGTACATTTTAAGGAAATGTTGAAGTGAATTAATGTCGATAATGGTCGCCGATTTAAAAGAAAATATAATCCATATGCTATGAATGCACCTAAAAATCACTATTTTGCGAAATTAGATTATGAAAGATTGGAAAGTGAGATATGATCAATTCATGATCAAGTATGGTCAAGTTTACCTTGTAAAAAAAACCTTTAACTACTAAAAAAATGACCTGGAAATATAAGTACATTTCCTTTCTCATGATTGCATTTCCGGTGTGTTTAGAAACATATTTTCTGAATTCAGCCAAATGTCTGCACACTCAAAAATCCCTACAACCATCTTAACATAGATGATCTTAAGTGACCAATCATCCCTAATCGGGAATAGCTAAACCGTAACTTTATGCACATAAGTACTTTGGCTCAGCTGCTGACTGGGTTGCATACGCTTAGCATTTCGCAGTGTGTGCGTTGAGCGTTGTTGGCAAAGCCAACGCGTTCCCCTCCGCTCTCATGTTTTATTCATTCAGAAGAGAAGGTCGGATCCGTGATGCTATAATAATAATATTAATAGCGAGTGCGCGGATGTTGAACAGGTGTCCACCGCCGCAGGGGAACTGATCTTGACGCGAAGGCCGAGAACAACAGTTCGGATCGCAGCATTCCGTATCGCGATCTTCATCTTCGAGGCGGGTAAATCGTTCGGACTGCCATTTTATCTTGTCCTCACTTCTTTTTTTCCTAAGTCTCGGCACATCGCTGAAGTATCTTATCTTTATCAACTACGAGTAGAAGACTATTTATTTTCGAAGTGGGCGACGTCGAGGGTTACTCTTGCGCAGCGGTACTTAGGGTCTTGTTGAAGTGGTTAAGATAGATTTATTTTGGAAATGACTGTCGTAAACGTTCTCTCAGCCGAACTCGATCTCGTTGCTTTGGGTGCACGACGTCTTACTGAGAATAATGTATCCTGGTCAATATTTACAGGCAGTTTGAGTTTATGGTATTTATGTTGCAAGTAAGACCGACATGTTACAACAGTGTCAACACTGCGTTGTTAAGCATTCATGAGGATTCGTGGCGATTTTAAATTCACCCTCGGTATCGACCTTCTTCCGTCGCACATCTCCGTTGCTTATTTTGAAGTATTTTTGGTATTGTTTTAGGTATGTAACGTCCATGAAAATGGCTTTCCTCTCCCACTACGTAAATGCCCCGAACAGAATGTAGACAAACTTGAATGCGCGAAGCAGTAGATAATAATTACGTGAATTTAAATGTGTTGGCCAATTAGCTTTCAGAATGCCTTTAGCAACAAAAAAAGTGGCGAGGTTTGTATCATTTTGCAAATTAAACGAATCCTTTGAAATTATCTTGTAAAATGTACTCAGTTTGATGACCTTGGAGATAAGCATTGAACTTTATGGCGAGCAATTCAATAACCTTTGAAGGTACTTAAGATATAATAGTTTATTGTGATTTTGATATGCAGAAGGCAATATTCTGTCGTAAATAGCTTTGATGTCTCATTTGAATGAGAAAAAGCTATGTGAAGCTGTTGTACTTCACGCAGCGTATGCGTAAAAGAAATCATTTCACTGCCCTTTCGACGCGTAATACTATGCTAGTATTCTTCTCGGAAACACTATTCCCGCCTTATTTCCTGGTACCTTCTGATTTGAAACTCTTGCTTGTAAATGTGTAGATGGTGGCTATTGTTTTACATAAATAGTATGTTTAACTAGTGATTTAGAATGGTAATTTGTAATAGCAATCAGAACCTCTTTGATGCAAAATTGAGCGACCGACGACAATGTATGGATGGTCGGCTGGCTCCGCTTAGTGGTTGCCATTCATGCTTTTATGGGAGGGATGTTGTCATTCTCCTTGAATGCATTCTTTCTTTGGTTCACGTCAACTGAGTGTTGGTCACGATGTAGGGCTCAAACTTGATATCGTTAATTGCTTACATATTTTCCATTAAAACAAAAAAATGTCATTATGTGAAACAATCAAAGATTCCACAGTCAAGAAATACTCCGCGGCATATTCGATGCGGGACCGAAAGCGGAATAAATTCTTTTTCGTACAAGAGACTGCAGAACGAGTGCATGGTATTTTTTTTCTTTTCTCATGACTCGAAGCAATAGGTAACCGGAAAGCTTGCGGCAACCGCATCATTTTGAATAATCATTCTTCGATTAAAAAATTGATTTCAATTCAAGAGCGATTGTTTAATCTTGAAGGCCATCGGGCGTTACGAACGGTTGGTTGGTTTCTCATGAACAAAAAAGTGTAAGCGCGTATTTCGATAATAGTGACCTGAATTATTTCATGTTGTCTCGTAAATCTGGTCGAGTGGATAAATCTACTAGCGTTCTTCTCCTTCATGGTTACCCAACGTAAGGAAAGAACTCATCGTCAGCCATTAAGGAGAATGTTATGTCGTAATCAAAACGAGTTACAGCAAAATGTTGTATCGGTATACAAGTATGTTAAATCGTTATCAAAATTTACTAATCGTGTTCTTGTGGCTAATTTAAAACGAGGAAATTTGAGCAAATTGTTTTTTGTCATAATAGGGCAAAACAAATGATTTATCGTGTACTTCCAAATCAGGTAATTCATTTATCGGCAATTAATTGGAAAAATGGAGTCCCTCTGGCTTGGTATTGCATCCGGGATGACCCTTGGCAGACGGGAGGTTGTAGGGGATCACCTAGTTCACGGAAGAACGCGGGAAGGTGGGGCCACGTCAAAGGCCATCGGCGTTCTTTCCACGTGAGAAAAGTGTCCCGTGAGAGTGGACCCTTGGAGGGTGGCCCTCCTCCTGGGGGGGTGTCCGAAAATCAAAAGCCCCACCGCGACCATCAACGAGACATGTCTTACTCCACCCGCGACGTCGCCCTCCGTTGTTTGTTTTCATTTGGGATACATTTCACGCGCACAATCGCATGTGCCCTCTCCCCAAGGGTGGGCGTAGTTAGCTGCCAAGGACGCGCGCGCTTTTCTCCTCCGTCGCGGTGCACGCCGTCCGCGGGGCGCTCCCCTTAGGGGCGTGCCCGGCTACGACGCGGGGGCGGTGGCTCACCTACTTCTTCTCTTTCGTAGGCGTGACCCCGTGAAGAATGCGCTGATTCATTATGCGTGGTCTGCATTGCGATCATGAGCTGTGATGTGAAGGATTACTTCCATCAATGCATGCATTCCTTTGCCGACGTTCCCGTATGACAGTTAGGTCCAAACATTTTGCTTGGTGGGCCAGATTGCATATTATTCGAGATCAGGTGGGGCTTTAAAAATATGCTAGTCATTCATTTTATTCAAGGTAGTGTACCTATTTAATTAGATGTAGTTTTCGTAGTCCCTAGCAACTGTCTACTTCTTAGATCCTTGAGACCTTCCTTTTTCTTTGACCTATATTATTTCTTTATTTACTTTTCCGTAACTTCTGCCTTCGTTCATGCTGTCTAAAAAATCTACCGTCTCTACTTCATCTACCTCGCTAACCTATCGTTCTCCCTTCTATCACGGCCTTTTTGATTTTTCCCCAGTAACTTCCTCGTCCACACTATTTAAAAACTCTGCGTTTGTCTTCGTCTCTGTCAAACTTATTTCTTCATTCTCCGCCACACCCATGTCTCAATAGCCTCCAATCTACGCTCATCCTCTTTCCTCAAAGACCACGTCTCGCATCCCACATTTAAAGTGTTTTTTTTTCTTTTAAGTGGTACATTTATTTATGAAGCATTCCGTTGAATTGAAATGACCCAGGGCAAGTTAAGCGTCTTGAGGAACTGTATAATTTATAAAATGCTGAAATATTTAATGATTACTTACGAGTTATCCAATAAATATCTTCGTGGGTCGGATTAAATTTTAGGGGACTTGATTCGGCCTAAGGGCGTATTCAGGGCACCACTGCCTTACAGGTAGGTTCAATAAAAAAAGCCTGCTTTTACGTTATAACAGGAAACCGCAGTCTCTCACTCATTCTCACCATAATTCTCCATTTTTGCATGGTTCATACACCTTTGTCACACTCGTGGATTGTTTGATGACTGGCAAAGTAATCGAGAACGTGAAACCTAATTACAGACGCCAATGGATTTCCTTCCTTGTGATTTCAATTTTTCTTAAATTGAAGGCGGTTTTCTGTCACAGAACCCCTGTGTTCGATGATTATCAATGAAATTACTTCTATTTTTTGTCGCATTTCTTCCACGAAAACTGTTTGGCTCTTGAAGGTAAGGCCCATGACTTGCAAATGTTGCAAACTACGCCGAATTTTCTAATCGCGCAGTATTTGACGTTAATTATCTTTAGGCGTTTTTATCAGAATGTACATTCGTGAAAGAAGAAAATAATTATTAAAATTATTATATTCCACGAATATGAAGAGAATTGCGCATAATTACCCAGTTTTAAATTTAAAGTTACTTACATATTCCTGGTAAATATAATAAAGAGAAATAATGTTCTGTTCATTCAATCTCAACATACACTTGCGTATTTCCGTACATAACCCATACTCTTGTTTCTATCACAATGAAAAACATTTCTCGAACTTTCTTCGGGATACAGCCAGTATGATATTGTTATACCCGACGAATATTGTGTCCACTGCACGTAATAATTCACATGTGAAATAGTTGTTGCATAGCTTTAGTTAATGAGAAACAATGTGCTGTTCTTGCAGTGTGATCAGGCATTAAAAATATTGTTGCCATCAGAGTCAAAACTATAGACGTTCTGTGGCACATTGAATTGTATATTATTGATCGAAATGAATATTATTAATATATATTGATGAAATAACGATAATAATATTCATGGATAAATCTTCTGTAAGAATGCAATCCACTGTAGTTTTCTGAATAATGCAATCTGAGAACATCCTGTCACTTGGGGTCAATCGGAATTGAGCGTCTCACTTTTTGCACATTTGCATTGCACTGTGTTGTTGATGGATATCTAGAGCATTTCTAATCGTCAATCTCCTCGTTACCCTCCCAGAACAATCTGTGCAATCAGAAAACCATCACTTGGGACATTTTTCTATCTCCATAAGCTTAACCATGGTCATGATCTCCGAATCCAATTTCCCGAGTTTAACACAAAATTTTATCGCATATCATTGCTCCATGGAAAGGGGTATCGTGAATTTATGACGTGACCCTCGAACAGGGGTTCAGTCTAGCAGCGATCCGCAGACTGTAACGACCCGCAGACAACCGACGCGGGTCGTAATTGCTTTCCCAAGACTTCTCACCATTTTGCCCGCCACAAATCGTCCCACCCCAGTCGTCCGCTTCGCCGGGAAAAAACATTTTACTAACTTTTTGGGACGGACCTTTTTTGTTCTTTATAGCTTCTCAGTTCGAGGAATGTTTAAAATCAACTCTCCAAACTATCATGTTATCCTCCAATCTCCTCCCAAGTTCCAATCGCTGACGTCTTCTTGTCATTCATCCTTGGCCTTCCTGTGGTTCTTCCCGTCCGTGGTTCCTTCCATTACGGCCTTAAGTAAACTGATGTGCCACAAAATGCCAATTAATTATCTTCTTGACAGCGTCTACCACGGAGGTCTTCGTCAACTTTTCGGAAGCGGTCTTCATTCGTCACCCGGCCGATTTATTTTATTTTTTCATTTTTCTGTAGCATTACATTTCCAACCCTTCTCGCATTACTCTTTTCCCGGCTTCCATTGTAATAGACCTCTTATATCAGTGGGAAATTCAACTCCAAATAAAGGTTTTGGTGGATAATTTTCTCATGCCCATGATTATGCTATTTTCCTTTAGCAGTGTCACATCTCTCTCACTTCTCTTGTCGCTGTCTTTCCTGAGTGCCATAGTAGCAAATTTATACCGCTCGTCTAAGTGAACCGACCAGTTTTTTTTTAAATTATCTTGTTAGTATCGTCTTCGGACTTCTCTTCGTTTCTATATTGCTTCATTTTGAGATTTGTGCGCCACTGTTTTAAATTGACTGTAGCTATACAACGGCTCACTTGTTGTGTACTTTTAAAAATATCTTTCTCCGCAGTGACTTGTATCCTCCTCGGGTTTTCTTTCTTGTGTGCAAATATAGACGTGTCATCCGCAAACCGCAGTCTACGTATCCCCACTCCACGCTTGCGGACACCAGCCCATTGTATGTTCTTCAATCGCTTTAATTGATTTCTCGATGTACGCATTGAAAATCAAGGGCAATAATGAGAATCTCCGGCTTATTCTTGTTTTTTTTAGCTTATCTACGAGTACTCTCTCTCTCTCTCTCTCGTACTTTCATCCCCCTCTGATCACTGTCTGCTCCCATGTATATAGGGTTGTGTTCCGTTCCAATTAGTTATTTGAGGTCAGTAGAGACTATCAGTATTGTTTGGTGCTACATATCGTAACATAATCATTTATTCGATGGTCACATTTGCGAACATGTTCAATTTAATCTCGCGAAGCCAACATTAAAAGAATAATTTTAAAATGGAAATTGAAAATTATGTATTATATTTGTTGACAGAAATGAAATGATTCAAGTTTTTATTTTATTTCCATATTATGAAACATAATATCTGGGCTTCACCACGCGGTTAATATAATTTAACGTATTTTCATAAGCATGTGCCTTTTACTTTGGGCTGGAATTATTTCATTTTATAACAACCGCCGTACTTCAGTTAGTACTTATTCTGTACAATTCATATATTTGTGTGAGACTGGCATGACCCCACGGTATGTAAATGGCTCATTGAAATACATTAGACCGAATATCCATTCATTATTCTGATTTGTGGATAGCTTTGAATAATTATTTAAATTGTTATTAGTAAAGTGCCCAGGATTAATGTGTGTATCCAGGGGATTGAGAAGAGTTTCCAAAACAGTTATAAAACAAGTGCCCTTTTGTTTGCAATATCTTTGAAAAATATTTTTTTAATCTTTAAAATGAGCCCTAGTTGCATACTAAATAGTTTGAATAATTTACATTGAAATAATAACAATTAATGGTTTCGGAAAAGTTAGCATTTCACTCATTTATTGTAAAAGCGATTAGGATGACTTTTGTAGTAAGTATATTCAAAGTTTCATTTTACATACGGATCCACTGGAGATTATCATATTTGGGTAATCTTTCTCTAAGGCTTTCAACCGCTATGATTGTCCTAGAATTGATTTTTAAGATCATAAAAATTAAGAAAAAACACCATATTAACCGCCATAAAAACAAAAAGTGTTCCACTTTAAGAGAAATTCTCGATCAAGCCGTACATGATAAAATGAAATCGTTGTAAAGTGAAATTCTTTGTCTTTCGAGCATAACTGAGATGCAGTGCAGAGAACCTGATTTTAGATAATGATTTGAATATCATCTTCTTCCCATGGAGATTAAATTTTTCAAAAAGATTTCGTTGCAGATTTTGGTGTTATCTTCGTTACAATTTCAAAATTGTGGATGTAGAGGTTTGGATGGTGTGGTGAATCATCGTTGTGGTATTTCACATTCATAAATGTATGTAGCGATTCCAATTAATAATTGTCAGAGTTTTTCGTACATTTGAACGTTGGGTCCTGGCTTAGGGCTAGCTATAGCTAGTTCCAGCGATGAGTTGGTACTGATCTTAATTGGTGCTTAGCTATGTTCTTCTCTTTGCTGATTTAGGTATCAACGTTAAGTATCCGTTTTGGAGTAGTACGATGTCTGCGATCACTGGGTTGAGTGGGTGGCGACTGGCGAAGGATGTCCGATTCTTCCAAAAATACTCGCTTAGGGATAAAACTGCGGGGTATTTTCGGGGCGTGTGGCGTGTAAAAATGACAGAATAGCTCCCCGTCAGTGTGTGGCAGGTGCGGAGCCGGGGAGAGGGGGTGTGAGGGGAATGGGACAGGGGTGAAGGGGAGGAAGGAGTTACATCTCGGCAAAAGGAAGTTGCTAGTACCCACCAAATGGGCCAACGTTCGATCAGAATGTGTGTCCTTGGCACACTGCCGAAGTTTTTCGCGGCCCATGTGTTTACCAAACATTATCGCCAACGCGACGCGGCTAAATTTAGGAATCCTGAGACCTGAATTTCGTTCAACTCTTTTACGAGTTCGGAGGTGACGTCGGACGTCGGACTTAAAGCAACTCGAATGCATTTACGTTCAGATCGAGGGTTTTTTTCCCCTGCAGGATCCCCTTTAATTAGAGGGAAATGTTTTCAAATAAATATTACTCGTGCAAATAATTGGAAAGGCGAACTGAGCGGATGCTACAATTTCAGTGGTAGTGATCCAGCCAGATCAATGAGATCGACCGGTGATGAAGTGCTCATCCAAGTGCCGCAATTTCCTCCGGATCGACAGAAAGTTGCGCCTCTTTAAAGGAGCGGAAGTGAAGTGAGAATGTTTTGTATTTCTGCTATTTAATTTCGTTCAAAATTTGAAGGTGAATTTATCACTTTTTTCATCTTAACATTATGCACACAACTGGAAGTTGTGAATTATGCTTCCCAAACTCTCAGCAGCGCGAGAAGAACTTGAAATAACGAGGGTCGTAGTCTTTCGCAACTTAATATTTCTGATGTTGCTCCGTGGTGTTATAATTTGGCTCATCTCCTTTAGTAGAATTCTTCTGCGGTAAAGGGACGAAGCATGCAGTCGAACTGCTATCCTGCGTTTCATTTCAGCATTCTAATGCCGTATAACCGTAAAGTTTTTTGGATTCCTGGTTGGCTCTGAATGCTTGCGTTGGGAGGACACTTGAAGTATCGTAGATCGCAGGCTTTCGTAACCATTTAATGTTGCTAATGTGGCTTTCGTCTGTTATTGCTAATAGATCATCATGATCCACAGTATGCAGTCATACTCGAAAACCAAACTGGCATCATGACTCAACCTGAAGTGCGTTCTTTTTTAACGTAACTTTAGCAAGGAGCTTAAAGCAGCTAGGATTTCCTTCACTTCATTGTTAACAGGCATATAAGTCTACCATTTTTTTTCATCCAGGCACAATTTAATAGATTTGGATGTTCCATAATACTTTCACGGCTGCAGTTTATAGTTATATACTTCACTCATGTCGAATTTATTTGAACTTTTCGGACCAGGTATCATTGGATGTCATCGGAAGATGATATTGTCAACATCGGTTTTCTGTGGCATTGATTCATTTTTGTCTTCGCCCAATTCTCATCAATCTCTAGAACCTTCGGTTTGAATGATTCCGAAGTCCACCAGTAAGTGAGGAGCACACTCCTCCGATTTTTACTTTACAGATTGCGAAGATAAAAATTACCTGGCACCCTGTAATCAACCCCTCGCACAATCAGGTACATTTATCGATTATCAATCGTGACGTGACATTGTCGAGCATGATTACCTCACAAGCGTTATCTAACTTTATTTATTTTGTATTATTTGAGAAACACCAATTCGGCCTTTACATCGGACTTTGAACAATGATATCTTATGTTCCATTATCGGAGTCTTTGATTACTTTCAGGTAGCGTATTAGCGTATTAATTCTTAATATACGGTTAGCTTTATTGCTATTAATTTCTTTGATTTTACGCAATTAAATGAAATGCGTATTCTTACTTAGAAACTCGCGTAAATTGGGGACCTGAAGCCGTGCAGTTTCAAGTAATTTAAAATGACTATACATGTTTGAAGGAGAACGATTGAAAGGAACTTTAATCATGCAATTCATCCGGTGTTTAGGGTGCAAAATTGCAACATCATGTGCTTTTGACGTCATCAAATGTTATTTTAAATTTTGTTTTTTTTTTCAAGGTTTAATTTCCACCTCAAGGTTTTTTTTTAACATATTAACTAGTTCACTTTGGGTTTAGAAAATGGTTTTGAGCCCACAGAGTGTTAATCCAAAATTGCGGCAGAAGTTCGAGTAGTTTATATTTCTAACTGTACATATTTTATCAGATGTTCTAATGGTCAAGTCGCATAAATAAGAGGCATTTATTATCAGGTTGAATACTGATTAACGGTAATTATGCAAGTGGTTTGTAAAGTGGGGAGTCATTGATTCGATTTCAATGGTTCAGCAAAGTAATAGGAAATCTAATTGCAACGGAAATAAAGCTTACATAATTATAATAAATAAAAAAATTAATCTCGAGTACGATTAAAATCCTTCAAATTGTGTTAAGTAGAATTTTTGCTGTGACATTTTCTCTCTTTAAAAATATCCCTTGTGAAAATAGTGCCTCGTTCTCAAATGTTTTGTACGCATATTCATCGCTATCTAACAGTGCGTGGTGGCAATTATATTTGTAAACGACTAGTCATAAATTTACGAAGATTACAGAAGTCTGCATTACTTCAAGTCAAGGTGATCTTTTTCTTACTTATGATTTTTTCGCACTGAATTAAACAAATGGATGGTGGTTCTAATTTCACATTGTATGGTACAGTCAAACGATGCTTTGATTGCAGTCCTCATGTTATATTTTGAAAAAGTGCGAATGTGTATGTACAATGAATTAGGAATATTGTAAAACAACCAAAAAATTGCAATTTGTGTGAGTAGAATTAACCAGACTCATTTGGATAAAATGAGTTCTAATTTTTATTCAATATGGACGTGCAAAATATAAGGCTACACCTAACAAAATGTTTTTTTGCTCTAAAAAATATTCGAACGCAAATCTACCTTGTTAATTACATGTAAATGCATGTTTAGACACATTTACGTGGACAATATGTTTTTATTTCAAATTTATAAAAGTTGTTCCCTACAAATTTTACTTGAGTTCCATAATGTATGACTCATTTTGCGTATTTAGGTCTGATGCTTTTTGAATCGATATAAGAAGAAAATATAAGACAAAAGGAAGAAACCACTTTTGGCTCGCAAAAAATATTTCATTTCAGACCTTTGTTACCGAATTCTATATAAGGATATGGTCCACGGGTTCTTTTCCCTTTGGTTCTTTTTTCCTGGAGCGCGCGGGATCGGTATTCGGCCTGAATTGTCCAACAAGCATGTACGAGAATCGGGAAACTGGACCAGTTGACGGGAAGGTTTTTGATTTTTTCGCCTTTCGACGGAGGGGCGAAGACAAACATGGTAGTCGTCGGCCTTGCGCGGCGCCTGATTTCCTTCCGCCCTCTTCGGCGGCGTATGGGTGCGCCCCCTCCGTATGGAAGGCCCTCTCTTGGCGGGAACTTTCGGATTCATGACGTCAGTGGGGCCAAAATGTTTCTTCCCTCGGGTGGGGGGTGGCAAAATCTTTTTGGCTCCCTTCGACGCGGTCGTCACAAGGGTGGGGACTTGTCCTACTCGGACTCACGTCTCTCTCGGAAGAAAGTACCCTGCTCTTTCTCTGGGGGAAGTCAGTGCCCCTCGCGGCTTCTTATCTAATGACTTTCTCCATCTCTCGGGTCGACCTTGCCCCGAGAGTAAGGCGTGTAGAAAGTTAGCATTTCCGTGCGTCGACCGTTCTGCTTCGCCTCCATACCAGCTTACGATTCGAATTATTTTACAGTCCCAGGTGGGTAGTTTTATTGAACAATAAAGCAGACAAAGAAGCCAATTAGCCTATTCGCCGTAACAATTTGGTCTAAGATGTCTGTGGGCGAGTATGATTAAGTATACGAGGTGAACTACTGTTGAAAAATTCTTATCAGCTATGGATTTAGTAGGCTCCGTAGATGAGTCCCGATCTTTCATCACCTTGGTATGTTACCATACAAACAATGTCCGTGGGTAAAAATCATTCGCCATGACCGGGATTCGAACCCGAATCATTCGATTTCCACTTAGGAAATTTTAAGAGGACTCCTCGGTGGCTCAACTGGCTAAAGCACTCGGTTGGACATCGAGGGATTGGGGTCCGAATCCCAGTCCAGGAAAATTTATTTTACAGTCTGAAATTGTTGTATTGTAATGCACATTTAGCGGATGACTCTGTTAAAAATTACTGTCGCGGTATCTGGCGCAGTTTTTTTTCTTTGATCTTGATTTGTGCTAAAAAAAATCGTTTTTATTGAACTTTAAATTTCTGTTTTAATGAACCTATAATCTGACTATTGTAGAACAGTTAATCATCCTTATTATTTTGGGGAAAGTATTTTGTAAAGCTTGAAGGCTGAAGGAACCGGTTCCCTACCTGTTTTCCTGTTGTGTTAAGCACGTAACACGGCTAATAGTGATAATGGAGAACTAGAAAAATTGAAAAAATCCACTTGGTGTTTTTCGTTAATAGAATTCAATTTCATTCAGTGCGTTTTTTGTTATCATGTATTTGTTGTTCATTTATCACTTCAAATTAGCTGAAAAAAATTTCGGTTTCAATGAACTCGGAGTTGGTTAATCCAAATATTTGTCTTGAGTAGGAGCTTTTACTAAACCCTATTTGGTGATAGTACCTCAATTTGCTTAGTAAACATTGAAGAAATTCTCGCTGAATATGTAATTCAATGCCTAAGAGCTCATTGATAGTACTACATACTCAAATGATGTGAATTATGGCTGATAAAATCTTTCTATAACCCGCCGTTGCTCTATCACTGAACTAAATTAATTTTTTTAAATAATTAGTCTGCGAATTTGGGACCATTATTTTAATTTATCTGGAAAAAGGATACAGAAACTTAAATTCATCCACAGGAAGTGTTGGTTCTCCAGCATATTAGATGATATCATTAAGGCATAATTGGGTTTTAATGTGACGTTGGTATTTCTGCTTAGACAGAGTTGACATGGAACGGATGTTGGGTCATTAAAGCAAGAGGGTAGGTGTAAGATTTGACGCTTTTGAGATGTGGGTGTGGAGAAGAACGGACAAAGTAAAAAGAACGGAAAGGAAAACAAACGAAGAAGTACTAGACATGGTAGAGGGGCGAGAGGATTGTTGGGATACATCCAAATGAGGCAGGGAAGGTGGATGCTTAGCGTTTGGATTGGTGTTGGTATGTTGAAGACAGTGATGGAGGGGATAGCGTAAGGCATGCGAGGAAGAGAGAGGAAATGGGGAGGCTTGTCGGACGGAATGAAGGATGGTTGAATGTATGCGGAATTGAAGAAGGGTTGATTGTAGTGTCGAGCGTCAGGTTGTCTTTTGGGTGAGGCTAAGAAATGTAGGAGTGCTATATTTATCTCCACCCAAAACCTGCCTAAACTGAAGACTACCATGTAATAAAGAAAATATAATTTCTGCCATGTTGATCTTATATTGAATTTAAAATAACTTATAACGGTATGATGAGTATCCGATCATATGCCAAGTTATTTAAATTATCTCTGACCATTTACTAATGCTTTCTATATTAATTGAAAGCATGTAAATAATATAGCATCTTCCAGGAATTGTTTCAAGGTTTCCATTATTAAACTTTCCAGTTTTTATATTATATTTTACAGCTGTACGTGGTAAAAATAGCCCAAAATGCCATCGGGAACTATGCTTATTACAATAATATTTATTTGAAATTGTGAATTCTGGAAAGATTGAGCATTCCTATATTTCTTGTAAATGTACGCTCAGACTTTATTAATCCATAAACACAGTAATCAACTTGAAGGTCGCTTTGGTAGGTGATGGTAGAGTTCAACCAGTCAGTACTAAGCCCTATACGGCGTGTAAAATTCACATATCAGGGTAAGGGGGACAGTTTATTTCCCTGTGCCGGTTATGATTTTCCCGGTACCCGAAATATAGCAAAGCTTGGGTGGAGCTGAGGGTGCCCAGAGAGGCTTGCCCGGGATTTGAACCCGGGCCCTCGGGTCAGTAGTCCAACGCTCTACCTCTGGATTACCGCGACCCCTAGACTTAATTACCATTCTTCATTCCGCATTGGAAGGATTGTTTTGCATCATGCAATCAAAACATTGGTGAGATCACCCGGAGGCACACGGGATTGGTATGGTACGTAAATGGGATTGATATTTGGTACGTTTGTTGATTTTTATATTTTCTTTTTGGGCTGAGTCTACTAACCAAGTGGGTTATCGTTCAAATAACATGACGAACAGGCGCTTAAGAATGAGAAGCTAATCCACGCATAATAATTTACCAGTCATGCTGCATGAGCTCATCGGCCCTCGCATTTGTGACATCATTGATAGTGGTTGCTGCCCTCGCTTGACGCACTTCGCTCTCCGCCTCCTCTTGACCCTCCGCGAGCCATTTTCACACTTCGGACAATGAATATCACGTTCGCGTTTGTCATAATTCTCTATTGTGATTGTAGTATAGTGTGGATCGTGACTTTCGTCTACTTTTCCAACCTCTCCACTGAGAACACCAATATTTATGATTTCGACATGAAGTAGACTAATGGAGACGGAATTTTATACATTTATGTAGTGAATGTAATGATAGCCACTTTAATATACACGAGATTGAGAATATGGTACTCTTTTACACAAGCATGTGTCGACTAAGTGGCAATAGAAGTGATGAATTGTTTAGCATCCGTCTTTTGTCTTGGAGATTTATTGATTGATTCCAATTTCCTCTGATTGTTTTTAACTTTTGCGGTGAACTGGTTGATTTTCGATTGACAGCTCATGTTGTGATAGCTATTGGAGTGCGGTATGTAGGTACCAAATATGTGCCGTGAGCTTAAGTTGTATTAATAAACGGATTGGTCATTTAGAATGAAATCGTCACGGAGAGAAATCCAATGGTGATATATCATTTAACCTAGCTGTCGTTGGAACAAAGATTTTGCCGTCGTAAAAAAAACTGAAGCTTTCGAAAAATGCCAAAGCACAATTGAAGAAAGACCCTTTGAGAAAATCGTATAAGGGGCCATAATTGGGTGGGAATTGATTCCCACCCACAGCGATCTCTCGCCTGGAAGTCACTTAAAGATGAACGCGGCTTTCCGTAGCCTGGGATAAAAAATAAATTGGACTTCGAAAAATACCCAATGAAAACAAATTTACTAGAAAATATTTTCCTCAAAATAAGCCTTTAGGATTCGGTGGGCTTATCAGGGGACGTGGTAGTCTGGTGAGTAGAACGTTGGGATAATGACTAGGGGCACGGTTTCGATTCTAGGTAACGCATCTGTAATCTCTTTTAACTTCATCCAAGTTGCATGATTTATCAGGTGCCAGATTATCCTGAGAAACCATAGGCGGCACAAGGGAAGAAGCTAGCCCTACTAAACTGCAGAATGAATTTTACATACTGTGGGATAAAGTACTAGGTGAGCTATATTCTAATCTTTCAAATCAACCTTCGAGTTGATAACTGGTGGTGTGTTTATTGAAGGGCATTCCGCAATTGATCTAAGAAATGTACATTTAGATGAGATTTTTAAGTAAGGTTTTCCACCAAGAAAGTTTTACTTAAATCGGGTACCAGATCATCCTGAGAAATCATAACCGGCGCAGGGAAAGGAACTGGCCCCCCTACCCTGATGTGTGAATTTCACACGCCGTCGGGCTTAGTACTGGGTGAACTCTACCATCACCTACCAAACCGAACTTCGGGTTGAGTACTGTGTTTACGTTTTTTTATAAATAATGTAAATGGAATCAGCACTTGTAGACAAAGACAAAAACACAAAAACACACAAAAAAGAGAAACTCACTAGGTATCGAATTTTCGGTGGTCTAAACCACCTTTCCCTCCCATGGACTACAACCTTGTCGTGGTGGAAGGGCTTGTGTGTTCCGATGACCCCTAGAGCTGTGCTGGCGGGAGTAATAATAATTACTCCTGGAAGGGTCACCCATGCCAGATAGGTCGAAGGTTAGGAGCCAGACGAAAGGTAGTCCACGCAGCGTCTGTTCCTCAGTGAGGCGGCTGCAATGGCGTCTGACCCCAGTGGGGCGGCCATTAAGTGATGGTGTCACGTTAAAAACACTATTGAGGAAGGCAACGGGAAACCACCTCAATTATCATTCCCAAGAAAATATGATGGACGCAAAACAGAAATTGAGTCCTGGCAACTGCGGGACTCGGCCCAAGGGGCCGTGTGTCGTGCCCGGCAGCGGGGGAGGCAAGGCTTCCGCGGTCGTCATCCCACGAAATCCTTGCGGGGGAGAAATAACAGCAGCAGGACAGAAGATGCAGAAGAAGACGAAAGTAGTTAGAATAGGAACCTGGAACGTCAGGACAATGTTGAGGAGAGGCAAATTAGAAAATATTAAGCGAGAGATGGAAAGAGGTAACATAGATGTTTTAGGCCTCTGCGAGGTGAGATGGAAGGATAGCGGGGATTACTGGAGTGACAATTATAGAGTAATATACAGCGGCGGGGACGAGAGCCAACGAGGGGTTGCCGTAATTTTAAATAAAGGGGTAGGAAGAAGCGTAGTCAACATAGAGCAAGCGACAGATAGAATTTTACTCGTAGAGATTAAAGCAGAGCCGACGAACTTGGTCATTATTCAGGTATACATGCCACCGAGCAACCACAAGGAGGAAGAAGTCGATAGGATGTATGATGAGTTAGAGGATATCATCGCGAGTGTTCCTGCAGGGAAACATTTGATAGTGATGGGGGATTGGAATGCGACGGTAGGCGAAGGAAGAGATGGTGGTGAGGTGGGGGACTATGGGTTAGGCACGAGGAATGAACGCGGGGAGAAAGCAATTGAATTCTGCAGGAGACAGGGGTTAGTCATCACTAACTCATGGTTTAGACACCACAAAAGGCGTAGGTATACATGGAAAATGCCAGGTGACTCAGAAAGGTATCAGTTAGATTATATTATGGTTAGGCACAGGTTTAGGAACAGTGTGATAAATTCGCACAGTTTCCCAGGAGCGGATGCGGGCTCTGACCACAATTTAGTTGTTATGAAATGTAATGTTCGTTTCAAGAAGATAAGGCAAGAGCGGCGGGCTAAAAAATGGAATTTAGAAGCAGTAAATGAATTATAGAGGAAGGAGTATCAGGAGGCTATAGAGAAAATGATGGATGATGGGTAAAGAACTGAGTACTATCGAAGAAAAATGGGAATGTATCGAGAAAGGGATATTGGAAGCCGCTAAAGACACTATAGGAACCGTTAATGAGAAAAGGATAAGGAAACCATGGGTAACGGAGGAGATGATTGCAAAGATGGATGAGAGAAGAAGATGGAAAAATGTAAACACAGAGTTAGGCAAAATGAAGTACAAAGAGTTAAACAATAAATTGAGAAGGGCCACAAATAAAGCAAAAGAAGAA
Organism: Hetaerina titia; assembly: GCA_037158775.1. Taxonomy (NCBI): domain Eukaryota; kingdom Metazoa; phylum Arthropoda; class Insecta; order Odonata; family Calopterygidae; genus Hetaerina; species Hetaerina titia. Next base: position 70,198,921 of record CM073771.1, read on the forward strand.
TGGTGGAAAACGCAATGCGAGGATATGGAAAGTTTACAGAAGAAGGGTGAAATTGGTGCTCTATACAGCAAGGTTAAGTTATTATCGGGAAGTAAGAAGGCAAGATGTGTGCTAACAGTTAAAGATAAATGGGGTAAGATAATAGTTGAACCAGGAAAAATCCAAGAGAGATGGAAGGAATATATAGAAACACTGTATGGTAAAGAACTTAAGCCGACAAGGTTAGACATAGAAAAGGAACATGACGTAGAAGAAGATAGCTTAGGTCCAGGCATACTCGACGATGAAATAGAAAGGGCATTAAAGGAGATGAAAGCAAATAAGGCTGTGGGGGTGGACAATATTCCTGTAGAAATGTTGAAATGGTTAGGGAAAGGTGGGAAGAAGGCCATATATGGACTGATTCGTAGTATCTATGAGGAAGGAATCTGGCCGGAAGATTTTGTGAGATCGGTGTTAGTTCCTATTCCAAAAAAGGCAAAGGCTTCGTCATGTGAGGATTACAGAACAATAATTTTGATATCCCACGCAGCTAAAGTTATTCTCAGGATCATCAACAAAAGGATAGAGAGTAAGGCAAATGATTACTTAGGGGATGATCAGTTTGGGTTCAGGAAAGGAAGAGGTACGCGTGATGCCATTGCAGTAATGAGATCACTAGTCGAGAGGAATATAGAATACAATCAGGACGTTTTTGCCTGTTTTGTAGATTTCGAAAAAGCGTTTGACAGAGTGAATTGGGAAAAATTAATGCGTGTATTGCAGAAAATAGGAATGGATTGGAGGGACAGGAGACTGATCCGCAACCTGTACATGTCTCAGACTGCTCAGGTGCGAGTGGGGAACGGAGAGTCTGGATGGGCAGTGTTAGGAAGAGGTGTAAGGCAGGGTTGCCCATTGTCACCGGTACTGTTCAACGTATATGTAGAGGAAATGATTAAAGAGGCATGGGAAGAACTGGAGGTAGGAATGAAAGTCGGAGGGGAATTCGTAAAATCGGTTAGGTTTGCTGATGACCAGGCATTAGTTGCTCAGTCAGCCAAGGGGTTGCAAGCATTGTTGAGTGAATTGGAGGTTCAGTGCGATAAATATGGGATGAGAATAAATATTAATAAAACAAAGGTTATGCGATTTTCCAGAAAGAAAAAGGCTAAGCTAAATATTAAAATAGGAGGGGAAAAAATAGAGCAGGTAGAACAGTTTACATATCTCGGAAGTGTTTTGGACCAACACGGTCAAAGTGGTAGGGACGTAAGGAGAAGAATTGCGCTAGGCAAGGAGGCTTTCTCAAGGAGGAGGGAGTTGATGACGGGGACGTTGAGTTGGGATGTTAAGACAAGACTCGTAAAAACTCTGATATGGAGCGTAGCTATGTACGGCGCGGAAACGTGGTCGCTGAAGCAGGAGGATAGACGTAGATTGGAGGCTTTTGAAATGTGGGTGTGGAGAAGAATGGAAAAGGTGAAATGGACCGAAAGGAAAACAAATGAGGAAGTACTAGAAATGGTGGGGGAGGAGAGGGGTTTGTTGAGAGAAATCCTATGGAGGCAGGAAAAATGGATGAAGCGCGTATTGAGCGGTAGTGGAATGTTGAAGAGGGTAATAGAGGGAAGAATGTTGGGCAAGCGAGGTAAGGGTAGGAACAGGATAGGGATGTTAGACGAGATGAAGGGAGGAAAGAAGTACACCGAGATGAAGAGGGACCTGATATAGATTAGTTTGCTAGGTGGGGAGTCACAAAATGTTTATTTGATAGTTGGGTCCATCCAAAAACCTACCTTAACCGGTAGATTACCTAAAATTGGAAAACCACCTTTCTCAAGAAAAGGAAGGACATAACTCATATATATTATATATATATATATATATGTATATATATATACATATATACATGTATATATATATATATATATATAAACATACACACACATTCAAACACGAGAAACCGCCGAATTGCGAACACATACAGTATTCATTCATATGGATATAGATATAAGGAAAAGGGATAGGAACATATATTTTTTCCGCTTGTGATATTCCGCCTTCCCCACAATTCCTATGTTTGTCTTTTATGCATGTTCCTATCTATTTGCCTTATATCTACATCCATGTGAATAAATATATTATATAAATTCAATATATTTTTTTCCCCGTAATTTTTTTTAACTCTCGAAGAAATCCGTTGACTGAAATGATTTTACTTTTAAATTGGCTGGAAATGGAGTAGTTTCTATTCTTAAAAAAATTACCTCGAGTGGAAAGAGGATGCCGAATCACGTCTCACCCACTCCTTTCTAAATTCACGGTTCGGATGTTAAGCGTGTGGTAATGCGAGGAATGCATCCTCCCATCCTGTTTTATTTCTCCCTACACCGGCCCCGAACGGAGATGTAAGGACGAGGTTGGTGGAAGTGCGTGCTGAAAATACCGTTCATTCAGGGAAAAACCCTCACGGAGTTTAATTAGTTCGTGTTCGGGAGAAATGGTGGTTGAGTTGTGGAAAGAAGGGGGTAAAATCACTCGATCACGTCGGGACCCAGGTCCGTGGGGAGATGTGGGCCTGTTCCAGAGATTTATCGCTCCTTTAACCCCCGGGATCGGGGTCGGGGAATCGAATCACGTCCTCGCAATCATCCCATTAGAGCTGCATCTTAAGCAAAAAAAACCCAGTCAGGAGGCGATTTTTCAGCGGGGACGTGACATCACTCAAGCCTCCGTTTCGGACGGATAGCCCTCGAGTCTCACCGCCCATTAGCCGGTTACTGAGATCTCTTTGAGTGGTGTTGGGCGGACGGGGCTGGTGATCTTATGGGCCGATCCTCCCCATCGTCTCCGGGAGAGATCGCATCTCTCCCTTGCAGCGAGCGCACGAGGCGTGAAGACTCCGTACGACATTGCTGCACGCCTCTTTCGATGCCACAACATCGCCGTCCCTTCGTTGTAATACATCAAATGGAAGTTTTCAGGATAAGCAGATGCGATCAATGGTTGTAGAATTTAGATTTCTTCGAAATTTATTCGGAAGGGTAGACGTACTGGGTAATGATCGGGAAAGTAAACATCAGCGGAGACCTGAATGTTATTTCAGGCGATGGGGCCGAATGATTGAACGCCTGAGAACGACTATTTCATTCCTAAATGAAACCGAATTCTCTCAACATGTTAAAAATGTTGACTATATTTAGAAATTGATTCTTCATTGAGTGCTGAATAAAGAAATGAGTAACTTTTAACTTGAATCTTATGTGTAACAATTGATAGCTTAGGTGTTAATTACCTAAACTGTTGATGTACTATGAGTAAGCTTAGTCTGCCAGTCAGGACAGGTTTTTGATGCTGTCAGGTTGTATTAACTGCTTTATTTATAAGGCCCGCGTATTGAAATGAACTCTTCTTCAACTCCACATAGCTCCTGCCTCCCTCCATTCTGTCCTCTACGCTTATTCTTTTCTTCCCTGTACCTCCCTTACCCAACGCTCTCCCCTCCACTGCAGCCTTCAATTTAGTTACACTCTATATTCTCACTTGGCGCTAAGGCCTGCATCCACTTATCTTGAAATATATGAAATTCTCCTTTACCTCTATCTATATTCTCTTTCTAATAACAAACTTCTCCTCTCCCCTACCATATTGAAACACTACCAAATCCTAATTATAATACGGCTTCTTCGAAGTGCGAACGATGTTAAAAAGGTGCTTTTTCGTTAATATTTTTTCCTTTAAAAATAAATGTTGAGAAATAAAGCTAACTTTTACAGAAAGTAGGATATTTTTTGGTCGTTGCAATGTTAACCATATGGCCACCGCAAAGGAGTTGATTCTTAATTGATCGATTTCTAACGAATCTGGACGCCAAATAGATTCAGTTCGGGAGACCAATACTTACCGTCTAAACATTTAAACTGATCATTATTGTGAGTGCAATGGTTGTAACGCTGAAACTATCTGAACCAACATTTTTAGCATCAAATGAAGAGTGCAGACAAATGAATTAATGCTAACTTAATACTAAAGCAAATGAAAATCACTCTATTCATGATGTTTATTTTTCTAATCCTAAGAGCGCGGTCGTTAAAATAAACTCGCACGGACTACTGCTAGTCCAGTGTCCAGGACCTCGGCTATCCCACCCGAGTGTCGAACCTACCCGTTGTCGATTGTGATAAGGGTGGGTATCATGCACGTTAAAGTTTGTCCTTTTGTTAGGACTCCTTTACAAGTCAATATACATCCGCATCGCTTTTTTTTAAGAAGAGCACGCGTATCCTTTTTGATGTGGTGCCGATGACGTTTGTGAAACAGGACTAAATTCTCCTATGACGGCCACGTGCCGAAAGGTATGATTTTATCTTTCATTAATCAAGATATCACCCGCGTCAATCAATCGAGGTCTTCTTAGCCAAGTCTAGGTCCACTTGACTGATTTTTAGCCAATCCTTGGACTGTATTTTAACCATAGGTGTTTAATTTTAAGTCTGGGCTTAAATTCTTGCACTTCATTTTATTGTTATAGGTGAATGGAAATGGATTCAATGTGTCAGAGAATACCATATGCTGTGTTATTTGTTATTCTGTTATGCGTAAACATTTTTCAGATTCATATCTTTCATGGAGTTAAATGAATTTTAGATTACGGCCTTATCCATCACCTTCCGCGGTAAAAAAAACTTTTTATCTTAATGTTTTCACGCATTTTCTAGATCATAACTGCGGCACACCACGAAATACATAAGGCAACTTTTTGTGCTTGGCGACTTATTTCCGTAGGGTTTAGTATAACATTTTCGTAGCGTTTTTAACTTAAAAAACGTTCAATTTTTTTACTTGAACGCCTTTTTTCCCCAACTCTTAATATTTCATAACATCACGTCGCTTCGAGAGTGCCACATGAAAGATTTTTTCAAAGCGTATGACTCTTAACATGGAAGGTGATAACCACGTTTCACGGTTAGCATCTTCTTTCACGCTTGGAATGTTGTTTTGAGCGTCCCTTCCTTGACCGCATCTTTTCTTTGCCGTGGACGATAAAAATTGTTGGCTATCATTATCACCTTGATCAATTACGTGTAAATGTCTGTGTTTCAGCCTCTAAAACTTTCTTTGAATGATGCTTTACTTGATAGTCGACCCGACCCGAAGGATGGTGGGCGGAAAGTATATTTCAACTTGTTTTAGAATTGCTGTAATTAAGCTGATCGAGTACGACAAAATATGCAATACGTGACTTTGGTATGAAATTAATTTCGTGGCATCATTTTTAAAACCAGTTTAGACCTGGTAAGGTTTTTTTTTATTTTAGTATTTCGTGAGGGATTATATTCTCATTTTTCGCATTTTTGCCTGCAGTTCACGCCTTCGCGTGTGTACTTATGCCACTGTTGAACTTTTTTTTCGCTACTCCACTTTTCTGAGGTCATAATTCTTATTTTAAATCCGTCATGGTGGACGTTTCGATAAGCTATCAAACTGGAAAGCACTTATAAAAGGGCAATCTTATCATAGTTGATTATTTTTACTTAAGCGTAGCGATTTTAGTATTTCTCATTACTTGGTACTTTTTTTCTTCTTCCGATTCGAAAAAAGAGTCTTCGAGAAAGAATCCATTGACCATATTCGCATTGATTGGAAGAAACTTCTATTATTAGGGAATGTTTTGTATCAATGAACGTGTTGATGTAACCAATAAAAAAATAAGATGGACAAATTTTAATCACAGTGAGCTTGAGTAAATAACTTCATGGATGCGAAATGGATAATGGATGGAATCGGCATGGAATACGGATAATGATGGGAATTCGAAAGGACGGGGTTCGCTCACCAACGGGGCTGAGTGCCACGCTGGCTAATACTTCAGCCTTCCCTCATGAATATTTGTCTCCTGGTGTAATTGATAGCGAAAAGACCTTTTTCTCCTTTCATGCGAATCTTGAAGGGCATTAATAATTATTCTAGCCTCTCAGTGCATCACTAATTTTATATATGAAGCCGTTCAAGGACACTTTGTCTCCAATCGCCTTCAATCATAATTCATTCTCTTCAAGAGACGTGATGGAATTCATGGAACTAAACCCCTATACCATTATACGCTTGTTGATTCGAATGCAAAGCGTTCACCCGAGTTAAAATGCTAACTCAAAATCCATGGTTGGTCAGTTCAGAGGGCAGTCCCTTTTCTTTTGGCTATGTTCGAAAGTTTTTTACAAGATATTGGAATCTCATACGTATTTCATTCACGTTTTTTATTCTTTACGCATTTGCTGTTGAATGTATTTACCGTAATGCGCGGAGGCCACTTTAAAGTGAGCATTCATGCTGTTTTTATTCGCTCTTGGGTACGAAAAGGGTGCACTAAATCTTCAAGGCTATATAGAACATGGAAACTACGAGGAATCCTGTGTGGAGTAATGCCCTGCGCATAGGCCTGACAATTATAAGGGCTAAGGCTCCGATCCCATTCATCTGGTGGTTTTAATATTTGCTGAGGTAATTCGCGACAAATGATGTACGTGATACATACAATAGCAATATATCCAAGGTTAAATTGGTTTGAACGTTTTCTCCAAATCATTTGCTATTTTTCATTGAGTAACGTGATTTCTTAGCGACGAGTAGATGTTAAGTATCTCTCTCAGTTTTACACACGATGGATAGAGAATGTCCATTGATGAACTGGGTCCATATCATGCCGAAATTTTCCTTCTTCGGCCCCAATAGTTCTTTTTCTTATAAGTCTGTGCAGACTGGGTGATAAGGTGCTCGTCAGCTGACCCAAAGATCGCACGAATTCGACTACTGCCTTAAGCATGGGTGTTTTGAACTCAGGTTGTTCGGCTCTTGGTCTGACCTGATGACAATCCAGGAGTGGTTTATCAAAATCCCAAAGGAAAGTTGTCCACCAGATACGTCATGGCAGAAAAAAAGTGGATTTACATCATAGCCTCCGAGATCTCATTAGAGCCTTTTGCAAGACCATCTTACTCTCTCTTTCCGTTATCATATCCGTATAATAAACTTTGCGGATGCTGTGTTGGTTTTTAATAGCCTCCCTGGGGTACTAGGTGTACTATGTTGCAGTACACTTGTCTAATCGCTAGTGTGACTTAATTTCTTCTCCACTGAAAGGGTTACCATTCTATTGAATTCGAAAATTACTTCCCTATAGTAACGCAGCAATGTTTTGACAAGTCCAATTGATTTTCTTTGCCCTCCTTGAGAGTCCTTACTATCGCTCATCATCGAAGAAAGCCTATTTTTGGTTCCTTTCCGTGAACACGTCTTGGTTCAATCGCTCTTCAGCGTCTCGTGAGCGGGAAGCCTTTCCCGTCACGTAGCAGTATATTTTCACGTGAGTGCCCCTAAACGCTCGCGAATGCGGGGTACCTTCTTTGGGTGAGGACGGGTTGAAAAAATCTTAATTCCCGAATCAAAGCGAGTGGAATCGCTTCGGCTGTTGGAGAGGTCGGACACGCCCCCCTCCCCTTCTTCCTTCACCTCCACCTCCGCCCCCACTTATTCCTCCTTCTCTCTACCTCCCCCCTCCTCTCATCCCGGTCCGTTGATGGTGGGTCGGCCGCGGGAGGCTGCGAAATTCCAGTAGCCGCCAGGCGGTGGAACAAGGGCGTACGTTGTTTTACCGGGGATGCCTGACCGGCTGCGAATGCGTGGAGGGGTCAAGAAAATTTCCTCCCCTCGCACTGTTCTCCCTCCCCATCGCCACCCTCCCCTCGACTGCATTGAGTGGGGATGTACTTATGTGCAACGCGGTACATAAATTGTGCTCGTGGCGTCTGGTTGAAATCTTCCCAGACCTTCGGGAAAAAAGTCGATGAAATTCTTCCTTCAGTTCTACGTTACGTTCGGTAAAATCGTTTCCCAGCAGCAATATCAGCAAACACGATTCGTGGCAATGAATTGAGATGGTGAGAAGAACTATACTTTAAACATCTTAAAATAAAAAAACGTTTCTATCGATGTAGCACGACGGATCTTTTTCATCCTTTAAGGCGTCATTAGATATAGTACAAGGAAATATAATAATTTTGTCCATTACCAATGGCCAAAAACATTTATTTCTGTTTTTTACTTAAACTATTTACTTCTGTTGTATACTCTTCTTAGCGGTTCACCAGCGGGTTAAACCGATCGTGTTACGTCAATAAAAGTGTTTGTGGGCCAGTTTTAATTTTTTTACCAACCCCGTAGAGCCTCGTGAAATTGGAAGTTACTCCATTTTTTGATTGAGGTGAGAGATGATGAAAAAACTCTTGCTTTTTTTAGTTAGAAGTTGATTTAATCTCGCTGTAAAAAAGGTGGAATTATTAATTTTGCTACCATCACCTTTGTAGTGGCAAACAGTAGTACTCTTAACAAAAAAAACACACGGTTTCGAAACTATGCTAGAGATCCATAGAAAGCTCTTTTCATCTAATAAGTACGAGCGCGGAATATTTTTCTCCATTCCTGACGAAGATATGAACAAGTGTTTCAAAGTTTACCGATTTCTGATATGAAGTCAAGGTTTTAAATGTGATAAGGAGAGACAGAAATGATAACTGATATTGGAAAATGCGAAAATATTTCTGGGGAACTGCGACGGGTGAAAGTTAAGGCCAGAGATGAGATAATTCTGTCATATAGAAAATTCCGTCATGAGAACGTTATCAATCGGAATAATCGTTTGTCAGCCCTTAGCCAACATTTTATCGGCTGGCCAATAAGATATCTCCAATAAAAAGATGAGTTTAAGGTCGGTGAAATTTATCAGTATATTTATTCACGTCTATAATTTAGCTTTACTTGTACGATCTATCCCGAACATACCAAATCCTGCATTTCACCTGATGATGCCGCACGGCGAATAAACCTAGGTCGTGCACATGTGAAATTAGAGTTCATTTATTTTTGGTACGAAGGAATTCCACTGATGTGCTCCTGAAACCATTGCGTTCAATTGTACGAGTTAAAATTAATTCCGAACCAAAAATCATTGAATTCGTTATATTTAGTCAAAGGATAGATGTATAATAACTATGAACCTTCTTGTGGATATAATTGCATTATTTAATGACTGCAGTTCTTCCTCTCCACCAAAGCTCCCATGTTTTTCAACTTTACTATATCATATTTTTTTATCCTAGTGAAAAATCAACTAGCTATGGCTGTATTTATTTCAGACAAAAGCCGGTATATCACTTATCTTCAATCGAAAGTGCCGGAATAAACATTAACAAGATACCACGTGCCAAGTGTCCATACAAATGACGGCGATCGTAATACTCTGTGAATACATATTAAATTGGCCATGCGCATTTTTCTTCTTGTGAAGACGATATATTTATCATGTTTCCCGAAGTGACAGGAATTTTGATTTAATTCGAGGAGATTTAATTCGTAAAAATCACCATTTATACGTTATAAGTAGATCTTTTGCCTGAGTTCGCCAACTGCTGAGTAAGTCTCGGGATAACATTGCTTCGTTGATCAATTCAAGATGATGTTTTGTGTGAACATTTTAAGTTTCCCGATTCCACTTTCTTGCCGATGATTGTCCTTAATGTTTTTAAATTTGCATAATAATCTAGATACATGAGCGAAATATTATTTGCAATATTTTGATACGCTGCCTACATCTGAGGTTGTTTGTGTCTGCTCGGACGGTAAAGAGATTCATCTGAGCTACTCACTTTCTCACTGCCAATTCAATTAACACTATTTAGAAAGCCTTCGTGTTAACCTGTTTTCTGTCTGAAGAGCGCGCAAATAGCCCGCCCTCACATGTACATGGACGTGTATTTGATCTCAAGCCTAAACTAAGAAGTCAACGAAATCTGTGTCGCTAACGTGGAGGCACCTGGCGGCGAGATGTTGAACTTTTAGTCTCTCGTATTCGTCGCAAGTGTTCAGCGGCTAAATTTGATTTCGAGGACGCTTATGAACCATTTTCCTTCTTTTTACTCTTCCATTTTTACGATAAATCCCTTCATCGGTTTTGAAAAATTATTGTTCTCACCCTAATATGCCAGTGCAAATATTGACGTATATTTTATGTTGCAAATTTACGGTTATCTCTTTGTCTTTACTGCGCCGCTAAAACAAGAATACCACAGAACATATTTCGAGATTATGGCCTTGGGTATGTTATGAGACTGATTGAAGCAAACAAATCAGAGGGATAACTCTCTTTATGCCGTTAGAAGTTCCGACTCAAATTGATAATTTGGATACATAAAAAGGCATAACTTATCGTTGAAAATATGTAAGTCTTTTATCAAATGTACGCAACGTTAATAGGACCGACATAAGTTTTGAAATAGGATATGAAAGAGAAAACTCCCATAGAAAACGGAAAACATGTATTTTTTGTTTCTCAAACTTAAAATACTATAATTCTTCCTATAGGCTTTTAGCATTCCTGCTACGTGGATTTTAGGGAATGCTATTGATTACAGTTAACATATCATTAGATATATATTTAAGCCAGAAAACTATAGAATACTAGTGATTATTTAAATGTTGCTTCCATCCAGTATCTCCTGCCATCTACCGCGTATTTTTATGCCTTTCAATTAATGGCATTCGTCCAACTTCGATTTGTATCAAAATTATATTTCCACAAACGTAGAGGAGTATGTTATTTTTCTCCGTAATATTTCCATGGACTTAAATATAATTATGCTGCTTTCTCAGTTGTCTAAGCAGTATATGAAACTTCAGGTAAGTGATCAAGGCGCCATCATTTGTCTGAAGTTGACCAAGAGCAAGTGATGCGGTCGTCCCCGTGCCACTCCCTGCATTCTCTAGTCTCTTTGTACCGCGCCGCGTTGAAAATGTACGAGCACTGGATCGATCGAAGAAGAAGGCTTGGTATTTCGATAATGGGGTTTCTCATCCACTGGTTTTTCCCATCCAGCATTCTTTTATAATTGGTTAGGAATACTTAGCTCAGAACATTTTCTCCTGACCGACTTCGTGCGCATATGTTTTTACGTTTGTGGTGGTTGATGTGCACACCAGGTGTAGTCGCCACGCTGTGTCTTTCATTAGTTTCTCCATCCGAAGATTGTGAAATGCGACTATTCGTTCTTCGAAATCCTTACCAGTGGCCAATTTCTATTAGAATAGAACATTAAATCCTTTTCCCTTGGATATCCCTTCCGTGGTCTTACACCTTTCTTAATTCGTTACAAGTATTCTTCCTTTGGTGTCCTCTTCAGAGAGTTTCCTTTATTTTTCTCCTTTCGTTATATATATTTCGTAGTATGTAATCAGTATTCATCGAAAGAATTGCAAATGACTGGTGTAACGCATTTTACCGCCTTACAGTTAAATCGAGTACTTGGCACCGAACTTGATGATGTCATAGATCGGTGAAACGCGTTGTACCATCCATTTGTAATTTTGCGGAAAGATATTAGTGATCGTAATTTGAATTTTCAAAACTTCCATGTCTGAAGCAGTTAGTTCCATTCTCGCAGAGTACTCGCATTTATTTTGTCCAGTCCTTCTATTTTTCTTTTTCCTTCGAGTGTAGTGTTTTTTCATCGTGTACTCTTGTGTATATCTCTTTTCTTACTCATTGTGTCCATTTCATTTTCATCAGTCGACTCGAACACTTCGAGGGGCTTCTGTATTTTTTGCTTCACTTTTACAGTTGTACATGTTCCCGATACATAGAGCACAGCACCTTATTCTATGGCTTTCACTTTGCATACACTTTTTCGGAAACTCAATTTCTTCGAAGAAAAATGCCCGTACTCATCACATACAGTTTTTCTGTGGGGCACTAGGTATCACTCGGGAGTTTTAAATCTGGGATAAATGATGGAATACACACGCTCCATTTTTCTTCCTTTGGCACAATTTCTACCGTCAGTTTTAATCTACATTTTTTTGTCAAGCATGCATTCTCCAGTAAGAGCCATTATCAATTTTTTATCGCAGTGAGTGAAGGACAACAGTATAATGAAGTGGACGGATCGTTTAAGTTCGTAATAATAATAAACATTCTAATGAAGTTAAAAATGTAATATAATATCATAGAGAGGAACACCCGAATGAAGTAACTCACAAAATGAACTTAGGTAAAGGAATGGTTAAAAAAAAAGAAAAATTAATTAGTAGTTATTTGAATGGGCTGCTTGACGTGACATTCAGGTATTCAGCATTGTGGATTTATACCGCAATGCTGAATACCTGAACCAATTTTATATATATTTACGAAAAATATCTTCAACAAGCTTTAATGTTTTTACATAATTCATTTTGTTTTCTTATCTAATTAGTTAAACAACTTAATGATACTTTACTGTAAATTTGAAGATAGAGAGTAAAGTAAATAGATAGAAGTAAATTTGAAGAGAGATGAGAGAGAACTCATAAGTTTGTCGAGATTACAATGTTCATATGAACGATCGAAGTATCTATATCACTTTCCTGTTGGAATATGCTCGAACGAACCAAATCAATATAGGAAAAAATAATGTAAAAACTTGTTTGCACATACGCGGAGTCAATGCTCAACGTCATTTTACGTGTAGTTTCAGGTGAACCCCGGTGTACTCCAGACATTTCATTATTTTACTCACCCATTCCCATCATAAAATAAATGTATTTTCAACCCGGGAAAAAATGTATATTTCCTAGGTTATGGCTGTATAAGTACCGCTCATGAGATTTTTACGGTAAAAGTTGGGTAGCCGATTTATAAACTTAACTCGTTTTCCTTTTGTCGTCCTTATGTTCTGGAATAATTGAGTATTTTCTTCCTTCATATAGCGCAAAGCAATACGTTGGATTTGAGTTGGGATTATTATTGTTGGAGCGGGCATTCCTTCGTATTTTTATCGTCCGTCTTACTCTTTGTGTGATGCGAGTCGTTTCGGGGGAAAAGCGAGGCAATTGATGCACCTGGAGAACCGCTAAGTCTGGAATGAGGCCGTTGCATCAGGGTCGCCTAATATTCCATCTATCTCCCTGGTTGGGGATTTAAGTGCGTATTTATGTTCCCTGTGATTCGCTTCCATTTCCATCCACTTCCGCGCGTATGATTGTATGCCAGTCCGAGGCTCACAAGTACACGCATTGGAAGTTACGCCAATATTGATTTCAAGTTTCTCGCGCCGGCGTGGTGGTGTGACTCATCCGATACCGTTTCTTAAAGTGCACATCGAAAATTTATCTACGAAGGAAATGGTCCACAACTCGAAAAATAATTATGACGTCGCGAATATCAAGAACTCTACCTGCTTTATATAGATAGGTACTTTTAACCATTTTTTGTAGGTTTATTAGAAAGTCGAAAGGTATAGGACAAAACCTTTTGTAAATTGTCTCTGTAACTCCACCGATCACAGTAATTTATCCGACTGATACTACAACTTGTACTAAGCCTTAAACTGCTAGTGAAATTCGCACATCAGAATTCGCTTCCCTGTATCGCCTGTGGTTTCCCTGGAAGATCTGGTATCCGACAAATCACACAGCTTGAGTGAAGGCGAGGGTGCGCAGAGACCTCACCCGGAATCAAACACGAGACCTTTTATCATTAGCACTCAGGGCTACCCACTGAGCCACCACCCACCAAACTTGTAATTCACTTTCTTTTTCATATATATATATTATTAATATTTAACCGATCAGTCAATTCTGGTGTCTTACTCGCGTTATAATTTATCAACCACGTAATTTTTACCCTTTCGGTTCATGCTAACTTTTCATTCATTAGCTAACGCTTACAATTATCTTTGCTGTACAAGTAAATCGATTTTTCAATTTGTTCCATTTCGTAGGTCAAACGGGGCTGGAAAATATATATATATATTGTAAATGTACGCTTTATTTGCGTCCATTTACAAATTGCGCTTCGTCGAAAACAAATCCTATTCGTAAAATAAGTGGAATATTACGGTATTAGAGATAGTCCACCGCTCAAGGTAGGTTTTTGACGGACACAAGGACTTTCTTCGGGAAATGGCTACACTTCTAATACCCACCGAACCCGTCAGGAAATACACTAACACCCTGAATTCCATTTAACCGTTTTTCAGATTCGTATATTTTATGCCTCCCTTCACACGGTTTAAAACAACTAGTCATGTTCTCTCTCTACCTCAGTTAGCCAAGAAAGTTAGAAAGAGGTATTCCTCGCTATTACGATTTCCTACTGTCCATTACCATTCAATATGCCCTGCATCCTCTTTTTCTGTATGAATTCAATTTTTCACGACAACCCTCTCCATTTCTCAACTGTGCCCACCACTACTTTTTTTTTCCTATCCATCCACACCATTTTCCCATTCTTCTTTTCAAAATTCCTCCAGCGACGGTTATTAATGATGCTCGTGATAAATGAAAAAATACGCATGATAAAAACCCATTTTATAAATCTTGGCACATCTTGTCCTCGTACCATACAAAACCCCCAACAAAGCGACAAAGTACAGTAATTTATTTCTCGAATATTTCAACACGCTCCCTTGTGTTATCCCTAGCATAAGCCTCATACCGTGCTTTGAAAAACGAAACTTGCATTTACCCCTCGGGGAAAATTCCTTGGGGATTTGGTTTTTTATTTTACTGTGATAACGAAAGTGGTAAAAGTGGCGAAGTTGTTTTTTAATGCTTACGTTTCTATGCCGACATTCGGCTGAGTGCATATAAAAAAAACACTGTGGTCAACCTCGAAGGTTGTTTTTTGCCAACTGGTAATGGCAAAGTTATTTTTCATTACTTAATTTTCCGTGCCAAAATTTGGTTGCGTGTGTTAAAAAAAACACGGTGTGTTTTTATAACCACCTGGTGTCTGACGTGTGAAAATCACACATCCAGGGTTGGGTTTCTGTTCTTTTCCGTGTGGTTTCTCAGGAAAAAATCCAATTCGAAAAATCACACAGTCACACGAACCTGGGCCCTCCTTTTAGGATCCGAACATTTATTTTATCGTCTATCCGCCATGCCCTTTTGGAAGTGTTAGACGAGAACTATTCTTTTAGGATAAAATTTGTCAATTTGATTTAGTGACACGAAATATACTTTTTTATTTGCTTGTAACTATGCAAACGTCCATTTCTTACCGTGTAAGGGTATTCATTCTTATTTTTTTGTTGTTTACTAACGTAGTTCATATTATTTAAGTTATCAATTGACTAAAAGTAAATTTATTGGTTATATTTCGGTCTTTCGGTTCTTGACCTGACATCCTAATGGAATTTCTCATATTTTTTACTTATTTTTCTTCTTTTTTATACTAAAAGAAAGCAGTGAATACGGAATTATTTGGGCTACCCCATTTTCACGCTTTCATTCTGTTCATAGTGACTTTACGAAATCGCATTGCGCTTGATTGTTGTTTATAGAACTGGAATTTCCATTTTTATTCTCTTCTCGTAGAACAACTTAAAGAAGAAACTTCTGTGCGGGTTTGTCTAGGAAAGAAATTGATAGTGATTCAAATGGGTGTTCTTGTCTCTTTTATTCGTGATAATTCTATTTGTGTCCATCACTCACTTCCGTAAATAAATATCTTTTGACTGAGGACAATGAAAAAAAAATACTCGAATGCTTTCTATGCCAGGCGTGGGAAACCTCTTGGAAGTTATGTTCGCTGTGCAATGCGAATAATGATAAGCGTAATTATTTCCGGTGCAAGTCATAACTATTCCAGAATGGAGTACGGAGCCCTCGTTCGAACATAGTTCCGTTACTCAAACGGGTTTGCCGATTCGCATGACGGGGATATACGTTCCCCACAACACTTGCGTAAACGAAAAAAAAGAATATCTATGAATCTCCATTGCAATATCGTATTAGAATGTAATCGAATTCCTGACGTTGGTAATCGACAGTACTCGGGTGGATTAACGGTTGACGCAGTTATACGTGTAGCGTAATCTTCACATAACGCTTGTAATAGATCATGAATTTCTTCCCTGCCTTTTTTTTAATCAATGCGGTAGAATTTCAACCCAGTGACTTTTCACTTCCAGGTGTGCAAAAAAATTTGCCGACCGGATTGTGTATGTTTTTTTGAGTGGCCCGTAAACACTTGGCGGTAATCCTTTCTTTTATCCTTTTTGCTTGTATTGTGGAAATTCATTTTGGAATTTGAGCGTTCTAAAGTATTTTATCTAATAGTAAGGATGGCATTTGTTGCTTTCCGAGCATAATTCAGTTTAGGTTCATAGTGTTCGCATATGAATACGTCGTGATTTATGTACCGTGGATGATGCGCCAATTTTCCAAGAAGAAAATGTTTTTACTTGTTGGATCATTGCTTTCGTAGCCTTTTCTTAGGATCACTTCACCAATCGTAATTAGTTAAAATTTGACTTGATAGCGTAGCAAATCGTAATTTAGTATTAACGCCTTGGTAGATTCTGAAGGGTATTATTAATTTTCAATTGAAAGCAATTCCTTATTCAAAGGTTGTTAAAGTTCATTCATTAATTCGTCAAGTGTTTCATAAAGCCTGAGGCTAATTCATAGTGAATTGTTTTCAATTTAAAATCGAAACATCATTTCGTATTTAATTTTCTTAGCCATGAATGTTTAATGCAGTGTTTATTAGGTTCGGTTCCATTAAAGGAATCCTATGTATTCATGCGTGATATAAAATATAAAACTCATAAAATATTAGATGCACGCGGGCACTACCCCAGAAATGTAATGACGGGTACATGTTGCATCGATTTTACAATTCGGGATACATTTTAGCTTCCCTGTCCGGTGACTAATTGTGTTTCAAGGATGTTCGAGCAATAAAGTCCGTTTCAAGTCAAGAGGAGGTGGTGAAGTTGGCGAGTCGGAACATATTTTTCCTCTGGAATTCTTAAGATATCTCAAGAGGCATGTAATGTGCGGAACAAAGTCATTTAGGCTCATCCAGTGTGTCACTGATGGGAGGAAATAGGCCTCCCGAGCATAGGATGTATTCTTCATACGACAACTTTACAATTTATTACGCGAAAAAATTGCCCAATGCTTATAATTAATTGCATTGCCCTCTCAGCGAAAACAAAACTTTTTATTGAAGCCAGTAATTCCGAATATGACAGATTGATCTCGTATATTTAATTAGTTCAAATTAAATAAATGAGGTTTAATAAAAATTAGTTGAGCATTTATTTTAAATCAATTATCTAATGATAGAGTTATCAAATAAATCAGTTTAATATAATTTATTATATATAAATATTCAATTCAGTAGTGTATAGACATAAATTCCTCAGTATTTTAAATTATTATGCATCGAAATAGTTAAGAAATGGACAATTAATTGTTGTTTTAGCATTAATTGTAATCAATTAACTTTCTTTCTGAGGAAAATGTTGTCAATCAACTAATCTTAAGGTTAACTTCCAACTATTTGGGGTATTATAATCTGCTGAGGTAATTAGCATTGTTATTTATTTTACCTAATTTTGAAAGCCTTCCCTATTAGTCATTATCTATGCTTGGTAAACAAGCCCATCTTGATAAAAAGATCAAATTAGCCCTTTTAATTCTGACCTTTTCGGAGTAGAAACAGAACAAACATTTGCTTTTTTCCTTAATTATAAATTCCGAAGATCCTCGCACGAATGACATTATTGTGGTCCGCAGAACGTGCCCAGGAATTATATGAGAGGATTATTCCAAGAATACAACCAATTAAAATTTTACTGTCTTATCAAGTCCGGTATGTAAATGTTATTAAGGTCCGTTTATTTTTGACAATGATGATTCCATTTGCGGCTATTCAGAAGCCACAATAATAACTTTAAAGGGTATACGTAGAACGTCGAAATTATGCAAGGTGTTAATTGGATATGAGTGTTATCGTTAAATTTTATGTCCTATAACTTCCCATGTAGATTAAGTACTTTGTGAAATACGTGTAGTAGGTTAAAGTTGAATTTCCCTGCAGTAATACATGGATGTTAGGAAATGAAAATTATTTCCTTGTTGATGTCTCGGATTCTTGAACCAACGTATATATGTATATAAATATGTATATATATATATATATATATATATATTAACTCACATGGAAATAGATATAAGGAAAGGGGGATAGGAGCACATACTGTATAAAGGACGAACAAAGGAGCGGTGGAATTGGAGGGAAGGTGGAATTTAGCAGATCACAAGTGTAAAAATATTGACCGGGGCTTGAACACCGGACCTTTCCACTTGCCGGGCAAATGTATTCGCCATATGGCGGGATTTCGTGTTTATATATATATATATATATATATATATATATATAAATATAGATTCTGATGACGACGGCCGTGCCGTCGAAACGTAAATATCCAATGTAAGTGTCCTTCTTTTATGTTTCTATGTGTGTAGTGTTTTTTGTGTTAGTGTTTGTGTGTTTATATATATATATATATATATATATATACACACACACGCTCACACACAGGCATACACACACTGTATACACACACACATACAAACAAAATTCATAATGAGTTTCACGGGGAAAATATTTTTTTCCAGCTGGAATCAATGTAGGAAATTTCCATATGAAAGATTGTAGAACATCTATAGGGAGCCAGAGACCAACACATTAATATCGCATGGTTTCGGAAGTGATAGACTACACCCAGAGGATGAAATAATGAACGAAAGAAATTCAAAAGTAATAATGTGCTTTGAAATAATGACTAATCCAGCGCTTCCCAATGTTTGCCTCGAGACTCCCAGTAGAGACATCAGAACTAGAAAAGGGAACTGGAAAAGGAAAAAAATGATAAAATTAAAAAATATTGATTTATAAATTTTCAATCGTTTTGTCCCTTCATTGGTGTCTACTGAGTATTTCCTTTTTCTAATGGACTGGTTTAATGCGACCCCTATGGTTTTTAGTCATAAGTACACGAAATCATGGCTTAAAATATCAATTTAAAACCAATTTATGAGCTAGTATTTTAAATTTCAAGAAACTGTAACAGTAACTTTAACGGAGTCACCCGCTATGTGTGCATTATAGTGCAACAATTTCAGAGAGTAAAAATCATTCGCCTTGACCGGGATTCGAACCCGAATATCGAGGGATCCGGGTTCGAATCCCGGTCAAGGCGAATGATTTTTACTCTCTGAAATTGTTGCATTATATAGCTAGTATTTTGGTTTAAGGTCCACGTAATTGCTTATTCTTTAATTCCTTGCTGATAGATATCTTTCCCTGAAATGTGGCTTTGGTGAGATACTTGGACATTTTAAAGGTGAAGAAAAGTGGCGATAAAAAATTAATGGATGACTCCATGTGTGCCCGTTTGCGAAATTTTCATTGCGATGCATAAGGTCATTTCATAACTGTGGGTCGAATATCCTGCAAAATTCACGGGCGACATACGGTTCCGTCCAGAAAGATTTGATAGTTATGGGCGAGATATGGTTTTGGGATTCAAACAAATCAATACTGTGGCCGTTTTATGATAGGCATAACTGCATGGCTCCTGTTTGTATTTAGATATCCACATACTCCTCTTGAGGGGAGAATGTTAGGCAAACGAGGAAAGGGCAGGAACAGGATAGGGATGTTGGATGGGATGAAGGAAGGAAGTACACAGAGATGAAGAGGGACCTGATGTAGAGTAGGTTGCTGGATTGTGTTTCATTTGGAGTCACAAAATATTTATTTAATAGTTGTGTCCATCCGAAAACCTACCTTCACCGGTAGATTACCTTACAATATACAATAATACCCCTCTTATTTAGGATTTCGTTAAAGCATTGAGTCATCTGAGAGTATTTTATGAATCGATAAACATTTGTTAGAGATTAGTGATCAAGGAAATAGATTCAAATACTACTTGTGCTCTATTTCCTCTCGCTTCTTGAATATAAAGTACTTATACATAAAATTTAACTTCTTCTTTCCTATTTACATTGAAAAAAAGCATCATTGTTAAACCTGAGGCTGATGTCGTATGGGAATCGGTGTGAATGTTAATTTTGATTCATCCCGCCCCTCGGAAAATGATCGTCGTGAAGTACGGATAGCCGCCCCTGGTGAGGGAGCGGTCGTTTTTTGTTTGATCTTGCGGAAGCTTGTGCCTCGCGTGTGCCGTTCTGGTCATCCGCGCAGGGATCCCAACTGTTGAGTGCGTCACGCGTACATCTGACCGGCGGATGAGTAACGCGTCCATAGTTCGCATCTCCGTCATCCCCCTCCGGCCGCATCGCCGGGATTGCTCGGAGGAAAGGGAGAGTGGTAGAGAGGGTAGGCGCACGATGCAGGCTCGATGGGGGTGGCCGTGACTAGCTCTAGGGGATGTCGTTCACTCCGCGCACTGGTGATGAAGGCTTCTCTTCCGCATTCTGGCTCGCGACTGCTGGGCGTGCCAAGAGGAGGGACGGATTCTGGCTGATAAAGGGGCCTTCCCCAGCATACCCCTCCTCCCCTCTCTTACACGCGGCTGTTGCAAACGGCAACAGTGATCGGGGTTCGTGGGTTCGTGAAGTGACACTTCGGTACAGCCCTAAACCTTCTAGAACAGGCACGTATAATATTTAACTGCATAACTCATACCCAACTTCAGTCTTCGGCCCAAAGATCGGGTATACATATAATGAAATATATGTATATAAATCGGTTATACATATATTGTACAAAAATGTGGGCGGTCTGAAAAGTTTCCGACTCGGAAATTTTCCGAAAAAATGTCTTGTATCTTTGCTAGGTCGGATACTTTTTAGACCACCTTTTCAGAAAATTTCAGAAAAAATGTCTTGTATATTTGTCAGGTCGGAAACTTTTCAGACCACCCTTGTATTTGGTTGAGCTCCTGTGGCACTTAAGAATTAATATTAATCATCATTAAATTGGATTCTCCTTACGAATAATGGTTTGTAGAGACACTCCACATTTATGCTATTTGCTAATCCTTTCATTCCTTCTCATTTTCTCACCCCAACGTATTTCATTCCCTGTTTCTCATAATTCATCCTTGCTAATCCGCTGTAATTCTTTCATTGTGTGGTCCCTTTATTTATTCTCGTCGGTAAATTATCGTGCAACAGGATGTCCATTAAGTTTCCCTCTTCTTTTTATGTGTGTTCCATAATCTCCGTTCGTCATTAGTTATTCGGAGTATTAATTAATTAGCGAAGCGGTTTATCCATTCTGTTTCATCGTTTTGGTCGTAGTTCAACATTTTCATCGCTTCTCTTGTGCTGATCTTGTCCTAATCTCAAAGTCCTATATAATTATCCTACTACGACAATCTATATCCGGTGAAATTCAGAAAAGCTGGCTGTTTGTTTCCCTATACTGCCTACGGTTCCCTGGTATTGTCTGGTATCCAGGGAACCACACAGTTAGGAAATTAGCTGGAGGTGTCCAAAAGCATAAACCGGAATGGAGATCCTCTGGGCTTACCATAAACACAGTAATCAACCCGTAGGTCGGTTTAGTAGGTGATGGTAGAGCTCACCCATGTACCAAGCCTCACGGCGTGCGAATATTCACACATCAGAGTAGGGGGGCCAGTTCCTTTCCCTGTGCCGGTTATGGTTTCCCAGGAAGATCTGGTACCCGAAAAATCAACTAACTTGGGTGGAGCTGCAGGTGCCCAAAGTGCCTTGCCCGGGAATCGAACCCGGGACCCTCCGGTCAGTAGTCCAACGCTCTACCCACTAGACCACCGCGACCCGCTTCTGTACTAGATAATTCGTTCTTAAGTTCTCAGGTATACAATAATTTTAAATTTGAAAGACAGGTAGACTAACTTCCAGCAGATCATTTTTGGGCTAATTCGTAACAATTCAGTAAGATGCTGGAATTGTAATCTTGCCCATTTTTATGATATTCTATTCACTTTAGAAATTGTGAAAGCCTTCTACGAGTTACGTATCTTAACACTTTAAAATTGCTGAGAGTGAGAGCGAGATAGCATTTAATTTATGACTTGGAGATCATGATCTTCGCATTTCCGTTCAGTAAAAGGTTTTTCGACTCCTATTCCACTCTAGAGTTTATAGTACTTACATAAATTAAGAATTCGTTTTAAGCGAATTATTAAATTAAGATCACTAATGTACACTGATTTAAATGGACTACTTATCGTATAAAAATACCCTGTTATCAATTTGCGGAAATCTAGCTGCAGAGATTCGGAAGGGATTTAGTAACGCTGGTTAAGTTTCTCGAAAACTCTGAATTACCGATATAACCAGGTCCCTCTTGTGTAGCTCTCTTATATTCGGACATTCACGGTAATTGTCTGTTAAATTTCAGCGAAATTTATGCGCACTCTAAAATCGATTCAATCACCTCAAGGAATGCGGATATCTTTAAAGTCGACGCGTGGAGACAGGGTTGTCGTACCTTACGATGGGCGCCGTGGGTTATATAAGTCGCCGCTTCTCTCTCCCTCTCTCTCCAAAAATCTTTGGCGTGGAGCCCCCACCGTCCTTAATTTTACTCTCGCGGTATTGACGTACCGCGAAGCTCTGAGGGGGTGCAATACACTGAAACCCATCCCCCGCTCTCACATTCTCCACAATTGTTTTTCTGACATCTAACTACCACAGTAATCAGCCCCATGGTTAGTTTGACAGATATACACGTATGTAGCGCTCACCTCTCTCTTACTATGCCTCACGGGTGAAATTCACACATTCAGGGTTCAGGTACCATTTACTTTCGCCGTGCATCCTATAATTTCTCCGGAACATCCGTTGCCCAGAAAGCTATGCATATCTTCGATTTAAACGGGGTTTCAAAAGCCATTGGGAATCGAAGCCGGGTCCTCCAGTCAGTACCCGTACGTTTTCCCATTTGGATATCACTCACAGTTTTCTTTTATCATCAACCTTTTCAAACAACTTGACGGGAGGTAAGATTTCTCATGTCACCATGGAGCGGCAGATCTGCCAACCTGATGTTATGCTGGGTGTAGTGGCTATGCCTACTCACGCGCCGAAACGTCTTCTCGCTTTTTCGGTGCGGATATGATTGCTATTTTATCGGTTCAGTTAAGAGTTATTTAATGGGTTGAGAGCCGGCCGGATCTTTTGATCTCGAGAGGGGAGTCCAGTTTCATCGAGCGGTCTCTCTCAAATGGGCGTGGAGTCGAGGAGGCAAGCGGAAGAGAACGTCTCTCTGGCACTTCGTTTCTCGATCGCTCGTATTCTCTCTCCTCAGTGCTCATCGCTCTACTCTTGTGCCGCGCCAGGACTCGGCATCCCTCCAGTACTCCTTCCTGAAGGTAGAACATGCATGTAATTATTTACTCGTTAAGCTTCACCTTTCCTTGTCATAATCTTCTCAGATAATGGATTACTATCCAGTTTTTGCGCCGTTCCTCCAATGATTCTCTCCGGTGAGAATTTACAGGCTCTGTATTGAATTAACTCCAGATTAGGGAGGGTTTTTTCGCCATTTCCATATTAAATAGACATTAAGATATCATAAGTACGATCGAGTGATAATCAAACATCTTTTTGGATTGTTTTGTAATAGATCGCAACTGTAAGCATTCATAATGCAACGTAAATGAAGTGTGTGATTCATTTTAATGAAAATCTTATGCGGTATCAATCTTAAATATTCATCACGTGTTCATTGTTCTGTTGTGATTTGTATTAAGACGCACAAGATAAGGATGCTAAATGAGACAGTTCATTTTGAAGTTCATGGAGAACGGAAATATTTCAGTTGTCATGAAATCGCTACCAGTTTCGGTAGATAGATAGATAGATAAAGGTCTTTATTCTGGGCGAAATTGAGACCTTCAGGTCCCCTCTTCCATTTAACCCATGTACTCGGTACTCCAATTACTTATATTTTATATGGTCTACGCTTAGACAATATCCCAAAGATACTTTTATAAGGGCGTTTGGTAGGGGCATAGTGGACAGCCATGGTGATATGGAGGAAAACTTAAGGAGTATGCATTATTTTTTTGTACATTACTCTCTTCGAGTTGCGGTCATGAATTGTGCGTGGGAAAAATCAATCCTTGATTTATTCTTTTCGATAGTCTACTAATTATGCAACTATTCTCTTGCTTGCAGACGTAGTTTTGGAGTCACCCATGCTTGATTTATGGATCCATAATATTAGAAGGAACAATCCCCTTTCCCACAGAATTTCTGTGGAAAATTATATGAATAAGTTCGTTGTTCCTTCTAATATTATGAATAGGTACAACTTTCACGTTTTAAAGCCCGAAATCATAGAGTTGACTATGTAATACTTGAGATCGGCAATATTCAGCGTGTTCCTAAACTTAAAATTGATATGCACTATGTTTAATAGGTATTTTATTTGAATGTATTTAATTTATTTCTATTTATGTATTATTTACAATTGTAGCATAATCTTCATCATATATGATATTCAAAGAATTAAGACAATCAATGCAACATACAATTAAAGACAATCGTTATCACATACCATAGTGATATGATCTTCATACACTAGTAGTATAATATACAATTAGAAATTTAAATTAATTAGTAAAAATTAAAAATTTATGCATGGCATACTCATTCTGGTCCTGCTAAGCCAGTCAGTTCTGGCTTGACATCAGGTGCCACGTAAACAAAAATGAGGGTTTAATGTGTTGCAATGATAAAGCTACATGTATTGTGTCACCTTTCGTTCCAAGCCCTAATCCATTCTGCTAGTCTTTTATTCTCCCTTTCTCAGCTTTTACTTACTGTAATATTTTAAAATCTTTAAGTATTTCATTAAAAGTTAGAGGTACAATAACCTCCAATTTTCTTCTACCTTGATTTGTATGAATTTTGTTTTGTTATATACTTAATATTGTCCCTTAATTATAATTCCTTTTTATTTAAATCAGGTATTTTATATTTGTCATAAAAATAGTTTCCTATTTTGGTGGCATATCTATACAGCCTGTCTACAGGCTGAATTCTTAACTTTTGAAAGATATTTCTTCCATCTAGAATATTTGTGTTATTTGATCTAGCCTCAGACATTGTCTCTAGGATTTTTTTCTGTTTATTTTTTAGTATATTAAGTTTTGTAGAACCAGTGGATCCCCAAACGGTTAAACAAAATCTTAAAATGCTCTCAACCAGTACAAAATACACCATTTTGATGTTATTCAAACTTACAAAACTAATAATGTAGTGAACTTGACGAAGGATGTAATTTGTTATTTATTTTTAAAATATGTTCACCAAAGTTAATATTTTAATCAATGTCAACCCCCAGTAATTATATTTATTTACTTTCTTTATTTATATTGAGAAGGAATGAAATAATTAGTGTTCATTTTAAAGGAGTAACATTATTAATCTCCCACATAATACCAGTGTATGTACCATAGAGATCTCTATCCATCATATTCTATTCTATGGTGTTACTAAACTTTGGCAAACTCTCGAGGGATTTTTGTTTTTCTCTAAGAATTAATGTTAAGCAGCTAATAACCTCATGGCCAAGAAATATTGGGAATAGTAACTATTCGTAAGAGATACCCTTTAGAACAAGATTAAAGATAACGAGTGTAAATTGGCTGTTCATAGGCCTTGAGGCGGTTTATAACTTCTACGTCTGTCACACAGCGAAATTTCCGAAGATACCTGGAATTTTTAGCTGAATTCTGAAAATATTACCCTAAGATTGAGTTCTTAGGTTCCGTCCTCCGTAAAAATATGTCCATTTGTTTGGCCTGTGAAAATGGGGATTGTTCATTCTATCACCTAAGGTTTCCTCTTTTTATTGATATTAAAAAGAAGGACAATCTTCGCATTCCAAATTTTTAAAACGGAAGTTTTAACGTTGAAATACAATGCATAGTATAGCATGGTATGATGACTGTCTTCATCTGATTTTGAATCTTTCTCCTTTTGATTTCAGCACGTTATTGGAGCAATTAATGTTATTTATTTGGAAATTTTTAATTTGCGTGATTAATAATTTAGCGGAAAGTGTCATAGTGGCAATATTCGCGTGGCTGTTTTAGTTATTTGATGGTAATTCACCTTGAAAAGAACCATATTGTTCTGCATTAAAACACGGATCCCTTCGGATATTCTGTATGAAAATTGTTATTATGAGTGTAAGTATTTTCAATCACACAAATGGGTGAAGAGTCACGTAGAAGTAATGTTTTGAGTTGTTAGGGATTAAAATCCGGATATAGCATGGAAGTGGAGTTTTTTTTAACCTATTGCCTTTACAAAGTTACCTACTGCTATTTAGAAGTAATTCGTCGAATATAAATTTTGCAAACTTATGCAGGTGAATGGGAATTCCATCTGCTCCGGATGGAATTCCTCGGAGGAAAATGACACCCTTAATTTAAAATCCATAGTATCGTAAAATTTTACAAAGAGATATTCCATATCTCGTTTTTTTGTTCTGTGTTGTCTCATTTACCTCTGTTTTCTTTGAGGAAAATTCATTGGGTAAATATTTTCATTGTTTTATTGATATTTTTCTTTCCTTGTTTCCAGTGCATATTTTGAAAAAAAATGACCTTTCACCTTTTTCTCCCATAGGGTGAGGCAACCTTCCCCCGCCAGGACCTTTCAATCGTCTTGGCTCATCGATTCGCAGTGGCCCCTCCTCAAAGGACGCTGTTGCCATGGGCGACAATCCGCCCCTCCCGCCCCCGGCCCAACGGCCTTCCGGCCTCAGGCCCCCGTCCAACATCCCTGGGAGGATAGCCCGGCCTTCGGGGCTACCAAAGCCCCCACCGACGCCCGGCACCCCTTATCCACCGACGCCCGTGACGCCGTCCGCGCCCACGCCTCGTGCCAGTGAGTACAAATACTCCTTCTTTTACCGGTCCGCCAGTAGCGTCGCCGCTTCCAGCGCTGCTACGCTTTTTAGTCTTCCGCCAGCATTTCGATAGGATGATCCATGGAGAGAGACTCAAACCACTCGATGCAAGTGTATGCCTCTGAGGGTTCTGTGGATATGGACCTACCTCTACCCAGCCACTACGGCCTATCCTGGTCCATTCGCGAGTTTAATTTTAATTGATTTTGTTTCATATTTGAATTCGGAATAATATTATTGTTTCAGAATTTGCTTGCTCTAATGCGTGAATATTTTTTTCGTGTTTGTTCATTTTATTTTATATTCATCCGTTCGCCTTTCTGTCCGAAGGTTGGTGGAATACAGTCCGCTAATGTTTCCGATCCTTTTCCTACTCTGTTTCTCTTCTTTGTTGTTTCCCTCTATCCCTCTTTGGCGGACGACTTGTCCCTTTGTCCTGCACGTTGGGCCTTTTCTTAATCTATCTTCTCCGTTATATTACTCTTAATAAATCCATTGTGCCCTAAGTAATGTTCCATCAATCTCCATCTTCTCTTTTGTTCAGCGTTCCTTCCAGTTTTATCCTCTTCTACACCTACCCTTATTAGTTTAATTTACTTATTTAATCTCAAGCAACTTCCTCCTGCTCCTGGTTTTGAATGTTTTTACCCTTTACTGGTTTGCCTTTCCAGTGGTCATCGCTTTTATCCATATAGTTTCACGCTTCACACGAAAGTGTGCAGTCTTTATATCCTATGAAAAGTAAGTGTTCTGTGTACTCCTCATTCATATTAAAATTCAAAGGGATTTTGAGAGTAGCTTTCCATTCCGTAAATCGGCTAATTTTTTTCGATTAAGATATCATTTATTGTGCTGATTCCTTTTTCACGCTCAGGACTCGTTAAATTTTTTCCTCTCCGTAATCATTGAAATTCGCTGATGATAAATTGATAGCTAATGCAACTTGATGGTGCATGTTCGTACGCGTCTCTTCTATCCCGTTCTGGCAATAATTTGCGTTCGCACTTCTCCTGCCTAATCAATGTACAAAAGGTGTGATCTTCCAGCAGTTCAGGCCAGGATTTCTTCAATGGAAGTATTTATTTGTCGGGGGTCGTGTCATCCTTGAATCGGAATTCCGACCATAATTAACCCATTCTTGCGGAAGCCGTTTTTATCTTCCTTATTCCACCTCCTTTAATGTGACGCTAGTGGCGTCTTGGTGAGGTTGTTAATCGCACTCTTGAATAGACTGGACTCCTACCGTCCTACCCACGCCTGCCTTCTCTCATTTGTGCCAAATAAATACACGGAACCAGTTTCGGACGAGCGGCGTGGTAAATTTCCCCTGGCCCATCCACACCCAATCTCTTCGCGGTCCGGCGCTTTTTTTCTGTCGTCTTATCCGCAGGATGGGCGATCTTAAAAATGTACAAGAATGCTCGGTCATCTTCGTATGGAATGGGCTGCTCGCCTCCAGTTCGAATTTTAAATTTACTTTTTCAAATACAATATTTGGTGGTGTCCCCCCTTTTTTTTAACCCCTCAAATGAACTAAATTTTGCCATTTTCCTTTTTGCTTATTGCTAGATTATGATTGAGGATGTCATTATTGTTTGACCAAACTGATTTAGGATTAGTTTTGAATATACGGTCAGAGTAGTCAATACTTCGCTTACTGATGTAGTTTGCCCTGTCGGTAATTACATTGGTTTTATCATATTCGTACTTTATTTCACTTTCAAAACGCCGGCGGTTTATGAAGTTAATAAAGTGGGTGAAACAGCACAATGATATTGCGTGAATTCTATTGATTCGTCTAAATTCTCAGTTAATTCGTGGTGCGGGGTATTGCCGATTACAACGTCCGACTGCGAAAAATGGACGATATTTCAAGTTTTCTCAAGCATATAGGAAACTTGAGGAAATCAAGGGTTGAGCTGCGGAAAGCGACAGAAAATGAAAATCCTGAATATATACCTCCTTAGGGGCATAGTTTAGTTTTCTACTTATTAATAAGGGGAGGATAATAATCCCAAAATTATTGGCAATTAAGGTTTTTCCAGATTGTTGGAAAACTAAGAAGTACAAAATTTACACTCTAAGAAACATCAATAAACTACGCCAACTTCAGCTGGCGTGTATGAAAAATTTTCATACACGCCCATTTCTTCCGCGCGAAATGAAACATGACTGGAATCTAATATCATTTAATCTCATCGAGAAGCGTACAATATTCGCTTCCGATGATAGTGAACCTCAACATGTAAACCAAGTGCGAAACTAAAAATGGCTTGATTGATGCGAATTGACTCGTAATCCATAATTGAATAACCCGTAGGTTTATTATTCCATTAAAAGATGCTAATTTCAAAGTTATAGCGTACGTAATGCGAGCGAAGTTAATTTTGATGCCTTTAATTATTTTTTCCATTTTGTGATGTGTTTCGTCATCCTGTCGAAATAAGCAGAGACCGTCGTTAAGAAAAGTTAATATATCCTTCATGCAGTCACACTTACTATATCATTCATAACTTTTTGCCGTTTTCCAGTCGTTCATTTGAACTTGGGTAAATATTATGTACCTCACTGCTACTTGCGACCGCTAAGTTCTCATGGATAGTTTATCTCGCTAATGCGAATACATTACAATGCTGGGAGACGCAGATCTTCCAAAGGTGAAGAAGATGAAACAGCATTTAGAGCTCAATTTATCTACAGCTAAGTTAATTTTTTTCTCATCTGCGGCCATTTTAACGGTTTCCATATCCCTTTCTCCCTCAACGAACGGTATTGGGATTTCTTTTTTTTTTGCAATAAACATCCTGGACGATGTCCAATATCATAGCGGGAAGCTCTCTTCTAAATTATGACTGGAAAATGGGTGTGTTAGTGGTGAGTTTTCGACCCAAACGATTGCACATTTCGAGGTCAGGTCATCTTTAATTTACGCATTTCTTTTTAACCGGGTTAAGAGGTGGTGTTTATTATGTGTTTGAAGGTGGAAGCAAAGGGTCGAAGTGATGCCATGAGAACTTTTTGCTCGGTTGAGGGGATGATGCATTTTGTTTATTTTGCAGTCTTTTACCTTTTCCGTTCCTTGTGGCCAATTCATAAGATGTCATGATGAGTTTGTATTATTAGAATTCGAGTAACGCTTTACATGTATATTATTTTTGAACATTTTATTGTCGATTGAACTTCCTTTTCCGTATTTGTTAACCTCTCAAATGATTTCGTTTATTTTCGAACTCCATCCTCAGAGAACCGACGAGTAACTGTTCTCCTTAAGTGCCCTCCAGATTTATTCGCCCTTCCCCCTCCAACTCGACCAGGTGAAAATTTATCTGAAAAATGCTAAGGTGAAGAAGAGCCTTCATAAGCTTACCTTCGCCCGGAAATGTCGGCTTGACCTTTGTCATCGAATGATGTTCTGAGGCCATTTTGGGAAAAAATCCTTTATGTAACACTGTCATTGATTTTAGGTTCTCCATCTATGAAAAATCATTATAATTAATGAATTTCGTAAGAAAAAAACATCACCTCTTATTAGTCTTACCTAGGAGTTTATGAATACTCACTGGAAGGCGTTCTATGACTCCAATATGTGCTCTGTGATAATTACTTCTACCTACATTACCTAATTTTCTCATATACCTTATCATTCTGCATTATTTCTATGTGTGGGCTTGGGTGGGGCGATTAAGCTGAAATTCAACTATTCTATGTGAATGGTATCCAACCATATTTAAATTCTAAGAAAATGTTTTCGTTTGTATGGGATACCTTTACATACGGTCGGGTGTCTTGAAGTCGTTAATCCATCAGTAAATGATGTCAGAAACTCCGCAGCTGTGATTTATCTAGAGAGTATCACGGCGACCAATTTCTCTTTCTTGTTCGTCCCTTTGAAACATTTGCGACCGCAGCAGCGTAGCAGAGGTCAGACCGCTGATTGTGTGTTTTGCCTGAGGTGGTAATGAAACCAAAGCGTGCCTTTATTTCGAAGCTGTTGTCCTCTGTACAAAAATCAATCCGTTGTGCATGTGTTTTGCCTTCGTTCGTCCTTTCCTCTCTTAGGTCATCCATTGTGAGTCCCTAGAAATCCCTATGAAGCTCAAACAGCTTAAGTCACTATTATAACAAAGTTCTGACATTAATTTTAATATCAGAACGCGTTATATGCGTTAATTTCTGCTCCTACAGTTGTATCTACACGTGGACTTGAATGCTAAGTGCCATATGATGTATATTACTTGTCCCGTGCTTCCTACTACTTGCTCGTAAAAATTCATTTTGGGCTACGATTTCACTGGCAGCGCTTCTCGATTTTGGTTTGCCGAATAAATATTTCGCTGGGCGATCGCAAAACTGAAAAAAATTAAATTTAATTAACAAAATGTTTATATTAGAACAATTTCTTCATATTGGAACAATTTCTCTTCATCTAAGAATCATAAGTAAGGGGAATAGCATTTTTGTGGTCGCTTATTGGTGTACTTTCACGTCGAGAGTTAGACTTCGAATGCCGGCGGTCGTCTGCGATATTTTTTTTCTTTTTAGCCAGCAGTATACTTATGTACCGCGTGGCGAGAACTTCAATTGCTGTACATCCGTCTGATTACCCATTTAAATTATGACACCCTGGGAGATGTTTGTTTAGGTTATTGACGATGCAATAGATTTTTCCTCATTCATCCGTCACTTTCTGTAGTACGAACCAAATTTTAACTGTATCCCCTATTAGCCGTAGATATAGATAGATTTGACTAATAGCAATGTCATGAATAAGCCAACTACGAACGTAGATATATCGGATGCAAAAAAGTGTGTCCTCTGTAGAGAAGTGGAGTAATTTTAGACATTTTTGCTGGAAACCATGAATTTTCGGTGGCAAATGCGGGAAAAAAATTGCGGAGCACGCGGAAAGTCACCTTGTGTGGTCTCGCTGGGACATATGTTATTCTCGTCCCCGATTATGGAAACTTTCAGTGAACTGTGAGAGTGGGGACCGAGTTGGTATCCATATTTCGCAAGAGTGGGCGAGGTCGACCCCATAAAAAACTGAAGGACATGACCGCCGCCCTTTCTTCACTTGCCTCCCGCTCTGCGGCTCCGGTCGCAGTCCCTCCCCCCTTCCACTTTTGGCCCCGGACACCAGAACGATCCAAATCGCTTCTCAGCCTCATTTTTACGACCGCTTCCTTACGGTTCTCCCTTTCATGCCAGCCGTTCCTTGTCCGACACTCCCTCTTTTCATTTTTGCCGTCTTCATTTCCTTCATCGCCGCGTGCCTTCCGAGGGCCTGTAATCTTGTTCACCCGACGCGTCGGATCCCGATGAGGTTTTGGTTGGGTCGTGACGGGGTCACCATGGATGATGCCCCCCGTTGTCGTCTCGCTGTCACTTTCAATTCGTTAATACGCCTGCATGACATCGACGGATTTGCAGTCACTCCCTCTCAAAAGTTATGCCATGTTTGTAAACATTCCTTCACGTGATTTATGGCTGTAATTTGCGTCAACGTGGTTTGAGTCGTTCTCCTTGAGGTCTTGCAGAATCTTTAGGTCCTTTATTTTCACGGTTTGGAAATGTTTGTTGCTTTTCTTTCAGGAATTAGCTCTATGAGACTATGTGCGTGTGAATTTCCATTCGTATTCATGTTTGAATATCTACGCACATAAAATATTCCAATCTTCCCCAGGCGTTACCTAATTGACCTTCAAAATGCATGTGATCTTCTTCAATTATGTTTACAGTTATCAAAGTAACATCGATTCGATATTTTTCTAATATGTAAGCTTCTGAATTACTGAGTGCATTTCAAAGTCATCCATACAAGTAATCATCAGTTTACTTTGTAGAAAATATGTTGCATATTGTTAAATTTTTCAATTTCAGGTGTCTCTGGGTGAGTATCTTTTTGAATATCTTTTGTAATTTGTTACATGTGTGCAAAATGTCTCGCGAACTTTCTATTGTTATTTGCAGTATTGTATTTGATTCACAGTGGAGCTTTAATTTCAGGGAATGGTGCAGAAAGAAACTATCAGTACATTTCGGTATCTCTGTATATAATTAAATGTTATGTTGTTTAAGAATTGCTTCCATGTCAAATTTGTTTAGAAATCTAGTGAGCGTAGCAGATTAACTAAAGGTAAGAAGTAGTTAGGATGCTTTTCTGAGAAGTCCATGCCAAAATGTACTAGCAGTGTTCCTTGGTGATTTTGTCTTTAGTTCATTGTGTGGTCCGTTTTTGTAGTTCTACACTTGTAGTGATTGCATGCATGTATTAGAGTGTAAAATGATGAATGCAAGCCTGTTTGTTGTATTTTTGTAATGCTGCAGTAGATTAGTGTTTCATAGATTACACCCTCTTTCTTGACTATTGCCCTCTACGCGTCAAATGTTCCAAATCTGTAAGTTTTCCGTTTTTTGTCTTATGTGCTAGCAAAAAAATGGCTGTTTTTGTTGGATTGTCGTCGTCTCAAATCGGAAAGCTTTTTGACGCAGTGTGAAAGTGCCCATCATGTGTGTGAATTTACGTGTTGTGAATTTCTTTCTCTTTTCGCACTCGAAAAATGGTTTGAGGTGAACAGAATCTTGGTTTCATGCTGTACGTATGCCGTCAAAACGTTTGATCACCAGGGAAATAAGCTGAAGAAAATAAAAAAAGCTGCGCGTTCAGCGTAGATTTATTTATTTGTGCACATCTGTTTTGGGCGAATCTCGTCATTATCTAGATGCGAGACACACGGTACAGAACAGTAGGTTCCAGATGAATCGTTGTGATTAAGTCTGAGTTTTTTTTTCTTTCCTTCCATTAAGAAGCCACAATTCCAGAACGTAGCGACGTCTCCAGTCAATTCGATTCACTTACGAAAGTTGAGTTTTAGATGGTCTTTCAAATTTTTTGTTGTCGTTCCTAGATGTAAATGCCTATTTCAACACACGTTCCCTGATAAGTTTTTTTTCAGGCCTCTCAGACGTGCAAGTCTTTTGAAAGTAGGAATTCATGTACGAATTTATCGTAAAGTGTCGAATTATACTCACCCTTTTCACAGAGTTATTTCAGCGCTCATTGGTCCATCACTGTAGATTGTGGTAAATATGAACATATAAGCGGAAGTACTTATCGTCGCTGAGTTTAAGAGTATCAACTAATAATTATTATGTAGAATTCATAACTAACTGCCGAAAAGTTTGAACTATTGTGATGATTGTAGTGCTATATCATTTAAATAGCTATTGATCACTTATAGTACTCACGATCATGGTGAATCACTCTACTAGGTTTGACCTCGCTAAGTTAAAGGATGTGGAAATTGAGATGAGACGTACTTCGACAACGATCGCCATTTTAAGGTGGCAAGCAGATGTTAGTTGTATTGAAGGACATTACTGGAAAAGTGATATAAAAGGAATTACCAAGATCTATTTCCGATCAGCCAGACGCTGTGGAAATGCATATGAGCAATCAAATAAGCAAGCATTCGTGCATTATGCTACCCACCATAAGACGTAAGACTGAACGTCTTCTGTCTTCCTTCCCATTGGTCCTATTCTATCTCAGTGACCTTGTCCTCTTCAATTGATATAATATTTAAAACAATATTTTAAATTGATATAATATTTAAAACAATATTTTAATAGAAATCCTACTCTATCCCAAAATATCAAGCATCGAAAGTAAGTTTTAGTTCGTATCACCGTTGTGCCTACCCATCCACGAACTGCTTCGAGATGGGATGCGCTCACAACTAGTCTCTTCTTCGCGTTCGCTCCTTTTCGTGGTCAACGTGATAGAAAAACAGTGAATTTCGAACTCAGCTTTACCGGATTTTCAACGTCATTGGTTCATCTCCGGCAGCTCGAAGTATATTAATGTCTTTTATGGTGTATTGGTTATTATTTACATGATTTAAAACAGATCCTTTCAAAATTTAAAATATTCATTGCTCTCACCTGTCAGAATAAAGCCTTTACGTATGACAACATATGGGAATAATTGTTCATGTCGGACTTGAGTATACCTTCCACGAAAATCTAATAATAAACTGAGTAGAGCATAATTACAAGTATTTCAATAGTTGATTAGGTCCTTCAATTGTATTTGGCAAGAATCAAGTGCTAGTTTCGGAGTGAATGTTTATTTCGATGATTAGCACTTTCGAGTAAAGGCTTCATAGCCCCAAGAGAAGCAGTTTTCCTCTTTGTGGACAAAACTACCTCGAAGTTCTCTTAACACTCCTGTCACAAGTAAGGTTAAAAAATTGAAAAGACCTTCATGTATCCGAGGATAATAGCAAGTAATGAGCTAACTTAATTTTGATAGAGGTGAATTTGAAATAAGTTGCAAAGCACGAAGTTTGTTTTCAATTTTTTTTGTTTGTATTTGACTATTTAAAAATGAGACCAAGTTAAGGCTGGAATCGTAAAGTTTACGATATTTTTTGTTGTTTAAGATGCTATTTTCATGGCCATTAATCATCATTCCCGAGATTGGCTTGACGTAGGTCTCTTCTCACCTCTTTTAACGGCTTATCAAGCCGTTAGCCGTAGAGTAAACAACATGCCAGGCACCATCTGCAGTATTTTATGCGACGTCCCCTCAAAAGTGGATAATGATTTAACTTTTCTGAAAGAGACTGGTCTCTTGTGGTTCCCAAACTCCACCCTTCAGCATATTACTGCCCATTGTAATGATTTAGCAAATTTATCCTAGGATCTCCCTTGGAATGTAACTTTTTAGACTTTGTTATGATTATATGCTTGGAAAAATGTTGATGAACGTTTACTTCGGATATAATGATAATAGAAATAGTTTCTTTCATTCATTTTAAATTTGGTCGTCTGTAAAACGTTACTGAATTATATAGAGTGATATAAAATTTTTTTATATATAAATTTTTTTGTGATGAGTACTTCTATTGCTGATGGACTCTGATTTTTTCAAATCGACTGCTTTCACCTGCTTGAAAAATACTTTGCGTGTGACAACATATAAGGCTGTTTTTATATGTAGTGTTATTCCTCATAGTCGGGTTGCTTGATAGTGAGTGCAGTCCAAAGTCGGTAGTAAACTCCACCCAAGAATGACTACGGCCACGAGACGGATAACGAATAGGTACCGTGAGGGAAAGTTAAAAAGCACTTTGGAGAAGCAGAAGAGGATTTTATTCTTCTCTATGTCGTTCGCTATGGCTGTAGTCTTAGAGCAAATAACCCCCAATGCTCATACTCAAGCCAAAGTAAAAATGCGAGTTTCAGATCAATTAATCCACACATGGACATTTATGTCTCACAAAATGAGACAGTGAACGGTTAGGAGCGTACTGATGAATGACTTGAAGAAAACCTACATTTGAGAAAATATTGATCAATATTTTGAGCGGCTTTAAATGCATATGGAAATAGTAAACTACAAAGGGGAAATAGGAAACTCGTATAATTGGCTGAAAAATGATGAATTTGGGAAGAGTATGGGGTTGATTTGTATTAGCTATGATTTTGATTCCAAAATTATGAGCACAAAGAAATATATCTTGTCATAAAATGCGAAAGTTACTACTGGACTTGGTGAATATGCTAAGCAAATTCTTTTTCGTCTAAGTTGTATGTTTTTCTTTCATCTCTATACGTGACGTCTATTTTCTTTAGGAAAACCTTTCCCTCAGTTCATAGTCTCGTATGTATCTGCTTTTTGTTTTATGTCACGTAAGATAGGAAGGATACCCATCTCTCCCCCTGTCCTAAGATGCAAAAATTCTTTGTATACTTTCCTCTAAGGAGTTTTTGTTATGTAGCATCTTACCGCTATATTTTGCTAGGTTCTGGCGTGATTTGTTTGTGGTCTTCTAAAACCAGTTTTTCCTGTGGCACTTAAATACACATTCGATGTACCTACACCAAAGCTGCATAAGGGACATGTCGGCTCAGAGCTTCCGTGTGCATACGCACCTCCATCATCTGGCTCCATCAAAGCAAATATGCCTCCGTATGTTGAGCCGAGTTGTTGACCTTCTGATTAAGCCTTCGCAAAAAAACGCCAAAGTAGACTTCTCCTGGGAAAAATATCAAGCCTTTTAATGCGATCGCATCATCCACGTGTAGCGAATGGTGGAACTCACCAATCCTCTTAGCCCTGTGAAAATCATGGCGGATTTCTCTCATCTGTTTGTTTTGCTTTTCTCTTGTTTTTCCACGGAGTTCATTGCCCCCAAGTGACTAAATACCATATTTTATTGTCTCAACGTAGATTGTTTTGAGACTCTCAATCGCCTTTAGCTTTCTTTTCTCTATTGTTTCACGTGTCTAATATTATATTAATAGTTTCATGAGTGAGATTATTTTTAATGCCAGTACTCTATTTGCGTATGGGTCATAAGCTTTTGTGGCGTACAATAAATTTCGAGTGTGGATAATGAATGGACAAATATAGGTGTTGGATCATTTTTGATAAAAATAGTTTGGAAGAAACAAACATCCGAGATTCATAAGCCTTCATAATCCGTGTGACGAATAAATCCTTGTGGTATATTTTCTGTTGGCCAATCCGTAGGGCGAAAAAATTTGATTCCATCTTTATGACATTTTGTAGGCATTTTAAAAAAAATGAGTTGGGTTCTTTAGGAGACAGAGGAGGGCTTGGGTACGAATATTAAATCACTGCCGCGTCGTTTCTTGTAGGCTTATGGACATCAAGCTGTCAAAAACATCGTATCTATCGGTTGAAACGGTGTAGTTCTTCATTCCGTGTGATAAATATTTTCGTTACCTTTACCAGGAGTATTTAGTGATCGGAGGAATATTTTCAATAGTAAACGAATAGCAAGATTTGGTGCATTTATTCGAAATGCATCCTTGGTAAATGATATGGGATCTCTGACATAATCCAATTGAAAATGATGGCCTATT
This sequence comes from Hetaerina titia, assembly GCA_037158775.1. Lineage (NCBI taxonomy): Eukaryota > Metazoa > Arthropoda > Insecta > Odonata > Calopterygidae > Hetaerina > Hetaerina titia. The sequence continues at coordinate 70,236,572 of CM073771.1, forward strand.
TCGTACTATGAGTGCACAAATAGGGGCTAATAGGTCGTGTAGGTAAGTCGCTCTGTTTTCGGCAGGAACTGTGGACCGTTTTCATCGCCAGAAACTTGTAATTTCTGCGACGAACGAATTGACTCCAAAAATCCACGGGGTGCCTTGGGGGGGGGGGGTGCTCCTCACGATTGAGTTTAACGAGGCCAATTGTACAGACGGTGCTATTTTTACATCCTCCGGCCATTAAAACTCCCTCATTCCGTCTCCGCGGTCACTTCACTGCGTCATCCTCCTGTGGTCTCTTCCCCGACCCGTGAAATCCAGTCCGTGAATCATACCGCCCCAATGCGTTTCCGGCGGTAAGACCACGCCGTGCCCGTGAGACTCGGTGTGTCCCCGTCACCATTATTTTTAGGCGTTCCTCTTGCGGGAAGTCCGAAGTCATTTTCTCGCAGGTCTTTTTCTTTTCGAATGAAAAAAATAGGAGGGAGAGGATGTGTATCATAACCGAGACATCTCCCCTGATCTGGTTTTTCGGGAATGTCGTGCTGACTTGGTCGGGGAGATCGTCCGCTGCTCCGGGGATGAACGGCGAAGGAGAGAGCGGGGGTGGGGTGAAATAGGGTGACGAGGGTCTCACGCCCCCGCACGGTCCCGTGCTAGTTCGTGGTTTCTCCTTGCTTAGGAGACTCGTCTGTTTTTTATTGTCAAATCCACTTTAGGTTTCCCTCTCGCATTTTTCACAATGTACATCTTCGGGTTTTCTTATTCGTGTTCCTTTTCGTCCGAAAAAGTGAGTCATCGGGGTGAGTTTCACGGGTGTAAAATATCCGGCCCCGGTTTTGCTCCTTGTGGAACTCGGATCCACATCCGGTCGCGTGGGATCTCCATCGTGAGACTCGTCAGATTTGATCTGTTGACGAGGCGAGTTCACGCATCCGCGCCGTCCTCAACTCGTGGAGTCGTCCCCCGGCGCCTTACCGCTCGTCGTCCTCGGCTGTGGGGGAGGGAAGCAGACCGAAGCAATTACGGCGATTTCGTCCTCCTCGTTGGAACGCCCATAGGCGACTCCTCCTTCTCCAAATTGGGAGAGCGTGTGAGTGTGTATTTAAGCATTTTAGCCTTAGGATAGTCCTCCATAATTCCGTACGATGTTTGTAAACAACTCCATGTCGACGTAAAAAGAAAATCCCTCAGACGTGAACCTATAATTTAATGTATTCACTCAATCATATTTCATTACCCAGAATTTCTCCGAGGAAACCCATGCATTATTCCCAACATTTTTTTAATTTCCCGATTTAAAGAAGATTCTACGGACAATTAAACGAATGCTATTCTTGTTACCACCGAGCCCTCGAGGTTTAGTAAGCGCAATTATCTCTTTAGTTGCCGGTGGTGGGATGTGGCCAGTTTACCGTAACTGTTATTTCCTCCTATTTCATTCAAAATATTTAGCTTAAAAGTTAACTCCGAAATGGTGGAACGTGGTGCAAAAATTACTTGGCCTAATATGGACGCCTGAAAATCGTGCTCTTGGGTGGCCAGAAATACCTGTCGGAAATGGTCGTAAATATCCTCGTTTTTTCTTATGATTTTTTACTCGGTATTTACAAGATTTGAGTTGGTTAATTTTGCTTGATATTTGGGTGGATATCTCGAGTCTTAGAAAGTGGAATCGGATACCTTTGACGTAATTGAGCTGAATCTTTTGACTGCTTTTACTTACCGATTAGGTTAGGATAATTTTAGTTCATGGATATACCAAAATTTTCGGTGGTTTGGCCACCGAAAATTCGGAATACATGTGAGTTTCCTTTGCATGTGTTTCTCTTTGTTTTTGTTCGCTAGCGTCCGCGTCTCCCTTTAAATTATAATTCACATCCGTGGGATTATCCTTCAAGAAATATGTGTGTACATTAATATATATATATATATATATGTATATATATATATATATATATATAATAAATATATATAAAATATATAAAAAAAATAAATACTATATATATACCAGAGTTATCGACGGGTAGGTTGGTTTTCTAGGTGAAGGTAAAGCTTACCTAGTACTAAAACCAGCGATGTGTGAAATTTACGCGTCAGGGTAGGCATATATAGGTATGTTTTGAAAAATTTAGTTTGCATTGATTTTTTAGTGGTTGAAAACACCATGAGAACATGAAGGCATAAGGATGATCAATCATCCTTGTATGTACAGGGTTACGCGAACCCGATAACCCTCTACCTTACTCTTTTATTTTTCCTGGAGCCCTGCTTCGTCCTGGTTGACCGCTCCGTCGCCATGTGGTTTGGGGATGTTGTTATGGCTTCGCACTCGACATTGTTCAGGGATTCACCCGGAGCCGGGGATCACCCCATTCCAGTGGAAGAGAAGATCCTGGGAAAGATTTTCTTTTTCCTCTTTTTTCAGTTTTTTCCCTTGGCGAGACTTTATCTTCCGTCGAGACGAGGCCTGTGGGCCGCTTTCTCAGATCGCCTTGTGGTGGTGGGCAGCGATGAGTCAGTCCCAGTTTCGAGCATTTGTTAGCACAGGGCCCGTCCACGGCTGCGGGGGACATGGGCTCTGGGCTTCGAGTTTTATGGCAGTAATTGAGTCGTCGATCGTATCCGGCTGGAGGGAAGTGTATTGTGTGCTATTCATAACGATTCATAAATCAAAAAATAACTGCGGCGTTTTATCCTTTGCAAATACATGACTGAGCAAGTTATGTGGATTAATATTTGGCGGAGAGTTATCCTAGAATTGTTTAGATTTTGAAAAATGTATTTTATAAGCCGTGTTTGTCTTGAAAGTTGGCGAAGCAGCAATTTTATCTTTACCTTAGCTAGCTTGTGCTGCAATCGTCCCACTTGCTAGATAAGCACATGATCGATTTAACATTACGATTTGGATTTTTTTGAAGCTATAAAGGTCGTTAGGTCGCTCTACTATTGCTATTTCCTTGAAGTGCAAATGTTAATAAAAAACAAGATCATTTTCATTCTTAAATTTTAGTCGGTTTTCCCAAACCCCGTTAGTCGGTTTTTCCCAAACAATATGGCTGGGCTCATTATTTTATCACAGGGAAGCTGCTAATCCAGTGATTTTCATATAGCTTGTGTTTTTTTTAGTTTTCCACCTTTCAAAATCCCTTTTTGGTGCATGTAGAGAAGAATTACCATTACTACATTTATAAGGACCGATAAACACGACGCTTAATACTCTAGCACGTTATTAAAAAGAACCCATATTTTACTCCACATAGCTGACCTGAAGATGACGTTGAACGTCGAAACCCTGGTCGTCTCGTAATAAATGTTCAGTGGAATCACAAAGTTACTATTTTTTTCATTTCCACATAGCTTCTTCCTGCCTCCCTTCATTTCTCCCACAATTGATATTCTTTTGCCTTTACCTTGCCTCCCCAACATTCTTGACTCTATATTATTCTTTGCCATTTAATTGCTCATCAATGTCCCCTGAATATATTTTTCCTGCTTTCTATTTGCCACCAAGCTACCTTCCCATAATTTCCTATAAATTCTTTTTTTCAATATTCAATTCCTTCCATGTTGATTTTCCCGTCTTTCTCCATTCCCACATCTCAAAAAGCTTCCCTCTGGGCTTATTCTCTTGCCTCAACGTCCAAGTTTCCTCGTCGAAAATGGAATACGGCATTAACTATTCGGTCTATGGATTAATTTGCCGATACAGCTAAGCGATATTTTGTATCGTATATTTGAGGAGCACCCAGTCAGGAGTTTTTCTGTTGTCCTTAGTTTATTTTCGTCCTTTTTATTTATCTGGTTCGTTCATTAATTGGAAACTCCGGAATTCCGCGACCGTAACCTCAGGTTATCACTCGTTGGTGTTCATACAATTGCGGGAATCCGCATCAAAAACTTAATCCGTTTTATCGGCACTCACCACCAACTTCATAGATTTTTTGTTGGGTGCTTACGCTCCCGAAAAATAAATTTCAGTAACGTTCGGTTGATAGCTTAACAAGCTAAATAACAGCCTGAAATAATAGGTTAATTGGGAAAATTATTTTTCTCTGTGAATGCCTCCATCGGCATTGCGCGTTAACTTCGTTTCGTGTGTCATTATACCATTGCGGTTATTGTATTTGCGCACTTTTTCGCGAGCCACGTATATCATTGCCATTATTTGTTATCCAGTTGCTGTCATCAGCGCTCTCGTAGTTGCCCTATTTTGGTTTAATCCGGATTAAGTAGGCAAATGTCAAATTCGTTACGAATGTTAATAGCAGTACAGCAGTGCTGAACACGTGCAAAAAAGGTCGCAAAACGGAGGAATGAAATTCATGTCGCTCCACTGACGTAACTAGTTTTGCTGTAGAGCATCTTCTTGTAATTTTTTTCACGAAATAGTGATGCGTCCGTTTCCAGTAATTTGAATTCGTTGCTCATTTATTTTCCGGTTATACTATTCATCATCTGCGGTGAGGACGTATCCTGTCTCCCATATGCCTAGTGCCATTTTTCAACTTATCTTGTCGCTTATTTTTTAGCATCTCAGAGCGCAGTCCAGGTAGCGAAAGGAAATCTCGAAGTATTTCTTCGGTCACTTACTCTCCAACATACATTGTCCGTTCAGTGTCCTTTGCTGCATTCCTTATATTTTTACGTGCATCGCGCACTGTCAAATTTGTACATTATATACTCAATTCTCATAACCTATATCGCTGTAAAAGTATGTTGTCTTTATATGTATCATGAGGAATAATAAGGGTTAGAGTTTAAAAGATAACTCCCTACGATATCTACTTTAATTGAATACTGTTGCTTGGTAACTTCTTCTATACTTCATTTTTTTAAAAGTGTTTTCTCCTTTTAAAAGTTCCAATGTCGCAAATATTTCATTGTAAATATTAACATTAGCCACCAAAATTTATTTTAATATATATTTTAGTGCGGGTCGCGGTGGTCTAGTGGGTAGAGCGTTGGACTACTGACCGGAGGGTCCCGGGTTCGATTCCCGGGCAAGGCACTCTAGGCACCTGCAGCTCCACCCAAGCTAGTTGATTTTTCGGGTACCAGATCTTCCTGGGAAACCATAACCGGCACAGGGAAAGGAACTGGCCCCCCTACCCTGATGTGTGAATATTCACACGCCGTCGGGCCTAGTACATGGGTGAGCTCTACTATCACCTACTAAACCGACCTTCGGGTTGATTACTGTGTTTATGGTTTTTATATATATTTTAGTTGTAGGTCATAAGATCTAGCGAACCTTGAATACGTTAAGTCTAATGTTTAACGCATCCAATTAGTTGAAATTAATTGCCTACTCGAACTGAAAGGACTGCCTCATATTTTTCAAATGTGTCTTTCTTTCCAATATAATTCGTAATTCCCACATCTGGAAGCTCGAGGAATCTTATAAGGTGAACCACTTCCCAGGGAGAATTATTTTTGGGTAAATCCTCCTGATTCAGGCAAATACATAATATATTATGTTTGACAATTGACTATGCTTCGTAATGGTCTGTGCGATGTGGCTGGAACATAATAAGAATTATCTGCCAATGTATTCTATGATGCATGGGAAGAAATAAATAAACTCATATGGTAACTTAATGCATTGGGTTCGAAAGTCTCAACTGGATCTCTGTCGACTATTTCGCCATTTGTCAAGGGAATCTATGAATTGTTTCAGGTCGAGCGACCGTAGAAATATGGAATTTTAAAGGTCGGATTGTTGGCAGGGATAGGTTTCGTAGTGGTGACAAATGTTTGCACAGCTGTCAGAATTAATAGTCCCCCCTCCCCCTTAAGCCATTGGAACCGTCGCGACGACGCGTCGCCCTCAAGGGTTTGACCCGACTCATGGCGGAAATACTTTGACTTTCGTATTCCTTTTCGCCTCAGTTTTTTCCATTGAAGGGATTTTCGTTCGGGACTGACCTAGTTTCGAGTATCCTCTGCCGTAGCTGGTTGGCAGCCCATCTGCTGTCCATAATTTCTTGCAAAATAGGTTGACGTTGCCGGCATGCCCGTGAGAACTTCGAAATGCATTCGCGTTTTGAATCAAAGGCGTCCTCTGTTGTTTTATTACGGCGTCTTAGACTCTAGCCGAAGCCTCAAGATTCGTGTTAAATTTTTCTGGATCATTTTTATTAGGTTTGGAAAAATTAATGCTCTTTTTCCAAAGAAAAACACACTTAAAAGTTACGAAAATAAACTAATCCTTACTTGAAGATAGATATTTTATGAAATAGAACTACTGAACAGTGACTGTTAACGGAGGAGTCAAATATTTGAGGTAGACTATTGTTCAAATATTTGTCCAGAACTGAATTTTTTGACAGAAAGTATTTTTAATTTTGGCACAATAATCCGTCAAATGATCATCGAATGGATTAAAATCGAAAGTATCAGGTTTCTACTAAAATAAACTTTCTGCAATTATGGTGTCTTATTTTTTGTTTTTCAATCTATTTGAAATTTGAGCATTTGCGCATTTTATTAATTGTAAGCTAAGGCTACCAAATAAAACCCATAAATATGCGTAAATATGTGGTCAAAGTTTAGGTTGTACGTCTCACTGGAATTTGTTGCACAGTTATGTTAATACGCCTCTTAGAAACCTAGCTCAGCTCTTCTTAAGACATTAAATGCTGATTTTCAATTCAATTTCTATTATAACCTTAGCTGACTTCGGATTCTCTTGTTTAGGAGGGATGCAGGAAAACGTCGTTCTTGGTGGAAATGGTGTAGATTTGAGAGGAATTTATCAAGGGAGTCGGGATATGTCATGTCTGATGAAGATAAACCTTCATACAGGTAGGACCCGTTGAAAGAGAGGAATTTAATGAGTTCCCCCAGAAGTGCGGCATTTGGGTCTTAGGGTATTTGCCGGTAGGATTCCCTATCCATAAGATGACACAGAATCTGCAATCATCCCGACTCCCTGCTGCTGCTTAAAATATATACCGGCGCATCCTTTGGAGTAATTCTTAGATGTTATTCTGAAGGAGATTTTAGCTGCCGTCGGAATACTATTTTTGGATTCCCCAGAAAGGTTTTTTTGCATGTAATGATTCTGTATCTTGCCACTGATATATATTTTCTTGTTCAAGTCACCAAACTTCCCTGTGTCCATAATTCCTAGTGTCTCTCAGGGTGAAGATTAAGCGTATAATTCATATTATTCCCATTATTTATCTTTATTACACATCATGGTATTGATTGAGAATTTTCTCAGCGAAGTCTTGGCGTCCCCTTAACCCCGTAACATTCTCTTTCTTCCCGTCCTCTCCATCCCCTCGCACAAAGACGTCCGGCCGTCCCACCCCATCCACTCTTCCTAAACCCATCAGTCCTTCCGCCCATCCCGTCGTTCGGTTTTTCGTCAACGTTCAATGGACATGTGTATTTGTGTGTGTTTCTGTATGTTGCCACCATTATGTCCTCGCAAATGCCCCTCTATTCTCCGCGCTGTGAATCATGAGCAGGAGTATGAGTAGCGAGACGGGCAGACGATGTCGCGGCGTGGGTCGTCGCACGCCCTAGTGTGCTCGCCGTCATCGGCCCGGATGGGAATACGATGCGGCTCACTGGGCCGAAAAGCGTTCAATTCCGTTGCTCGGTTTCCCCGAACGTGCTTTTCCCTCGAGCGTACGGAAAATGTGTTTGGCTCTGGTTAAGCTGTCGTCAAACTTGGTATCATAATAGTGGTAGATTTAGGGGCGGCGGCAGACAGCAGGGATAGAGATAAACCTGGCGTCGGGATTAACCTACTCTTATCGAAAGGCGCCAAGGGGTCCGCAAGTTAACCACCCATCCGACGGACGGCGTGTTCCCTCTAGGTGCTCTCCACAAAGAACCTCAAGCAGGGATCGGGATACCGTCTGATTATGAAAGATCTACCGGCTGCAGGATTCGAACCCAGGCCCTCTGTTTGGGAAGCCACCGCACCATTCCGATCCCCCACTTGGTATCATATGCGGACAAGGAATCCCCTGGGGGAACACGAGCAATTTGGCCTGTGCGATATTAATTTGCCAATATCTACCTTCGGTGTGAAATGATGATTAAATACGTAACACTATGCTGACATGGCGATAATTTGCTGGTGTATCGAATATTATGAACCTTATGGTTATTTACTCTTCTTCTTTGTGTCGACGATTTTTATTGGCCCACTTAATGTACGTATAAGTTACCCCTATCGATCTCGGGCCCGTTTCTCAAAGCTGTAAGCCACTTTTGAGTTCTTTTAGTTTGCATATACGGAAACTGCTGATGGTAATAGATGATGTACCACTTGCCACTTACCTACGTTATTCAGTATGAAAATTCGTCAGCTTTAAATTACATTTCAGAATATTTACAGAAGAGATGTAGGTTTGGGAATCGGGCCTCAGATCGAAAACCCATAGACATGGTGTTCGTGTATCGTCATGTTGCCTAGAAATAACTATTCCCATATGCAGTCGAAAGATTGTCTAGGGTCTTAGAGGAGTTTGAGATTTTTGGATCCGCAAGTTCTCTGAGTGTAATTGTTGAGGCTTCTTTGTGTTTCGATACACTATTGTGTAGTTCACTCTCAATAATATTACAAGGAGATATTTGCACCGAAAGGGACTGAAAAAAATAGATATGTCATATGTGTACTGTGGAACAAAATAATCTAACGCCTTATTTGAAAATATTCAATGAAAACCTTGTTAATTTATGATTATATTCATTCCTACTCTGTAGCTATATTTGTTTTTAGTTGAGCGGATCCATCCATTAAATTTTCACGTGCATGTAGATCTTAGTAAAACTCTCCGAGCCGTAACGCGGAGCGAGATAAAGCAGGTGTTAAGAGAACATCCAAACGCGTCGAAAAGGGTAAAACACAGGGCAATTACCATATTATAATGACAGTTAATGTGTACTCTCTTATATTTACGTAAAAAACACATTGACTTTGAAGAATAAACGTAAAAATGCGAAGAAGCCAGGAGGTATTAAATCTCAAATCTGGTCGAAAACCATATTGCGATTTTTCGAGCTAATGTGGTTATTTCCTAATTATCCTTTTCGTGGAAGTCTATTTAAGTGTTAATTAATGAAAATTCTCTCGTATTAACTGCTCGGTGAAGCCAAATGTTTTCACTGTTTTTTTAGTTCATTTAACTCCTTAGCTCGCGAACAAGAATTATGTTCTCTCTTAACTGCCATTTTATTTCAATGCCTGTTCATTGAAGTGTAAATTAAAGTAAAATGGTGCATTCGAAATTCAATAGTCTGCAAAATTGTGCAGTATACAGCGACCTTAGGATTAAGGTTCCTGAATGCGCTCTATCCCATGTATACATGCGCGTAGACATCGTTTGTTATTCCAGCGTCTGCCGAAGTATCGAACGCCGTAGAAAAAAATAGCAATCTTTGCTTTTCGTCCGTTGCGTGTGCATTTGGTTGGATGCTACCCGTCTGATTTTGGTGAGCTAACGATACCGTATAATCTTCCTCTACGGCTGGAAGTAATATATGGTAATTGTCTTGGCAAAGTTCATCTCAATTGCCGTAATTTCCCCGACCGGTTTTGTTGAAACGAATGGTCACTCCCTGTGCGATTACTATGCAATTGGTGCTCCCGATCGATCTGGCGTTGGATAATGATTCCTCTGTTTGTATACTGGAAACCATTTCACTACAGAGGTGCTTTGTTTAAGAGTAGTAACGCAATTGTCGATTTGGGGTAAATCCTAGTTTCACTAATAACACCACGCCAACGCTGAAGCCTGTTGAACGCTTAAGCCGAACGTTGAAGCTCGTAGGAGCTTCAAGGCGTGGTTAATTAGAATTCGTGTAGCCGTATACGATTAGCTGTTCTTGAAAATTATTTCGAGGTTAATTGTTTCTATAGGATACTTATCTCATCTAGACGCTCTTGGACTTGTTTAAATGCGCAAGCTGGATATGAGTGTAATTTCTTTCTCTCTGCGCATGCTTAATGCAAGCTAGCGTTTTTATAATAGCTGTGTTTGAAACTAGTAAGACTGTGATTCTATACGAAGGTTTTGTTTCGTGCATACTCAATGTTGTGGGCGTTGGAAAATAACAGGATGACCTTATGCGGTCATGGAAGTAATGTTTCTCAACAGTTGCTCCAGGGTGTTCCAGTGCTCTCCGAAAGGCGCAAATAAACAAGGTGAAATTTCCGATTATTTGAGCTCAGTGCCCAATTTTACATTCAAATGAGTCACCTGTGATACCATTTGTTAACAATGTAATGTAAAAGATGCATATTTACATGCTTACGCGAACTCTGATGCTCTCTTGTAACAAGGGGGTGCTTCGTCAAATGATGAGAACCACTCTTAATAAAAACGTGAATAAAAGTTTCTTCATTCGCCTGAAGGTCATTGATTTCAAAATTTGAATGGCTTAAAATGAAAAATTCGAGATCAATTAATGCTCTTCAATGGAGTTTCCGCGCCGTTTTTCGCACTCTTTTATGTGTTGACTTCCATTGCCTCCGCATGCATTTCAGGGCAAATGTTTCCTTCGACTGCGAGAAAACGAAAGAGTTGCTAGGCATACTTCAAAGACTTTCGGAAATGTGTGGTGGAACCTTAGGTGATAATTATGGGTCCGATCTTTTGTTTCCTGTGGAAAATTGACAGTATGATATATATACTAAAGACAGCTCTGTAAACGACTGTTGACGGCCTAGACCGCCAGACAACTTTTTGCTAACGATTTTTTAAATAACAGCCTTTTTTGCAGGAAATATTCTCCTGGTAATCAACAATATTCTGTGAACCAGCTAGAGATTGCTGATATTTACTGTTGCATTATAATGAAGGATAAAAAAAATCCGACAGAAAAGTGTGCCTATCTTGTTCAATCGCGTTGTAGAGATACCATTAAGAAATTAAAACATTCTTCATCACGCCGAGAATTTCAATTCTGTCGTACAGGTGATAGATTTAGTGACTACTCTTTTTGTAAAAGAATTTTTCCCATCCTAGAATACAATTTAGACCTACTTTTACGGCATGCCCGTCCTCGTTCATGTTTTCACTGGTGTTGGAAGAAATCGTTTCCACGCCTCACTTCCTCATTCCTCTTGCTGTCGTGATTAACCATTTAAGCCCGTGGGTCTTCAATGAGCAGTGAAGAGTGGAAGGCATTGGTTTCCTGCCACCCCACGCCTGTGTCTCCTTCGGAGAATGAACTGTCATCCAGAGATTTATGCTTCCCCGCACCTCGGAGTTCGGGGCCAGCGTCCACGCGTCTCCTGTGTATCTGCGTTCGTATCGTGTCCTCCGAGGCCCATGTGTGGTCAGTGTCAAACCCAACAACTCTCCCCGCTTGACTGTGACTCACCACGCCTTCGAGCAATCCCCCCTTTCGTGGCAAGCCGAGCGAATGCGCTCAACTCCCTCGCCGACTCTATCCTTTAAAATGTAATTCTTTTAGTTCCATGGAGTCATTGGGTCCATTTTATTTGTCACGGTGCTGCCGTAGCACTGTTTGAGTGTTTGCCTCTCTTCTTTGAATGCATCAGAAACCATTCATATTTATGAACTTTTGATATTCTTGGGATTCATTTGTACTCACCTCATATATCAGTTACTCTTTTTAGATCTATAGATAAATTAGTTTGGTCGTTGTGTACTATTGGTGACGTTTGATACATTCAAACTCGGTAATAATGAGATGGAAGGGATCAAAGTCTACTATCTCTTAATAACCGTTGGTCGTTGTATCCGTTACAATAACAATATGTTGCATAAGCTTTCGCTCAAAGCTTTTCTCTTTCTCTTTTATACACAAACAACTTCACGAGTGTATACTCATGCCGACGTGGTTAATAAAAATAAAGAGTGCCATAAATGGTTAATTTTGTCCCATAACCGCTGTGGTTATGGAATACATTAAAATTACTTGGAAATTACTATCTTAAGGAATGTGGAATAAAATGGTCAGGGAGAGGTGGACCATGTAGTAATAGATCTTGGTTCTTGGCATGACAGTTCAACCTCTGCCCGTTCATTTGGAAAGATTTGTTCGTTGAACCCATAAGAATATCTGTTACACAGTGATCTTTTTACACGTTATGCATTGCTTATAAAATGCATAATTTCCTACTAAATTCTCTCCTTACCTGAATTAACCGAGATCTCATGATAACCGTGTGCGTTGAGAATGAGTTTCGACTTTATTTATAATCCTGAACTATCGTATAAAATGCAATCGGGGGGCGGGGTGGGGGAGTGGAAATGACTCAACTTGGAACTACTGAAACGAAACTCTTTTGTTCAAAAATAAAATTTTCGGTGGAAGAAAACGTATTCCCTTTCCTCTTTCATATTAAAAGACTTAAAGACAACTGAGAATACAATGGTTTAGAAGACGCATTCAAGACAATAGACCCTTTGGATCGTTTTTTATTTTAATTTGGGTAGGCGCTGGCGACAAGTTTTTATTTATTTTCCCCATCAGTTTCAATCTATTTGTTAAAATCAGAATCTCAGCAGCAAAGGGTCAGAAAAAAGTTGTCTCCTTTTGTAAATGGGTGTTGCAATCCGAAGAAGGTTACTAGTAAGCAAGGGAATGTGAAATATATTTTAAATTGATGACAAAATACGCGGTGCTTTGAAGAAATAATTGACTTGTTCTCGTACTTAAGAATCACCTGGTACAATCATTCTGTCGTCTCCGACCCATGCTGCCCAAATAGGAGAACTTATTTTTAACACCAAATAATATATATTGCCCACATAAAATACTCTTGAAATTAAACCATAGGAATAAAATTAATGAAATAGTCGCCATGTAGGGGACAGTGCACAGTGGTCCATATAACTTTTTACTAAATAAATGTTGAATTACTCGTATTGTTTGGCTCCCTTCCGGGTAGATTCCTCCTTTAATAGTTTATAAAAGTATACTCCTCCCCAGTAAACCCATTCAGAAATAGTGTAAACTAATGTTTTCACATTTCGTGCAACGCGTTTCTTTGTCCTTATACTAATATCATCAGGTGCATACGAAATGACATATTATCATGTAGTATTTTTGCATAATGCACCTGATGATGATGTATTAGCATTGAAACACGTTCTATACTACTAATAGATACGGAATATTACAGTTGTTATTATTTCGGAATATGATGCGGATTGGTTACGTGAGAAGACTAGGTGTACACGGTAAAAATAGGTGGCTAAGGGTGAGGAGTGACATTTCTAAAGGGTATGATTTGGACACACCATTAACAGACGAGTGTGGAAAAAGTGTGCCACGCTGTTTTGGTCGTGTTGAGAAAATGAATGGGAGTAGAATCACGGAACTAACCGCGGTAGGTTTATATTCGGGTCAAAATTAGTCTGGTGTGTATTCACCCCCTATCACACGCCCTAGCGATGGCTTGCAGGGTATTAAAATATCAAACTGATATCGGAGATGATTGACTGACTTTACAGGAAGGGGCAGAATGAGAAAATCATGGTTAAATGTGCTCGAAGAGACGCTCGAGACGAAGAATTAGGCGTATCAGGAACAGGAGAGTATATCTACGTGTACGAGTGTATCAAAACAATTCACCAGGTCACAAATCCGTTATTGCAATTGCCAAAATTCATGAATTAAAGTTTGAATTGCTACCTCATGCACCCTATTCATAAAAAGGATATCGAAGGGAAAAGTGTATAAAGCTGAAAGGAGATTATATTGAAAAATATATGCATTTTTTTGCAAAATATTTGTGTTTTCTTTGTTGGGTCTGGTACTTCTGGGAACACCGTCGTATGTGAAGCATTGTCTGGATGTGACAGATACGAAATCTCTGTGCAAAGGTAGAGTCGTCTAGAAGAAAATAATGAAAGAGTAAGTTCTTGTATGAGCTAAGACTAGGCTTTTTTTTGATTGTGCCCCTCTCAAGGGGAACGGTGTTGAGGGCCTGCTTTTGTAATCAGGTTTCATTCAGCATTTCGTTCATCCAGGTCAGAAGTGAATGGGTCAGAGAAACCGCCAGTAACTAAAATTATCGGCAATTAGAAATCGTAAATCCAAGGGTACTTATCGTTCATTCATTCTTTTCATAGATAGATACAGTCACTCTTGATCTGCGTTCAAGTTTCATATAAGTAAGACCGATGTCGTATGAACTGAGCCATTTTGCAAGCCTCTCTTTTGCGGTGGAAAAGTTTTCGCACGTATTTATTTTTCAGTGACACCCATCAAATTGTGTGTGCGTTTTAAATGGAGGTTTTTACGCCGCAGCGAAATCCCCCATTGTTTCTCGCCTTGCCTGTCCGTGGCGCGTCCGCCGCCTTTGTGCTAGGCGCGAGTGGTTGGCGGTCCGCCAAGGGGGACCACCGCTTTTCCTTCTGCTCGCGGTCTCTTACTGCGACGTAACCCTTCCTCCAAACCCTATTTGCCCAACTTCCTTCCTCCTAATGCGTTTTACCTCCTCATCTGCGGCAAAAGGCCGGCCTATTGGGCCGGGATGGCGTATGAAATTTTATGCATTCTTCACTGCTGAAATATAGGAATTAAAAAAAAAGCCCCGCGACCACTGGGAGATTTATTTGTTGTTTTGATGATTTCGTGGATTTTAGTCGCCACTGCAATGATTTGAAAAGTTTAAAATAGAGTCTCCTTTGTGTGTTAACTTGTTAGACATGCGTGTCATAAAAACAATGACATTGTAAGCATGTGAAAATGCGTTGTCATTATCTTCATTCCGTACCTACCCGTCACATTCAGTTATTTCGAATGACATTCTGTTTTCCTTTATTTTTATGTTATGAGGAGGAGCACTGATACTACCAATGTTACGAAAAGAAAATAACGCCGTACAGTAATTGTTGGCAAACTTAAAGACTGATATTCCTACTTCGGATCTTTTTAACATCAAATAGTCATCCATTTTCTCCAAGTGAGCTTTGTAAAATATTCAAATCTTTATAGTTTTGGTAAAGAAGGCTGTAATTGAAATGTTGAATGGTCAGCGCTGCCCTCTTGTTCTCAAATTGGAAGCTAATTCACCAGGATTGACAGCTCGTTAAAAATATTGTAGGAAACTTGTAATAAGTATTTTAATTTATTTTTGTGGTTAATAGTTAACTAAAATCACCTATTCAATCGCGAAAGAGATTTTATCGGCAGCGTTCAGTTCCGCATTTGTTTGCATATTTTTCCTGAAATGTTGATAATCAATTGAATCTTTCTCAAATACGAGCTAGATAATTCCTAAACATTTCAAAAATGTTCAAAAAGCATAGGCCCATAATAAACTAAACGTGCTAACATGTTTTTATTTTCCAGCTGCTCACTTTTAGGTTGGTGTTTGTGGTCTGAGAAGGAGATGAACTTACTCGAAATGTTTGTTCGCTCCATAATTTGAATGAGAAAATTCTTTTGTGGAGTTCATATTTAAAATTAAGTTTGTTTGATAGTAAAAGTGTTTCAGATGCGAATGTGCTTGAAGGGGAACAATGGCGAATCCGACTTGATAGAACAACTTGTCTAGTAGGCTGTCCAAAAAATCGTTTAGTTCCTATTAATAAACGCCATAACACTTTTCAAGGTAGCACTGCATACGTTTTCGTTATGCACATTCTTCTTCGAATAAATTTAGGAGCACTTGGGGACGAAATGCAGTAACAGGGAATGTAAACTGTCTTTTGGGCATGTTGTATGAAGAAGTGACATACCAAACTAACAACTCTTGCGATTATAAATTTCTTCGAGTTCCATAAGTGGATTGGAACGTATTTATTTAGTAATTATCATCGTGTCCACCAATGAAATAATTTCCCACCGAGGAGAACAAATATTTTGACAGCTGCCGAACGTTTCCGTGCGTTCGTTCCCTTCACCGCATCTCCAGGCGCTCCTCCTCTGCCTACGCTGCCCACTCACGTCCCGCCTCCGAATTGTGTTCGCTACTCCGGCCAGCATTCATCAGACGTCCCCGGGTTGCTTCGTTCTTATGTCGATTTTAGGAGGGATTTGAATCATCAATGCAGTAAAGCTTGTGAGAGGCTCTTAACCCGTATTTTGTGTTACGCCTACCGTGAGCAGCTGAGAAAGCTATCTTGGTGATCGAACATGACTAATGCTGGTTTTTACCTTCTGGCCGTGAAACTTTTTATGGAATTTTCCAAAAATGGAAATGAACTCCAAAAGTACAGCACTCTTTTGTTAAATAAAGTCGCGTGGTCGTGGTTCCATTAGCACCATATTCATCAGATATAGTGCCTCATTAAACTTGAATATTAGCGAAACCATGTTTATAATGTTTTATTAATTGTTAAGTGGAATCAGAAAGAGCACTGTTATTGAAGTTGAAACTTCTGCAAGCGATAAACTGCAGAAGCAAATTCGAAATAACCACACAAGTACTTCTGAAAGAATATAAAACTTGAGGACAGTGCAAAATAAAAAGGAAATCGCGTTCATTTTTGTTAGAGGTTTTCAGGTTTATGTTTCGTTTTCCCAATGGCACGCAAATGTCAGGGAAGAAATAAAAAAATAATCTTGTATGCATATCTCGTATATTTGTTTGAAGTTAAGAGTTTTCATTGGACTTTTGCAGTAGTTTGAACAAAATCATGAAAATGATGCTCATTTTACGATGTAAATTTCACTTTGTCCATGAAAAAGTTGCGTTCATTGTGATATTTTTTGTTAAAAAATCTTACCATAAGTATCAAGTATTTGAGTCTTAATTACGAGGGTCATCCGGAAAGTAGTACCCGTTCGTGAAATAAAGACACAAAAGTAAATATTAACAAACATAAAAAATTTTATTTGAAAGAGGATACTTTAAACTACTTCTCAACATAATCTCCAAGCAAATTAAGGCATTTGTCATAACGTGTGACAAGTTTCTGTATTCCTGCTGCATAGTCCTTCGCCGCCAGCTCATTGAGATACAGGGTCACTCCTTCTTTAAGTTCTTCATCGCTGTCAAATCTTTTTCCTGCCAAAAAGTGCTCACAGATGTCATCAATTGTGACGCGCCGATCGTTCCTCACGAATTCGTCAACTGAGCTCACCAGTTGGTCTGTAATGACAGACGGTCTCCCCGAACGCTCATCGTCGTGTGTGTTCCCCCTCCCCATGTTGAAGTTGCGACACCACCGCCGAACAGACGACTCGTCCATTACATTGTCTCCATACACCTCCTTTAATTGGCGATGAATATCACATGGGCGAACGTTTCTTGCATTGAGGAATTTAATCACTGCCCTCACTTCACAACTGGCGGCGTTCTCAATTTTTTTAAACATTGTAAACAATCACAGAAACAACACAGGCAATGCTAGCGTCACGCAACTTGGCTCAGAGAAGGCAGACAAGCCACTGAAGCTATCTGACCTCGTCCAGCGGCTACTCGCGTCGTCAGCACTTCATGCGGCACGAACGGGTACTACTTTCCGGATGACCCTCGTACTTTTTCGAAACAATTCTTGGCAACAAAGCTACTTCGTTTCTGATTTCTTTGCCAATGTTAATATGTATAGATCATTTCGTTGTCGATTTTAATGAGCTATTTGAATGCAGCCGAAGGGTCATTCTGAACGATTCAATCGTGTTTTTTACTGCGAATTATTGTGAAAATGAAGTTTTATTAACGCTTCCGTATTTCGAGTCTGTAGTCCGCATCGGTAATTCATTTAACCAACACATGAGAGCATCACTATTTAAGCCGTGCAAGTAGATTTTTCCTCATTTTTATTGATTTTGGCACTTAAATATTACAACATATCGAACCGCTCCTGTTTTGTGTAATTATCTCCGTAAATGGAGTTAACTCGCGAAAGAAAATATCTAATGTAATATTCAGGGAAACAGAGGGGAATACTCACGTATTCATGGGTTCTGTGTTGATGGCCGTCAAACTGCCCAGTGTGTCTTTTACGCTTTCGTAGATGCTTGGAATTTTAATGAGTGCCTCACTTGGTAGTCGTTAGCCATTTACGAGGGTTCAAGTGTTTCTGTGCCTGGTGCCAAGCATCTTCAGTGATGAACGCTGGCATAATGCTCGAATTGAAAGCGGTTGATCTTCGTACATCGCCGGAGAAATTTGCATCCGTTTAGGCGTGACGTCGTCGGCGGCATCTTTGAGTTTCCTAAAAGGGAGAGAAAAATGCTGAAATTTGCTGCTTCAGCCACCATTTCCGCCTGATATCTCATTTTAATCTCGGTGAAATGCAAGCAAGACTCTCCTGCGTCGTGTGTTGATTTTTAGCTCACTATTGATTTTCCTTTGATAAACCTCGGATCTTTTTTATTTCGCCAAATAGACTCAGCGAGCGGCTTCGAGTTTATAAATGTATGAGCTACGACGCCGTTGAGTTCGCTCTCCCAGTGGGCGAAAAGCAGGAAGTGGCTCTGGGTGTTGGGAAGCGCCTAGTTGTAACTCTCTGCGTTTACGAAGGTTTATTCCTCTGGGCTCCCCAAGTTTTCATAACTAAAGAGTTTGGAGACCGTTTTAATGTTCCTTTGAGATCACTTCGGTAATCATCTGGCAGTTTGAGGCATACTAATACTAAAAAGATAGCATGGCGTTTTGAAAAAATCGGCCGCGAAGGGCGTATCCCGGGAGCCTCTCTCTCGTGGGCGGTGAATTCGACGTTTCCTCGTTCGCATTCCCCCTTCCCTTCCAACGTCGGAAGTTCGAAATTTGATTCTCTTGCGCCGCGCCTGAAGACATCAACACCAATGCCACATAATGAAGAAGAATGGATAGGTGATCCTCGGTTCGACCCGAGAGATGTATGGATTTGTGAGGCATTTACGTAAACGGTAGGAGTGGTTCAGTGACTTTTTAACTTGGTAAATTACTCTTAGGTAATTATAAAATTATGATTTCAGGTTTAGTTTTCTTTGGTCTCATGCTGACGTTAAAATAATACAGTTTGTGGATATCGCGGACATTTCTATATGGAACGAACGGTTATTAGCGCACAGGGGACATCTTCGGGTACATATTTTTGTACAAAACGTGAAGGTTTATGCATATGCTAAACACAGAGGAGAGGGGTGATGGGGTATCTTCCCCTTCACCATCCTCTCTTTTCCTGAGTTTCGCATATATTATGCCTCGATGTTATGTAGACTATTTGTTCTCTTGAAGATAATACATAACTGTTGAAACCTTCCGTAACGTATCCATTTTTTCGTGGTATCCACCAAGTTTTTATTTTATCTCAGATACAGATCCTGTTGTTGCACAGGTATTTTACTTTAAATACAGTTGTCCTGAATTTAAAGATTTAGTGCTTTTGTACAAAAGCTTTAATTCGTATCTTAAGGCTTTTAATCCGTTAGATATACTTCTTTAAACGCACTACTGTAGACTTACTACCATTCGAAGCGTTTATCATTTAAATGAAGTTTGAGGTGGACATTATGGAGTTTATCATGAAAGCAATATTGTGCATGGTTCTGTAACCTGGTCTTTGATGAAAGAGGATGGGCGTTATATTGTAGGGTTCTGAAACGTGGGCGTGGAGAAAAATGGTGAAGGTAAGTTTTGGCGTAGACCATCGGACAAGGTTTTAAAAATGGTGACAGAAGAGAGGAAGTTTCTAGGTTAAATGCGAACAAGGCGGAAAGAAATGGGTGTAGGAAATACTGAGAAGTAGTGGGATGTTGAAGGCCATTGTAGAAGGGAGAATGTTGGATAATATGTTAGAGGAAGGAATAATTTAGGATTTTTAGACAGCATGAAGGAAGGTGAAAATTCGAAGAATTATAGAAGGACATAATGTAGGGTAAACGTGGAAGTTTACAAGATATTTAGAACATTAGAGTGTTTGAGTGCAAAAGCTCTCCCTTATTAAGTTGTATAGGCTAAGTTTAAGTTAAGATACCTTAAGTTTGCGTTTCTGATTCCGCAGAACTTATAACATTCTATTGGTTGGTGTTATGGCTCCTATTAATGTAATTAAATTAAAAATATCATTTTGAAATGTGTATTATTTCGAGTGATCATTGGAAGGCGAAGTTGGGTATCACGATGAAAATCAGGGGCCTTGACACTAAGTTCACTATTTTATTATTAATATTTTAATCAACTCGCTGCTGCTTCAAATAGTCAAAAAAAATATGGATTAATTTTTAATAACCTGTGGAGATTATGTGCGTTTCTGATTCCGCAGAACCAATAAAATTTTATTGGTCGGTGTTTTGGCTCTTATTGATGCAATCAAATTTAAAATGTCAGTATGAAATGTGTATTATTTAGTGTTCATTGGAAGGCGAAGTTGGGTATCACGATGAAACTCGGCCGAATTACAAATGGCTCCGGATGTACTCAGTAGGGTGAATAAATTAAAAAGTAACTGGCGACATAACCCAATAGTGAGTATTTTGTTTAATTTTTTCCCGTAGCTTCTTCGATTCTTTTTTTCAAAGATAATATTACTTTTTTCAAGGAAAATATAGACGGTATTCCTATTACCCTATTGGCTGCTGCGTGGCTTATTAAATCAATGAGTTTAACTTTATGGAAAAGTGGAATTTTTTAGCAACCCATAAAGGCACTAGGTGAGTTCTAGGTTAAACCTCTCAAGTATTAATTATCACATTTAAGAATTGAACTAAGTACTCCCCAATTATGGTGCATGTGAGGTGTTTGCTTGCAGTCGCTTTCCAAGACAGACCTTTGTTGAAATTTCCAAATATAAGTTAATGGCGGTCTTCAAGAAATGGTGCGCGGCTCCCTCAGAAAATCTAAAGTATAGATCTGAGAGTGTTTAAATTCCAGGGAGATTGTTATTCGAAAAAGTATTGATGTACACATTAAAAGTGCAAAGAGAAACATATAAAATATGCCCCTGGGAGTTACTCAATGAACCATAAGAGTACTTAAGCTGGGGGAAAAATACTCAATGACGCATGAAAGTAATTTATGTAAAATTGGATTAAACAACTTTTTATCTATTCCGAGAAGAAAAATTTGCTTGGCATTGACCAGTTTCAACTTACGTCTTGTTTTCAGTGAGCGTAGGCATGATGACGACGGGAAACTCGAAACTGAAAGACCGCGTTGTGAGGAATGAATTGCTTCCCTGTGGAAATGAATAAACATTCATTTAAACCAGACATAAGCTAGAGGCAAGACCTTTAATAGAATGGAAATGAAAAAAATGCTATTCCATGTGTTCAAATGATCAAAGCTTTTCTAAATGGCGGGTTTAATTAGCCAAATCAGGATTATGAAGTGTTTCAGCTTGGTTTAGCTGGAGAACTTTGCGCAGTACGGCATTTGCGCAGTAGGTCATTTAAATGGATTTTCCCGGCCTATCACAGCTTTCTTAGGAACTAATTGTTAGCTTTTGACTCGGATTTATGCTCTAATTTGTCTTCGTGGGGTAGAGGTTTGGAATTAGTCGTCATCAATTTGGTGACAACCCAGATTTATTGCCCCGGTGGTGCAAAGAAAATTGTTTTAAAGCTGGCTAACTTGTAGACTCGTCGTCGTTGTTAAATGTGTGAAGGAAAAGAATGGCGTCACTACGTCTTGCTGCCATCAAGCAAATGATTGTGGTTCTTCGAGATGATTATTCCCTGCTTTGAAAGAGGTGGAAAGTCAACTCTTAAAATTTTATTTTCCTACTAGGAAACCAGTCGTAACAATTTCTTTCCTTCGGATTTGTATTCTCGCTCTCTTCTTTACTCCATGGGGGCTTATTTCACATGCCAATGCTGGATTGATTAGAGTACTCTTTTCTCGGTAATGTAGGGTGGCATTCCCGGTGATTTCTCATGAGTTTTTAGCAGGTATTGCGACCGCGTCGTTGTTCATTTGCTCAGTCAGCGTTAAAGTTGGTTTTATCTATTTTACCCATGCACTGCGATTGAGATCTAATATGCAGAGTTTTGTTCTTTACATTTTGTGTGAATGGCGTCCATTGTTGTCAATCTCTCTTCTCTCGCCCTTTAAGAAGCACACCATTCTTCGTGAAGAAATTCTGCATCGAATGCCATTCCTTTGATACCAACCAACAAAAGGTTCCGTAATAAACGCTCGGGAGCTCGTTTCTTAAAGCTTAACGCTAGCCTTCAGGGCATCTAAATACAATATTATTCATAGTAGAGGAATTTCTAAACCACATATTGCGCGAAATGTAAATGCGAAGAGTCTAGGAAGAATCTCGAGTGCTTAAAATGCTCTGATTGAGCGGCTAAAGATATTTGTAAAATTGAAACTTGGCTTTAAGAGACGAGTCCATTGTTTTCCTGCGCCTAAAGCCATCTAGTCTAAAGAAGATACACTCTAGACGTAAAATAATGCGACGTATATAGAATACACGTGATCTCACATCAGTCAATATGACTTGAGTCTGATTCTGACTGATATGACCTGAGTCTGAGTCAATATGAGTGTCTGTCCCTATTTCGTGGGATGTTTCACGATCGTCTGTTTTGTAGAAAACGAAATATGAATCTCGTAGGTGTTTCGGACTTACTCAAAATGGAGCTACCGCGTTCGATTTTGAAATCCGTGAAATATTTGTCAGTTGGCGCCGGGTGAACATTTGGGTCGCTTGTCGTCGGGTCTCACAAATCACCCCGTGGCATCCCATGGTGCTCCCCATTTTGACGTAGGGTGCCGGGCGTTGCTTCGGTTTCACAACAGCGGTGCGTGCCGGACAGGGCCTTGGTCTTTCCTCACCCACTGTGGTGGCCGTCGCCGCCTGCCTTCCTGTCGTGCCCCGCGGCATCCCATCCTCCACCACGCCTCCGACCCTGCGGCGAAGAGTTGGTCTCCTCGCACCCACTCGCGTGTCCAGCTTCCGTCAAGACGGAGGAGGGTCGTTTCTCTTGAGCCGCGCCCCACCAACCTCCTCCCCGCACCGCATGTTCCCCTCAGAACTTCCGCTCGACACTTCGAGAGTTATGGCACTTAACGCTCGGTCAATCGAGCTCTTACCTCGTCGTTCTTGACAATTCAATGCTCTCGCACTACCGAGTCGCAGATGATATAAATGATAGCTAACTTCTTGTTATGATAGTTATGTTTGTTTCCAGTAGGCGTTCATGAACAATGACTCTATCGTAGAAAAAGAAAGGAGCTATTTTGACGCATCGAAAATAAGCATTATTAAAAAAAAGCAATAAGACATACGCGATGATAATTGATAAGTTGTGTCTTCCTCCGAAATATTCAATGATTGTTATTAGTTATATTCTTTCGGAATATAGAATACCTAATAATCCACGTAAGATTTTATGTTATTGATCAGTTGAGATTCGTCATCACAATAAGTTATCAGATGATGGGTATAGGTTATACAAATATGAAGATTGGTCTGTAACGACTCTCCAAGCCAATTTTTACCTGCCAAATGTCTCATCAATTAATAAAAAAATACTTGGTGGTCATACAGGTATTTATCTTTTTCAAAAACCTACCTTAACCGGTAGATTACCTAATAATAAAAATAATCCTCTGTGCATGCACGACTTGATTCGAGGTTCCGTAGCTTATTAATCTGATTTGAATTCAGTATTACGTGAAAGAGGGCAAGTTTGTCTTTGAAGGAATTTTTGGCCTTAGTAAATCGGGATATTTGGATCGACTTAAGGAAATTTTTACGTTAAAAAGAATCCAATAAATCAATCATACGAGTAAAGGTCAGAAAGTTTTGAAAATCTGAATGAAAAACTATTTTCACCTTCACCCGCTTCCCATTCACCTTTTTGGATTATATTCAGTCTTAATGGTAACAGTCGAGTCTCTTTGCGGACTGTGGAGCCCTGTTAATCACTACTGTCTTTTCGAAGGACATGGCCACATATCGTAAAACATTTACTGAATGACAAGGAATAAGCTCGTCAAATGGTTAACATATTCGCGGTCCGTATAAGTTAGGAAATAACTTGTTGGGATTTTTCCCTGCGTCATTGTTCATTATTAGCCCAACTTTTTACCTCCAATTCCAGAGGTACCTTCCGGATCTCACACCGGAAGAACCACGGAAGTGAGTTCTGTAACCAATATTGATGAAGAGCTCGCTCACAGTTGTTCGCTTAGAGTTGTTATGGTCTGCATTCCAACATCACCAGATATGGATTAACACTTCTAAACTGAGTTTTATTGACTAAAAATTTTATGAACTGCGTCTTACATTGTGGTTCTACTGTAATTTGCCCATAAAAGGGGCTTGGTATTTAACATGGGTTGTTATAGACGGCGTTGATGTCTTCAGAAAAAACATTTAAATTACGTGTTCACTTAACACCTCAATGCAAGTTTGTTATTACTGTTATTATGTAGTACCCTGCAGGCCATCGCTAGGGTGTGTGGTAGGGGATGATTACAAAGCAGACTACTTTTGACACATAATACTATTCCCTCCTAGCGCAGTCGGGCAATGATATTCTGATCCCTTATATTTCCTTGGAAAACGACATTTGAAATCTATTTGTTCTATACCACATCTCTCTAATTTTATTCACAAAATCTCTTCTACCTTAGTACGATGAGGCCAATAATTCATATTCAGCATCAACACAAAGAAACATCCAATTTTTGCAAGAAGTTTAATTGGTAATTTAATTCCGTGATTGATAATCAACTCTAATAATTGTTATTCACCACTCAGGTGATCATAACAACGTTTTACAAATCTAGCTCGTCTACGCTGCGTACGATCTCATTCGGCAATCAATTCAACTTCGTGAGGAATCCATATACTAGCAGTATATTTTAAATTAGGTCTAACTAGCGAAATATAACATTTCTCGTTAACCTTTGCATCACATGTCCCCAATACTCTTCTAATAAATCCTAATTTTTTGTTAGCTTGTCCACATAATCCTCGAATATGAGTATAAGTTTGAAATTACACTACCAATGTATTTTATAAGTAATATTTGATTAACCTATGTGAATTTTTGGTTAGTGGCATTATGAACGTACTGCTGTCATTTTTATTAATTTTAAATTGGTTTTAATTAAAATGCACCCGAACGAAATGCCAATGGAGAGGGTGTCTACGTTTATATTCTGGGACTTGACGTGGTACCTCATCAATGAGCGGAAACATTTCTTCTGTGTGTTTCTTGTCATTATGGAACAGTTCCACCATATCAGGTTCAATAACAAAATACATAATGTGAACGAACTTCCACTTTGTCTCACCGACCCCAGACCAACCGGACGCTCTCCACTCTCGTTTCACCTGGTGGTCATGAATACCCTTTCCTCGTGTTGGGGCGGTTTTTGCGCAGCCGTTTGCTTTTGAGTTGAAAATCTCTCTCTCTCTCTCTCTCCCTATTCCTCTCCTTCCGCTGGAACATCTCGTCACGTCCCTATTGATAAGTGGTGATGACACTCGGTCACCGATGCGACGGGGGCGTGGTTTGAAATGACCGTGAGAGAACTCTCTCAAGGCGACCACCTGGAGGTGGGGCATGGAAACTGTCGGCTCCTTGGTGCGCTCACGTGGAGACAAAGGGTCCTGATTGTTTTCCTTCGCCACAGAACTCGCTTCTTCTCCGTCTTTTGATTAACGATAGGCATTCACATTATGCTTCACTTCGTCGTCGAACTGGTTTTTCACGAATCATTTAACATTCCTCGACGGAACCGACTCTCTTGGTGTTGTTTTTTCATCTACCATGCGCAGGTGGAGACTGTGGCAGAAAAAAATCTTATGAACGCATTTGTGATTCCGTTAATCTGTACTTCTGTTCATTCATGACCTGTTGTTGAATATGGTCAGAAGTCATTCTTTTCATTTTACGAGAGGCATGCTTACTAACTCGTCGTGGTGTCACAATCAGTGGAGCACTCGTCTTTCTAAGGAAGAATTCCTTCTTATCTGACCCCCACAAACCGTCATGAGAGCGTGTGTCAGTGGGTGAGAGGACGCTAGTATCAGTGGTAAAACAGTCACCAAATACCTGTCCTAGCCATTAGGGTATGTGTGAGTATTATCGTTGCCAATTGAAGAATGTTTAACTATTTAAATGATGAAATCGTTTAAATGATGAAACCAAAAAGCAATTGATGTTTCACGATTAGTTCGAAGGAAAAGGATTCCTTATATCGTTATGTTCACCATTCAATTTCCCTTTAACTTTTCTTTTTGGTCACGCCTATTGGTATGTTGCGGGGATAATATTCATCCCTCTTTATCAGTGGTCAGCGTTCAACTGGAATGCTTTAAACACGTATTTATGTAATGTATTAAGCCATGCATGTAATCGTCCAACGGCCAGTGGCCTCCAGGTGAGATTATCCATCATAGCCGAGTGCGTAATATCTCCGGACGCATACAGCCAAGCCGTGTAATTTTCTGGCTACTGTAAGTATCTTGGAAACCGTGGGCGGTATTGCAAAAGTGCTAACCGTCATGCTGTGGATGCGTCTGATTCACCTTCCGAATGGCTTAGTGAAAGGTGAGCTCTCCCTAACACATGAAATCATATTTATGTCGTTATTGTGATGTGTGGTCTATTCACCAAATGAATAGTTGGTAATTATGACGAAAAGTAAAAAGGTCGAATTCATTTTATATTATTAAGGCCATATATATTATGATGTTGCGTCCACCAGAGAAATTTCTAATTAGGTTTTGGAACTAAATTTTGTTTTTGCTAAAATTTCTTATAATAATAAAGTGCAAGTAGGTACCTACTATTATTAAAGGCTTACTATGTGAGTTTATTGAAAAGGATTAGACTCGCGGTGGAATATTGACGGATTTTCCATTGGTGAGGGTATCAGCTGC
Organism: Hetaerina titia; assembly: GCA_037158775.1. Taxonomy (NCBI): domain Eukaryota; kingdom Metazoa; phylum Arthropoda; class Insecta; order Odonata; family Calopterygidae; genus Hetaerina; species Hetaerina titia. The sequence continues at coordinate 70,263,286 of CM073771.1, forward strand.
CTTGGTGATTAGGGTAGCGGTGATGTTGGCTGACCTCCTGAACCGGTGGAAAACCCACGAAGACGTTACCGCAAGCCTTCGCTGGGAAAGCAGTATATCTTACAGGATAAGAGCTCATTGTCTTAAAAATGGCAGGAATTTATAAGCCTTTAGAAAGGTACGGGGCACACAAATTTACTTTTGAGACGGAAGGAGTTACTAAAACCCCAAATTATTGCGAAAAACTAAATCATATGATACGCAGGTTGTGTTACTATTAGATTCAAGTACTCGTATTTTGCTCGCAAAATTCGCAATGAATAAATTAGGTCAACAAAGCCAAAGTAGAACTTGCATATGCTAAAATTCGTGTTTGATAATTAGCTGCTACATTATCACGCATCTTAGACCCGATTTATTGCCTTTCTGTCTATTTAGCCCGAACTTCAGTTTTACGATTTAATCACTTATTCTTTACCTTGAATCAGTTACTTATCTAATGGGCTAATTAACCCATACCATTCGTAATTTTTGTATTATTCTTGTGTATTCAACCTTTGGTATTTTACATCTATAGTTGTATTACGTTTTAATTGAAGCTAATATGTAATTATAGATTCCTCACGGTGGCAAGGGGGTTAGATAGAGGAGAGATGAGGTCTCTGTCTCGTTCCAAGGTAAATACATCCGTCTATCTTTTCAATCAACATATATCAATCGAACAAATGTGTTTGGCAAATGTTTCAAAATTTTGCTTAGTGTCACTCATGTTTGCTTAGTAAATAATAATATAATTCGATTATTTGTATTGTTTATATCTGGCATCCTCCTTAAAGTTTTTAACTGCCGGTAACATCTTCATATCCATAGCTGTGGCTCACAAGGCGTGATTTCAATATTATTGCAGACAGAGACAGCTAAATAGCTAAAAGTGGTGTGTTTATTTCCTTGGAAGAAGACTATCAAAGTTCGTAATTCATTACACTAAGGGATCAGTTGAATCACGAATTATTTCCTTCATCATTTACTAGTGTTATATGTATCGAAACTAACTCGAAATTCTGTTACTAAGATGAAACTGAGTTATCATTGGTGTATTTACAAGTATTCATCCAAGGCAAGACGCTAAACATCTTTCTATTGATTTTTACCTATACTTTCAATTTCGTCTCCTTGTTGTCCTTCGTGGTTTTAATTTGTTTCGACTGCGAATAAGGGCTACGATTGCCGTAAAAACTCTTCTGGACGCTGATTTTTCGAAACTGATTATCCTTTAGAACGCAGTTGCTAAAAAAAAACTTATTTCAGATTTCCAAGACATTTCTATGATGACATTTTCAATGAATCATAATCGTATTTCAATGTTGCACTAGTTATTATCTCTTACGCGATAAACTGGAAAAATTACCCGCGTTATAAGATACTTAGTTAAAAAACTTAGCTTTTTAGTCTTATATGCATTTATTTTAATCAACATGAAGGTCGAACCCGGTCATTTAAAATTTTTATTGATAAGGATATCTCGAGGATTTTTTTCCTTTCTTTATCGATGAAGGCTTCAAGAAAGTAATTGATATGTGAGCTTTGCAATATGTTTATAGTCGTTGACGAACCAAAAGCTTTTAATGCTACCCTTCGATCTATCAGTACTACACATTTTAACCCATATGTAACCACATTTGATCTTGTGATACGCAGACAGTCATATAAGATAATTGATGGTCGGCCACTTACGTACAACTGATGCGGGTATAGTGATAGCCGAAATCGAAGTCGCAATGGGATACTGCTTATTTTCTTGACATGGATATCGTGTGTTGTGGTCGTTCTTTTAAGTTGAGTGATTGGGGTCGGGGATATCGTTCGCGAATCGGGGTGATTGGCTCTCTAGGGATAAATATTGGACGTCGTGCGTCCGGTCTGATCGACGTGAACGGCACGCTTTCGGAACAGTCGCCCAGGGCCCAACCACCGCTCCCCTTTTACCATTCAGATTGAACGCGTTCCCTTTGTGCTAAATGGGATTGCAGCAGACTTTTCTTAAGTCTCGGCCGGCTTATACCCTTCCATCACCGTTCGTTGCATCAATGTGCAAATCAGCTGCAGGAGACTCGCAGGCTCGCTTTAATCCATCCCGACACACCTCCTTATCAACCCGCGACCCCTCTGCCCTTCCCCCCGCTGTTCCTTCAGGAAAGAAGTAAGGGAGGTTTAAACGGTGGGGGTGAGGCTGTGGTGGTTCCATTGAAATGGCGTTCTCCTTTTTAGTATCGACCACCGCTTTGCTTTCCCGCTTACCGCGGTGACTCACGCTGCCTACTCCCCACCTCTCTCACTTCTAACCTCCGCCTCCACTCTTCATTATTCCTGTACTCTTCTCCACGTCCCCATATCCACTCAAGTCCCTCCCCTCATCAGGTTCTGACCTCCCATCATCATTGTTTGGGTAGGCCGCAAGAACATCAAGAGAAAACGTAAAGAAAATAACTGGAGCATGCCTTGTTTCGTGGCTTCCTCATCGAAGGAATTGTGTACAAATAATTGAGAGAATACAAAAGAGATTTTTACTTTGAATGTTTTTACACAAAAATAATTATCCAATGTCTCAAAAATACGTAAGTTATGAAAATGGCTGTGAACTGTGAATGATGCATTTTTAGGTTCTCAGCGGTATTATGGAAATATTTCGCACACTATTGTACTTCTTTGCCGGGAATAATTTGTTCAAAGAATCGCTGTCATTGGAATAGCATGTCTGCTCCTAATTTACACACTGCCTTATTTTAGCGTGCCGAATAAACTAAAAGTTTTGTTCATGCCCAAGAGAAAAGAAATGCGTTAGCAGTGCAAAAATCATTTCCTCCGGCTGAGATGTGACGATTCATTTTTTCGCTACAAATCTCTTTTTAGTAGCCGTCTTGACTGCGTGATTTACTGTTCTCGTGGTTTTAAGTCTGAAGAGAGCGAAGAAAATTTGTTATTGACAGCCTTTTCTTCTTTAAAATTCCCTGCTGTTTCGAATCCTGTTTTAGGAAGAAGGAATATGTTTCACTCTTCAGAAATTAAATATTTAATGCCGTGATTCCTTAGTTATCATCTAGAGCCATCTTAAGGGGCGTGTCCCTGTCCAATCATCAATTAGCTCACCTCTTGCTTAGAAATTCATTAATCATTAATTTACGATGGTTTCATATGCTGTGTGTACTTATCATTTGCTTTCAAATATGTTGAACGGTAAATTTATTCTGAATCCTAATAGTATTTAAACGTCAATCAATATTATAGAACATTTGATCAGATAGTAAAAATGGAGATGGGCGTATATTCTTTCGCCTTGTGAGGTTGTTCCTTGGATATCTTCCGACTTGAAGTGCTCATGATTGGCGGAAGTGAAATATTTACTCATTGTTATGAAGATTGCGATTCATTATTACCCTTGTTCCATGACCTCTGCTAATATTTTGTGTATTCCATTTTGAATGAATTTAAGATCCAATTGAAACAATCGGTTGACTGTCGTAATTGTACTCAAGAGAATTCACTGTAGCAATCTTGTCTATATCCGTTACTTTTGTACATTTTGAATTATATGAAATATTGCGCAGTGCAAGTTCTCCTCGAAGCCGCTAGTGAAGTCACTTGCTATAATATATATTGATATTCATCTTTTCGAAGCTGCATGTAATTCAAATTATTATATATCTACTTCAAATGTGAGCAATTATATGCATCTATCACGATCAGTATTCATCAATCTTGAGATTGGCTTGAAGCAGCTCTGCACTGAAGCCTACCTATCTGTTAATCTCTCCATCTGTTCTTCTTTCTTCGCTCTCATGTTTTCGTGTACTTTTTTCTCATCCAGGGTTCTTCCTTGAGAGTACTTCCCGTTTCATTTTGAATACTACCGTTTCTTTGGCTCAAAATATTCCCGACGTCGAAAAAAAGAAGCAAAAAAATGTATCTTTCCGTCAAATTTTGTATACATGTTTTTAAACTTTAGTGATAATGAATTTCCACAAAGAAAAAAAACTGAAAACTGAAAATGCCTGAAAACATCAAAAATATTCCCGACATGTGTGTCCGCTTGGGTTTCCATCGTTTTCCTTAGGCTCATTTGTACATAAGACGTCATTGCTCACCCGATCCGGCTATTCGATCTTCGTCATTATTCTGCTCTAGCACAACATTTGCATGGGTACCAGTTTTCTTTTCTCTGCAGCTACCACCGGCTAAACTTTATATCCATAGAGTACTGTGCTCCAATTGGATGTCTTCTAGCTACATAAGGAAAATTTCCACTCATTTTACCGTTTAAAAGATGCTGAAGGAATGAATCATCTCGAGGCTATTTTCGCAAATAATATAAGAATACATTTCTACCCTGGAGTCAGTAAAAGCATAAGACAAAGTGGACTAAGTGTATTAAAAATCCTTGTTTTTTTCCTTGTCATTTAAAATTTTTTTTCTTCATTTTCATCATACTCATTTTAAAAATACTTTTTTTCGCGATAATTTTCATAATATAGGAAAGAGTACTTGGTTCGTGAGGAGAATATTTAAGAAGTTAATTAAAATTTTTGTGAAAAAAATGGTGACGATCGTTTCTGTTTGCTAGGGACGTAGAAAAATAGTACCATCGGTGAAGAATGTTAGCCATCAGAAGGGAATTATTGAAAGGGTTTTTTCATTCAATTTATCTAAACTTTGTTCTAAAATCTAGTCCCCCGAGCCGAGATATTTAGAGTACGGAAGAGTTTTGAAGGAAATTATTCGTCTTAATCGGTTTCTTCGACCACGCTGATTGCTGTTTTCTCTTGAAGCAAGACGTCCTCTTCCGTTGTGAATCCCAAGGATCATAAATGAACTCCATCATCTATTACGAATTACGATCCACACAATAGCACTAGTCATCGTGATTGTGGCGAGGCAGCACAATTCACGAAGATGAACTGATAGTCATTCGTGCGCATATCGGTGCGTGACTGTGCTGGAGTTATTGTGAGGAAACTTCTCTCATTTAATGTCAAAGGAATAGTAGCTCCTACTCTAATCTGACCGAAATACGGAGGATTCCATGAAGGATTTAAAGTAGCTTAAGAAAAGAGGCCTTTTTTGTGAGATTAGATAGTCTATAATCTGAGGTAGTTCGAATTGGGAAAATATGGAGCTGGAAAATTACAAGTGATGAATTTCCCGATGGGCTATTTGAGCTCAACGGTAATATCATTGCTCTATCATAATATCATACAGCTCTACGGTAAAGTAGCATTGTAGTAACTACTAAGAAATTATAATTCAATGTTGAGGTATTGGGGCCCTAGTCGAATCTTGATTGGCTTTGTAAATTTCATCATTATTCTCCCTATGGTTATGGTGAATCCCATAAAGCTTGGCTGGTTAATTGTTGGTTGTATTTCCAAGACATTAATCACTCATCTGCGGCGAGGCCCATTGTGCCGCAACTTCCAACATGTAATTTTTCCAATCCGTACACATCTTAACTTTCGACGAAACGTGGGATTGCGTGCTCGCATTTATGCTTGCCTCTATAAGGGATTACTTAGTGTGCTCACAGCATTGCTATACTCACTTTCGTATGACTGGGCAGGGTGCCAGTTACTCGAACAAGAATCTTTGAAGATGGCTTTATCATTTTCACGATACATTTTTTTAATCACAATCGATTCATTTTTGCAATAAGTGTATTCGGAATCAGGTTTGTAAATGTAAATGATATTACTGGTAAATGAAAGCCCATTTTGTAATAAAAAAATGATTCGTTATGCCATGCAAAGACAAAGTAAATGCATTTTAAATATAATATTTACTCAAGGAAATCATTATCGTTATCGTTTTAAAACATCCTGAGCCTGGTGTCTGTGAATTAAGAAATAACAATTACAGATCCGATATTGTCAATATAAAGGTAATTAAACTGTAAGAAATGCACGGAAAGTACGCTATCCAACACTCCATCTCCGTGATAAAAATGGCTTAATTTTAGGAATGCGTTAAATTTACAAATTGTTACCCAAAGAACCATTTATGGCGAGACACCGAGGTTGTATAATTTAATGAGATATTCCGTGAACGCCTTTAAGCGACCGCCATATGACGTTGAGAATTTCTTTCCGAAATCTTCCTTGTATCCAAGCAGTAAATATGTTAAATTCCATTTAATCCATTGGCCACATTATTACCTTTATGCTCAAACGTATTTATTGAAATTGTATCACTGAATTAATGCCTTGTTGCCATTGTAATTTTTTACTTCCTACTAACACACTGGAGATTTGTCTTTGAATGCATTATTCGCATAATTGACAACAAAATATCAATCAAGTGCAATAGGTCTTCTCTCGTTTAGAGCCCCGCTTCGATTCCCAGTGGTATCCGGTTTATCAGTGGTGTTAGGGTCCTAATTATGCCTCATAACAACAGCTCGAGCGCAGTGCGGTGTCCATTACATGCAATATTTCACGGTACTCGTATTTTGGAGTATTTTATTGAAGGAAGTCCGATGCCAATGCCGATTTACTATTTCCACTCTCCTTCATCTTAAATTTCAAAACGACCGTGTTAACAGTCATGTTCTTGCAATGTTCACGGAAACACGTCAGCGGCCGCACGCTTCTTGTGACAAATCCTGCCGTCATTACCCTCAAACTGCTCCAATTAATCAAGATATTAATGCGTCTCATTTCATCAGAACGCGTCGGAAGGGAATTAACGTCGTCATCGCACGTAACCTCTCTTTTTTTTTCTCTCTCTCTCGTTTCTCCACCTAGCGACCGAGTTCGATGAAGTGCTTCCTTTCGCGGCGTCGGCGCATGGCCACTTTGAAGTAATGAATGATTCTCGCCGAGGGCTGTGAACGCGCAAACGCTGACGGGGTGGCGTGGGTCGGTCGTGTCGGAGGAATCCGAGCGAAATGCACGGCGCGCTTGCTCACCTGGCTCGTCCGTCGGTCTTGTCAGCCGTGTACCGCCGCCCGTCTTCTCAAACCTTGAAGCGGTGATTCACGTCGTAGCGTCCGTCAATCACCAAGTCCTGACCCTGCCCTCCTCCCGCTCATCATCAACTCCGCGTCCCCCGGCGTATCTCTTCCTTTACATCAAGACACCCACGTGCCCATTCGGATTTTCCTTCGCCCGGGCCTCCTTAACGCAATGATTGATGAGTGGACCACCTACTCGCTTTATATGGCTCCAATAAAATTCCACTAATCAATCGATCTTCCCAAATTCGTAACTCATCCCCCACCCTCGTCCGTGACGGGGAGAGACCGTCTCCATATCAAGACCCGGCTTCCGCGAGTAATACCCCTCGTGTTTTCATTTCCGCCCTCTTTTGTTTTCGCTCCTCTTGTCTTTTATTTTCCCTCGTTAGCCTTTTGTCTTGCCGTTTCTCTTTCTCTCTCTCAATCTTGGGAGCTTCATTATATAAGCCGCGAGACCTCCCCAGGCGACGCCATCAATGGAATGGTTTCAGGAGGAGAGGGAAAAAAATAGCGAGTACGAAATCCGTGACCTTCCACCTACTCTTCTCCACCCCCGGGATTTCTTTCAAATCTCTTCCTTTAAGAGAGGAAGGGCGATAATTCTGCTGATGATAATAATAATAAACCTGCCGGTTGTTATTAATGGAAAAATGGCAATGTATTCATTGAGGATGGGTGGACGGATTGGAACGCGTCTCTTGTCGGAGGTCGGCGCTCCCTTAATTGGCCATGGGGATTATTTCCTTTTCATCTTGTTTCCCTTCGTCTTATGCCGTATGCCCGAGTGCTTGCGCAGTGGAAAGGAAGACCTGCCCAGTCTGCCATTCCGTATATACCGTGTGCACGCGAGTTAGCCGACCCCTCCCAGATGTCCACCCTCCGAGGACGCCTCGCTCCTTATTCTACGGCACCTGCTGCTACGTGCGCCTCGACGTGAGAGCGACGGTATTGCCTCAGGGGAAGGGCGGATCGCATTTTGGTGGTCTTGCCGGGCATTGTTGTGGGAGAATGATTATCGCTTGCAGTCGTGACCTTACTCGTAATGTTGTCAAGAAAGTGACAGAAAATCCCCGAAAATTCTTCATTCACGAAAGTGAGTAATACTAAATATGTAGATACTATTAATATCGTGGACAGCAATCCATATGACTGACGTAATACGTCATAACACTCTCCCAGCAGCTGTGAATGATTTCCTATACCTTAAACTTTGATAGTCAGGCAAACAGAGAATCTAATTTCCCATAAATTTTTTCCTTCGAAATTAATTTAAAAAGGCAGTGAATGTGATTTTGAATGTTCTTTTTAACGATAAGTTTGTTGAATTTGTGGTATCTCTGAATACTTCTTATAATTTCATTCAAAATCAGTGAAATATTGTTGTAAACATTCCATATAATACATTATTTTGGAAAAAATATTGACTATAAAACTTTTTAGAGAAAATTCAGTAGGCGTAGTATGTCATCAAAAAGTACTTTAAATCTGTTTTGAGCTAAAATGTAGTAAGTGAAAATTCAAAAAGAAACTTTCATACAAAATGTTTGGTCTTTTATGGTTATTCGAGTGCTTTGTCAATATTTTGATTACATACGTTTTGATCTTACACACGTGAAACGTTAGTTTTTACTTTTTAATATTTCTTTATCAAAATAACGGCTAAGAGTTCTTATATAATTCTGGAAAATTTTATAGGGTACCCTCTTTAATTATACCCTAGGGCAGGTAATGAATCTTTTGTCAACGTGTGCCAATGTTAATCGGCATTAAGGTAGAGAGCATCTTCCGTGTGCCAGGGAACGCCTCTTCCACCTCGTTAAAATATACTCGCTCATTACAACAGAGCAACGACCTTCGAATGGATGAAGAGATTGGCATGGAACAAGATTTCTCAGGGGACTGATGCTCACTTGGAATTTTTTCACTTATGATAATATTGTAGTACTGATCTCATGCACAAAGAGTGTCTCGAGAGAGGTCAAATTTATTCAGTTTCAAATTTGCAACGCTAAAAATATGTTAATATTTTCGTTTGAAAGGAATTAAGCTACTGACTAGTACTCGTTATCCCACAAAAAAACTTTTTTATATTGTCAAAAATGCATAGGGATTAATCAAAGTTGTATTGAATAAGAGAGAACTTTTCACACTGAGAAAAATCAAGTTGAAATAAATACAGATTGCTTCGCCAAAAGGAAATGATGTTTCCTCTTAGATTGTTACAGTTTAAAATGTTTACTCATTAACATATCTGAAAATGAGCAATGCTTTAGGAAACCTTGCGCTCTCCCTCCGTAGCTTGAATAGAGGAACTCTCCAATTCCCAAATTTGCCAATTTTCATCACCCCTAGGATTTACTTGCTTTTCGTGCCCAGCGTAATATCTCTTTTGTGAATCAACGATCCAAGACACATGAAGCAAGCAATAAAGAAGCAGGATAGTATAAATTCAGCTTTTAAGATAACTCCGGTTCCATTTGAAGTCGAAATGATCGTAACTCCCATTCGAAACTCTAATGGAAACTAATGCCTTTAAAATGAGGTCAGGTTATTCACGCGAGGAGTCGGAAAACATCTTTCCATCCGGCGCCGTTTCCGTAAAGTGACCGCTTAGCTCGCGCGAAAGAATCCACGTGATGATCTTTTATGGTCCCGGTTTGGATGGGGGATGAGTGGGCGTAATCGTTCCCATTGGCATCCCCTTTATCGCCGCCCAAGTCCCAGGGAACTCCTTCAGGTAATGCCGGGACGGCGTGCCGCCTGATCGCATTATGGCACCCCGTACTCGTCGGCCCTAATTCCGCCCGCCGTGCCGCCATGGGATGCACGCGCGACGGAAATAGCGGTGGTCCGGAAAGATCTCGTCGGGGAGATTATTCCACCGGAATTGGAACTGGCGCGCGGAAGGCCTGTATGGAGAAGGAAGAGAGGGGACATGGGTTATAAAGGCCAAGCCTTGCGTCTTCCCCCGGGCGTTGAAATCTCCAAAGATGGACACGACCCTCCTCCTCCTCTCCTTCACGTCTCTCCTCCCCCTTCGCCCCCTTCTAACGTGTTCACACCACGAGGCTCGGCACGGGGAGGGGAGAGATTGGGGCAGGGAGGGCAGACAAACCCTTAGCTTTTGCCCATTTCCGTTCAAGGTGACCGTTCTTTCGAAAGGGTGGGGAGAGGAAGGAGTTTCATCGTAGTGAGTGAGGAGTTCGGAGGAGGATAGGTGGGGCTCGAAGACACCGCCCCCTTTCTCCTCCTCCCCTCCTTTTCTCCAAACGCTCACCCCCCTTCTCTTGGTCGGAGTCCTTCCCCCCCCCCCATTTGCCTCTGCAACCTTTTGTCACCCACGCACATCGGAATCCTCTTCAAGGCCAAGGGAGGCTGTGTGCGTACGTGTTGAGAGGGAGGGGAGGATTTCGAAAAAATGTCTCGTGGGCGCGCCCACCACGTTGAGATCCCAAGAGCTCAACCTCCTCAATCCGCGGCCGCGAGACCCGAGCGGTGGCAATACGTCCTTCATCTCTTCCAGCGTCACCCAGGTCTCACTCTGCCCTCATCCCCGGTCCCCTCATGCCTTTTTCCTTCCGGGCAAAATCTCTTTGTCCTACCTTTGTCTCCCACTTCGTTCCCGTCGGGTCATAGGCTATCCATATCCGAGGTGACCTAGGCCCAAAAACCTCAAATGTCAGTTTAAATTATCGGTTATTCGTTAATTGACATTGAGTAAGTGTGACACGGTGGGTTTAATTTATTTCTCCAGGGCTTTGCCATCACATCTCTGCGCTCTCCATCCGGCGTTGACTCGTATTTATGTTTCCTTAAACTTTTATTTTTTATCTTCTTTGCGCCATTGGTCGCGTTGGACAGATTTTTTAAACTTCTCCTAGTCGTTAATGTCCGTCATCTTCGTATGCCTTAAATGGTGCCTCTCCTATGGAGGCCGAACTTTGCTTGATTGAAACCATGAGATGTTTTTTTAAAAGTAGTGTGTACACGTCCGGATAAACTGAGTTAACCATAGATGACATCTTAAGATATTTTTTGATACGGACCAAACTGTTAGCCTTGTCAGAAACCGTAATATTTTTATGATGGTTTAGGAAATATCACTTTTACATCGAGATAAATTTATTCGGATTGCCCCATGCAGTCATGGTAAGATGAGTGAAGTTTGGAATTTTAATTATTGGACTTTCATTATTTCAGTATTTATATTTCTCTTTCTAGTTGTTGTGTTGCGACGTATTGAGTAACAATGACCCACATGACGTTGAAAATATGGTCTCATCCTCAATGCTGAGAAAATATGTGGAGGAAGTTTCGTTGCCATGCGAGATTTTACACACATCTTGAAAGGTGGTCCGTAGCCTTTAACGTGGAGTTCCTATTATCATTTGTCCGCGTCACACATTACCATTAGTGTCCGAGCGCTGAATTTCCATTCCAAGGAAGACTTAACGGCGGTTGCTTTGTGGCTGACAAGTCGGATTTAGAATGTCCTTGCTCCTTTTGGCTTGCGAAGTACGTTCACGGGAGAAACTTGGTTGAATCACTCAGCTGAGGTGTTCCGTGGATCATTTTCTTGACGCTGGCGTAAAGTGTCTTCCTGCAATCCTCTTCGCCTTTGAGTCGAGTGAGTTCCCGAGAAGTGAAATGAATTTTAATACAATGGTAGTTACTTCTATTGCCTTATACTTTTGTAGTCAAATTAGGCAATGTGATATGTTTTCTTACCGTTATTGAGTTTTCATAAAATAAATTCGGTGTCATAGCACACCGCCTCATTACGGTTGGCAAATTTAAGGTACATGGAATTTGAAAAGACATCTGCTCTATTAAGGAGGATATCTTACGAATTTATCTGGCCGTGAGGACGCCGAATAAAAATAGTCGCTGAGCCTCGTGTCTCTTGCGAATGATATAAAGATAAACAGTTTAAACAGTGTGTTAGTAATGGAAATTATTTGTGTTTTTGTTTCCGAATTTGACAGTTTTATGTCTTCATTAGTTTGTGCTACGAAATATAGTCGAAATCAATTTTCAATCCCGAATTCGGGAAGTGTAGATAATATCTCTTGAGCCAAAGTCCTAAAATTTATTTGCACGTGTATTTTATCATGGATTTCCCAATTTATTTCCCTCTAAGTATATGTGTGTAAATATATATATATATATATATATATATATATATCTGTGTATATGTATATATACTTAGAGGGTAATAAATAGGGTAATTCATGATAAAATATACGTTCAATATATATACATTCAAACACGAAATCCCGCCATACGGCGAACAAATATTCATTCACACATAGAAATAGACAAAAGGTAAGGGGATAGGAAAACATATAAAAGACGAACACAGGACAGGTGGGGAAGGCGGATTTGAGCAGATCACAAATGTAAAAATATTTACGTAATCGGTAGCGCATCCGCCCGGCAAGTGGAAGGTCCGGTGTTCATATCCCGCTTAAGGAAATATTTTTACATTTGTGATCTGCTCAAATCCGCCTTCCCCACATGTCCTGTGTTCGTCTTTTATGTGTTTTCCTATCCCTTTTCCTTATATCTATTTCTATATGTGAATATATATATATATATATATATACCGAATATATTTGGGAGGAATACATTTCGTATTCCGGATTTTCGCCAGCGCTATCTCGCTTCTCTGTTTAAATTATTAATCACAATTTGTGAGAATTTCCGTCAAGATATATATATATATAAACACATATATATAATATATATATATATATATAAACCATAAACACAGTAATCAACCCCCCAAGCTAGTTGATTTGTCGGGTACCAGAACTTCTGATGACGACGGCCGTGCCGTCGAAACGTAAATATCCAATGTAAGTGTCCTTCTTTTATGTTTCTATGTGTGTGGTGTTTTTTGTGTTAGTGTTTGTGTGCTTGTGCGTCGCCAGAGAGCGTCTTTTCCAAGTTTATATATATATATATATATATATATATATATATATATATATATATATATATACACACACATATATAATCATTATATAGACACATGCAATGACATTTTTGTTTTCTTATATTTTTCTTAAAAGAAATAGGTGCCAATAAATTATTTAAATTAATTTCTTGGACGAAGACTTAGTAATTAGATTTTTACTTTTGATTTGATCTTTTTTCTAAAATCTAGGGATGTATTTTGATTGACCTCCGTGTCATATAAGGAATTGTTATTATATTAAATTTCATCTAACGTTACTTAGATTAGTACGTGTTGGAAGTCCTAGGTAACAGCTATGATTTGGCAGTATCACCAGTAGTTTTATCGTTAGGGTGATATGTAGCCTAGAATAGCGTTTATTTTCTTGTTTTGATCCAAACATGCGACAATCAGAAAGTTAAATCGCGTGGTAACAAGATGCCTAGTCGATATGAACTTAACATATCACCTTAATATCGAATTGAAGTTTTTTAAAATCATTTTTATTGGCCTTCAAAAATCAAATACTTAAATGGGCCTTGGGGTGGGATGACCACCAGGCATTAGAAGGAAGGCACAACTTGCGACTTTTTATGGCTCCCTGCTCGGGATCCCTGTCCAGCTATATTGGCAATAACTGTTCTTTTCTTTAATCGTCAGCCATAATCCGGTATATACATTGGCACGGTTACATGCTCCGAATTCCTTTTCGTGCTTGGTCAAGATTTCACTATATTCTCAACTACCGATGAAGCTAATGGGTCATGACGATTCTCAATGTGTCGATGAATCGAATTTTTGAACGATAACAATTGTTCAGATAAAAACTTTTGGCTGTCCCGAATGTAGTTGAGTCGTTTATATTCTTTATACTGGTTCTTTGTATTGATTTATAAAATGAACCTACTTCTTTGTCTCTTGTGTAAATACGACCGAACACGATCACATTTGAAGCAGCAGTGCATATTTGTTTTTTTTTAAGTAACATAACTAGTGGGCCAACTTTCACAAAAAAGTCTTTCAATTTGGTAGTGATTTTATTTAATCTATGTTATGTTTTCAAAAATTATGAATGATAATTGTTTAATGAGACATTTCCTATATTCATTTGGCTGAAGTGTTCAATTTAAACTTAAAATATGCAAGTATAATCAATTTTCAACTTATATCAACAATAAATTTGATGATTAATGTTATAAAAAATGTTTTAAAGAAATACCCCATTGAAGTCTTTTTGCCACGTATAATTTTTCATGCTAAGCACGTAAAGAGCTGGTACCTAGAACCCCTTCCCATGAAGGAATGTAGCTGACGGAATTAATAACGGAACTTGTGAAAGGGAGATTTTTCACATTTTTATATCACATGACCATTTAAATAAGGGCATGAATTTGTTGAAAGAATGTGGTATGTGGAATACATTATTTAGTTGTATTACGAATAATATTAATTAATATTGGCAAAAGAGTCTACTAATTCATGTTTTGAGGCCTTACTCATTTGTTATTTTCTTTTTCGAGAGTGCGTAAAAAAGAATTCTCCGCGGAAATGCACCTTTGGAATTCAGAAAATCTATTGAGACCTTGAATTTGACATCGGCACTGAATTGTTTGAATCTTCTGAGATTGAAAAATGCTATTTTTCTTACATTTATAGCTCAAAATATTTATCAAGATATGATAGTTTCTGATATCAATAAGAAATGGGTTCTTGTATAGTCATAAACCATTTGGATGTTTGCAGAAATCTGATGTGGGTGGAAAAAATAGGGTAAAAGGAGATATTTTGAAGAGTGAAAAGTGGAACGGTTTGAACCCATATCATAAAAGGAAGTAATTCTCCACATAATTGAGGTGTCGATGAAGCAAATTATTTAGAAGTTCAGGTAACTTACGGAGTTGGAATATTATTTAACAGTATTTGGTAGGATGGGAGAATGTGAGGATAAAGAAGACATCAACATTTAGTGAATGACCCTTCACAGTGCAGAAAGAGGATCGAGGAATAAAAATGGTACATTGATATATTTCGAGTCGACCTGAAAATTGATTTTTAATTCTGTAACATTTCACTTGTCATTGTTTCTGGAAGAATATAACCTATTCGTGGGGTGAAGCCACCTGATAATTTGGTATTTATTGTCAAGAAGTGAGTAAGCGCGGGTAATTTTAAACCAAAACAAGTCTCAGGTAAAGCATGCTGTGAATATTAATGATATTAATGAGTTTCAGAAGGATAAGACACATGGGGAAGAATCACGAAGTGGCGCGTGGTTTTTTTTTCTTTACAGAATTAGCACCCTATTTATACTCCATTGTATTTCTTCCGCGACGCCCGTTCAAGTCTCCGGAGAATTCCTTCCCACCTCCATGGCCCCTGGCTTGCTTGCACCACCTTAGCCACGAGCGCGCGCGTGTGGTCGTCGGAAGCGCTCCTTGTGCAGCGGGCGGCGAAATGGCTTTGAATTTCATTTTATGTCGTTCCCAACGCGTCAAGCGTAACACCCCTTAACTCTTATTCTTATTTATATGGAACAAACAGCTCGCGAGTGTTCCGCCGTCCCGAGGCTCCCATTGTTCCGATATAGGCGCACTTTTGTTTTCCGCGTTGCTAGGAATAAAACTCGTCCTGTTGCCGGAGAATACCTTTGCCTGAGGCTTAAAGAAAATCTATCGATGTACTTTTGAGTTGCTTTAAGCCCATCTGCGTTCCGTTGTTCGGATGTGGACTGTGAACCCACAGGATAGAGTCTATGCAATTTTACGTTTTTAAAGGCATGGAAATTCGTACATATTATTAAGTCTTTAACCCTTAAAAAATGTTATTTTTTGGAAGGAGGCAACTCATTACGGAGCCCGTAAGCTCTTTTAATCCCGCTCAACCGCCCTCGTGAGCTTGTTTTTTTGTGAAGGGTAAACGTTAAGCTGTCGTCTAAATTTTCATCGTCTTTAATGGAAAGATTAAAGGTTTTTGAGATTTTCTCTTGTTATTTCGAATTTTAGCCATTAATTAGCTGTAACAGAAATTATTTATCAATTGCTTGTAATTTTTATCCCAAGCTTCTTGATTTTGTAGCGAAAAGGAAGATTTGAAGATACCCTATGCGGAAATACTCCTTTAGTTGAACACGAACACACACTCTACTTAATGATTCGAATCTTTTGTCGATTATTCTTTAATACTTTTTATTGAAAAAAAATTGAATGATTAACACCACTGTTTGTTCTACAGGCATCATATTGGAATCATTGTTGTGTTAATCTAATGAAGGAAATAAATACTTAACGTGCATTTTTTATGTTGTTACTTGACTTAAATGTCCAAATGTTACAACACCCCACTTATTGCCAGAATGAATGCGGTTCCAGAGCATTGAATTCACGTATGGTATCTAAATCTTGACAATCTATAAATGGTTTGACATTTGGTTCGTGCATATATTCAAATAAGCGTTCTCTCAATGTTACCTCTTTCACTGGAATATCGCCAAGTAAAAAAACGCAAGACAAGGTTCTTTAAATTTCCTTTTATATTTGAGTTAGGGTTCTGATACGTATTATTCATGTTTTATAATTGTTCATATGTCTGTCACGGTTAATTGCTTAATATGGATGTAACGCAAAAGACCGTTCCTAGAGTATTTGTAGAATAACAGTGAGATTTCACGATTGAACATTTATATATTTGAAATGGAAGTGGCTACTGGGCGAGAATTTCTGTGGATGAAAGATTTTGCGGATGATGGATTTTATGAAAGTCGAAAAAAATTTACATTTGCAAGATTACATTATCCCTCGAAAGAGTGAAGGAAGGAGATGGCTTTTTTTTCGACGCTGAGCGAAGAAATCGTCGTGGGCGTCTCCATTTCCGCCCAAACCGTTCATTTTTCCAGGATGGGTAACCTCTCTTAGGCTCAACTTTTCATCGCTCTCAATCGAGAGACCGTCCGCTCCTAACCTTTCACCTCAGCCTCTTCGTTTCTGACCTCCCTCTTTTGCGCCTGGAGTGGGCGTTTCTATTGACCCAATCGGAGATCTTTTACATGGACTCCCAGCGCAGCGGTCGTCGAAGGAGAGGTGGAAGAATAGTCTTACCACATTCTTTCGGAGACTGTATTGTGAAACCATACAGTCGGCTTTTTTTTTGTGCCGCTGTTCTGTCGCTGTTTGAATTCCAGAGACTTTCGATTGTTTATTTCTGTAGCATTCAGAATGTTCAGTTGTTTTCAAGGCCTGCTTCCATTGCCGCGTCGTGTGGGTTGTTTCGCTGTGTCGGTGCACTCCTTCCATTTTTCTCTCTTTTCTTCTCGTACTGCAGTTCATTAGGAATGTCAAAGGAATATCACTCGTAAAAATAATATAAATCGTTCCGATCGGTATTTACCAGCCCAACTCTTTATATGGAAAGGAAAAAGAGGAAAATAATCAACTTCTGGGCGAGATCGGGAGTACCCAGTGCATTCATCTGCTGTCTAGCCAGCCTGGGATAATCTGTAGGGGAATTTCACTAGCAAGTTCGAAGGACACGAGTTCTAGAAATGCCTTGGACATAAAAACGACGGTGATTGGACCCTCAAGGAGCATGGTGGGAAGTTGATTCAGGATTTCGATGGATCACAATTGCTTGTTTTATTGTTGTTATCATTTCGGGTATACTCCTGCGTAGATATAGAATTCGGGCAATTCTTGAAAACGAATAGATATCTTTTCTGTCCTATAGAAATTTAATGAATGAATACAGCGAACATTTTCTCTGCACAATTACCTTCTTCCGCTCTTCATAATTCTTTTCCCCTGCATGCCGCCCAAAATGTCCATTTTTTACCTAACTCTTACATCTTGCCTGTCGTTCTCCCAACCATAACTTTTCCTCCTAAACTTTCAATACATGTATTTTCCGCATATACCTTTCTCTCCATATTTCACTCAACAGCTTCATCCGACTCCTCTTACCGTCTAACTTATTGCTTATTGTCTTCCTCTGTATCCTTTTTTGGCGAGAGTTTAGGTGGTGAAAGAAACTCCTTCTCTTCCCTCTGAAATATATTTATATTATCCATATATCTTTAAATACTTTTCCATCCGCTCTTCCTTCTTTCTCCGAAACCACTTTGCACATTTCGCCATTATGGGTTCTCCTCTCCTCCCTATGTTCTTGAACCTTGCAGGGTCCTGCTCCATATTGTATTGAAGAGTCTTTGCACGGGAGTCCAGTCATACGTTCTCGCCTTTCGGCAAACACATTTTGCGTGTTCTTCAATGCAATTCCTGTGTTATAATTTTTTTTCACGATACTCGTCAAATACATAAGTAAAATGCCCAATGTATTCCTTCTTACTTAAAAAAAAGCTTGGCATTACTCGGGAATCTCGTTACTTTCGTTTTATTGTGATTTATATTCATTTTGTGCCGCTTACGCTGGTTCTATTACATACAAAACAATTACTTGGCTGACTGAAGCTTTGCTATCCACAAGCCGAGGAATATCAGAATAAATTTTGCTTGAAATTATTTTGTCTATAAAAGGCAAAATATCTCTATTGGAAGGTGTTTTGTCCATAAGTCAACATGGAAAAATGTCATCGATAATCGCGTGTCTTGTACTCATGTGGGAAGTTATTTACTGGTTCTGTCGTCAGTCATAAACATGCTTTCTAAATTGAATTTTGGAATGAGTTTCTGTAGTAATTGGTTTTAAATACAGGTTATAGTGGAAGAGTATAATTATTGTCGTCTCATTAAAATTTTGAATGTTTTACGCCCCATTTGATGCTGCGCACACGATAATTTAATTCCCTTTTATGTTTTAATTCGGTATTAAAGAATTGTAGTTGACAATGGCAGGTTCATTTTCTCTTTTTCTTAGCAAATGGAAACGAAGAACTCTTACTAAATTATGTATAAAATTGATTGCAAAATTAATTTATGATTAATTTTATTTCCGAGGATCATTTTTTTCACTACATTTCATTTATCTTGGTTTTACTGAAACTAGGTCTTACGTGTGAGCTGGGTTTCTAGGCGAGTGGAAACGAACGGTCTGTGGTACGGCTAATGTAGAACCGTTCAAAGATGTTACGGACTTGTTATGAACAAAATTCAGTTCCTCGGTCTTACTCGGCCCAATATCTTATCTTGTTTTGATGTGTCCAGTGCCAGAGTGGCGTCGGACGTGAAAAGACTTGGAATACGATTAGGCGTTGCGATTGTTTGCCATCCACCTCCATCGTATCAGAGATCATGCGTGAATGTATTCCCAGCTGCTTGATTCCAAGTCTCACCTTGTCATTTTAATGGAGGTTCAAACCCTCATCCCTAAAAGGAAGTAAGCGGACCTCTGGATCCGCTCCGGTGATCCTTGCTCCGGTGCCTAGGTGAATGAAGGTGCCAAGTGATCTCACAGCTTCACGTTATTCGATGAACGGTCCATCTTTTTCTCGCTCTTAAATTTGCATTTTTCGCTACAAGTAGCGCAAGTGGGCAGAATTGTAACCCACCGCAAAAGCATATGTCTTTCTCGTCGGAGTGAACATTTTTTTTATCGGCTCACGTTCATCCCACCACCTTGTATGGAGTTCTGTGGACTCGCTTCGTCGATGGGGGAGTCTAAATGTGAGGGCGTAGTTTATTTCTCCCTCGCATTGTGGTCATTTGGTGCCCTCAAGAAACGCGCTCTATAAGCCTCGTCCCTTTTTTATGAGATTTGAACCTCCTCGATTTACGAATTGCATCGAAGAATCGAATCACGATTGTCCGTGGAGTAACGATGAACGGGTTTGGTGTTACGGCAAATTTTCCTGTTGAGTGAGCTTTCTTGGGTAACAATTTTGTTTCCCTTTTCTTTCTTCTCTATTCTACATATAAAGTTGCCCTCATTCTGGTCGACTCCTTTCAGAGTTTCTTGATGATATCAATTCGCGATCCGGACTTAGTGCATCAACTTATCATATTATGACAGGTCTGATAATGCGAGCACTTAAAGGTGTCAATTCAAATATATGATGTCTATATAATAGACATGTATATGTACTCAGCTCACTGGATAGATATTATCCTGGAGTAGGCGTTGCTATAATGTGGATTAATCCTTACGCTTGGACTGAACGTCAGTTTTTATGCGTGATATACTGTAAAAAAGACTTTCCACTTTTTCAAAAGCACTAGTTTAATGAAGACATGTTAAATTAATTCATTTTTATTTTTTAATTCTCAGCTGGATTAAGTCACCATCCTTGTTTTGACCGTATGCATTATTGCTTTATATTGTCTTTCCCTATATATTTGATGATCTGAAACTGATTACATCTTCATCTGGCTATGTAACGGTATAGTGAATCAAATACGAACAAAATTTCCTAACTCCACAAAGCTGATACATATTCAGCGGAGTCGTCAGGTAAATAAAGAAAATGACCCCGTAAACCTGGCGACCCGTCGCCTTTGGGCCCTCATAATATCTGGAATTTAAGTCAGACGGAGTATATAATTTGCGTCATTCGATTATTTATTTCACCTTTCAAAACGATTGAAACGTTGTGCAATAAGAGAGGATGATGGAGTCCCGAGTAGCTGCGAAGAGAAATAAGTTATCACAGCTCTGCGCTTTGGAGCATGAAATAAGCCCGGTGGAGGATTGAATCGTGCTAGAAGGGCCTAAACTCAATTTTGAGGGCGAAGGTTAAACGCATCACGCAAAAGGAAAGGAGTTTTGCTCCTATAAACCGTGGATATCAAAAGTTGAGAAAAATGTATGTCGTCGTCCTGGAAAAAAATCTTCAATCTCGTTGAGTAGTTTCTTCAGAAGCATAAGTTTCGAGCATGAGATTCAAACGGATGCACCTACGGCGCTCAAAGAAACCAGTGTGAAGTAGGACGCGGCGCAGTTTTGATCCACGTCTTACTATCTGTTGATAAATAATTCCTCATGCATGAAGTCATGCTGTTTCAGTTCCATGTCCATGAGTGACTGTGTCTGTCGTTTCTAATTAGCCGCGTTTAAACATTGGGCACGTCCTAAATGATATTTTTTTTGGATAAATTCTAGCAAAACCTTGATCTATTTGCGGCATTCAACCCAGAACGAGTGGACTTGTAAGCGCACGAAAGAGGATACCTTAATGGCATTAGCCTTACCTATTCGTGCCACACACACGGTATGCTCGTCGCAACACAAATGCAGTTAAATCTTATATGTCAGAGCCAGAAGTTTAAAAAAAATGGCTCCATTTGAGGCGTGAGCCGATTACTCGAACCAGAAGAACCTATTGTGGTGGAGGGTTGCATCAACGGGAAAATACACTTAACATATTCGTGGAATATTTTATTGATACCAACTAACTATAATGCCGGAGGGTAGGTTTTGTGTGATGACTATTTTACCCCGCATCACACTAAGCCCTGCGATGCGTTAAATCATGTGTTGAATGCTGTGAGAGGAATCATTTCTTTTACCTTAACAAGGGTTTCCGAGTAAAATACGTTTGTAAACGGGTAACTGGATATTGGAAAGGGGGGGGGGATCTATGCATTAGACCAAGTCCCTCTTGTCTATCGCATAAGCTCTGGCGCGCATTCGTATTAGTCATATTTGGTCTTCTCCTGGGTCTCCCGCTGTAAATTAATATGTATCTTCACATATCTTCGTTAAGTCGCGCTAATTGTCAGCACTACGAGCTGATACTTCATGGCCTTAAAATCAGGGATTGGATGTTAACCTTTTGAGTGCTGGGTTCATCCTACAGCATCTCAAACTCATCTCACCGGTGTGAGATATTTAAATACGTCACGAGCGCATGTTTCGTGAGAAATTTGAATGTTGCTCCACTTTTTAAAAATTCATTAAATTTCTTGAACTAATCATGATAAATGTGCACATAGAAAGCATTAAATAATCAAGATTGCGACGAAAAACGCAAAGGTTTCGCGAATTGAATATGGAAAGTGTGAGATACGGACGTGTATCGATCATGTCTAAAGGTTGTGCTTAAAAAAAAAACTTCATCATTCTTATAGAGATACGGTGATAAATTCTTGTTTCAGGTGGTTGTTGAAATTCGAATTTTTAGTTAGCGGGAAACTAGATATCGGTTAATATTTTGTGATATTTGTAAATACATTGCATATTTAAGGTAACAACTGCCTTCTTTCGACGGACAGAATATTATTTTCCTCGTCCTATGTCATTAATCATTATTAATTTATGAGTACAAAGATGAATTTAACATTTAAAGTATTTATATTCATGTCATAATTAGTTATTGTAGCATTCTTGTAACTATTTATATAAATTATTTACCTTTGTAATAATACCAGCTAATTTCACATGCTATAGATTAACATCCCGCATTAGCATACAAAAAAGTTTAATTTTTTCTTCAAAAGCAGGCACTTTTATACCGTAAATCGTTTATTTACATTTACTTACCTGTGAATTTGCTTATCCAGAAATATTTTTCCAATCTTTGCCATAATTAATGCAAATATATGCAAAACTCTTTGTATCCGCCCATTTTGCATCATCGGGCGGCGTTTCATTGTTGGGAATAATCATTCAAACCACTCTTTGAGTCACGAGCGTATCCCCACGAATGGGTGGCCGGTTAACCTCATGCAATTAACGTCGACGATTCCATTTCCATGCACAAAGAATTACTTAACCAGCTTTCGCAAACTTAATTAACCGGGATGGTGCACAGCTACGCTTGGGGGGGGGGGAGTAGATGTGTAACAGGCAATCAAAACCTGTTGCAACTCCGACCGATAGTGAAAAATTCAATAGCGTGATAAGTATAGTTTCTACATTAGTGTAACAAATGGCTCATGCAAAAAAATAAATCGTTTAGTTATTTTCGACAAAGCGTGATATTTATGTGAAATTCCTATTTTTAATCTCATAAAATATATCCCATTAAAACTCGTCCGGATCTTCATAAAAAGCTGACGTTTCGATTAATATGTATTTTTTAATTGGTGCGTCGAGACCTGTTCCCACAAGCAAAATGGCGGGAAGACATTTTAACGCTATTAAAATATTTGTCGAGGGATATCATTACACCTTACTAAAATCGATTGGTGCTGTTGTAGTTTCGGCCAATTATTTTTCCCGATATGTGAAAGTAAACTTATCCCTATAAGCCTTCCTCGGTTACAAGTGCAAGCAGGTAACTTCGTGGGTGGTATTCAATCCGACCGTGCATGGAGTTCAAATCTAATCATGAACACCTTTGCTGTGGGGCAAATCGATATCGTGCACTGGTCGAATTTCGTAGTGTTATTGGCCTCTGCGATCAAATATCTGTAAATCATACCCAAAACATCCCAAAGAAAGCAACTTTAAGGTGTTCGTCGTTTTTTGTTGGTATGTTCAGTCCGTAAATGTGATTTATGCCCCTGTTTGTTATACGCGTTTGATGCCTCGTCTTTTGAAGAAACGGGTATGATTTCGGTTGGGCCTGGCTGGGGCAAGAAAGGCGCTTCTTTATAATCTCCCAGTTATCGGACGCTTTTACGTTTTGATTTCCTTATCTTGCCTTCACTTAATGCTATTGTTACCTCTGAATTCCAACAAGAAGAAAGTGCCTAGGATGACGCACGGTTTAAAGAGTTAGCGAGAGGACTACGCGTAGAAAAAAGCAAAATAAAGGCACTGGGTTGCATCCTCGTATCTCATCACTACTGATCATTAATCTTGAGGTTGATCAAATGTAGCTCTCCATTCAGTTATATTATCGCTTAGCAACTTAATGTGTACGTATTATTTCGTTTTGACGCCTGTTATTATGTTGTCCTAGTTATTCTCAAAACGGTGTCAACTTATCAGATTTTTTATTTTATTCAATGTATTTCATTGAACCCATTCGTTCGTTGTTCTATCCGTCCATTTCATCTTCATTCTTCCGTGGCACCGCGTTGCCTTTGCTTCCAATTTCCTTCTTCCTGCTGCTATTGTCTCTGCTTGACTAGCAGAGAAAAACATGACCCACGTGTATGTTTTGTTTCCCAACTTTCCGGCTCGTGCTTTTGGCTGTCATTGCCCTTTACTACCGATAAAACACATTTATCCCCAGAGCCATTCTGTTTGAACTACCGCCGTCTAGCGTCTTTTCATCCTTTTTGGATGATACCTGCTAACAAATAGCAGAACTGCTTCACCTTCACCTCTATACATAAGCGGAACTTACATCATCGCAGGACGTCTGAGTAATACGAAGCTTCTATTTTTGTGCCTCACTGAGGCATTTAAAATGTATATTTCCTTTGGGTTTTTCTATGTCAACGCAGTAACTTTCAGTAGTTGAGACTTCCGAGAACGGTTAGAAACATTCAGGATATGTACTCCTAATGTTAATGTTACGTTAATGTGATGATTAGATTAGATCTCCTTAGTAATAAACTTCTAGTAATTGAGGCTCAGAATGGAAATGTTTCATTCGTGAACTGTTACAAATACGGTGACAAACAGCTCGATTCTTGAAAATTGCCATGAGTGCACAGGAAAGTGTAAAGTTATCATTATAGAAACTTAGGGAGGAAACCATTCGACAGTCGGATACCTCGGACAGTCGGATACAGTAGTATTACCTACACTGGAAAAATACAATTATTAAGATTTTAATTCCGACATAGAGGTATTAATTCTTGTCTCGTTGCATTTGGTCGATGATTTGGTGATTCTCTTGCATGGGATAGGATGAGGAAAGTTTACTGCCGAATGAATCAATACAAAAATCATTTCCCCCCCGTATAACTCGAGATAAAAATAGCAGAAATCGGTGTCCTAGTACCCTTCATAGTGCACTCATTCGGTGGTTTGCAGGTAAACATGTACATGTAGAAGTTTAGAACATGGTTATAAGCATGGACGTTGATTTAAAAAAGTGCACGTCTTTATTTATCCGTATTTCTTAATTTTAGTATCGATTTAAACAAATCGATTAAGGAAACCATTCTGGCAACTACGTACGGTCGTGTGAATTGGGTGATGTGGTTCATTTCGTGAGTAGTAAGCGTTGAAATTATATTTCATACATTTTCGCAGGTCACGGTAAAGAAATAAAAAATGGCTTTCGGTTTTCTAGAGTATCTGGTGTATCTTCTGAACGCTTTTTTGAAGTTTGAATGGCTAATTTTTGATCCTCGGAATGAAAGACCCAGCAATTAGGCCTGTCATGGTGAAAATAACGGTAAAATCACGTAATGTCGACGTTACGTGCTCGTGCAATGTCGTCCAAATGCTACAATAACATCTACCGAACTCATCGTTGACAGGGTGGTTAAATGCGTGGAATTCTTTACGGATTTCCTAGTGCAATCTGGTGACTTACTTCGAACAAGGTCTCAGGAAAGGTCTGCGAAACGTTAATCAACAGCGTTTTTGACGTTGCTTCAGCCTTGCGTTGTCCATTTTGTACATCGGCGATATCTATTGGCCCCCTATTCATGAGTTCTTTAGAATAGATTACATTTTTATGGCCTGCCAGATTCCGGTCCCGAATGGCCCTAATGCTCCCCGCCCTCAATCAACGCTTGTCTGCTTGATGTCAGATGAGACGTATGCTTATATATATTTTTTATTCTCATCATCCAAGCCATCACTAGCGCATAACTTATCAGATCTTAATTCTCGCTCCGCGTTCGTCCTTCTCGATCACTCGCATACGTTTTTCTGTCGGAACAATGGTGGGTGTAATCTCTGCCTCCAATCAACCCTCTCGCTAGATTTAAATTCAGTCCTCAAGCGCGAGATACGTGGACGAACCCCACCCCTTGAGGAGACGTTCTCGGACCACAATCGTGAGTGCCGGGTCTTGCAAGTGCCCACCCGCCGAATCCAAATCGTCATTTCCTTCCTCCCCCCTCTCTGCTCCCCTCTCCGCCCTTCTTTACACCCCATCCCCTCCCGTTCATTAGCTTCGCACTGAATGTCACTCCCCTCTCCTTTGTCGAGGAGGCATTTTGATTCGTCACCTTCTCCTAGCTTCTGCTGTTACATCTGCGAGTACGGATACCAAGATTAATGTTTCACGTTAAACTTACCTTAGACATAGAACGTGGGAATGAACGAAAAATATACGAATTACTAAGAGTCTAGATTTCGCGGTAATTACGCGCGTAGCATGCACGCACACGCCGCTCTTGTCAGTGTACCTCTATGTGGTCACGTGATCCGTGGACCCGTGAACATATTTGTACGTTGTCGACTTTGCCGAAAAATAGATGTGGAGATATTCGTGTTAGGAATGGGAAAAGAAGATACTGATGTGACGAAAGGAATGTATCAGAGGGGATATATCATTCTCAAAATGTGTAACGCTATGGGTTTTTCATTAAATTAAACATTAGTTGAAGTGGTTATGGGAATGGTTGGTTGTATACCGAAGAAACGTCTGCTATTTTTTCGCAGTACCAATTATATAATGAATCGGTGTATATAGTGGATTGATGCTCGTAAATGACTTTTAGGATAAGTATGATTTTTAAATTAAGGGTTAAGAACTATTAAATATCCAGAGTATATATTTTGTATCCATCCTGTTAAGGATGTATTATTTACAGTAGTTAAAAAATGCCATCAATACCAGAAGTAGTGCTTCAGTTTTATATTGAATTCTATTTGTAGTAAGTGTAAGTAGTGATAAGTTAACATTTCTATAGGTGTACCTTCATATTAATTGCTACGTATTATGGTTGCTTCATATATATATATATATATATATATATATATATATATATATATATATATATATATATATATATATATATATATATATATATATATACATACATACATATATATATATATAATATATATTCATATATATATATATTATATATATATATAATTCATAAACACAGTAATCAACCCGAAGGTCGGTTTAGTAGGTGATGGTAGAGCTCACCCATGTACCAAGCCCGACGGCGTGTGAATATTCACACATCAGGGTAGGGGGGCCAGTTCCTTTCCCTGTGCCGGTTATGGTTTCCCAGAAAGATCTGGTACCCGAAAAATCAACTAGCTTGGGTGGAGCTGCAGGTGCCTAAAGTGCCTTGCCCGGGAATCGAACCCGGGACCCTCCGGTCAGTAATCCAACGCTCTACCCGCTAGACCACCGCGACCCGCTATATATATATATATATATATATATATATATATATATATATATATATATATATATATATAAACACTAACACAAAAAACACCACACACATAGAAACATAAAAGAAGGACACTTACATTGGATATTTACGTTTCGACGGCACGGCCGTCGTCTGATGCTTCGTCGTCGGCACGGCGTCGTTTCTATGTGTGTGGTGTTTTTTTGTGTTAGTGTTTGTGTGTTTGTGCGTCGCCGGAGAGCGTCTTTTCCAAGTTTATATATATATATATATATATATATATATATATATATATATATATATATATATATATATATATATATATATATATAACATATGTAATACATGGAACTCAATTAACGATTCCAAAAGTGTTCATCGACATTTTTTATTTATGCTTTATTTATAAACTTTTTTAATATGTTCACACCTACTTAATGATAAATCAATGCCCTCCCTAGTTTGTGTTCACGGATATTAACGTGCTTGCACTTGAATATGTTCTCTGTACCTAATTTTGGTATAATTAGCAATAGGTGGGTGGATGACACGTAAGAGAATATTTATAGAGGATACCTATGCAAGTATTCGCGTATTTCATGTTCAGTATGCATATGTTTGGTGTGAGCTTTGGCCTGGTACTTATAATGCGTGTTATTGGTGGGCGGGTTAACCGAGTATAACTGTATCGCGTGTACGCGATAATGCTACGTACACGAGTTCTGTACTCGTGTGCAGGTGACAGAAATACATGGGCAATCTTGTCAGCGGTACTCTGGTGTAATGACATGGAATGAGAGTAGCAATGGAAAGGGATGGTGAGCACAAAATGTAGTATTACAATAATGTATATACAACACTCTTGATTAGGATTGGAGTACTCTGTGTAATTCTGAACGTGTTTTCACTATCACGCTTATAAAATTCCCGCAAAACGATTCCCATAATCTATTAATCTTTTCATGTATTTCCTTGATTTTATATAATTCCTTCCATCAGTCGACGTATTTGGGCCCCGAAAAATAAATGGACATCAGATATGAACCCACCTTATCTAATAAAAAAAATATTTCAGTGTTAAATCTTGTCTCGAACGATTTCCAGCCGAGGGCGAAAAACACCTTTGTTTAGTCGCAAGACGTTTTCTGTTTGCCCGCAACAAATTTCGATGAAATCGGATTGGTCCAAGTTTTCACGATATCACGGATGTAACTTTTCCCTCCCGGATCCCATATTCACCCATTCAGTCGAGGCAGCACCCGTCATTTCTTTCCCCGGCCCTTGGCTCGTCTCCGGCCCACCCATCCACCACCCTTCCCTCCTAGTCGTAATTCGCCAGCCTTTAGTTCGCATCACTTTGCTCATCGTTCCTTCCTCCCTCCCGTCACACTCCATCTCTCCGCTCTTCTTCCTCCGCATGAAATTTGCATCGCGAACTCAAGATGGGGTGTTTTCTCCTTTGCCAGCGAGTCGAGTCGAAAGGCCATTTTTCGCCGGGGCCGACATCGCTCTGGTTAAGCGTTTCGTTTGCCTTTCCTCCGAGTAGCACATCCGCGGCCCATTCATCTCTCTCATTTCGCCCCGGGGGGAACTGAGTTAACTTTGGATTGGGATCGGATGCCAGCGATCACTGGAATTCTCATATATGTATTTGCTTGTTTTTGATGATATATGAGTATTTTTCGATGATATTTATGACTGCTGACATTTATTATCTTCATCTGCCGTTATGCGACCATTGAGACCACTGCCTCAAGACCTGGTTTCTATATCATTTGAATAACGAAGTAGATTTTGAATGAAAACGGTTTATTTAACCTCTCGTTATTTAATGGCATTGCTTAATAAGGATATAATTTAAACCAGATGCTGAAATTCGATGTACTTATACCCAAGTGCAGTATTAGCCTAAGCGTTGCTCATTAAAAAGTTTTTTTCTACCACATAATTGTATAACAGTATTGGCCATAAACTGAATTTCATTCCATCATCTCAAAATTTTCCTATTGACATTTGACAATTAAACAACTTGGCTTTTCCATTAAAAATTTTCCTAGTTTTTTTCAAAGAAGAAAAGTCGGAAAATAAACTTATCTGCGTACTGCCGTTATTGGGAGTGCAAAGAATTAGTTATCGTTACTTTTCGATGACATTTTGAGTCCATTAGATAAGTAATATCCGGGATGCTCTCTTTCCTCTGCTCGAAATTGCCTGCGGAAGTCGAAAAGTAATTCAGAAATCTCTAAACCGTTTTACAGTCGGAATTTGGTTGAAAATAAGTAATTTTGCACCTGAAAATGACTGATGTCCTGAAGCCCAAATTCGGAGGAATGTTGATAGGCCATTAATATAATATAAATTGGCACTCTTGTCGTAAAAGACGTCTTAATTACAGTTTATTCGCGAAACAAGCCCAACGGGTCAACTAATAACTCGTTTTTGTTAATGATACCATTTTTCTGTTGTAGTAATTGAAATTTTCCGGGGCAAAAATAAACTGTAATCGGATCTGAAATCGTAGGCCATTGTCATTTAATCGTTTTCAATTTAGAGGCATTTATTCTCCACCGAAACTACTGAATGAACGAAAGAGAAAACGCTTCATCCGCAGTTGTAAGACTTTCAATCGTTTCCCTCCTCGGGACCCGAATGGCGTAATCGTCGTTAATAGTGAACGATTTGATGTACTGCTTTGTTGTCATTCGTACAAATGTCGTCCTCTTTATGGGATATTTTTCCCTTTCAAAAGCACGCTCTTCGGAGGTCATTAATTTCGCGCATTAATTTCAGAAGAGAGCTGTCGGGCTCGTCGCGGCGTTTCCAAGCGCTCATTAATCGCCCGCGGTGCATCAAAGCGAATGCCGAAGAACAAAAAAAAAACACTTGTTTATTCCTCGAACAAAAGAACGCTGGGCTTTGATAAAGGCAACGGAACTCGTGGGAGACTCGCACGCGGTCGTTGAATTCGGTGGTGACGCGTCGACGTCGGGTTTTGTTTGTTTCCCCCAAAGAGCAACTGTTTGCACTTCCATATCAGAGTATCCCCCGACTCGGCGACTTTTCTCCCGGGATTCTCTCCTCGCCCCGTCCACCAAATGGGCGGGTCGCGCCTCGTGTTCCTCCTTTTCCTACGAGGGGATCTCTTCGCGTTTCGCAACGCCGCACTCTCGTACTCCTTCGAACAAACCGGCGTCGGGAAAGGTATGATCCATTTTTGTATGCACGCGAGAAATGTGCAGCGACCTTGGACTGGCCTGTCTGCCCTCTATCCCTACCCGTTTTGTGTGCGAGCTGTCGTGAGTTTTCAGAAGACCAAAGTTTGAAGTCCTCCTCGGGGAATGCCGACCAAACTATCCAAGAATTTGGTTCCTAGCTCATGTTTGCTTCCGATGGTCTATTTTTTTCATTAACCTCCCAATTTTCCTTTCCATCGAACGGCGTAATTATCTCCGAGCCGTGTCCGGTGTTTCAATGGCGGAAATGAGATATCAAATGCTCGACCAATAGGTATAAATAGCGATGAAAATTTCCTCCTTCACGCACGAGGGTAAGACGAGCAACAAAGGAAGCACATTGATAAACGGGAGAGCGTATAAAGACCGCTCAGGTTATTCTCGTTTCCACGTGGAGGAGCATCCGACGTCTCTCTTCTACCTAATCCCCAGCCGCGATCCTTGCTTCCCGTTTCTTTCCTCTCTTCTCCTTCTCTCTCTCTCTCTCTCTCGCGCCCGCGCCGTAACCTCGATTCCAGCCTCGCAATCTGTCCCTCACCACCGACAACCTCCCGCCCCTCCCAGACCCTCTCGTGGCTCGGGATCCTCCTCGCGATCCGTCATTCACTTGTTATTTTTATCCGTCCCTTTTTTTCCGCTCTGCTGCGACCCGTGATGTATTACTCGGGAGGGGACGTGGGATTATAATTGGGTAGGGGAGAGTCACGCTCATTGCGGCGGGTTACGTAAAATGCCTTAATAAACCGTTGTACAATTCGTAGATGTGCACTTGTTCGTACATGTATGTACATATCATACGTACGTCTAATGGTAAAATTTTTCACGAAGGTAAATACATGTAAATATGACCACAACCGTGACGGTAAAAAAAACAACACAAAGAAGAATGACACTCATGGGATTCATCTTTCATCCATACCTTCTCCAACGTAAAACCCTTACGGGAGTTAGTCGAAACAGGCTTGTGATCATATTTTTATTAATGTAGTGTACCTTAAAGCTTTGATTAGTGTAAAAAGGATTAGTGTTGCATTTATTGTTCATTAAAAAGTATATTTTTGTATGTTGTTTACAAAGAATGTGATAGTAAGTATCTTCTTTAATTTGTATACACACGAGCGGGAATGTTCAAAACGAAATTTTTCTCTTTGACAATTATAAAAAACACAAAAAAACAAACGATCCTTCTAGCAAATTCCAAGACCTCCATCAATGTGAGTTTACAAAGTCGACACCTAGTTAAATCGTATCTTTGCGCCTGAAAACGATATACCCATCCCATTTCATCAAAAGCCTGATGCCCCTTTTCAAGATAATATTTTCTAGAACTTCTCGCTTTACAGTTAAGCATATGTACATGTACGTGTCTTTGCGAGTGCGTGCGAGCGACGTCAGAATCCGGGGACCCACGGAATGAGCGACGCTCTCTTTCATTGCGCTCGACCTCAGGGGGAGTGTGTGGGGAGGGAAGGGGTATGTGGGGACGGGGAAGAGATCAAGCGATATTATGATTCCCTCCCCCCCCTCGAGTGAGGTCACGTGGGTGACGTAAGCACTCCGCAACCCCTCTTCCCTCCTTTCACTTCCTCGTAACCTTTTGTGCGACGTTATTTCCCTGCAACCGTACTCCTCCCCCCAACTCCTCCGCATCCTCCCATTCTCAGTCCCCCGAAAGGTATCTAGCATCTAGGTGTAGCATCCTCCTCTTCTTCAAATCCAACGGTGTACATTTATCCACATCTTTGCGAGTAATGTTTGGTGAATCATTTCTGTAAAGAGGAGGCTCCACCACTTTCTTCGCTGTGTCCCATTGATGATCACGCCGCAGAACTTAAATGTCTGCCGTTTGGATGCCGTTGGCGAAAGAAAAAGGGGACAACAGGGGTTAAGTTTTTCGTACAATTCCGGGGGTGGGCAAAGAAGCGGTCCTCCACGGGTGTCGTACGAAATGCTGTCAATATATAATGGGGTAAATACTCTTTGAGGCAAATACCCTCGGGAGATAATCTCCAATTTGCAACGTCAGCATACTCATCTGCTAATGATCGCTCAGCCCTCACCTCGTACCATGGCTTACGGCGTGTGAAATCATCACATTTTATCAGTCGGAGGGTGCCACAGCCTTACTCTATGCACGGACGGTATCGCAGTAAATCCTCGTACTAGAAAATTCACACAATTTTTATGTCCA
The DNA here is from genome assembly GCA_037158775.1 of Hetaerina titia. Lineage (NCBI taxonomy): Eukaryota > Metazoa > Arthropoda > Insecta > Odonata > Calopterygidae > Hetaerina > Hetaerina titia. The sequence goes on from CM073771.1 coordinate 70,295,765, forward strand.
TCCAAATCGGAACCCGGTGTCATGAGGTGAATATTCGAGCACTCGATCCACTAGGGCTAGTGTTAGTAATGCTAAATTGGAAACTCAGTGAGCTCCATTTGATGTGTTGAATTCTCATGAATGTTTCAATTATGAAGCAAATTTTGTTCCTATTTTGGTAAAGTTAAATGCCATTTAATACATCAAATTCTTCCGCTATTAATAAAAATTAAATGATTTTTTTTCAATTTGCGAATTCTTTCTGTAATCCTCGAGATTCGTTTTAGAGAATTTCACTTGTATTGCATTCCCGGAAATGAAATTACTGGACGCAAAGTAATGATATTTTCTGTAACAGTAGCTGAAGAAAGGTAAAACGGTGATTTATGAGTATATATGGGATAAATTAGATAACATTAATTGCACAAGCTTCGATCAACGGTTGAAGATTGCATTCTTCATCGATGGATGGATGGACTATTCATATATCTCCATGACATGAGTTCCTCGCCTTCCACGATATCGTCCAAAGATTATTTACAGCGTAAATATTATTTTTCATAAGATAAGTAATTGTGTAGAAAAGGAATTTTCCATATAATTCGTATAAGAATCACTAGTTACTGATTTTGGTCACCAAATCAAGTGATTAAGAGTAAACTTTTTATCGTGTTTCTGGGAATCACTGAAGAGACGGAAAATGATATAAGATTTTGCCTGATATTGATTTATGGTGGCCACTCAGTCGAGAAAACTGGTAAAAAGTCAGAAATTCTCAATTAATTCAAAATATTTTGAAAAGTTGAGTTCTGGAAAGGACCGATGTTCTTTTAAATTCAGGAAAATGATCTGTAAATGGAGGATTGTTGATTATATATGGCTCTTATAGTCTCTATGTAATGATAGAGGCACGATGAGGAATGATTTATAAACAATTACCTAATCAAATTCCAACTATTATGGAGAAAAATCGGGAAAATGACGGCTTGTTCGTGTGGGAAATCAGGATCAATTTTTTATTCGGACTCTAGAATATGAATGGCTATCCTGTAGTATGAGTTGATGGGTGGTTGCTGTCCGCTTATACAAGTATTCTATGCCGACATATTCTAAAGTGTGCGTCCGCATACGGAAAGGTGGAGGGAACCTGTGGGGCTGGATGGGTTGTATATGGTGTGAGACGGAATATCAGTTTGCCGAAAATGCTCGGATGCCTGACTCAGTGGGGAAAATGGTGGGTTCCTAATAGCTTCCGAAGAAAATTTCTCCGCCATCTACCGTGATTTTAAACGAAAACACTCCGCGCCGTTCCTCGCGAGCAATTTCCAATTTCCCTTCGAAAGACGAGCTGAGGTAAGATCATCGGAGCAGATATGGTTTGCGAACTTTCGCCACGCCCCGCTCATCTGGGCGTAGTGCGTCGGATCTCGGTGCAGCATCCGCAAGCTCGCGGCGCCAGGGCGCGACTACTCTCGTCTCCCCCGGTGGACTCAGCGGAATTCCCATAGCGACGACCCATCCCCTCCCGCCCTCTTGAATGTTTCCATCCTTCGCGGTTATTTCATTTTGCCTCTCTCCATCCATCCCTTTCTCGTAGGCTTTCTCGTCGCCCGCGCGTGATCCGCACACACCCTCACACGATCACCGATCTCCATTCCTCTCCCCACTAACCCGCGCGCCCTTACCCGGCGCACGCCCGCATGCCTAATTGCCTCCCGCTGTTCCGGGTGGATGCTGACATTCGTGTCACTGCCGCCTCGTGGTTCTCGCTCGTAGCAAAGTTCTCCTTTGAGAGAGAGAGAGAGGTAGCTGATTGAATCACACTCTCGTTGAATCTCCTGTGGAGTGGGGCCTCATAGCCGCTGACGGTTTTTGTTTCATTTGCGTATTTTATACCCGCTATCCGTTAAGTCTATGCTGTGTAATCCCACCTCCTTTCTCTTTCCTGGATTCCACTTGCGGTTCTAACTTCTATTTTTCAATTTTTCTTCTTGTCTACTCGGATCAAGAGTGGAAGCACTCGTGCTAAATGTAATCAGTCAATTTGCAACGAAATGTGTATAAGTGGTGAGCCACGTAAAAATGTTAATAATTATAAGGTAGGACTTGCTTGGATTTTGCTCAACGATATCATTAATATGACTTAAAGAACTTCATTTCAAGTTTCCTTCCGTGATTTGTTTTTTATACAAATTTCAGAGATGCGCAGTTCCTTGGAAACCTTTAGATCCAATTTTGAGGCACCGTTTTAATGAAGATGATTGTTAGGTACACCTTTTTGCCATTGTTTCAATATTCAAGGGATTTGGCCGTCGCGTAGATAAAAACTGCAACTTATCCATGGTCGATCTATATGCCACCGTTGCCTCGGTGAGCACACTTAAGAAACCTCTAAATTATTTTTAGTTTTTAAGCCTAAAGTTCCATGGGCGTTAAAACTTGTTTCGCGTCCAACCTGGTGGTTGCCTTATAATCGGTTAATAGCTGTTCGATGGTTTCAATTAATAAGGTAACTCGTTAAAATGTATTCTGTCTGCAAATTAATAGCGTGAATATGGGAGATTTCCTTCATTCGATCTGTGGTCGATTTTTTATCGCTCTGTTAATGACTCTCTCTATCTGATCATTCAACTGCCTACAACTGAGGGGTCAACAGTTTTTAAAAGCTTTGTATCTTGTTATTTATATTTTTTAATGTGCAGACTATTATTAACTGAGAGTTTAATTTGCTTCATACGTGACCAATGATGTATGAACTCCGCCATACGTGATATGGTATAACAGGCCTCCTCCATTGAAGGTACTGTTATTCGAAATAAAGGTCCCATTACTGGCGCCACTGTGGTAACGTATTACCATTAGCAGCGTGTCTCGGTAGCTTGTACATATTCCAGGGCGGGATTGTTGATGAGAAACCTGAAATTTGCATTGCGGAATACTTAATTTTCATCGGGATAACAGCTCCGGTGAAAATTGTTTGACTACAGTAATCATGGAACCATTTAAGGGGAATTGAAAATGTTTAGTTGACAATTTATTAAAAGTCAAAGAAAATATATGTAAAATACGAGAATTCGTTGTAACAGTAAACATTTTAAAAGCGTCGATTTAAATGAGAGGTATCAAAAATTGAAAGTGGTTGTTTGAAATAGTTTTGTGTCGAAATAGACTTAGCCGAAGACATATGGAATTGTGTGGTGATAGATAGGTCATCGTCACATCACTTTCGTGTTGATCCTAAGCAGAGAATGAGTTAGGACGCGTTCATTCAATTGATGAACGATGTTGTGACCCTGTACCGAGTTGTTTTCTGGCTGTGTTACTTTGGAGAACTTTAATAAAAAATATCAGAACTGCAATTGGTATTTCTCGTTTAAAACTATATTCATATAATCTTTAATGGCCACTCGTGTGATCAATTTAATGAGACGTCTTTGCGTTTCCGTTATCTTTACATTTGTGTCCTTCGACTGAAGTGCTGGCAGCCTCGTTTCTAGAGGAAAAACTGTGCAACAGCCGAATGACGAAGAAAATTTTTATGTGGAGGTAGAATTAAAAGCATTATGGAGAAATATTAAGGTAGTCTAATTTCTGGTTGGATGTGATCAATAGATTTCTCGTACGAAGATTTCTTTGGGGATGAAGAGAAAATTGAAATTTATTGGTCTTCGTATTGGGAAATAAATGAAATAAGAAGCGGGGTATCGAAAGCATATTCATTGAGAGAGGTGAATAGCCACCAGCGTGACCGTTATAATGCTGAAAAAATATCCAATAATATGATAGCTATCGCAGCGATTCGATTTTATATTTTTTTATTATTCCTGCGCAGGTTTGATTTTGCCTACAGTAATTCACTCCTTCCGGTCGGGGAAAAGACGTTAGATGTACGAGATGGGTTTTAATTTTTTTCGAGCTGTTTTTTTGTCATGCTGACATCCTTCTTATGCAAAACGGTTTATCGCTGCCCTCAGGTGGGTAACCCATGAACATCCTATTCCTGCCGCTGACACGTCCATACTCACTGAAGGCATCAGTGCCGAGGACCATATACAGCGGCTTTGCCTCCAGTGGTTCAAATTATCGAGATATTCCGAGATTTCAACGCTCGCCCCCGCGCGAAATCTTCCTTCCCCCGCGAGCTCTTCCTTCCCCCGCGAACTCTTTCTTAATCCTCCTACGCGTTCATCTCTTCGGGTCGGCTGGCAGTCTCCAGTTCCACACCCTGTGACCCTCTGCAAATTTTTCTTGCACCGCTTCACTCACGTCTTACGGATTAACTTAATGCGACGCAGCACATTCAGGTAAAACTTTAGTTAAGAGGCAAATCCGCTAATTCACTTCCTTAAGATATCATTGACAACTTCGCTACATTGACAACTATCGTTCACTGTCCGCTAACTTATGTGAAATAATGCCTCTGCTTTTCATGAAGAGTGCTTTTTGCCAATCACCCTTTTAAATTATTTGATTGGTTTTAAAGGTGGTGAATATTATTTCCAAGTGTCACCTTTGAAAGGTTGAAAGAAACAATCGAGTGATGAGAGATGTTATAGTGCCGATCTCGCGTAGTTTGTTTTCAGCACACTGCGGTTTTCCCAGGCCGTTTTCTCTAAATTTCATTTTTCCAGAGCTGTGGAACAACATAGTTGACTTACACTTGTAATGCTAATATCCAATTTTAATCCGATTTCTGCATTTTGCATTCAACGAACGAGTGTAGGGAAGTACACTAATATTTTTAACCTCATGTTTACTAAAATTTTTACGGTCGTGAAAAAATATCATATTATTTTAAAGAAAACAGTTTGAGTTAAGCTGCTATTTTACTCTGGCGATTTTATATTTGCTTGACTAGAGATTCCATTTCGGGAGCCGGTTAAAGTCGGGGTTTTTCCGATCAAGTTTTCATTTTACGGATTTGAAGTACATAGCTTCCTCTGTCCCCGTGGAGGCGTCACATGCCCTGGTTTTTTTCATGACAATATTATGATATTAAACGTAATTGAACAACACGGTCCTGCCGAGCAAGCTCTAAAAATATCCTCATAGTTGCTTTCAGTTGTTTAAGGGGATTGTGGGAATTTTCATGTCGTTTTTATGCTCTCTCTCTTCCAGTCTTCCGGCGGTACGAAAATTGGGTAATATTCCGCGGTGCATTTATTTAAATAATTGAAGGCATACCAATGGCATAGCTAGAATCACTGGGCCCACTATTTTTCATTATCTACCTTCCATCCTTTTTATTGACATTAAATGAAAATTTCATGTTACAATGCTGAACAGTACGCATTGCCGTTATACCGTGTGTATTTTAGCTACCTTTCAATAATGTGAAACAATTCGAAATGCCAAGCCTATGTAATAAATACGTATTCCTTATGAGAAAATGAACATTTCTCAAGAAACCAATTCTAGTAAGAATACCATGTGCATGTTATGCTAAATGATGGACGAAAATGAAAAAGTAGCGTTCAAATATCTGAAACGGCCATTACCAGAGTATGGCATCTGAGTGGGATTGAATCCAGAGCTTGGAAAACGTTAGCTATCTCTCATAATGACAAGTTGAGTGTCCCCGTATTTTTTGTTTAATGTGGAAGCATATAAAACTGCAAATAAGAATCTCATACCTTCAATTTAGTGAGGCGTCGCGGAGAACTTTGGTGAGAGAGGGAGTAAAATGACAATACCAGATGAGAGCGATAGATAAGAGACGTAAATGTTGAAATGGAGTGTGACACGTTCGTACGACTATCAAATCGCAACATTAAAAATAAAATCGGTGTCATTAGGTTTCAGTCAGGTTTAAAATTGATAGTTGATGGGTGGTTGCCCATTGCTTAGGTTCTTTCTTGAAGGAGTCGGGGGATCTTGGTGCTGATCCTTTCACATTTTCGCCCTTAGTCGTCAAAATTTCACCCCTCGAGGGGGTCGGACCCCTCGTGTCGGGCGCCCACTCGTCCGACGGCGTGTTTCTCATTGCATCTCGTTGACCGGAGTTGAAGGGAGTAGGGACGGGCGCCTTCCTCCCGCCTTCCCCCCACCCGGCTCCGCCCTCCCGCCCACACGTCCTCTCCGCCTTTCCCTGCCTCTACCCCGCCCTTGCTCCTCCCCACCCCAATCCAACCCCCCCTTCTCCCTCCTATCTCATGTCCCTCTCAAAAGGACTTCTTCCTCGCCGCGCACTCGACGCTTGGATCTCGCTACGTCAGGTGAGTGAATGGTGTCCGTTCTCCTCCTTTCCTGCATCCCGTCTCTCTTAAACACGCTGTGCTCTCCCCCCCTTGTCCATCCACCTCGCCACATCGCCGCTTCCCGCGCGGGGAAGTGTCTCCCCTCGGGATCTTCTTCGGTGTCCCGAGAAAAGATATCGTTTCCCTCGGCGACCGTCTCCCGCGGCGTCACTTTTCCCGGAAAGGGCCTTACCTCATCCCCAGGAGCTCTTTCCGAGATCTCGGCCACCCAATCACCCACGGTGCGTCATCCTGGGAATCATCGGTCCCCACTCACTCCGCGGCTTATGGAACGAGAGATCAACGCGTGTTGCCGTTCTTGTGTTTACTTCGGGTGATTCCGTGGACTTTACCCCGCGGTAGAATCCAGACGTCAGGATCAGCGGCAGTTTAACGATTGCGAAGTTTTTTATAGATCAAGTCCGCTAAGACGAAGAATGAATTTTATTTTCTACCACTGACCTAGGTCGAGGGATATTTCATCTCCCTGATCGAGATCATCCATATAGGGTCCGGCTAGGAAAAACCATAGCCTCCGTTAGTGTCTAAAAAGAGGTGGATTCCTCACGGCGTCCGAAACGACCTCCTTCCGGTTAGAGTGGCCTTCGGCATTTCAGTGTAATCCTCCAGAGATTGATCTCGCCCGTGTTCGCCACCCTTTTCGCTCCATGGAGACGTTTTCCATCTCATTCTCTTAAATAACACCCGCAGTTTGTATTTTCTGAATTCTTAGTCACTCCCCACTCTCGGATTTGTTAGTGCGACGACAAAGCATTTGACGTGTTGCGAGATAGTAATTAGTGGGTCGTTTGGGAATAACCTTTTCTTAGGAGGAAGAATAAGCCGGCCAAGGCCACATCTATCGTAACTTCGATTTGCCTAACGCAGTTCACTTGGCGATCTCGCGGTGCCTTTGGTTTTATGCTTTTTTTTTTATCGCCGTCCTCGTGATAACAATGACCGTGATAGGCGTTTCCTCCGCTCTTTAAATGCGCTTTTTACGAATGCAGTTCCTCTCTCTTGGGATGAAGCATAATAGACGCATGAGGTTTGTTTCTGGTGGGAGTAGAGTAGTTTCATAATTTCTTCTTTAAAGTCAGAGTTGTGATGGGTACAAAAGTCTTCAGAAACTATATTGTACTTTTTTCTCAGTGCTGTATGTCTCTCCATTCCAGTCTCCAGTCTCTCCATTTTCCAAATGCCGAAAGTATTTCGTTTCCGGTGAATGTTTAGAATCACTGCGTGGCCCGCGAATCGGGCCCCTTCTCCTTAACTGGCGTTGTAGGGCACGCCACAGTTTAGCATGATCGAAAAAGTTGAATCGTATTAATTTCCAAAGATATTGACGTTCTTGAAGGATTTTTTAAAGGCTTCTGATTTGTCGATTAGAATTTGAGCATTAAAGGGGTGATGTTAAAATGAATGAATGTGTTATCCTGCGGAAATCGAGAATCCATCATGCCAGCATAAGGAAAATTTTGCTCTCCCAGCCGGGAATGACTTTTGCGTGAGTCGTCTTTCGTGAGGTGAACGGTCTAGTTTCGCAAATGCTGCACAGTCGAGATTCTGCGAATTTTTTTTGTGATAGGGCTGTGGTGAATTATCCCTTCTCTTTATTATTTGGAACCACTCCAGACACTTGATGTAGAGTCTCTTTCTTCCCCGGGTTATATAATTGGGGCGAAGGAATGCTCTCTGTAATTATTGGCCGGAGGTAGCAGATATCCAGTTATTTAAGTCATGCATCCGCTTGTCAAAACGAGTGAAAGAAGTACCTTTGCCGGGACTTAGGGTCGTTGGACCGTTTTTTTCGGGGTCTGGATCGATTTGCATCTTTTCCTCGATCGATAGACATCTCGTCTGGCTGCTCGATTTAGACCGCTCTGCTCCCTCCTAACAACCTCGTTGTAATTACCGGATGTCCACCAATGAGAGACTGGAGTCGATCTCCGGGTCTCATCGGCGGCGCCGAACATTTCGTTTCCCCGCCTGGCGCTCTCCTCCCACTTTCTTCGCCTCTGGACAGGCTGTTTTTCACGCTATTATTTACGGAAGTGGCAGTATTGTGCTCGGGTTGCCCCTTGCCCCTCATGACTGGGATTGGCATTCCCGTCTCTAGGGTCATTGATTTGTTAAGCATCTCGGAAAATTCACTGAAATTCATCTTTGAGGGAAACAGCTGTCATTGTGTAGGAATTACAAACATTGGGCTTCAACAACTTCGATAATTTTAGGAATATTCTCTATGGATTTGGAATTCTAGTGCCAAATAATATTGTTGAAAGTTTTCCAAATGTTCAACGTGTTTATGGCAAGAACAAATGAGTTCCCTGTTGCCCTAATGCCGATGATATTTTGTCGGTAAATGTGGCGAAATCGTTTTCATAATCATTTCTTCGTATTATATTACGGCTATCAGTAAGATGCCGGCGATTAGTGTTTCCCATGTGTAGTTCATTCATTTCACTTAATATTCGATGATTATCACTTTAATTCCGATTACTTCCATCTCATCAGTCTTATCAATTTCCCCGAGTTCACATTATTTAGTTTACTTTGAGTCGTTCGTAGATTTAATTTTTCATTATTTTGATATCATCCTTTTTTATTGGTAAATATTTTCATATAGGATTTTATCAGATGTTAGTTTGCTGGCTCCGGAGGCGTAGATAAACCGTGGGATTTGAAATTGTGCCATTATAATTTTCGCTGTTAAATTTATTCTAGTTATAACTTGTGCCTTTAAGGTGAAGTGGATCGGTTACCATTACGAATTTACGATATTTACTATTTCATGTTGCATTCTGGTGAAAGTTTGGCATCTTTGATGGAACTGTTTCAGTTTTGGCAATGCGTTGATAATTAAAGCATCCATCGAGTCTTGAATGACTTAATGGTACCAGTGGAAGGGTTAATCCTGGATTTCTCAAGACAGAATGAGGTGTCTCGCACGTACCACTGTCATGATTTTCTCACTTGTGATAACGCGTATTTAGTTATTGCTGTTGATGGAAGACTCAATACAAATGCTTATATTTTCAGGAGTTACTGAGCAATAATATAAAATACAAGGAGAATGGAGAGAAATCGGGATTGACGTTACCCGTGAAATTATATTCGCCATATTTTAAAAGTAGACCCAGCGCTCTTCGAAAAGTGTAGAATGACGGCCATTGGTCTCTTGTACGTGCGATTATTTTCGTAGCCCTTTGGATTTTTTGTAAACTTCTGCACTAATATTCTTAATTGTCCACGTAATTTGATTAATTATTCTTTTTTAGAACTTTTTGTCAACGCAGTATTAAATTTTCGGTGTTTCTCATGGACAAATTAACCTGTGTGTTCTTTATTTTTCTCTTTTGCTATTATTTACATTTTATTGCTCGTTCCTCTAAGCGAGGTCTCTTGCGAGATTATGTGATTTAACAGAGCCAAATATTCGGAATCGACTTGATTTTATTGGTATTACATTCGAACAACACTGGGAAGGATATGGAAAGGACTTAATTACCGATTTCGGACGAAATGAAAAATTGATCAGCTTTTATTCATTCAAGAATACCTCTAGCAAATACCGTTCCACAAGGACGCAGCGTCGCCATGCTTCACCTAAGTACCGTGCCAAACCGTATTGTTTATGTTCTTTATGTTATTCGCGTAATACTCTTTTTGAAATCCGATTTCTCTCACTGAGCAGCAAGGGTGTAAATGGTGAAGTATGTATTGTGGTATTGCGATAAAGAAATGCTTTCACCCTGTATTCGTGAGTGCGATGAACTGACCAATTGGCCGATTCCGTACTCTTTTGCAGCCATTTACACTCGTGAATTCAAACAGTGCGCATTTCAATTTGTCCGGAGTCGTGCGCATCTAACTAGCTCGACGGGACTCACTCGACCACCAACCCGAAGTTCCCTATCCTGTGAGTTGCGCCTCGGGCATAAACATCCTTGCATTCCAGCAGTTTCATGGGAGGAGATTGTGGAGGAATGGATACGACTTTAGCTGCTGTGGCGCCTTTAAGGTATAATTACCCCTGCTACTTGTTAGTTACCGACGTGTCAGTCCGTGGTCACATTGCAGCAAATTAGTAGTCATTTACCCAAATCCGCGGAAAATAATAACATGCTTCGCGAGGGAAGGGGTTTTTTTTTGCTGACTCTCTCCGATACGTCGGACAGATTCTCGAATTAGTGGTGCCATTTTGTTCCATTCGTGCCGCCGGTGTGCTGGATGTATTTTCGCAGATGTCCTCACGGGTCTCGTTCTCCTATTCCTTTCGCATCGGACCCGAGTCTATACCGTCTGGCTGCATGGATATGGGATGAGGAATCCGTGTGAATAATAATTGATTGCTGGAGGGAGATCGGAGACCCCCCCCTTTCCCCTTTCGGCTCTCTTTCTCTCTCTCACTCTTGAACGCTCGGAGCGTGGCTCTTTTTACGGGGATGCTGATCTCAGTGCGTGGGGAACGCGCGCGGTCGCGATCTCTGAAGAAATAGCTTCGGGGACGCGTAATATGCGCCCCGCCGCTCTCCCCCTTACACCGCTTAATCACACGCCCACCGAAGCGGGGCCGACTGTCCCTTCACCTCGCGAGGTTCGATTGTTTCCCGGGAGGACTTTCGAGAGGTAAGGTTGTGCGGTATGACGTGTGGATAAACGGAATAAATCGAGGCGATGACGATGCATTGATATGGCCGTAAAATTCTGGGATGAGAATCGAGCAGCATCCACGATTAATGCACCTCGCCCGTAGAGTACATGGATATTACACGTGTTGCGATGTCGGAGACGTGCGATGAATTTATGTGGTCACGCAATTTTCGGTTGTGCATGGAGAAACATTCAACGCGTATCGTACCTTGTAATGATGCTGTAGTGCGATTGCATATTTATACATAGTGGTGCGATTGTATCTCTGTACATCCTCCTTTGTAGCTTACCAAAGTAAGGGATAATGACAATAGCGATTTCTCTAGGCCGATAGTTACCATGAGTGATGCCGATAATTATTCAGATGAGGTACCCTATGCATTTTGGATGTAGTAGATTTCTTCATGTTTTTCAAGGAAACATGTTTTGTACCATATTGTACCCTGCCTGAGCATGCCAAGTGCGACTCTTTTGAACAGAAAGGAGAAGCACGAGCTCTCGAACGTCGGATTGCGGACTCTCCTCCCTGGAATACTCTATACTTCCACTTTTAGCGGTTTTATTCAAGCAAGTACCATTGCACAGTATGTTTCCATTAATATTCCTGTATAAATGAAGAGGATGCAGTTTTTTGAGTGTTGATAGCTGCTGAACCGGATGGCCTCAGTCAGGCGAGATCATTTGTTGAAATAAGAGTCACTGTTGTTTGCGGTTGGTCTGATGCCGCTCATCTCATATCGGGGATAATAGTCGAGTAGGTAAAGCGCTCGCCTAATAACCCGAAGGTCGCGGTTCGAGTCCCAAATTCAAGCTTAGTTGCTGGGTTGACTTTGATGGGTGCGATCTCTGGGAAAGATGATGACAAGGCAAATGCTAATAGGTATCCAAGAGACGCTCTGACCATCAGGAGCGTCCGGAAAGCAAAAAACAAAACTAGCTCTGAAACTTAAAAATCATTTGTGTTGTATTTAGCCCGAACAATTTTCAGTCGCAAAATCCCCTTAAAATATTTTATTAGGCGTCTCAGCTTGTAATTGCTCAATTAAGGCTGCGACTCGGTGCACTGTGAGTTAGCAAAAAGGCATGGGTGAAAGTTACATCACCAAGGGCGAAAACGTTGGAAAACTGTTTAACCCTGAATTCGCGGGACCAAGTATGACTCGGATGAAGTGTCATCGGTCATATAAATAACTATCGGGAATTATAAATCATGTAATTGTTATGCAGTCTCGTTTTGAAATATGCTTTCTTGTGAAGAAAATAAATCGACGAGGTGGTGGCAAAACGTGAAAATCAAGAATTGTATTTAAAGAAAGTCATTAGTCTTTTAATTACTCGGCTATCGCGGAACGACTCTCTCCAAGTGTGGAAAAAACTGTATAACATTAAGAACACAAGGAATAATGACGGAAATTTTTCATTTCTATTACGATCACAAACCTTTCGAAACGTTCTAAGGCTCCATGATTCATGTCATCCATCACCGACGCCAGTAAGAGAGGTGTAGTTTCCTATCTTAGCGCCCGCTTAGCGCCTAATTGAGTTTCCCGGTGATAAATGCCCCGACAAATTAAAAACGCTGGATCGCTTTTAGAATCAGGATTTGGACACTCTAACGGTTAAGGTCGTATCGTACCATTTAACCTAAGCAACACGATCCTGTGACAAACACTGAATTCAAATTTGCGACCTTTGGCAGATCAGACCCGAGTCTTTTACTGATCTGGATACCGTGAGTAATTTTCACCCGACAATTCAGTGTTCGTGAAACTAGTCACTCATTCATTATACCTTTCCATTTGGAATATTTTGTGATTTTATTCGCCTCGATGCATAGAAACACGTAATAATGCAGATATATGTCTTTTAATAATACCTTTTCATGTCCGTTTGTGATTCACCTTTGATAATGTCCTGTATTCAGTATAATTACACTTTTTATTCACCGTACCCTGGAAAGTTTTCGTGGAGTTAGTATTACGATATATATTAATGGAAGCGTCTGCTCCTTTTATTATGGTGGCACATCGCAGCCACACACGTCCACAAATAAATAAATTTCAAAGAATCCGAAGGCAATTTAATCATAATTCTTCTTCCTCGTAACCGGTGCTACCTAACGGCAGGAAGATACGTATTTGGTTTCATTGAAATCGCGAAATGGTTTAGATGTCGGGTAGTGAGTTATGGATAGCATTACTTTCCGGTGAGCGAATGAAATGTATCGCTGTCGGAAAAATTTTGGACTGGAAATCCCTTTTTTTTTGGCCTTCTCGGTAGTTCACAACTACTAGGGTTTATTTCATCTCGAAAAGATGTATTTCATATTTGTTTAAATCACGACTATGGTCATGTTATTCTGTTCTTATCCCTCAGCCTGATCGTTTGAGGTAATCAGTTGAGGGCACGGATATATATATTTAATAATTTGTGTATATGTGCCAAGACCTGCTGATATTTAAGAAGTGCAGTTATTTTGAAAAAAATCTGCTTTACCAAAAAAGTTAGAACCCTAAAAGCCTCTCTTAAAATATTCAGTCAAAAGACCCCCAAATAGGCATAGTTTTAAATTTGGTCGGTGCCCGCGTGTATTCAGTCTCCATTTAGCGTTGCTAGAATTACCGTTGGGGTCATATGAGCCTCTCTCATAGTATCTGTAATTTTCCACGACTTCGTGTCAGAGGGTGAAACTAATTGATTCCCTCCGCGTGGTGAGGTTCCTTGGGCAGTCACTCGCTCGTCCGATGCTCTCTTCGTCTCTGTCAAGGCGACTATCGAGCACCTGCTTGAGTCATTCGTAGCGGCCCTCTCATTGCCACGAATCCCGACTCCGTGGGAGTTTCGGCAATCCGAAATGTAATACTTCTCTCTGCGCTTATTTCACCTTCGAAAGAACGCAGAGCGGCTACGAATCAATAGGCGTGGATTCTTCAGAATTCAGTAAGCTTTGATGAGGATGTATTTAGTTTATGCAAAGTGTAGGCTGTGGAACTGCTGATACTTGGGGATGGAAATAGTTAAAAATTTTTTTTAGATAGTATTCTCGTACGACCCATACATTATACTTAAAAGAACCTCTTACAGAGTTTTTGGACCACATTCGGGTGCGTTTTTATGTTCAGCTAGTTGGATGCAGTGGAAAAGCTGTCAGTTGTTGAAATATTTAGGGAAAAATTAAGCAGATTGAAGTCACAGAAGGTACATCAAGAATTTCCCTCAGTCAATGAATTCGCATATTTATGCATTTGTAACGCAATTTATTTTGTAGAAGAACAACACATAACACGTGCGAGCCCACCAAGTTCACCGTGTTCATTTATAATTGTTACACTTTCCCGCCAACTAGAAGAAATATATTCCTCAAAGAACCGAAAAGCGATTTTCCCCATTTGGTTACATGTTCTAATACAGTCCTGGCGTTAATGAAACGCTGATCAGTAAGTATTTAAGAATCAGAAGAGATGAAAAACAATAAATTCTTTGAAATAGGGGTGAATGGATGTTAAATGATTACTTTCAGGTCACGCGTTACTATTCGTCGTACTATAAGCATTTTAAGGCTATATGTAATGTGGGCCATGAAATAGGAAGCCCACCGTCACCCATTTCGCCACGCCACTTATTCGAGAACGGCTCCCAGCCACAGCCTTCGGGAAATATTCGAGGAAGTTTATGAAAATAGATGAGGATTAAAGTGTACAAATTTCTTACCATCTGTTTTCAATTTCATAGGTTCTCATATTTACCGTTCGGCTGGTGTGTTGAATTTTCAGGAACACTTGCAGGTATTCCATAAGCCGTGCTTCCGCCCAAATCCGTGGCCTTCCAAGAGGGTGGTCGTCCTCACGCTTCACTTCTCCCGCCTCCTCTGGCGTCCACTCTCTCCCACTCGCAAGATCGTTCCCGGGGCAACAGGTTGGCGGCAACAGGTGTCCGTTCCCCTCTCCAAAGGTGTGCTCGTGGGAGTGAGGGGGCAACGGAGAGCTCGTGGAAAGAAATATCGATAATGACCAATGGTGTAGAAACGAGATCTCTCTGGGTAATGTGCGGCATTTTAAGATTCTATCGCCTCTTTTTCAAGAGCAAACAACAAACATTACGCTGTTCTGTCATTGCGGTCCAATTTGTCATCTTTTGATTAATGACCTAACTGCTTAGTAATGTCATAAATGCGCACTACATTAAAGTTTTCTCCGCAGTTCTTTCATGTAGATACATGGAAACAGCCGTTCGGCCGAATTCGGGATTACTTTGAAAATATTTTGCCTGTCCGTGAATAACTGAGCATCAAAAAATTTGGAACCCATTAAGCACTACCAACTGTTATCGTGGCGTTAAGAAAGTATTATCTGCTAACATTAAGAACGTCATAAAACAGGGCAACGTTATACATTTACAATTATGTACGTGTTCTGAATCCACGTCTTGGAATTACGTAACACCACGCGCTGTACCTGCTTAAAGTGTCGAACAACTTGTCAAAAATGTAATGCCTTTTTGAATAGCTACAAAATGGTTGTTTTGATTTTAATTCTCAAAAATTGAAGACAACGTTTACTCCATTATATTTGAAAACGTAAGATATGTAAAAATGGGGCAATGCTTATTCGTTAAGCCTGCGTCAATGATTAATACTAGCATGGATTATCGGTTATTTCCTGCGGGATCTCGGCAAGTTCCGCTGCTACGATTCTGCAAACGAACCCGTCTCTACCGTTCAGATTTCAGAAAGTGGTTTCAGTTGTCCCCGGTTGATGACGCAACATCCCATCAAGTTGGCGAAACCGTGTTTGTTTTCTTCGGGAACACTGCGGATTATTGACTAAACAAGTGACCACAAAATTTGTATATCTGCTCATACTTTCATTGTATGCGAGACTTTTATTTGCCTGCTTAAATTTCCATCTTATTTGTTTCAAATAACGATTGTTTAGCTTTTTTTACACGTTCTGCCTGCGGGATAGTTACCGATGTTCCATTCCTTCCAAGGGGACAGTCGGGAGGAGGGAGTAATGTCTCACTCGAGCCCATTATATACGATCCATTATTTATTATTACTTCTTCCGAAGAATTGAATCGCAAAACGATGAGTAAGATGAAAGCGAAAATTTCATGTGATTACGGGAGAGAGAGACGTATTTCTCGAGTCCGGTGACGGGTACTTGCCTTTATGGGAATGTCAATTTACCTTGCGGACATAGCGTAATGAAAAAAGGAACTGTTCAACAAACAGCAGTCGTAAAATTTGTGGGCACCAGCTTTCGTCATGCTAACTTATTAACGTCCAATCTTTTGAAAAATTCCCCTTAATAATACTTGACAATAAAACCTGCTTTAGCCATCCCGCGTCATTTCACATTTTCATTTTAATCTTTTGATTTTTCGTATTACTGAATATTTAATAGCACCATAAAAATTACCTTGCCTTTCAACTCTGCGTCACAAAACCCATGTCGCTCTTCCGACTGATAATTCGTCCCTGTCGGAATGTGCGCGGTAATGCGGATTCCGCATAATTCCAGGAAGGGCTCTCTTTCCGAAGCCTCTCTGGACGGAGTGGACATCTTCTTCTATTCTCATTTTTGCAGTTTTTATTTTATTCCCTATTCCATTCAAGTGACAATGGCGTCTCGAGAGGGAAGAAAGGCGTTTTCGGCCACAATTCGGGGTGATTATATTTTTGCGCACTCATTATTTTCGTTTCGGACTTCCCTTGCGGAGTGGCTCTTGTGTATTAAAGGAGATGACACGATCGTCACAAATTCCACAAGTCATCTACTCCATTCTTTCCCCTCTAATCTCCCTGGGGCCGTTTCATTAATTTCGTCCCTCGCACCTACTGCTATTAGCTTAACTGTTTGTTTAAACGTATCTCTTGGTCGCCCCTTGTCTTGAGTTTCTGTCTGAAGAGTTCTGAGTTAACTGTTAACTGAGTGCGCAGCTTCAGCGTCGACCGGGAAGGTGGCAGGAATTTTATTTTGTGAACGGAAAAAATCTGGGAATCTGTCATTTACCGTCGTCCAAATATTTTGGTCTCACTCAAAAGAGGACGTGCATAGATTAATATTGAAAAGTAACATAGAAGTTATGATTGAATACAATATGCATATATTAAGTAGGTATTTTCATTTTTAATATAAGTTCTCAGTTGTGAGAGGTATGCCACTTTGTAGGCTTCATGAAGGTTATATGCGGGAGTGCAAAGAATAAGACCTTGGTTATGCATTCTTATTTTTTTTAACTCATCGTGGGAGGACTCACACATAGTAAATGGAGTGTCGCAATCAAGTATCTAAATGTGAAAGAACGTAAATAAAAAAATATATATGTGGCTATTCGTCATTTTCGGATACCTCAAGCTAATAAAGTACATTGGTCCCGTGAATACGTGTTCCTGATATTGAAAGATATATTTCTTGCTGGAGAGTAAATTGAATGCTTGAGGAAAAGAGGCTTCTGAATTTTGATTGGTTTTATGCAGATTAAATTGACTTTGTGGCCAATGGCATCTTTGTCGAGGGGGTTTAAATTTGTGTGGTGAACACTGCAAAGGATGGGGAGAGGGAATGGCGGTTGTCCAGGCAAGGCCAAGTTCGTCGAGAGAAGGGGGAAATAGCGGTTTGAGGGATTGATGTGTCATATTAGAGGTGTAGCATTTTATCTTCTTCAGTAAGAAAAAGTTGGATGAATCGACCCTACGAGAAATTTCTTCCAAAGGGGAGGGAGTTTTTAAGAAATGGGTATTAAGAGGGATTGAAGAATCGTATGGCGTAACATCGTTTAAAACCGCTTGGTAAGTCACGAGACTCAATCCTGAAGTGCATGGCACAATTTAGAATTTTTTTTAGATTACCGCGAGGCATTTTTCGAGTTCGAAATATTTCGAGAAACAAGTTGTTGACACTGAATAATACTGATAGTTTCATCGAACACTTTTAGGTGTCATCTCCGAGATTTTTTTTCGAATTGTGCCCTTGTGATTTGAGAATAGACAGTGAACTGATTATCATAGCAATTAATTAATTAAAATTGGCAATTTTTCACAAAATAATTTTTTAATGTAATAATTTTAATAATTTATTTTGTGGAAAATTGCCTATTTTAATTAATCATGGTATTCCACCATATCACGCCTGAAACGTCTCTTTGTAATCATAGCAATGATATAATTTTCTTATAATTTCCTCCCAGGTAAGGAAAAAAATAAATTTTCCAGTGGAAATAAAAATAAATGGACGGGTAGAAAATCAATGGCACATTGTTTGATTTAATTTATTTAAAAAAAGGAGGAAATATGACGTTTTCATGTCGTCCTCGAAGGAAGGAACTTGCAGAAACATGGAGATGGAGTTCGCGGTGCCTGTAATTTCATTCTTTGAATGTGCCTAGTTGCTCAAGCGTATTACGAAACGATGCGTAAGATTCCCCATCGCGTGAGAGTAAGAATGAAAGACACTCGAGGAGACGGTCGCGATTTCCTTTCTTAAGTGTCTCTCAGCTTGTGAGTGTCGCTCATGACCTCTCGTCACGTGACCATTCGCCGTTGCTCCCGACTACCTCCCATCTCCTCCCTTCCCTCTCTATTTCCTTTCCCACATGTCGTTTCCCATCCCCTCGAGCATCCCATTAGGGTTTAACCGGCGCCGGCCCATTTCCCGATGCCGGCACCAGACTCGACATTCCCATGTCGACAAATATTGCTTGTCTGAAATTGTCGCACGTATATGTCAGTGTCGGATGAGGATGGAGATCGTCAATGAAGACTCTCGTGTCACACCTTATTCGTCGACGTCAAGTGAGTTCCGATTCCGATGGGACATGTTAACGCACGCGGAATGGTCGCTGGGTAACAGAAGTCCACGTCCGTCCAAAACTTTTTTGTCGATTCGTCCCTGCTATGATGTTCAGTTTCTTCTCATGTTTGCCATAAAATTGGCACCCCACACATTTCCATTCGCGATCATTAGGCTTTTAGATGTTTGGATGTCTATGTAAAAATCTCATAAATGTTATCTGTTATCTTTACGTAGATATCTCATGCATTTTGGATAATTATTGCCAAGTATTTTTGCGGAAAATGACTTTGTAACGGTACCCGGTGTTTGTATGTGAATTATCAGATTGTTCTATTAATAAAAAGTTGTTCTTCTAATTATATTACAGCTCTAATTACACCTAGAATTCCCAATGGGCCTTCGTTAGAGTAAATAGTTGTGGGTAAGAATAGTAAACTTGTATTGCAAAATCGAACTCGTAGGATTCTGGACGTCGGTAAAGGACCCCATGGTCAAAAAGCAGAGTAATCACCCGAATGCATTTGATTTCTTATTGTGCTGGATTTGAGATTACGGAGTTTGTCACCTCCTACTCGCAAATTGAAATTCTCACATCATATTCCAAGAAACTGCGAGAGATGCCGCAACAGTAACTTTTAACGGAGTCATCCGCTAATATGCATTTCAATGCAAGAATATCAGAGTGTAAAAATCATTCGCCTTGACCGGGGTTTGGGTTCGATTCGGTTTGAATCTCGGTCAAGGCGAATGATTTTTACACTCTGAAATTGTTGCATTGATTTGCAGATCAGGCTAGGAGAGTCAATTTATTTCCTTGCGGTTTCCCATGGAGATCCGATACCCTAATAATCATTCTGCTAGGGTGAAGTTGAGGGAGTCCATAGTGACCGGAAATCTCATCCGAGTGCTCCGCCGAACTCCCTACCCATTAGGCTCCCTAATTCAGTCATTAGGCTAAAAGTGAAACAGTTGGTCGCGTAAACTTGCTTTCTGTTAACTCATTTTCGGGTGAATTGCAAGGTGCGCCCTCCTCCCAAACCTCAGCCCTTATCTTGTCGTCTCCGCAAGCGTACGTCCTTATCAACTCTCTTTTCTACTCCCCGGCGCTTGTCCCTCGCCTCCCTCGCCCTCTCCAGTACCTGTCACCCCCACTCCCCTCGCAATCCTCTTGCTCTCTCCCGGGGAGAGCCCCTTCCCATCCACTGCCCGTCCGACCACCTCCCACCGAGCGGAGGAAGGCTGCGAGTCTCTGCACCCGAGGAGGAGTCCCTCCTCGAGAGGGAATCATGACAGCCATGGCATCATTAGCGAGCACGTCAAAAGCTGACCGGCTTGATACTGACCTTGGTCACAAAGAGGTGCTCATGCATTGTGGGGGGAGGGAGGACGAATGTGGAAAAGAGTAATGACTGTCTCCGCTTCGCTTCATCCGAGTCTGCTCGCGTCGCATTCACTCGCGATGAATTCGTTCTTAACGATCCCCGATGCGGTAATTGTCCGCAGTACTCTTGATTTCGGAGAGGATGCATATGCTAACCACCCCTGGTTAGTCAGACTTGAATGGGGGTGTCCCACGTCCCGCGAGAATGACTTTCCCTGGTGATATTCTCACGCTAACTGAACTGTTGACTGAGCGGTTGGATGTTTATTTTAACCCAAACTCAAGAGGAAAGCATGTTATTCACATAGACCACGACGACAAGCCTGATGTGAAGGTCTCTTTTCCCCTCCTAAAACGATGACCACAAATGCGTTAGTCGCTACATTCGGCCATTTACAATGACCGAAAATAAAGTAATACCGTATTCCCATAGCAATCAGTTACCTTAGCCTGTAGCCGAACACCCTCTGTCACTTACCCTCGTGGCGGATTTCAGAGTAGATATAGCTGTTAATTATCGCCGAATGTCCCAATAGTCGAGGATTCCAATCCCTCCTCAGGGTAGAATGTCGTGAGCGATGTCTCGTTCTCATGAATTTTCTCTGGGTGATTTTACGTTACGTTGTAACTTTACCTGTCACCTTAAAATGCCGATTAAAACTGTTGGTGTTAATTCAGTTAATCCAGGGCAAGACCAATTTTACGGCCCTCAGCGCGGTGGTAAAAAATGTTTCAAAATAATGGTGGACGCATTTACTCTTTAGAAATGAAATAAAATGAAGGTTAATCAGACTACCCGTTTGTGCGCATGAAGCGCACAAAAATGGCTGTATGTCAGTGACTAGGAAAAAACGACGGTTGTAGCAGCGGCTATCCATTGGTATTATTCATTCGAGGTCATTTGGGTCTTGGGCATGGTTATTTAGGGCAAGGAAGGGCTGTGGAAGGAAGAATGCTCGTTAGGGAAGTGCTGGGATAATGTTACGAGAAACTGGACATTTCCTTTCGGTCGGACTCGCCCATGTGATTCACATTGAACGTCAATCCATTCTGTCGAGCGGATGGAACCCAGGTGTCCTCGGCTTGACCGGAGGGCTACTAGCAGTCTTAACATTTCCTTTTCCAGGAATTTGGGACTGAGAATTTTGCCAAAACTTAAACATTGCTCAAACTCGACTTTCTCCTTGTGATCATCGCATCATCAAAGAGAAATATTCATTCGGATAAATTTGACTGCACACGATCACCCCCAAGTCGGTCGCCCTGATCCAATAAACGGTTCGTTTAAGACAAAAAAATCAGATGTTTGCACAAATTATATCTCGTGCGTATGTCTTCATGTCCAACTGGGGACATAATCAGATAATGTCGTCCCTTTTATGGTAAACAGTGCGTTTGTTGCTTACATTCAGGAACATTCAGTCAAACTTGATCTCTCTACCATGACGTTATCCAGCTCAATTTCGATGAGTATGCGGTGTGATTTTTTTTGTCAATTTTAAACTTCATATTGTATTCCATGAAAGAACTTTTTTGTGCAAAAGAAACCTTTCCCTAATCGCGAACTGTTGAATGCTATTGATAGTGAAACCGTGCTAATAACCTCTGAAATTCGTCTAATTTATATTTAAGTTCTTCCAGTTTATGTGATTTATTAGTAGTACTCGAAATGAGAAGCGTAATGGAGGCTTGGCACTTTGTCGTTCTCCCTTTTTTGTTGTCCACTCACTTAAGCGGTGAACTCAGTTCATCGAGGGCCTCGACCGAAGAGCTTCTTTGGACGGCTCTTTGTCGCCGTTGCAGCACATCTCGTGTTTTCTACATTGCTCCTTTGCACACAGGTGTTGGAGTCATCCCGCTGAGGCAACAAGAACAGGCGAGAATAAAGAAAATCAACGAGGAGGTCTCCAGGATGAAACTAGCAGGTAAACAGTTACTACCGAAAATGGAAGCGCTCATCTCGTAGCGACCAACGACTAGTTATTATCTTTTAACTTCATTTTGCGAACACGAACCTCAATCGCGATCTTTTTTTTCCCCGCATTAAGCCTTTTTTTGAGGTCTTGATTGACTCATTCACCGTTGCTTGATTTATTTTAAGTTAAAATTTTTTATCGATGGAATGATAGAAACTTTTATCTCATCCGAAGTAATGTCGAGTGCCTGAGACAGCGTAGAAACCCTCAACATGCGGATCTGTCAATGATACAAGAATTAGTAAAATTTTAATGGTGCTCATATTATATATATATATATATATCTATATACTCGGTTGTAATTAGACCCTTTTTTAAAATTCCAATCCAATTTAACACATTTCTCGGTTTGTAATGCCAAGTGCTAAACTTGTTGCATGGTAAAGTGACACGCTACACTTTCCATTTAATTTTAGAGTGCACGCTTCAAGTATTTGACGAGTAGTTATGCTTTTAATTTGCAGTCCGACATGCTAGCCTCTTTTAAAGCTTTGGTTTCATTGTTTGTTTTTTAGCCTCGGCTGAAAACTCTCCACGCAGACGAAGTGTCCAGTAAAAACCTTTTTATTTGCTCGGTCACAAAACGAGAATTTCTTAGCAGCACTCGGTTGAAACAATAGCTCGCGATTTGCCTAGTGGCTGATATTTGTATTTCGTTCAGGCACTGTGGGTGTGTTATTCAACTATTAGATTTAATTTCTGACCAAATTTAGGCGTAAATTAAGATACAAATATCCTCAAACTAGCAAACTTTACACATGTGATAATAATATTTGTTTTCACACATGTGCTAGTGATTAATTTTAGGTTAACTCATGTTTATTGTTTTTCCTGACTAATCACTGTTCTAACCGAATATATTTTACGAAGTCGTTGTGAGAATCACTTTAATTTATGCTAATTTAAATGTGTGTCCTCTCAATAGCGGTAAAATATTTTATGAAAATAGTCAATTTTTGATTCATTTTCGGTTGAAATTACATATTCTGCATATGTACGCCTTTATCTGGGTGGTACCATGTTTTCTGTTAAAATAAATTCTTTAGTAATCTTTCTCTGATTCGTCGTTTTGCGTATTTGTACTTTGAGGGAAGGGGACCTCATTTTTCAGAAGGTCACTTTGAATTCGGATGTTTTTGTATGTATCATACAGTATGTATCGCTGTATCTGCGTTAAAAATAAGTGCCAGAGCATGGATTTCCTAAAGAGAAACCGTGGCCTCTCCTTTCCCATATCCCGCCTTGTCGCACCACCGATGCAACAACGTCCTTGCACGCACGATTGCACGCACGCACGCTGATTGACCCCTCCTCCTCAGACGTGGAGGAAGAGGACCTGGAGGCGCCCTCCTACTACGACCCCTCGAGGAGGGACAGCGAAGTGTCAAGGAGGTCATCATGTAAGTGACCAACCATCGATTTAACCCTTTTCGTCACCCTTAAGCAGTGATTCCCAAACCTTTCCAAGATGTCAACGCTCCGCCGTAAAATTTATTTTGCTGCATTTAATTTTACAAATGTTCATCTTGCCATGATTTTGTGCGACACTGTTTTTATGTTTGATTCTCACGCAATTTTACTGTATCGTCAATGGTTTCAACAAGTTAATGCATCAAAGGTGAGTAGTACCTTGCGTACCCAGCCTTACTCGTATGTCAGGGTAGCAACTCATTCTAGATAAAAATGGGAACAGGGCCGGCTAAAAAAATCTAGGATTTTATAGTTGAATTGGGAGCGTGATATATGAATTTAGAGTCCTCATTTAGAACCTAATTCCTTTTGGTCTTGCGATTAACTCATGTCAGACTGAGGTCATGGAAAATGCGCTAGTTCAGACCCTGGTAAAAACCGAAACTATTGTTTTTGACCGAATCCAAGAGTAATCTTGGCTCATGACTCAATGAGTGATCCATAAAAAATACTCAATCAAAATTTTTAAAAACTAGGAAGAAAACTAGAGAAAAAGATACAATTTTTTTCGGAAAAAATCGGGAATGTGACTCAGTAATATGAGCAGCCACCTGTTCATGTGCCTTAAAAATGACAACGAGGGGTAAAACCATGCACACAGGGAATTACTCACCTTGAAAATTATATAGCAAGTCTAAACCACGGTCGCTCTAGTTAAATATTGTTTAAAAATTATCTAGTGCGTTTCATTTAATCAAGATGAACGTTAACCATTCTCACCTCGGGCTGCCCATCACTCTTAATTATGCTGCTGCTGAAATCGATAGAATCAAATCCAGTGACACTAAGATATGTGGGGAATGGGGAAGGAATTGGATTTGGGCACGGGAGGAGTAAAACGAAGAGGATTCGATAAATACAAGGATAATTGACCGGAAGAGTTACTGAGCTGAGAAACCCTTAACTATCTTGCTGGGCTTCATGTCGATCCACTCACATCGTGGTGTTCTCATCTTAAGCACTTGGCTCCCCTCTGTCTGATTTCCTAACCGAAATGAGGCCAAGCAATACCAGGAAAGGATCCGCTCACACTGCAACTACCCTTTCACCTATTTCAGGAACTTGTGACCTTCCTTGCAAAATCGTCATGCGGTGTGCCACGAACTTTAACTTCGTCTGTATTTCTCTAATTCTTCATAGTAATCCGGTACACTTGCATACTTGTAATAGAATAAAATGTACGTTCTTGCTTGAGCCAAATTTCATTAATTATCTTTCCCGCTGGATGAACATCCACACCTATAGTATTGTTATTTCGAGTGTGACATCTTGAGTTTGGGAACCACTGCCCCATAGCGTGCAAGACCACTAATGATATAAGTAGGTGGGTTTACACGCAAAGATGTTTTGAGAGATTCCCCCATGTTCGTGCCCCCCCTGACGGAAGCTGGCAGCTGCCTTTCGAATGCATTTATTTTTACATATTTTAGTGCCCTGCAAGCCACCGCTAGAGTGTATGGCAGGGCGTGAATACACATCAGAATAATTTTACCCGAATATGACCCCTACCGCGGTCGGACAGTGTAATTCTGATCCCTTATCGTTCGTGGAAAAAATGACATCTTAAATATATCTGCTCTGCAGTTAATCTCTCTCATTTTATTGACATGATCTCTCCTACCGTAGTACGATGGGGGTAATAATACTCCATATGCCTTTTCAGCAGTGATTTATTATCACTGCTGACGAGGCATCCTTCCAATTTATGCAATAGCTTCAATCTGTAATGTAACCTTCGTTCCGTAAGTGATTTACGGCATGTATGGAGTCACGTTGAACAATAGCGGATTGGATTGCTAATTCGAGGAGAGATAACTCATTGAAGTGCACGTAATTAATGAATATGGGGTACATATTCGGATGTATACTAGTTGACGCTAATATATATTGTAATACCTTTATGATTTGATGAAGGGCTAACTAATCATTACTTTAAAACATTGAAACCGGCAAGACTTCCAAATCGGTGAGACGTGAGAGCTTACGAAAGTTTATTGTAACATCTTACAAATACTTCCATTCATTCAACATGGTCAACTGCCAGCTTTTCATGAAACTAGTCGTTACGGCCAGCTTTCGCCGGAGCCCCGAACCGTTTTCCGGACGTCCAAATGTTTCGCGTTCTTTGGATCCCCTCTTGTTATATATATATATATATATATATATATATATAACATACATACATAACATATATATATATTCATTCAAACAGAAATAGGTATAAGGAAAGGGGATAGGAAAACACATAAAAGGCGAACACAGGACATGTGGGGAAGGCGGTTTTTGAGCAGATAACGAAAGTAAAAGTATTTCCTTATCCCATGAAACGCACCGTTCCTATCCTTTATAATATCGTATGAATGCTTTTCTACTATCCTTTCCCCTTCTTGTGTCCCGTCTATTTCTCCTTTGGTGGGTGGAACAGCTCCATAACGCCATCTCTCGGGCAATATCTATCGGAGCACTTTGGCGCTTTATAAGATCGCAGATCTCAAGGTAAATCAGGTTTCCTTATTAGCTCAATAGGTAGAGCATCCGCCCGGAAAGTGGAAGGTCCGTGGTTCATATCCCGGATAAGGAAATACTTTTACTTTCGTGATCTGCTCAAAAACCGCCTTCCCCACATGTCCTGTGTTCGCCTTTTATGTGTTTTCCTATCCCCTTTCCTTATACCTATTTCTGTTTGAATGAATATTTGTGCGCCGTATGGCGGGATTTTCAAGTTTGAATATATATATATATATTTAACATACACGGGCATTAAGGAATACTCTCAAGCTTAACGAACTCGGCATTCGTGATCAAATGGAAAGTGCAAAATGTAGCAAAGATGCTGAGTAAAAACTTGTATTAACCTAATAATACCGAAAGTAACACGATTCGGCCTTGTATTTCTAACTTCGGTGAAAACGTAAAACTTAACATTTAATATTAACGGAAATAACCAAATTTACATGCACTGTGAAACGGAAGTTTAAAACGCATTATTTAACTAATTTGACAGGAAACCCTAAATTTCCACTTTGCGCATCCTCAGCGGTTAAGTTTCCATTCGTTTCCATTTGGGGGTATTTCTGCTCCCAGCTGTTCTCTATTTTACGTAATGACTGTAGATATAATGGTAAGTATTAGCTGTCCTTGTAGATGCGTCAATGAAAAGAATCTTCCCGTAGGAAATTTTGTGAAAGCATTTCTTGTTTACTTATCAATATTTTAGTTGTTGAACTTAGTTTAAATATTCTCATCTGCCCTCTTGACCATTCTCAGTTGATACTCCATAGCAAGTTGTAGAATAGCATTGCACTTCACTGATTTCACTAACGTATTCAATACCTCAAAACTGTCGTAAATAGTTCGCTAAAAAGTAATGCTTTGGTAACCCAAGTCACCATCGTCATCGTTACTCAATCATATAGCTGTGTTTTTTTTGGAAAGAAGCAAAGGCCTTTAGCATAGACGCTGCATCTGCTCGAGTATTAAACGCCGCTGCACTACGATTGTATTTTTTACAGTAAATCATTTGAAAGTGAAGTGGATGTTGATTGTATTTAAAATGTGTCAAGAAATTCCGTTATCATCGGACTTCTTTTTGTTGCTCTTCAGTAGGGAGTAGGAGCCGGAGGGGTAGCGAAGTATCCCGCAAGAAAAGACCATCCGGTAAGACATTTTTTTTCCAGTTGTCTATGCAAAATGGATGCGAATACCTTCATGTCTTCATCTGTCCTTTCCTCTCTGTTTCCGTTGGCTTGTTTTCTCAGTGTATCGTGGTGTTGGTTTTTTTGTTGGGAACGTCATAGTTTTTCAATAGTTCGCTGTATGTAGAAACCTATATTATTCTGTGCCTTTGCTGTTGTGGTGCTTTTTGTATGCGTCCGTCTCGGTATGTGTATGTCGTTTGCCGTTGAATGATGTTTTGTGTGTGGATCTTTTGTGTTAAGTGTATTGGCTATGTGTATGCATGTAGTTGTGTTTTATTTTGTTTGTCTTGCCGCCTGCATTCGCGCCTCTCCACGGTTGCACAACTCCATTTGCTTGTTGGTGCACACGCATTTGTTGGTTGGTGTGTCGCTGCAGATGCCCTGCCCTCCGCAGAAGCCCTTTGGGAGAATGCGAGGAGGCTGAGCGAGGCGGGGGTCAGGAGGTGCTCTGGTGAGATTCCCCTGCACTAGTCCCTCCCTTACTCCACGACGACGACCTCTTCCGCCCACGTTTGTTTGTTCATTTGTGTCCCTGTGCATTTATTCCCTTCACCCTCTGGTCATGAGACGGTTCGTGGTCTGATTCATAGCCGGCCACTCCCTGGAGGCTAAAGCTATTTGGTACCAAAAGTTATAAAAAGTCTTTAAAAGTTGAA
Organism: Hetaerina titia; assembly: GCA_037158775.1. Lineage (NCBI taxonomy): Eukaryota > Metazoa > Arthropoda > Insecta > Odonata > Calopterygidae > Hetaerina > Hetaerina titia. The sequence continues at coordinate 70,323,613 of CM073771.1, forward strand.
TGCATGCGGCGAAATAACGGGTTGGTAAGGGTAATTTTTGTAGTTCAGATGTCTTTGTGTACGAATGTATGCTTTGAAGGGCTTCAAATTGGAGGGAGGATTGGAGAGGACTGGTTTTAAGCATGTCATATGAGGTAAGGTCGCCCAGAATTTCCGTCATCTTCCTCAATAAGGATTCAGAAAATAAGAATCTCGTCGATGTACGTGAGGCCATGGCTTCATTGTCCATATGTACATGTTAATTTAATGAGTGGTAGACTTAATGTGACTCCTTGTTGGCCACCAGAGAGATAGAGTTTGAGCCGAAGCCGACGCCGGCAAAAAGCGGCTGCCGATATTAATGCTTTTTGCTGGTGTCGTAACTGAAGCGTGGGTTTTAATTGTATTTTTAGCGAAAGATTCGGAACCGCGGATTCACAGTTTATTAATTCTTTTGAGATTGATTAGTATTTTTTTAGTTATTCGTAAATTTATTGAATACCTTGATTATATCTTTTGTTTTCTTTTATGCGTCTGAAGTAATTACTAGTGTAAAAATATTCACATTTAATAATTGCATTGAAAATTAATGCGAATAAAAAGGAAACTTTTAGCAAATATCTCCTTGAACTGCAGTGAACTTGGAGAGCAGTGAAAATTTTGAAAAATGAATTAATTTCGTTGATAAGTGTCGTGTTTTCATGATAATTTGTCAACATGCTACTTTCGAAATTATTGGTGTAATTGAACACAACAAATAATGTTAAACTGGGGAAACTAAGGTGTTATCCCATTAGCCATGCCAATTAATTATAAATGCAAGGATTATTTCAATCTTAGAGGCGGGTTTAATTGGGCCGGATTAAATCGCCATTCTCTAGCTTGTGCAACTGTGGTCATTATCAGCACCTGGGAACTATTAAAATTCGGATTCTGCGGTTATTTTTATTTTTGAGTGTGGATATTATTACCATTTGGGAATTTGCTCGTCTGAAAAATGATAGTGTGGTATCAGTGGGGCTAAACAAATTCCATCCTGGTTACCTCGCGAGTGTCACAAGGGGTGGGACCACAAAGATTCTACTCTGCCAACTTGCATCGCTCTGCCATAATTAAGTCCAGAGCTTGATTTTTCTTTTCGTCCTTTTGGAGGGATCGACGCTTTCATACCAAAGCGCAGCAGTTCGACCGTGAGCTAGGAGGGGATATACTCATCACTGATACAGTGTTGGTTTGAAGCGCTGACATTTCAATTGTCCATGGAATTTTGAGAGTGTTCCCTTGTCATTCAATCCGAACTTAAATTTTCATTTACTTGACGGGAGCAGCATTCAATTTCCTGTTTAACCTGATCAATTTCTTCCATGCATCAGAATAGACGTATTATACGTATGGACGTAATGGTATTGTTGGGACGAAATTATCGCGTATAGCAAGGTTTCACGGGAGAAAAGGTTTGGGAAAATTAAAAAAAAAAAACTCTTATGGAAATGACCGTTTTATGCAATCGACCACAGTCTCTGACATTCCTTTTTTTCTTTTCCATCTTGCAACCCATTCAAAAGAATTGTGTATTTTTTGCATGTGTAGAGTTTAGAATTAGTTGTATTGGTAGTGAATTGTGAGTTGGTACTTAGTAAAATAGGGTAGGAGCCAGAATGGATTTTACAAATGCCAGAGTAAGTCAAATTAGTTTTATAAAGGATTTTTATTTCCATCCTATTTTAGCAATATTTTGCACAGAATCGCAAATAGTGGCATTTTGGGGGAATTCTCTGATATTCAGTAGGGCCCCTGAATATACAGTTTTCACCCAAAATGCTGGAAGCTTTTCATATTTTTTTATGGATTTTTATTTCTTCATTTTACTCACAAAACTAGCATTCATCAATGCAAAAACCTTATAAGGGACATCCTGTACAAAATCCCTTTTGATTTATGTTATTACCAAATTTTAAAAAATTGCCGTAACTTACATGTATTATACCTATGCTAAACGTGTAATTTTCCATGAATTAGGATTAGAAGAATTCGCTTCTGTGTGTTATTCATGACAAAAAGATTTCAATATGTTTACCACATTTATTACGTGGAATTGCTTCTTTTGGAAAATTTGCTTGGTAAACCTCTTTCTCTTCTTTGGTTACATTTGAAGAATCTGATGGTGAGAAATCTATTTCAATTTACAAGTCCTGAATGGATTCAGTATTTTTATTCCATGCTGCTTTCAATTTTTTGATGCATTTTTGATTCCTGACTTAAGGCACTATCTGTCAAAAATATTTTTTTGGAAGTATTTCCACTTGTCCTATTCTTGGTATCTATGACATAAGAATGCGAATGTTACAATGTCGCTCAGAATGTCCATTTTCCCATTTATTATGTTTCCACCTGCTTTAGATGCAAGCGTGATTCTGACTGAAGACACAGATAGCTTCATCATTGGTGACAAAGTCTGGGTTGGTGGAACCAAACCTGGACAGATTGCCTATATAGGTGAAACCCAGTTTGCTCCTGGAGAATGGGCTGGTGTCGTCCTCGACGAAACTATTGGTAAGATATCATCTGCAATACTTTTTCTGTTATCCTTCATTGTAATAGTCTTTGTATGCTCTTATTACTTTTCCATCATGATGTTTTGAAAGAAATTAACCTTCAAAAACACCATTAAATTAGTTAAGTTGTACAAATTATGTTCTCATGGTGGCAAAGGAGTTAATTTGATGATGATCATTGGCTGAAAATTCATCCTGTAGAAAGTACTTAGAAAATGAAATGAAATTAGTCTAGAAAATGTTATGGCTGAAAAAACTTTCAAATGAAAGTGCATTTTGCATTGCTATGCTACTTTGCCTTTACTTCACATTTCTTTTATTGATTACTATCATAGATCTCCTTTTTTAATATTCTTCATCTTTTGTAATTTACACATTTCCTTTCTTTGGTTATATGTCGTGGTTAATCTCAAAAACTAATTTGTGTTCTAGATAATGCTATAAAAACCTTAAATTTTATATTTTCAAAAATATTTTCTGCGTTTAATCCTTTCACAAATTAATCTCTCTATTGTAAACATTTAAAATAGAAGGAATGACATTCTTGTAAATAATGAAGGCTATAAAAAACAAGGAAATTCAATGACAGTTCTAGGAAAGCTGCTTAACCAAGGAAATTCAATAAAATACATAAACATTCAGAGATTTAAAAAATTTGTATCCTAAAAAAATTGTATCCTTAAAAGTAGTATCCTAAAAAGTATATCTTAAAGGAAGTATTCCCGTTGAAAATATTTGTTAGTTAAATGGTCAAAGTGAATCATTGAGTAGATCCATTTTACTTTTGGAAATTCTTCTAAAATGCCTGCAGTTATGTGCTCGTATATACTCCCGGAACCAATTGAATTCAATATTAAATTTCCATTCAATTCAATAAAAAATATTAAATTTCCATTGCTATTAGTTGCCTCAAGTATATTGTAATTTGTAAAATTTAAGTTTTTGCCCATAAAACCTTTAAAAGCCAAAGAAGTTTATGAATCTGTAATTTTATTGACCCTGAAACTATATGCTTTAAATTTCTTCCTCTCATAATCATTCTCTCTGCTGTCGTTCCTCAAAAATCTGCTATATCTAGGTTCTCTTTTTTTTGGCATTCATTCATATTGATTATTACAGCAGTACAAGTATCGTTCATATGCTGTTAATGGTGTGTCAGTCTATCATTTTTAATTCCTCAATGTCTTTCTCATTCACAGTCATGTATGTTACTTATCCATATTAATGGGAAATTATCCATATAATAAGCCTTTCTCTTTCATCCTTTACTTTTAGGAAAGAACGATGGCTCAGTGGCTGGGATCCGCTATTTCCAGTGTGAGGCAAAGAAGGGTGTTTTTTCACGTCTGACCCGTCTTACACGAACACCTCTAATGGTGGTGGGTGAAGGAGATGGGGAGCCTACATCTCCCCTCTCAAGGAGACCATCCTCTGCCCTCTCCCACACTGGCAGCCTCCGAGGAGATAGTAAATTGTCTCCAAGCCCCACCCCTCATGGTGCGTCACTTACTTAGGTCACAATCTTATTACATATATCTCCCACAAACAGTTTCAATTTGTGCATCACCCAAGATTGGATAAAGTTTTATTTACCAATGTTTTGGGATACTTGGTAAAAGTTTACCTTAATATGTGTTCTTTGGTAAAGTGAGGGGTTTTTAACTATTCCTGAATACTATCTGAAGTTCTGTAGACTTCTGAACTCTTCTGCAAAATATAGGTGCTCTTGATAAAATCAGTCTTTTTCAACCCCTTCAAATTTTTGTCACCATAAAAGCATTTTGAAGTATCTATTCCCTTCCTCTCCCCACCAAACAGTCTGCTCTGCATGGATATTTAACAAACCCTCGGCCCTTTCCCTTTCGTCATTCTCTATATAATTTATGTATTCTATGCATTTTCTTTAATTTGACTGTTACTTTTCTGTCCTTCAGACTTGACAAATTCCATCGGCCTGCCTTCTCCCACTCAACAAGAGCCTCGTGTTGGAGAGCGTGTAATTGTGATGAGCAGTCAAGGTTCAAAGGCTGGTGTCCTTCGGTACATTGGCACCACAGAATTTGCTACGGGCATGTGGGCAGGTGTGGAATTGGATGATCCTGTGGGCAAGAATGATGGCTCAGTTGGAAACAAAAGGTGTGAGGAAAGAGGGTGCAACTAACATTTCATCAAAGCTAGCTATACTATATAAGGTGTAATATTCGGAATAGGATGATCAGGTGGACATAAACTAATGCTCCAGTGTTACCTAGGTAGCATGATATCTAATAACTGTCTTAAGGACATTTATCCATGTAACCCTCATTATGATTACTATAGGTAGATTATCCTTAATGTGTAAAGTTGATAGGAAACAAGGTGTTAAACTTTCGAAGGTAAATGATGAATCTTAATTTTTCTTCATTTGCTCTCAATTCATTTACTTGCTTTAAACAAAGAACACAATTTGCATTTGGCATTTGGTTTTCTTTACTTGAGAACATAATCTGGATGATCACCTTTTTAAATGAATAAATATAAAGTTTATAGATAGTTACTGATTCATTTGGTAAAAATATGACAAAAAAGTACATTAAATCAGAGGATAAAGATGGCATTCATTTCTCAGGATAACTTAGCAATTGCTAAGACTTTTAAAGGAGAAAAATCTCTGTCAACAGTAGAAGGAAATTTGTTGATTGAACAGTTGACTGATTGAAAAAAAGAACAGTTGATTTCTAAAGTGAATAAAGAGTGGACATATTGTACGAGTATATAGAAGCTCATTCCCTAAGCGTTAAACAAAATAACTGTATGTGCATTGACAAAATTGATATCATGAATATAGTATAGAATACTTAGCCTCTCTTAGAAGAGACTTAGCCATGAGGTTATCGAACGATGGAGTGACCCATAGATAAAGGCAATCTAAAAATATAAGTCCATTGCAGTTGGTCTTAGTGATGCAGAAAAAATTGTCAAGCTACATTTTGAGTTGTAGCTTGAGTGTGTATCTAGAAAGTACTTTGTTTGGCATAGAAAAATCTGAATTATGAGATTACAGAAGTAAAGATTTTTGCATAAACGGGTGTTAATTTTCTTGATAATAACTATTGATGAGGTTTTAATACTGTACTCTCTAAGAAGAAGACTTTTGATGAATTAATTTTTCAGATATTTTGAGTGCATGCCCAAGTATGGACTCTTTGCACCAGTAACCAAGATCAGTCGCTCACCTTCGTCTGGTGCTGGTATGAGGAGGGGAGTGTGCTCAGTGCACCACACAAATGCCAACAGTACCAGCAGTCTGAAGAGGAGAGGCTCCAGGGAGTCAGTGGCTTCAACAGCAGGATCTACCTCCTCCGCAGTAAGATCACCTGCTCCGAGGGTAAGGCTCGGAGTCAATTCATTGGGACAGGTATGGCTGTGCCTTCTTGCTTGAATTATCACCTCTTTCTGACATAATCCTGGACAAGTTCGTGACATGCCATCATAGTTTTCAAAAGAATGTGATGAATTCATGGGAAGATTTAAATTTTCCAGAAAAATCATTCGATTGAATGAATTTATGCTCAATTCACATGTTTAAGAGGTATTTTTTTTCATTGTTCCTCCAATTATTATCAGAACTGCACTTTGAAGAACCATGTAGATACTTTTCAGGCAGCAGGATAATATTCATTTTTATGTGCTCAATTTTCTCTGCAGATTAATTTTTTCTTGTGGAAAATACTTAATTATATGGTAGATATGTGTGCAGTTACCATATATATATTGGATATAAAACAAAAAAATAATAGTTGCATTTGCAATAATGCATTTGTGTTAAAAAAATAAATACCTTTGAAAGAGAACAATCTTCAGCGATGACAAAAATGTATAAAAATTTTGATTAAAACATTTGTACACAGAAACATAGAGAAAGGACACTTGTGTATCTAGTTTTGATGTTTCGACAGCACAGTCATCATCTTCAGATTGTGTGTGTTAGAATTTCTGAGTGTCTTTCTCTGTGTTTCACATGTAAATGTTTTAATAAAAGTTTATATGTAAATTTGATAAACTGAGTTTCATGTACTATGATGATGGCAAGTCAACACTGATCTATTCAAAAATATCATAATTTTTTTTTACTGTTCAGGATAGTTTCCCAGGCCACATCCATTTCCCATGCCTAAAAACAAGCAAGAAACCAGCCAAAAGGGAGTTTATGGGGTTATCTGGTTACCTCTGTGAATAGTTATGCCGCTTATTTTTATTACCATTCACTTTATTTTAATTTTGGCTGTCATTAAACTTCATGTTGTTTACTGGAATGCTCTTTTGAATTTGTGTTATGCCTGTGTAGGTGTGTTTAGCCTTCATGATTTTTCCTTAAAAGTAATTCACTTTAAACTTTTTGCTGAAACTTAATGGCATGAATACAGAATTCTATTATAAATCTTTACTTTTGGTTGGTTTTTATTTTTGTCATTTATACTTTAATTATTTTTTGTTGGCATGCTTGTTTTTTACCTTTACATTGGAAGAGGCATTTTATCTTACTCATATATTGCATGAGGATTTCTTTTGTAAATCTTTAGATGTGATATGTGTAGACTTTCCAGGTTTTGGAAGTATTGAAATTGTATTCTTTATGTAAATGTTCATTCTAAATTACAATGATATAGTTGTGTAATTCAGGCTACTTGCCTAAATTATTTGAATCTTCTAAAACATGGATTGAATCCTGAGTGATACTATAATGAAAAATCAGTTAATTTACTACCAAAAGGGTCAATAATAATAATAATAATGGAGGTAAGAAAATTTTTCTTGATGTGTTGCATGAATTGAATGGATTGCATTCCCACTTAACATGACATAAACATATTGCTGGAAATTTTAATTATATGTCTTGGTGAGGGACTCAGTCAAACTTTAATTAATTGATAATTTTCATTTGTAAATATTCCTTTGAATGCAAGAAATCCTTAGACTTCCTTTGAACAGAAGATTTGTTACTTCAATTTAATTTGGAGAAGGTCATTTCTTTTGTCTTCTCAATTGCATACATTTTCCGAGCTGAACTTCTTGTTTGATGAACTTTCCAGATTGATTATATTTAACAATGCACATAAAAATTATTTTTCCTTTATCATTGTCTATCATTGTCACATTTCAGAAACCAAGTACTCGCACAACGCCTACTGCGACTACAATGCAGACAACATTACAGGTAGGCATTTAAGGCTTGTATGCTGAAGGATCCAGAGTATTGCCTTCTCACCATGATCTGGAAGAGATGCTACTCTCATCATGGCATCATCATGTATATAAATGATTTTAAACACTGCTGGATAACATTCTAACTGTGATAGTACAAGCTACTGGAATTTGTATTTTTGCCTAATTTAGTATTCAGATAATTTAAAGTTTTTCATGCTTCTTACTAATTTTAAGGACAAAAATATATTTGTACTGGATTTCATTTTTATAAAAACTTATTTATTTGCTTGGATGTACCTAATTATCTTCAAGATTTTTATAATATATTTGTGGTGTTATTTTATCAGTAAAGGTTATGGGAATGCATGGAAACAGAACTAGTTTTTACTGTACAGAACTGTTATATATGTACATTTGAATGCATATGTGTCAACATGTGAACAAGTTTGGTGGACGAACACCAATGTATTTCAATTGTAATAATTTTGGACCAAAAACCTTACCTTGGCGCAGTTGCTGATAACCTCCATATTCTACTGGAGAAATTCCATATGAAAATTTGTCTCTCAGACATATCAAAAGTTTTGTTGATTGTTATGCAAAATAAGCTTCAAACAAATTAACTCTTCAAATTGCACTATTCCATTGTTACTTTGTATAATTTACAATTTCCTAACTTTCCATTCAGGTATTATATGAGTCCCAGTATTCTTAGAGCTTATAAAATAGATATCATCAGTTGTCATTTGACAAATATTTTTTCTATTGTCATTCTCTTTTAATGAACTTTCTTATTCTTTTACTGTTTATTCAAAGTTGATGCAAATTTTGAGCATTTTGTACCGTTATAAAATCTGCAAGAGATGTAATTGTGGTATTATCATGGGGAGTAGTTTGTTGCTTAATATTTTCATATTTGTGAAACAAATATTTTTATATCCATTTGCCTGTTGCATATATTCCTTATTTAAAAACATTTGTGTTTGCTTTCTTTAGTTTGCTCATATAAATGTGAGAATCAATGTACAAATTATATGACTAGTTTATTTTCTTTTCTATCCACTTTGTTTAGTACATATTACCTATATTTCGAAGCCAATACATCAGTATTTATCAAAAAGAGAAATTGTGGTATCACGAGAGTTGTCCTCTTTGGCCACATCAAATTCTTATTGTTGAAAAATGAAACTGTCTTTTAATTCTTTACGGCTTGATGACTGGAGATGATTTGAAAATATCTTCAGCTCTTTGGATATGCAAGGATGGGACCATCGTCTTAGTAATAATCTTCAGCATTGTGCGCCCTATTTATTATACAGTACAACACATAATAAAATGTTCCATGTACCTATTAAAAATCTAGATGTTGGCTATTCAGTATTTGCTTCAAATTTCTATGTGAATTTCATTGCTTTAAGATATACTTGTTTTTGGTAAGGTAAGAAGTAATGTTAGTTTACCAGTTTTCCTATTTGGGTTTCATCCTCATTGCTGACACTACATGCTTGATCCATTGACTTATGATATAAATACAGCTTGAGGAATTACATTTTGTGCCCTACTTGTATTTTGTGAAACTGAACTGCTCAAAAGTAAGTATCAAAAAATGGTACTTTTCTCCTGAAGAAATTCATCTAGATCGTACATTTGTTCCTGTCTTATGGATCATCTGTTGGATCACCAAGCTATCTCCTGAGTGAAGAATATTTATTTACCAAAAGTGTGCTAATTTGTTTTGAAATAATGTTTTTTTACTGCTACAGCTACCTGAACCATGTGATTTGTCTACAGAATGGATTAGAAAGATTCTGACATGTTATCACTATTCCTTAATGCTACAACTCACACTTTATACTTGTTTATTCATGTTCACCCTACCAGTTAAGTATCAGTTAGGCACACTGAAGGAAAAGGAATGGATGAATTAAATGGCTATCTATTTTCCTCTGACTTCCAAAATTGGCATAGTAGGAATGCGTTTTAAATACCAATTATACCTTTCCATTACCACTATTGTATGTGAGCTTTGACTGATATATAAGTGGAATACAGCCTATAGAAAGGCTGATATATAGTGCCTAAAGGGAAAGTTCTATTGTTTCTTAGGCACAAAAAATGGATTAAATGATAGAATGGATTGAGTAATAAATTTTAAAAGAATGGCTTGAAAAAATGGAAGTATAAACTATGAGGAAAAATACTGGGAAATTCCTAATTCTGTGAATGGAGTTTTGCACCCAAATAAATCTCGCCTGGATCCAGGTATTGATCGATGGACTTGTCTGATTCAATAAATACTTCCCTCTCTCAGCTAGAAACAAATTTGGCAGACTTAAAAGGGTTGAATTTAATACTTAAACATCAATGCTGAATGGCCAAAAGTTTTTGCATATTATTGCTTTTGGTACCTATCAGGCCACAGGTTTTCAGATGGAGGGTAGACCCTTTTATGAAAGGCATTGAAAGGATACTCTTTTGTTTACTTAAATAAATATATATTCAAGTGCAGATGCTCTTTGAATTTGACATCATTCATAGTAATGTTTTTGAGATAAAGACAGTTATCCCTCATTTAAAAAATAATATATCACGGCAGAGTTATGATTGTATTTAAAATATTGTTTAGTGAAACCAATAATGTACTTATTTGTTATAATTAATTTCAAACAACCTATTTGGTTATGTGCAACGGTTACATATTATTCCATTGCATATGAATTTCTGGGGAATTATCGAGTATTAATTGGGTAGTGAACTGAAAGTAACAATCATAACACTTGAAGTACACACAAATGCATTCTGAGCTAAGGAAGCAAAGGATTGAAAACTTGAAATCGTTGACAATTTGTAATGAAACTCTTGTTATTTATTCAGTTACAATGGAAATTCATAAAAATATAAGTAATGAATTTTGTTGGCAATTGTAACTGGAACCAATTGTAATGCTAATTACCTGTGTCCATCTAATTTTAATGTTATATTGCCATTGAAAAGTAGGAATTTGCAAAGGAAGACGTGGCAAGTGGGCAGACCAACACAATCAAATTCCAACACTGAACCACCATTGGAGGAGAGAGAAAGGGGACCGATGAAGACAACATTATGAGAGAAAGGGAAGAGAGATGAGAAGCCTTTTTACCTTACATGAATTCTCTAATAATTACTGTAGGTGTATGCATCACCCATCAGTGTTTGATGCCCTTTGTATCTCTTTCCTTAGCTTGCCTGAGCTCAGTCACCTTTGAAGTAGTGGTAAGAGTAGGGAAGCTTGCTTTGATATTCTTCTATATGCTTAGTCAACTGATTGATTTCTGTCATGCAATGGAATTTTCATTGAAAGATTGGGGGAATATTGACTAAATTTCACTGCGTGCATCTATTTATCTCACATCATCCCTCAGAAACACCTGATAAGACAACTATTGCACTTCAAAAAGCAAGTGATTGTGAAGAAATGTAACAGGGATTGAGGGACAGCCCTCTGTGACAGAAGTGCCATCTTAATTTATAGTAGAAATGTGTACTCAATTACAGGACCCTAGATGCTGGAATTAGGAAATATTATAATAGAATATATAGTATGTATTCCTCCGAGTGCTTAGTGGTGGTAGTAATAATGAGGTGACCACTAAGGTAAATCCAGGCACTGCATTACTATATATGTTAATGGAGTGTGTGAATTATTTGAGTATAAAATAACACGGGAGATAATATATAGTCTATCTATGGAAATTGAGGCAATTAGTTACCAGAGCATGCACATCCTGTGACCGCTAAATTTCAGAGGATTCACACATTCATAATACAATTTTCAATCTTTAAGTGAACCATGACCCTCATAGAGTACATCATAATGTCTTCTTCCCCTTGCCATGTCTCTATGAATTGATATTATTTATTGCATTGAAGTTCAGGTGTTGAGAATTACATTTTCCATGCCCAAATTTTCAAATTAACTACATTATATGGCCCTGGAAATAAAAAGAACACATTAGAAAGCAATAAATTATTCCCATAACTTTTACAGCAACATTAAAGAAAACATTACTCTCAATGATGAATGAGGCAAGGACTTTGTGGATATTCATTGAAATCCAAGTCAGGAATTGTGTTTTTGTGGTGGTGTTGCCAAGTCATATCAATAAATTATTACTATGGAATACCATGAAGTAAGAAAAGAGGATTTTTTTCTGTGGAAAATACCATCATCATAATGTCTGACATTTCAAGTGAAATTGGGTAGAAAATGAGGAGACATTATTTATATTTGCATAGCTATGATTGCATAAGAGAATGAATGAGGAACCTATTTATTCTGATTAGCTTTGTTTATTGTATTCCTGTTCCCTACTCTTAATTTTTAAGAGTTAAATTTAAAAAATTACCATAGGATATCCTTAGAAATTTTGATTGTATTACAAATTATTATTAGAAATTAGACTAGTAGAGAATGGCTCAGCAGCATTTTGTGCTCAGCCAGAGAGTAAGTAAATTATTAGGAGTAGATTTAAATGTTAAAAAATAATTTACAACCAGGATATTTTCTCTCGACTGCATAGTAATGGTTTGCTGAAGAACATGGGCTGAATTTCAGTATCATTCTATATATTATTCCATTGGGTAATAGAGTAAAAAGTGTATGAAATTGTTCAGCTTATATTAAAGGCAATGCTACAGAAGTGCAGCAAATTGTATGCTGTGATGAAAAGGTTCTACAGATTTCAAGAAAAAAATAAAATTGCTCTTTAATAAGGCTCTTTTTTGTTTAATTGACTGTGTGGAGACATGTATCCATTTAAGTTATTTTTAGTCTTTTGTAATTTGCATCATGTTATGCAATTTGCAAAAGAATCACCAGTATGCATTTATGAAATAATGAATGCTTTCTTGATGAAATCTGTACTAATGTAAAATTTGTAAAATGCTCAATAAAGTTATTATTATTGTATGATAGTACGTATTTAGATCTGGAGAGACCCACTACGAAAAAGATTCAAGTTGCTTCATTCAATTATGTTTGTTTCTATAAAAATATTGATGCATCAGCCAAAGCTTTTCATTGAGCAGAAATGTGAATGTTAGTACTCTTTACTGTTATTGTGAGTCCAATTACATGGTAATTTGGCCAATGTTGTCTTGCCATAAGGGTTAAGAACAATTTACAATGTAATAATTGTCCTAAATCAGTACTGTTGAAAAAAGTTGCATATCCAAAAGGCCACAAGTTGCACAAACCCAATTTTGGACTACAAGTACTTTCTCCTCCTCCCCTAATGCTTAATTGGTCTCATTAATTGTCTGCATCCACCCATATTTGCTCTCCTCCAATGGGTGATTAAAAATAAATGTGGGACACTAGCAACAAGTAGAAGAGATGGTTAGTGAGCCCATGGTTATAAATACCTGGGTAGAGGGTACTCAGATATTTAAATATCCATCCTCCTGAGTTTTAAAAAATTAAGGTTTTGGAAGCACTAATCTACATGCATTTTCAAGCAGGTAATAATTTTTCATGGTTCAAGTCATTTTAATACTTCATATGCCATGTGCTGCATGATATATCATTGTGGGAAGGTCTAATTTCAAACTGTGGTTATTAGGCCAAGCAAAGCCAATGTAAAGAAAGGTGAAAGTTTGTCCAGTGATGACTGTTAATGACTTAACAGTGAAAACATCATTATTAGTTTTAATCTATTGTTGGTTGTTAATATTAAGAAAATGGTTATGTATTCATTAGGATCCATTGAATTATCATTTAATGGATAAAATGGTCATAAGCTGTACCCAATGAGAGCCTTCAGTAGTTTGTGCAGAATACGTCTAGCTAGTTCTTGATTGGGGTTTTTCCTTATGTATTGATGTATTCTTGGTTTTTGAGTTGTTGAGAGGATGCTCCCTTTCACTTATTTTGTGATTTAACCTTGAGTCTAAATTGCCTTGCAAGAGGTCACAGACATGTTCAGAAGTACTGCATGCTTAATTAAAGCAAAGATGTGATCGTTTATTGACCATGAGCATGTAGATTTTGTTGGATGCTTTTAAACTTATGCTGTTAAATATCATAAATGTTTTGAAGAGTGAGAAAGTAGGCAGACATTTGCTGCATATAAATGAAATTGAACACTGTTAATTTAGTATGATGGTAAATAACTTGTAAATGTCATATTTATTTGGAATATTAGGATGGCAATTCATCAAATGAACTTTATTGGGTATGTATGGAGAATTTGACTAGAATAATTTGATGTTGAAATCCAGTACCAGTATATTAGTCCTTTGTATTTATGTACTATAGCGTGTTTATTTAATATTTGGGTCATTTTTTGTCTTCTAAAATTAACTTTATTGTAGCATATTGTAAATAAAATGAAGTGGTTAATGCCATAACGTTAATGTGTAGTAAGCCACATACTCAGGAAAATCTTTAAAGTTGGTGTAAAAAGTAATTAAGTATTTTTTAAGAAATGAGTTAAGTTGCATACCACCATACCTGTGGTAATATGTAATTATAGCAGAATTACATCAACATATTTAATTGATTTTTCTGTAAGATGGTATTGATTATCATTTCATACCCTTTTCTTGCATTTGGCACTTCCATTAGTGGAAAATACAATAGTTTTAGAACAAATCTATAATTTAAATGCATATATTAAGGTGGGTTATATAAATATATGGTAGCAAAAACATTGGATTATGCATTTAAGTCTTGTGACTAATGTAAATGATTTTGAAAGTTTATTTTTTAAAGTTGAAGAATTTTAATTCTTAGTGAATGATTCAGATTTTTTTGGCTGAGTTATCTTCAAGTGCTTACTTCTGGTGACATTTCAGTAAAATTATTGTACCTCCTTCTGTACCTAGAATACACTCAGGGATAAGGAGCAATATATTGAGCAGCTTTTGAAGGAGAGGGAGTTAGAGAGGGCAGAGGTCACTCGTGCAGCAAGCCAGGTGGATGATGCTGAACAGAAGCTGTCTAACCTCAAACTGGAGTTTGAGCATGTAATGAATGTTTCATTTAGCATTTTTGGGGCTGAACTGAATTATTTTTTGACTTGTGTCAGAACAAAGGTTTCTGTAACATGTTCAGTAGAAGTTTGATGTTATTACTTGGACTCACCATATGTGTTCCATTTGAACTGTTTAAAGAGGCTTTTAAATATTTAGGGAGTTATGAATCAGAGCAGTACTCCTATGTTACTATTGGCCAAAAGCACTTCTTTCAAGGGAGGATAAGTTGCTGCTATTTTTCAGTCAGTATTCAATGTTTTAGGCAGTGGATAAAAGTCCCAATGGCAACTAATTTGACAGAGTGCATTCAGCGTTTTGATTTTTTGTGTAGATGTTTTCCTTTTTTGTTGGAAATGAATATTTTTTAAGAAAAAATATGGTATTTTTTATCATTAAACTGGTCTCTAAAAATACTGTCCTGTCCATTCTGTGAGAACTTCCCTTTGTTTGCCCTACATTATTTCCTTTTTTAATTCCTTGTAGCTTCTACCTGCCTTCATGCCTAGTCTCTTCATTTTCCTACCTTGCTGACCTATTTGTTCTTCTTTCTATCTTCTTCAACCTTCCACTACCATTCAATATTGCATCTACCTACTCCTTCTGCCTTGTCAAACTTCTCCTGGCAACTTCCTCTCTTTGCTCACCATATGTAAAACTTTACAAATAAGTATCCTCTCTGTCAAACTTATTTTGTGCATTGTTCTCCATGTCTAAAAGTAATGGACGAGGTATTATGACTAGACTAATGTGGGTTCCAAAAGAATCTGAGATCACCCATCTATGCAAGAGATGATGAGCATTTGTCAATCATTTATTTTCAAGTTTTCAGGATAGCTTACAAATATGATGATTGCTCATCAAACTCAGAAACACTGTATTATTTGTTGCAAAAGAGAGCAATTTTAATAGCTTGGCAAATTTAATTTGTCTATCATTGATGTAGTTTTCACCTTCTTATTTCATCTTCATTTATGTAGTACCAAGAGCAGATGCAAGCCCAGCTGCAGGATGTACAGCTGATGCTCTCAGGTGTTGAGCTGGACAAGAGGGAACTTGCTGCTCAGCTTGAGGAAGAGAGGAGGAGGATGGAGGATTTGCAATTTCGATTCGAGGAAGCTTCAATTGCCAAGATAGACATGGAGGTGAGAATAATGATTAATATAGTGCACATTTCCTAGTTTTATGAAATGCTTTCACAAGTCATTTGGAATTAAAATAACTACTCTTTACTTTTATAGCATCATGACAGTTATTACTCTTTGACTTACTCCGTTGCTGTTTGTTTATTGAGGATTTATTTTGTTTGGCCCAGATTCCACAACATATTCAATTTATATATGACTAAATTTAATATATCATGAGAGTTACTAATGCTTTGAATAGCAGGTCCATTTTTAGTAGTTTTTGTTTTAGTCATTGTTTACTGGATACAGTGTACTAATCTGAAAAATACTTCAACATACTCATTTTGGGTATAATAATTTCTCTATTTTTTATGATAAGTATATTTTTTATGATAGGTATATTTTATTACTAACTTAGGAAAAATAGAGGACAAGGAAAGTAAAATAAAGAGCGATTCCAGGAAGAAAATATTGAGTTTTTGGGCCCCCAGTCTTGGTGATGATGAAGAGTTTACTGTGGATCCAGAGGTAGCCCCAGTAAATAACTAGTAATGAATATCATCAACATTTATTATTATTGTACTGATCAACATGAGTTAGAGGTGGGAAAACAACAGTCATAGGGATGGGTTCAGTCAATGAAGAACATTACTCCAGCCAACAGTGTTTGCTGAATTAGAAATACTTTAATAGATTCTTCAAAGATTAAGAAACTTTATGTATTAAACCTAGCCTTCTTGTCAAGATGCTTGAACTACCATGGACATCATGAGGTTGAGATTTCCTTTGCCTGAATTAGGCAATACCTATTCATACATGAGTGGATTTCTAATTAGATTTGTCCTCGAGAAATAAAATATGTCAGCTGAACTGCCAATTAGTGGAAGATGCCAGTGGTATAGATCTGGCAGTCAAAATCTCATATCATCCATACCCTTTGGAATCTGATCGAATATATGTACTCAGGCGTTCGACCATGAGGCTGTAGAGGAATCAGTTGAAAATAGAAATCAAAACAAACAATTAAACATCAAAATGACTAAAATATTTATAGTTTTACATTTGCCTTAGTACCCTAACAATGCACTTCCTAAGTTTTCTGTGACCTTTGGTGCTACTTCTAGCCTCAAAATAAAGAAAAAAACGGGGACTCATAGAGTTATCAAAGAATATTGTCAGAGATTTTATAGACTGACTAACTTATGGCTAGTAGCCAAGCAAAATATCTTAATTAAAAAGGTTAGGCAGAATAGATATGATGTATACTTCAATTAACTTCATAATATTCCTTAAGAACAGCAGTTTTCCTAATGCCAGTAATTAATTAGACAAAATAACAATGCATGTAATCCAGATCTGAAATATTTAAAGTACCATCGTGTTCTTTCAAGCTTGAAACTATATTCATTGGAGTTACCTTATGTTGGGAACTGACAATCAGTTTTGTCCATCTGTGAGACTGATATGTTGGATTGGATATTTTGGCATTGTTAGTTGATGAAATTTATCTCCCTTCATTCTGATTATGTGGGAATGGACTGACAGAATGTGTCTGTCATTTCATATATGATTGGAAATCCAGTGGTTTATGGCTAACTATTGCGGTGAAATTATAAGTGGATACTATCAGAATAAAATTGGTTGCAATTCTTACCAACTAGCATAAAATTATACAAAAGCAATAGGGATATAATTTCATTTCATTCCAAAGTTTTTCAAATAAAGGGAAATTTTGAAGAAAAAAGGGAAGCCAAGAAATTCATGCATGCTTGTTCACATTAGGTAAATATTTAGAGTTTGACATCGAACTCAAAAAGTCATGCACCTGGCTGCTGGATCTGATCACATGAACTCCAATTTTTTAGGATCAGCAATTTCTCTTTCCTCATTTGAAATACATACAGGTGGATTTACTGAAGACTGGAGGAATACAAATACTTTTAGGTGCATACCCATTAAAGTAGAAATGAAAATTGAAAATGTCATATAATCTGTGAATATATCAGTCTTTGTGCATCTCAAATTTCCAAAAATAAATTAGCAATATGAATAAGGGCATGATATAATTGGTTTCTGAAGGGCATATTGATCGGCAGTGGGATGTTGAAGACTGTAATAGAGGGGAGAATGTTAGGCAAATGAGGAAAGGGTACAGGATAGGAATGTTACAAATGGAACAGGATAGGGATGTTGGATGGGATGAAAGGAGGAAGGAAGTACACAGAGATGTAGAGGGACCTGATGTAGAGTATGTTGCTGGATTGCATTTTGTTAGGAGCTAAAAAATATTTATTTGGTTGTTGTGTCCATCCATAAACCTACCTTAACCGGTAGATTGCTTTGTAAGAATAATAATTGGTTTCAAGACTGCTTCTATGATTTTTATCTTGCATAAAGCTTGGGTAATCCAAACATTCTCTGCATTGGGGTGCAAGTAATGGACTCAAGTACCTCATGGATTCTGGGAGTTCCAAATCTCAGGCTCCAGAGAGGATCTGGATAACCACGCTTATGAGTTTATAATTATTGGATCAATAAATTTTTTGGCTACTTGAAGACACGGATATCTAAGTAGTAGCACATGCATAGCTGCCACTAGATGCATCTGCACCGTGGCATGAATCAAAATACATATTCTTTTGTTTGTTTAATGAAATATACTGGATAGCTCTGGTGAATGTCATTCAAATTCTTTGGCTGGAATATTTGCCAGTGGGTCAATGTTGTGCTGCTTATTTCAAATGGTAACCCAAACTGGCATGCAGCCCTCAGTGGCATGTGCTAGCCTGTTATGCATGAATGGAGTTCCATCATCAACGAAGGGAGAGTGAAGTGGGGGAGGGTCAGATGTTTGGGAACAGAGAGAGGTGGAATGCATGCAACCATAAACACTTGAGACTCAGTTTCAGTAAAAGTTCCATGCCACTGAAATCTTCCATCCATCCAAAGTGCACATGTGAGCACACCTTTTGTTGGTGGTACAGAGCACTCACTTCCATATTGAAATGTAAAAAAATTCACCATGCATTGGGATACTGGTTATTTTGCATATGACATTACTGTTATTTTGCACTAGAGTTTTTATCGTTCTGTTTTTGTGATACTTTTCACTCTCAAATATCCTGCTTTATCATTGTTAAGCTTCTCATCTTATTTGTATTGAAATTCTATGTTTTCTATAGTGTGCTTTGGGGTCATTTTCACAATTATAATGTTTTATTATGGTTCAGCTTTTTTCCTTTCTCCAGGTATTGAACTTTTAAATGCAGTAAACCCTGGGTATAATAGGCAAATAAAAGTAATAGTGAATTAATCAATGCTCATTTTATCTTGGTAATTCAATGGGATCACCAAAACTTCAAAACTTGATTATGATGACTATGAAAAATCATTAATATTTCCATGCAATATTTTTTTTCTTTTTTCAATTTTCTTCATCGCTAGATGCTTCTTGTTAAAATACAAGATGTAAGCTGAATGAGGACATTTGGGATTATAAATGTTAGGACAAAATAAATAGTGTGAGAATGGACAGGTTGAAAAACAACACACATTTTGATATTTTTCTCAGTTTTCTATTTCAAATGTTGAAACCAGCATGGCTACCAACAAATCTGTCAATATTAAATAAAAAAAATGCTTCTATAGTGAATCGGAAAGAAAAAATGAGGCATTGCTTAGTAATTTTTCCAGAATCATAATTTTTTCTCCTTTGAAGCTAAGGAAGGAATGAAACTAGTCAAAGAAATTAACAAACAGAGAATTCCTTATTTTACTGTAAAGTAAAAGATTTTAAGAATCTGCTCCTCCAATTACATTATCTAGACTTATAGTCTGAACACCTTTGACAAATGAACTTGATAATGTATTTAATAGAAGATGGTTGTGAATGACACAATTTCAGTTCAATCTACTGAAATGTTATAACGAAACTAGGTAAGAGATGAGAATCAAGCAAATTACAATGCTTGTTGCAATATTCGAACAATGTAATGTGTGAAAAGGAACCATTCTCCCCATGAAGTACATTTTACCATTGTATGATGCCTCATTGTGTGTTGAATTTTTGTAGTCACATGTTGGATATCAGTCTCTATTCAATTATTTCGCATTCAATTATTCAGTATTTCAATTATATCCTATCCTAGGTCCATTATATCAAGGGTTTACTGTGATTCCATTTTTGAATTAAGAAATAATTGCAATTTAAGCAGATGAAACATTTTTTCAACATATGATTTTTTATTGCCCATTTATTATATGGTGCTATAACAATTGAAAGCATTAAATATGGTCTTCATGACCCACTGAATTTTAAATGTTAAGCAAGAAGACCATCATGGAAGACAAATTGTTTCATCATGTTTATTAGCAATGGAAATGTAGGCAAAACTGTTGGCATTAGCCTGAAATGTTTTTTCTCTTTATACTTGTTTTTTTGGCAAAGGTCAGTGCTCATTCTTTTCTTAGTTTTATTTTGTATATTACTAGTATTTCATCAAGTGAAAATGCTTTGTTTTAAGCTTCATTTCAACTTCATGTAAAAAATGCCCATCATTGCTATATTTTTATTTTCAGAAGAGGAGACAGGAACGCCAAGTGAGTGTGTATACAGATGAGTAAAAAAGTTATTCCTCTCTTTGAATGTAGCCATGTGCCGTTGAATGTCAACCTCGTCAATCTCTTCCATGTCTCATGTGCCATGAAACTGTCTCTTTCTAACTTGCTGTCCTGTCATATGTTTTCATTTTCATGAGCGTCTTTGGTAAAATTCGGTCACTCACATAACTTAAGCTATTTTCTGTGTCAAATCTGGGACATGGATAAGTGTGAGTACATAGAGGACTGGAATGCCAAACACAGTAATCAGGTATAAGTGCATGCCATGTATAATAATCATTCACATCCCATCCACTATCATAAGCAAACAATAAACATTTTTCACTGTCCTTGAATGGTAGCTCTTATCTGTTATGATCTAGACTCATTTTTTTCATGCATATTTGTATGTCTAACTCCACTGCATGGTTGGTGATACAGATTATGCATAAATTGTTAGATTGTTTAGTTTTTTAAATAAATTTCAATTGTAAAAATGCTAATGCATGGTTGGCAATTCATATCTGTATGTATTGCATGGATTATTAGTGTATTAGTTGTTAAACCATTCTCTTTTAGCATTCAAATTTGATTGTAAAAAAGTGATTGAGTTTGCAATGAATACAAATTACCCAAAGCCGTACTCTTGGGGCCAAGAGTACTGGGGGTACCCAAGAGTACGGCTTTGGGTAATTTGTATTCATTGCATTCATTCGGCCGTAGTACGTTCCCCTTTTGCTTTATTATGATTGAGTTTGTTTTACAGAAAATAACAACTCTAATAACTTGTATAATTTTTCTAGTTGTATTGACCAAGCAGGAAGTTTTTAAAGATAAAATGCCAAGCATCTTTAATATATTTAGACTTATCACATGCCATTTTACCTTTTAAATATACATGAACTTGTGTGAATAGATTATCTCATTCATGTATGAATGCTATATATCTCAGGACTCAACGTGAGAGTTAGTTTTCATTGAGGAGGGCAGAGGTCTCTTAGAAGCCCCAAGGCATGTGGTGAGATTCATAATTCAACATTGCTACAATTCCAGATGGGTGTTTACAAAGGCCCAAGATTTTAGTCTGGAACCTTCTAGTCAACCAGTGATCACACTGGACCATTGCCACCAGGAAAATTGCCTAATTGCAACGAAGTTTATGTAAATAAATAAAAACAGAATGCTCTACCCACTAGGCTACCAAGCCCTGATTCAATGCAAAGCCAAATTTCATATTCGTGAATACCTATGTCACACAGATGGGTTAAGAAGGAAGTTTTCCATTGCTTGTTT
Organism: Hetaerina titia; assembly: GCA_037158775.1. Taxonomy (NCBI): domain Eukaryota; kingdom Metazoa; phylum Arthropoda; class Insecta; order Odonata; family Calopterygidae; genus Hetaerina; species Hetaerina titia. Next base: position 70,345,364 of record CM073771.1, read on the forward strand.
ATTCATTTACTTAAAGGCAACTAGCCCTAAATAGATTTGTTAACTGAATCATTGAATTACACAGGTAGATAGTTGAACCATTAGATTAGAATGTTATGGAAAACAATAGGGGTTGTTTTGACCATAATTATACTGAATTATTAATATTCAAAAGTTAATTATAACTGGAATATGCTATGCTGGTTGGGGTACTTTGTATGCTGCAGGAGTAGCCATAGTAGTATGTTTTATGGGAGGTGACCGACATCTAAGGTCATTTGTGCCATTAGGGATGGATAGGAAAGGAAGGGTGGAGAAAAACCCGGTGTCGGCATTAGCCTACTCTTGTCGAAAGGCGCCAAGGGGTTGGCAGTTTAACGTCCCATCTGACGGACATCATACTCACTCAAAGTGCTCTCCATCGAGCACCTCAAGTAGGGATCGGGATACCATTGAAAAATGTCTGCCACCCCCAGGATTTGGACCCGGGCCCTCTTGGTCGGAAGCCTGTATGTTAGCCACCGCACCATCCCGATCCCTGATTCACCATGCAAACTCACAATGAAAACTGTTCTGAGCATTCTTGCTTTATTTTTCAAAGTAGTTTTTCCATAGACTTTGAGTAACTGAAACAATGCTTCCATCCTTGATGGCAGCATACCCAAGAATCAAATGACTTTTCTAATTAGCAACTAAGCAGCTCAACAAGATCAGGTTTACTTACATTGCAACATGTAAGGAGCATTTTTCTCCTTTACTCACTCTAGGCTTATCTATGACAGATTGGGTATGCTAAGTGGATATATATGAAAAGTCACTCTGAAAGAGGATATTAGATAATCTAGAGCTAAGGTATCTGACTGCCCATAGGATGATTCCATTCTCCTATTCACTTTCTCCAAAAATATTTTTGCAATATTCACTTAGAGAAACTCAACATTCACTGCTTATTGTGAATCAGGGGACATTATCATCTCATTCATGAGTCAATCAGGGTCCCTTTTTGCTTCTCTATGCTGTCATCATTGATAAGTCAGTGGGTTAAGACATCTTGATCATTTCCAGTACTGGTCCAGAAAGCAGGATCAAGTTAACTCTGTGGTAATATAAATTGAATTAAATTGCAAGGCAAAATATGTAAATAAACTAGAAGAAGATATGTATTTTTAAAATAGCTAAGCATCTGACTGGGAATGGGACAACTGTAGTTTTGATTCCTTATCTCAGCGAAGAGCTTTTCCATAATATTTATTGATAATGCATTAGTTATTTCCATCACTTGATATAAATTACATTAATTCCTTAAAAATGTTTGTTTGAAATTATATGGTATGCTGCAAAACCAAATTTCAAATAATACCAGAATCAGCATGAAGGAAAATAATTGACTAGTTTTGATGTTTTATTTCTTGGTTAGATTTAAGGCTTTAGCATTATCCCTAGCATGAGAAATGCATGAAATAGTTGTCCAGCGTTAGTTATAGTGCACAAGTTATTTAGCATCATCATTTTGATAGCATTTAATATTGTGAGAAATTTAGATTGTTCAGACATGGTTTTTATCAACACCATTTTTTACTTGATTATTATTTTGTTATCATAAATTAATAAATATGAAAGTCAGATTTATTTCTCATTTTATAAATGGTCATTAAAGTAAATATGACATTAATTTTATTTGAAAGGAGCTCTTCTGGTGCCCAAGTAATTTGAAGATTTCACAATGTAATGTGCTTAATTAGCAATAGAATATTTCATGAAATAATTTTCTGAGCTTCTCTTTCCTATCCATTGTTCTTTGGGTTTTTATGAATTTTAAGAAGTTTTATTTGTCAATATTTATTTCTTGCCTTTCGATGATAAGGAATAATACCTCTGTCCTTAAAGTGAAGAACTATTGCTGGAATTTATCCATTTTGCCTTTTAGGATGGAATTTCTACAAAACATATAGGATAAATTCCTCTACCAGTTAGACATCCCTAGTAACTCATTTGATTGCATATTTTGGGCACTAAGTCCCAAAATCTTGACAACCATATGCAACAGAAGTTGTTTCCCTACAATTAGTGACACTCAGCAGTAATTTTTTAAGTACAACACAATATTGACTTAAAAACTTTAATTAATTACATAAGGTAATTATAAATCATCAACCCTTGAGGGAAATTTGGATAGATACCCTGTTGTATTTACTAAATTATATGCATTTAAGGGAATATGGTGTAACCAAATGGAGTGCAGAAATCATCACCAGAAGTGATATTTGATTTCTGGTTGCCATTATTAGAAAGAACTATGATGTGGAGCTGACCTTTTATGGGGAGACCAAAATCATTGTTCATCCAAAACACGTACTTAACTGATGCTAAACCCTTATTCCAAGATCAGGCACAATATTTCTCCCTGTTGATAGTCACCTGGTGACCAAAATGTAATTCTGGAGATGCTCTGTGTATCATTTGGCTTTTGGACAGATTTTTCTTCAGAAATCTAAGGGAATTTGACTCCAATTTATAACAAGACTAAAATAATTTTCACCTTACTCTAAAAAATTACCAAGTAATGTGATTTTTGGAAACATCATTCTTCAAGCATGCAGGTGGAGTGGAAGTTTGTATTCAAGGAAGGATGTAAGTAAGTATTCATCATGTGCTTTTACTTTCTCAAATCAGGGTCAGGATGAAGTTCACTTGGAGAGAATCAAGGAGCTTGAGAAGGCATTGCAGGATGAAAGGACAAGGGCTGAAGAACTGGAGCTGGAGTCGAATCGAGCGTTTGAAATTGAGGAGAACCTGGCAAAAGTGAGGGAGGAAGCTGAGCAGGAACTCAGGGTCAAAGTTGAGGAACTGGGAGCACAACTGGCTCAGAAGGTAGCTGTTCTGACTGAGAAGGAACATGAGCTCGAGTCACGGGAAAAGGAGAAGTCTACTCTTCACACGGAGGTCGAAGGTGACTGGAAGATATATGTGTACTAATCCTCCCTCATTGATTATGAAATTATAATTTATTTACATGTATCTCTTTAAAATTAATATGTATCGATGGCATAACAATCAATGTTATATTATTATCCAATATCCATCTCTAGAAACTAAAACCTTTGCATGGTGGAAGGGATTGCATGACCTGTGAGCTGTGCTAGTGGAACCAACCCATGATAAATCCTCCTTAGGAGGCACCCATGCCAGATAGGCCATAGGGTAGGAGCCAAACAAAAGGCAGTCCATTTAGAACTTGATCTTCTATGAGGCAGCTACCAAGGCACCTGACCCCAAGGGGATGCAAGCAGAAGGCAAAAGTAAAAAGCAAGAAAGGAAATTTTGATTGAAAAATAAATATTTTTAATGACTATTATGGTTTAGCAAAGTGAAGACTCATTCCCTATTCCACATTCAATTCCTTAAATAACATTTGCATTCTCATTGGTCTTTTCATCCCCTATCATATAGTAACAGTGAGGGCATTAATCTTGATGGCTGATAGTCATGACATTGCTTTAGGCATTCTCCCTATTGCTGACACACTCATTAGAACTTACCGAATGCTGTTTGTGTGAAGAGTTTATGAAAAGTGGACAATTCACGTACCTGACCCTACCCTTCTCACTTATATTTTTGAATTTTGATGCTACGTTATTCTTCAATATTATTTTGATATATAGCAAGCTTTGGCTTATCTACCCATTTGAGGTCAACAGCTTTTAATGTTTTGCTAACCTCACAGTCAACAAGATGCTCAGAAACCCGGAAACGTTGTCATTTCTGGATATTTTAGATTTGTCTTGTAAATTTAAAATATAGCAGCCGAAATAATTATTTTTGCTTGATTGAAGTGAAATAGTAATGAAATTTATGGTGTATGATTACACTAATATGCAAAGAATCAACAAGTTCATATTTTTTTAGGCAATATTATTAAATGCATTTTGAACTCATTAATTGGGATAACATAACAATAGAAGATTCTCCACCAGGTTACTTTTTCATTGCTTCCTGTTGATGATAAGCCATTTAAGTTTAAAAACAAACATTTGCCAAGATTTTATGACCAGGCATTCCATTGATACATAGCAATTTTGCATATCTGACACAATTGTAGATCAAAAATATTGGATTGTTTTGCAGAAAATGTTTCTTTAGTCAATCTTCAATTATTAAATAAAAAACATTTCAATATTTGGGCCCTAAATTAAAAAATAATTAGAGCCAATTAAAAACCGGTGGTGTATACCTCTATATCTTTCTCTGATTAGTAATGAATGTGATTAAGTTCATCACTGTATTTCATGTAAATATGTATATATTGAGTCATTTCCCTCAATTTGGTAAAAACTCTTTAAACATCTGAAATTGATTTGCAGCAGGAATTTTATGAATAGGTCATCTGTGTATTTCTGTTATGAAGGTTAATATTTTTCTTTTTCTGTTTTTAATATTGTTATTTTGAGTTGTACAAAAGTCTTTTTATTCACTGATGCCTTTAATACAATATACATTAATATAAATAGAATGAAAGCAATGTTCAAGCTTTTTGGTAAACTTTGAACACTTCTTTTTCTCATTTTGTAGAACTGAAAAAGAAACTAATTGCTCAAGAAGGAGGGGAGAAGACATTAACTGACGATTTTCAGAAATTGAAACAAGATAATTCTCAGCTATTGGAGAGGATCCATGCAGCTGAGGAAAGAGTTGATCAAGTCCTGAAAGAAAAGCAGAAACTGGTAAATGTCACACATGTACAAGTATTTTTTGTTGTAAAATTTGAATTCCTTTTGGTTATTTACTTTTCTTCCACAATTTATCATCTTTTTGATAGATACACATAATGAACTATTTGGCTTCAAATGTTATTAATAATTTTCCTTGCATTACATATAATACAAAATGCTAATACAAATAATTAGCCAAATGTTGGAGAGAAAAATCGAAAGTAAATCTGTCTTCACTGTGAAATCATAAAGAACAAATCTGTTAATACATGAGTATATAATTTAATGGATGTAGCTATTGATGTCACACTTTTGAAAAATTACTGAGGAATGGCTTTAAATTTTTTAAGTCACACTCATGTTAATGTTTAATATGTTCTTCTAATTTTGGGAAAAGAGTACAGCAAATTGTTAATCTAAAAAAATCTTTTATTCAGCCCTAACTAGGCTCGCTGAATCACTTTTACACCAGTTGTGTGCTTTTCAAATTTAGGATGACTCATATTTGTTTCCACTGTGCTGTACTTAGTCTGAGTAACTCAGTGAATGGTTGTGTGAACTCAAAATTGCCATGTCGTAATGAAAGTGCACTTCATTTTTACTGAAAAGTGATTTTTGGAACTTGCTCTAATCTACAATCACACAAGTTTGTATTCAGTGCCTCAGGAACAAAGTAAACCTGCTGGAAGTGGCTATAAATGAGTGTGAACCAGACATTTTGTGTATTACTGAGCATTGGTTAAAATATGTAGAACTAATGGTTATATCACTCTCAAATTACTCTCTTGTGTCCTCAGTCTGCCACTCTACATATAAAAATGGAGGTGTGGCCATATTCGTTCATTGTAGAATAAAGGGTACTATTAACTCAATTGACACGCCTGTGAAAGAAGAAAAAACTTTTGAATGTGCAGTGTGTTTCCATGAAACTCCAGTGGGATTACTCATGCTCATCTCCATCTGTAGATCACCAGCTGAGGATTTTCATGCGTTTATTAAAAAACTGGATCAACTCTTTTGCTCCTTAAATGCAAACAACCGGATACTCATGTTGAACGGTGACCTAAACTGTAATCTCTCAGTTGAATCCCCTCATAGATCTGAATTACTGAATTCGTTCAAAACTTATGGCATGGAATGTTTTAATAATAATCCTACTACAGTCATTCCCACATCCGCCACCCTAATTGATTATGCTGTGGCCAACGTCAACCAAGAAAACGTAGTAACAACTGTTAGTGACCTAGGTATATCAGACCATAGTGTGGTGAAAATAAGATTTGATATTAACCAACCAATGGAGAGCCTAAATGATAAAACTTACCTCAGTTGGTCTTTTACTCATGGATGTATGTAGTATTTTCTGCTCATTCTGCAGTCCCAAAACTGGGACAATGTCTATGACCTTAAGTCAGTAGATGAAGGTTTTAATTACTTTCATTCAATTTTCAGACCCAATTTTGAATTGTATTTTCCAATAACACATCAGAAAATGTTTCATAGAACAAAATGTAAGCCATGGCTAACTGACAAGTTCCAATACTACTCAATTATCTTTAAAAATCTTGCTGTGTTCAGTAAAAGTTCTAACAATCATGAACAAAGATTACTCTATAAGGAATTTCAAAAGTATTACTGTAAGCTGATTTCTGCCATAAAAAGAACTTACAATGATAATAAGTTACTTAATTCCAATGATAAGTCCAAAACTGCATGGGATATAATTTATGACTGTAGAGGTAAGAAAAATCCACAACTCACTCTCCCAAAACTTCGTGATGCTGAAAATAACACTGCCATAAGCTTTAGCTAACAAATTAAACAAACACTACATATCAGGTTCTTGCCCAACTATTTCTCAAGCTAATGTGCTTTTTACAAATGCACCATCGTCAATGTATGCCAAGCCCTGTTCTGAAACCAATCTGAAAACTATTGTCTCCTCACTCAGAAACAAATCCAGTACTGGCCCTGATGAAATTCCTGGTAAAGTTGTTCATCATTGTTTTCAAGCCATAAAGGTACCCCTTTTATTTTTAATTAATGAATTTTTGATACTAAGGATTTTCCCATCCCATTTAAAAGAATGAAAAGTAGTGCTCATATATAAAAACCATGGCTGTGTTAATGATTTAAACAACTACAGACCAATAGCCATTCAAAATACATTTGTTTTTCTATGGTTCTAGGATTTACTATTAATTGGATATTAGGAGATGTGGAAGATTAGAAAAATACAAACCTTTCATTTTTAAATCTGTAAGTAAGTGCAATGAAATAAGTGGGAAATAAGCAACCACTGAGGTGATTGGGGTAGGCAGTCCATAGAAATTGGTAGGACTGGATTTACAATAAACTAATAAACAGCTGATGCCACATTTCAACAGGTTATGAATGTTTGTACTATGCATTTAAGTTGCTTTCAAAGTAAAAACAACTTCAATCCCATCTTGAACAGGCCAGTTTTTTGATAGAAATATATATTTTTCATTAGTTGTTAAATGAATAACTAAAACAGGTGTTATTCAGATGTTTATCCATAAATGAATGATTTTGGTGTAATGTTTTCATAAATCTTGAATTTTCTCATTTCGTAAAATATTATCTCATTAGGAGGAAAAGGTGAATGAACTTCAGGTGTTTAATACTGACAAGCTCAAGAGTGAATCTGAGATTGCTGAAAGGCTTGCAAAGGAGACAAAGCGTGTGATTGAATTGGAATCTCAGGTTCACATACTGGTTAGTAACTTCACTCATTTGCAATCCAAACACCATGTATGATGTTTTAGACTCCAGAAAACTTTGTTTATTTGATTAGTGTAAGTTGTTAATCATTATTATTTGGAGAAATACTTATTTTAACTCTTTGGTATCTTATTTTCCAGAGTGAAGAACAAAAGAGTGCAACAGAAAAATATTCCTCATATTTGTCTGAAAGTAAAAAGGATATTGAGGAGTTGAAAAAGACTAAGGATGAAGAAATAAGTCACGTGAAGCAGTTGTTGCAAAAGGAAGCAGAAGAGGCATTGAAGCTGAAAGTAATTCCATATTATTTTCTTTGATTTTTACGCGATTAATTCATGGTTCATACACTTTTTAGACCATTCCTTTTTTGTTATGTACAATTAAAGCCAATAATGCTACATCATGATTTCTAGCTGCTGGTTATATCCAATAGCTAATCACTTGTGATAATATGAGGTTCAACCTTATAAAATTACAATTGTTGAATAATTTCCAACAACTTTGCCGATGTAAGAAAATTTAATTATGATACAATCAATTTCATTGACTGATGGTTTGCTTTGGTCCAAAATTGGTTGTGCTATAAAGAAATTAAATGTGTCAAATCTAGTTATGACTCTTCATTAGTCCCTCTATTCAAAAGTTTAGTTCTTGTTAAGAGTATTCCATGAATTCATCAATTAAACTCAAAATGAATTTTCAGATTCAGTATACAATTTTTTCATCTCATTGTAAAAAGTGTTTTTACTACCATATTCATTTTCAAATGAACGGCATCAATGTTTCAAGAGATAGGGTTATTCTTATGTTTTTCTGCAAATATTTACTCTTATATAAAGGAATCGGAATTGGAGAGAATAATCCAAGAATTAACTAGATTGAAGCAAGAGAATATCAAGGAAGTGGATGAACTGAAAACTCAAAAGAATGCCGAGATAGAGGGCTTAAAGCAATCCCTAATGAAACATGGTGATGAAGCTCTCAAGGCAAAGGTTAGTACTTCTGAAGATTTTTAATTCTGATGGAAATAGTTATAGGTTGGTTATATATAATAAGGTAAATTGACAAGTGATCGATGTCTCTCTGTCCTATTATCAGTTGAATGCACTAATCTCCAAATTTTCTGTCAGATTCTTTACTTCATCTTTGGTTCTTCATTTTTATGTAAACCATTATTTATTTCATGGATTTCATGCATGGCCTTCTTCTGTAAGTTTTTCTTATTTACTTACTCCTCCCTCTACAGAAAACCATATTATTTCAAAATGAGTCAAATAAGTTTGCCCCTTTTTCTTTTCAGTAATTTCATTAGGCTCATTATTTCTCTATCATTATAAATTCTTGATTAATGATCAATCTATTAATGCAGTAATTACATATCAATCTTTAGTCATTACATATCAAAGTACATTTCTCTTGATTTCATTTTCTTTTCTCCATTACTGCTGCATCTCACGTCTCATAGGTGTTGGGGAGTAAGTTTGTTTACATGTTTAATGGTTATCCAAATGCAAGAACATATTTTGCTTTGAGTAAGTTAACATTTTTTTTGGGAGAAATAATGATAACCAGCTCTATATTTCCTTGGATTTTCAAATACTAACAACCTTTTTTTCCAAAATGGCAAAACTGTACCACTTCTTATGTCTTGTGATATACCAATTTTACATTTAGATGCATTGCCATCTGCTCACTTGAACTGGCACACTATATTTTATTTTTTGTTAATTTTCAGATCAGGCTTTTACAATATTTTCCCCAGTTTAATGGTACCTCCTTCAAATCCCATTCTTTTTATGTCATGTAATTACTACTGTAAGTACTACTCCAGCATTTCCTATGGTTTCATTTCTTCCTTTCTTGGTGTAGATGTTGATGATATCTATAACAGGCATTTTAATGCCACTAGCATCAGCCTTCTCACAATATAACTAGCGGACCTCACATGCATTGAAAATTTTTTGAGTAATATCCAACCATATTCAATATTAAAAATTGCAAGTATTCACCTAAAAGTACGTAAAAATAATTGAATTCATATTTTTCGTTGTAACAGCAAGAGGAGCTTGACAAGATGACCCAAATGTACACAGATGCCAAAGCTGAGACCAAGAAAGAACTGGATGAGTTGAAAAATCGTAAGGATGCAGAAATTGAAGGTTTAAAACAGTCACTCATCAAGCATGGAGATGAAGCATTGAAAGCTAAGGTTTGTCAAATTTTTGTGTGTATGCATTTTTAATTTTAACTAATTGAGTTTATGTAATTATCCAACTTATTTAAATTATTATTCAGATAAATTCCTTGATAAGGGCTTTGTTAAACATAAAATGAATTTCTGTCCCTTACTTAGCAAGTAAACTGTATTTTTTCAAACCAAATTTTCTTAAACTACTGCTGGTTCCAACACCTAGATAACATCATTAGGTATGATCATACCTGATGATGTTGCCTGTACATGGAAACCGGTAGTAGTGTAGTAAAGTGTAGTGTGAAAAAATGCGAAGTCAACTTATTCAGTGATATAAATTACAGATTCAGGTGTGTTGTTCTAGAACTGTTCCACAACAACAGAGACAAAAACTCTTGCAATTTTCCACTTAATAAATCTTTACTAAGTAGAAAATTGCGAGAGTTTTCTTCTCTATTATTATTCAGTGATAATGAATTTTTACAAAGTAGCCTGAAGCTGTTGAATTCCTGTCCCTCCCCTGCCTCAACCAGTTTTCCAAAACCTTTATTCCACCTGACTTTGGCTCAAGCTATAATATTATTGTTCCCTCTCCTCCCTCCTACCATCCCACCTCCTGACTTCATTAAAAATTCCTTTTCCTTGTCTTTTCCTAACCAACTTTTACTCTACCCTCTTCCTCTTCCTCTCAATGCATAAATAAGACATTCACTGCTCATCAGACATGATAGCTCTCATGTTAATATGATGTTAACATTGAAACCTGTTGAGATTTATCTATTGAGTATGTGAGGAACCTTACTAATTTATTTTAATACTAAATTATCTAAGCCTTTCACCACAGTAGGTAACACTACTTAGCTTTTTCATTTTAAAATTTAATTTATTTTCAGTTACAGAAATATCACTAGAATGTAATGTCCTATATTTTCTGTAATCAGATGAACCCTCAAGTCAACAAACAGGGGAACTAAGGCAGTACAGTACAGGCAAATAAGGGAACTTATATGCATTTACTTTGAAAATAATATTTCTTCATCAATATTATGAGGTGAAAAACAATTGTTGAACTGAGGGATATGTGACTTTCTAATCTATGATTTACGCAGCAAAATACTTCAAAGGAAAATTGTTAATTTTTTAAGAGTATCCTACGTATTTATTTTTCAAATTGATAGGTACTTATAAAAGTCAGAAGTCTGATCCCTAAAGCTATAAAATCCCTGTTTTTGTCTCTAGCCTTTCAGACTCCAATTTGGAGACCTAGCATATTTTCAATTACTTACAGCATGATAAAGCCATCTTATTCTAAAACTATTGTTGTTTTATTAGAATGGATCTCAAATGCCTTCAACCAATATGACCTAAAATCCAGAATATCATTTTTCTGAAATGGGCCAGGTGCAAATATTTCAGATATAAGATCATTTAATATTAGATCTTACTCTGACCCTTACTACCAAATGGACTTTTCTGATAGGCATGAAGCACTTGGTTGGAAGGGTACTCATTCACAAAAATTAAATTGCTTCTGGCACAACTTTGTGAAACTTTTTAATTATGAAATGATGCAGCAACTTACTGTCTTCTCATATTTGAAAGATCTAAGTTTCTTTGTTTTCACCTTTTGATGGTGCATTGCAATGAAACTTAGGTCATATATAAAAAATAGATGTAAACACTAAGCTGCTGTAGTTATTCATAACTATATTCATTTAAGTTTTAGTCTGGATGACTTTTCATTTATTTCTGTATGGTTCATACAAGTTTATTCCTAAATAGGTATTAGCAATTTTTTGTGTTTTAATATTGGTTCCTACATAAATTATAATCTTCCATCCATAACATGCATGAAATTTGGTTATTAAACTGATGATTTACGTATGTTATAATTTCATTGATTGGGAAGAACAAATTTCCATTATGTAGCAAGAAGAATTGGATAAAATTTCTCAGATGTATTCAACCCTGAAAGACACAAGCAAGAAAGAAATGGAGGATCTAAGAACTCAGAAGGATACAGAGTTGGAGGAGTTGAAAAAATCTCTTTTAAAGCAAAAGGAAGAGGCTTTGATATCAAAGGTTTGTTATTTAAAATTCATATATTTTCAGTATTTTAAATTCATACTGTAGTGAGGAGTGGGACGTAGACATTCAGGGCATTAGACTACTGATAGGAGGGCCAGGGTTTGATTTCTGGAGGTGCCTATGGGCACCCTTAGTATCATCTGAGCTTTGTGAGTTTTCAGGTACCATAAAAATCCTGGGAAATCATAGACAGAACTGGGAAAATATCTGGCCCCCCTCTTCTGATGTGTGAATTTCACCCATTGTTGGGCTTAGTATTTAATGAATTCTACTATCACCTGTGAAATCGACCTCTGGGTTAATGACTGTGTGTATGGTTTTAATGTTATGTTATGAGGGACAGCCATCCCATTTACCAGGTAAAATTTTCTAGCTATAATTCTCATATGTATTAAGAAACAAGGGAAATAAAGATTTTTTTGTAGAATTAGACTATTTTAGATATTTGGTAGAATAAGAATTATGCATTGCAGTTCTTATATGTTCTGGGAAGGCTGTCAAATGTTTACAGTGGAACCATTGGAAGAGAAATTCTAATTATTAACCTTGTCAATCAGGTTAGTTTAACTGTAGTGAGACACATAATGTCCAGTTCCATGATGACCTGTGTGCATTTACAGTGATTGAATTTAAAATTGCAATTTCAATATGAAAATATTCTCTGGTGTTCGTTATCACTATGAATTAATTATTGAGTATACAGGAAGGAATTATGCTACAGGACAAATACTAATGAAACTGGTTAATTATAAACTTTATTTTTATGAAATAATTCATAGGGAAAGAAAGCATGGCCTTTATTTATAAATGCATCCCATTTTTTTGCTCCAAAAATGGTACAGTTGTCTTTAATAATAATTGTTATTTATTCTATTGCAGCAGGAAGAGTTAGATAAGATTTCGCAGATGTCTTCAGCTTTTACTGCGGAGACCAAGAGAGAAATTGAGAATTTGAAGAAACAGAGGGATACTGATTTGGAATCATTGAAACAATCACTAATGAAGCAAAGTGAGGAAGGCTTAAAATCAAAGGTTGGTTGTTCCTTTGGTTCATTTGATGCTCTTATCTCTCTAATTTTTAAGGAGAGTATGGATGTAATAGGATGAAATAGGTGGCTGTGCAGTGATTGTATGAGAAGGAATTGTCATGGACAATCATAAAAATTGTTACAAATTCATAGTTAGGGGTGTGCAGAGTGTTTTTATGTGAATTATTATGAAATTTGAATTGAATTGAATCAAAATTATGTAAATGAAATGTTCGTGGAAAAGATTCATTAACTGAAATCACAAAAGTGGTTGCATGGTTACATAGTTGAGAATATTCTTTTAAAAATTGGTTTATTTGATCAATTAATTCTTCATTATTCAAGAATTTAATTCATGATTCAATATGATAAAAAAGGTTTTCCTTCCTGCCCTTGTATTAGTATGCATTTTTGACCTTCTTATACACTTATGTGCTGCTGACCAAAAGCAGAAGCAGGAACTCTAGGAACCTAGAAAAATACTTTGATATTCTATCAGGATTATAGAGCATAAATCCTCAAACTTGGAAGTTGATAACCACACATGATGCTTTGAATATGTCAAAACTGAAGCCTATATTTAGTTACCATTATCAATTCCACATGAACATGGTTATTAAAAGGAGTAATCATTTAATAGGGAACACGTACTTTAATAGTTGGTTTCATGAATTATTATTACAACTGAACAAACATATATATTGAAAAATGAAAAATACTATAAAACTCATGACTTAAATTGAGCTACATAAATTGTGATTGTTTCATTTTTATTTGTTGATTGTATAGAAATATTTATGAAGATAAATTTACTTGATATTTATTTCTATGGTAAGTTTATGTGTATAAAGACTGTCACACATGGCTACTTTGGTCTCTGTTACCTGAATAGCTCAGTGTATTGATTTCAAATAAGAAACTAGTCATGTCTACTGAGTCAAAGTGGTGATTGCAAATATTTACTTGCAACCACAATAAATGAACATGCTCAATATTTTTGCTAGGAGTGCTCACTTGTGTGGTGGTTACATAAACTGGTAACCACTAGAAAGTACTAACATTGCCTTGTATGACTATGCAGCTGCCATGTGGCAGAGGCAAAGGCATTTGCGCAAATTGTTATTAGGTTTATGTTGAGGTATTTTTGTGCTGTGCAGGCTATGATTACTTTTGATATTGCATGTATATTATGTTGTCATTACATTTTATTCCTTTAAAACAACCCTAGAAATTCACTGAGTAAGAGGATGCCTTGATAGCTTAATTAGCTGAAGTATCCTGCCAGAGTTCAAGGGATCCAGATTCAAATCCTTATCAAGGCAAATTATTTGTAAGCTTTGAAATTTATGAATTTTATTATCGCAGTGTGTTTTCATATTGTGGTTGAAGTGGATTTCGGGTAGAATGGGACCAAGATGTTTGGAAATAGGAGTAAAGTATAATATCTGTGTAGCATATTTTGCTGTGTGTTTGGAATAAATTTGAGTAACTCTGGAGCATGGCCAAGATAATGTACTTACACATAAGTGCATAGGAGGATAGGTTAACTATATGTTATTTGGAATGGATTGAGATGGGTTTTAAAACTCACTCACTCATTTTGTATGAATACTTTGGTTTTTATACCAAAAGACATGGAACAGAACTACCACCATGATAATGAAGCTATTTACCTGTCTGAAGAGTTTTCATCTAATGTCAATAGATAGGGTCATTATCCTCAGCAATTTTGATATTTTTATATATGGGCAAGTGGGGCCAGTCCCTAGTGGATACAGGCATTCATGTGGGACTAAATTCATTAATATTCAACATTTATTGAGTATATTTCCTTAGTAGGACCTACTGATTACCAGAATGCTTAGAAAAAATTATAAACCATTTATTATCGCTTTACAGATGGCAATTCACTCTCTTTATTTTCTGTTACCCTTATTTGAGCAAAAAAATGGTAGTAAAAGGGGTGGTCATGTAATAGGAGTGATGGTTAACATATGTTCATTCTCCCTGCTGCCACAATCCAGTACTTTTTTAAGTTATTCCATATCATTTCTGCAAGATACAAGGCATGACAAAAAAGTTTTTCTTTTCCTGATTCTTGTCATACGGTTGTCACCAAAAATTTGACCTTTTTAACAAAAGTCTCTAATAATTTTTTAAATTTATTTCCAATTAGATTACAATTAAAATATTTAATTTGGATTATCGAATGGTGATTCTGTTTCTTGTAAGACATTGATAGTAATTTTTTTAAGTTATTTAAAAAATATTTTTGTTAATAGCAAGAGGAACTGGGGAGGATAAGCGAGGAATTTTGTAATTACAAAATTCAAAGTTCCAAAGAAGTTGAGGCAATTAGGTCTCAAAAAGATATGGAAATAGAAGGCCTGAAGCAGTCATTAATGACACAAGGAGATGAAGCTTTGAAATCAAAGGTATGTTTGGTGATTGTTCTATTAATTTATTTCTGGACTTTTTTACAATTATAAAATTGCTTGTTTTGTTACTCACAAAAGAGTTTGTTATTTTACAAAAGTTTTAGTGGTCATTATATGGTTCATGGTTGGCTCTTGACCTTCCCATTTTATGAAAAATTGACATTCATTACTTTTTTGATTAGTCATTTAAGAATTTTCATTCTCATCAAACTAGGAGTTAACATGAGTTGAAAGTATAAAATTGGATTTTTCATATAGATTTGTATCTTTTTGCTTTCAGCAAGAAGAGCTTGATAAAGTAAGTCAAATGCTTACATCACTGCAAGCTGAGAAGACATCTGAAATAGAAGAATTAAAGAAGAGTCATGAGACTGAAATGGATACTTTAAGGAAATCCAGTCAGAGCAAAGATGATGAGATTTCTATGTTGAAGGTAAAGTGTCTAATAGTTTATCATCCATTTTATTCCATAATGACATTATAGAAGGTTTTTCTCAGCTTACCAAATATTATTGTTATTAAAATAATTGGTATATAGTGGGGAAACAAGATAATATTTTCAAAAATCTCTCACGTTGACTGATATACTCTATTAAAAGTTTGACAGCACCTGAGAGAATTGATTTTTATTGTAATTAGTGGAGCAATTTTGTCGATCTTAACTTGCTGGTTTTCATAAGAATAAGTAAACAGAACGGAATGTGTGGCTAAGGGATTCTGAAACTTGTTTAACTTCCTGTTAGTCCAAATTTATATCTAGCTATCTTATAAATAATCTCTTGCCATTCTATTTTATTATAATATAGGTTATTGAAATTCTTATTATGTATTCATATAGAATTTTGAAGTTGTTCAGCTTTTAAGAATGTATATTTAGTCCAAGATTTTAATACAGGCTGCCCTCATGTCCCAGGGACTGCCTGTATTTGGAATATTAATTTATCTACTCCATATACATGCTTTACTTTATAAGTTTGGAAAAGATTATTTATGATGTTTATTCTTGTTTACATTACTTTCAGCAAAATCCAAAAACAAAATTTTATTCTAACTCGACTTCGACTCTATTCGACTTGTTCTCTGAAAATGGCATTAGGCAGTGTGCTATTTGACTTGATTTGATCACATTTTTGTATGACTTTATTGCCTCTCTATTAATGCACTTTTCTGTGGATGTGGTTACATTAAATGAGAGAAAATGCATCAATGCTTCTAGCATGTAGCTATTTTAATTCTGTCATTGAAAGTATTGACAGGATCTCTTTCAAATCAACTTTCAACTTTTATTCCATCTTCACAAGTCATTGCATGTTATATATACTAACAATTCATTGTTTCATTCCTTCCATATCTTCTTATCCTCTTGAATGATGTCAGTAAATAGTGGTGTGTGTATTTCCTTTCATGGCAAAAATTTCTAATGAGTTCATATCATCCTCAGTCTCAGATAGAGTCTTTGAAGTCTAGTGCTGAAGGTCAAAAAACAGTGAGTGAGGAAGCTGTTTCAGTTATCAAGAATAAGATGGAGGAGGTTTGCCTACAGAAAGAGAATCTTTTGAAAGAGAAAGAAGAGGTAAATTTGTGAATTCCAAAGCTAACTCATAGCTAATGAAATGGATGCCTTGGTAACAGATGCCACCTCAATTAAACCTGAACTTACTTGAACCCAAAGAAGAAGCCACCCTTCAACATAACTGTTAATGAATAATGATTTACAATAATTTAATGACTAGAAAGCAGAAATCTGTGATAAAATCATGTATTAAAAATGATTTAACAAATTACTCAATTATCATGGATTATTATAGCATTTAATCTCATAAACTAATTCCTAACCTTATTAAGTTAGGTAATATATTGATAACATTTTTATGGTGCTCAGAAGCTCCTTCTCATTGAACTGAAACTGAATATGTACAGGTAATGTAGTCATAATAAGAGTTTAAAGGAATATGTAGTAAATAATAAATTTCTACCAAGAACTAACAAGTTAAGTTGATGGACATTTTTTACAATTGTGGGTGAATAACTCTGGCTTCTAAAATTTCTTACATGTAACACATCATGCTAATGAGGTGTCTTCTCTATCATTTGGCAGATTTGGAATTTAAGGATAATCTACTGTGTAGCTTATCTTTTGCATGCCTATATTTTTCTGATCTGATTTAAATTCCTTTTCCTCAATTTATCATGTAGATGGTGCCTCGCCTTTCTCAGTTACAAGGTGAGGTTGTAACACTGAAAGAGGAAAAAATAAAGATGGATGAAACTCTGGTTGAGACTCAATCTTGGCTAGAAACGATGACTTCTCAGATGTCTCAGTTGTTATCTGTCATGGGAGGTAATCTGCACAATGAATTGCCAGTGCCTTCTCCCAATGAGTGAGTATAAATGTCGGGCTGTTTCTGTTTAATTCTATGCATATCTTTAATAGATGTTCATGGCTACGTTATGGACTTCCTGGAGATAAAATCCTAAATTCTTATTGTTTTCAATGTAATGCCTTTGGTTCCACTTTGGCGAAGTCCAAAATCTATACCTTCTTGGCAGAATTCCAAATGTATGATTGTTTGTTGATCTGTAGTTGCACTTCCACAAAGAGTGATCATTACTTTTTCATTCACATAATTTTTGTGCATAAATCAATTTTATGCCATATTTTTAGCATGATGATTAATGTACATGTGGTACAAGTATCAATAATATGACTCCTGTATTGCATCAGAGGCCACCATTGTAAGTTGAACGTTATTCAGTTCATCTCCATCTGCTTCTGCTGATGAAAAATACTTTCCACAAAGATGTTTCTTCACTTTAGGGAACAGGAAAAAGGTACAATGGATTATATTTGGGCTTTTTGAAGAATGAGGAACACAATTCACTCAGTTTTTTAGAGATTATTATGGTTGTGCAGTGGGTTTGTGAAGTGTGTTCTCAAGATTAAGGGGACATAGCCGAGTTTCATTCACATTGATGACCTTGTAGCAAGAATTCAAGAGCTCTACGGCCTCTAGGTTAAATAATAAAGGGGGAAAACTCCACTGGCCGTAAAACTTTTTACGGCCAGTGGAGTTTTCCCCCTTTATTATTAGGAGTTTTCCCCCTTCATAAGTAATTCTTCATTTTCCTATAACAGTAACTTCTATTGCAAACAAACCTCAAGCAAATGTCCTATCATTCCGATACTAGCTGTCTCAGAACCAACTGGTCACAAACATGCCTCATATACAATTTTTCTTTATCAATATGTGGTTGACTCTCATTAAAATTTGTCAGTGTTTCTGATTAGGCTCTTAAAATTATTCAGTGGTCTTCTTTCAGAATGTCAGTAGCAGTGTTAATGTTTACTTCTGCAAGAACAGAGACTGAAGCTCCAGGTCCACATTCTTTAAAATTGATTGTCCACCTCTTTAAACATTAAAAACCATTTCTAGTTGTGCTAGAGGGAATTACAGTTTCTCCATGAGCCTCATGTAGCATGATATAGGCCTTGGCTGAACATTTGTTCAGGCGTTAGCAAAATTTCAGTGCAGTGTATTCCTCATCAAATTTTACCACCAGACTGCCATTCAGTAAAAAAGTTAGCAAAACTGAGCATGTTTGAATTTGCAATGGCTTCCACTCATACAATACTGGTGATAAATCAATGAAACTAGTACCAAATTATACATTAAGCTAACAATTTAATATTAAAATATATTTTTGCACTATAAATTATGCAAATACATTTTTTATCACTCTTTATTGAATAATCTCATAATACAAATGAATATAACATGATGCTTATCAGTGAGTAACTTTTTTTTTTAATATCTGGGTATATTGATTACTGGTTGAATTCAGTGAATAAATAACGCTTATTGAACATATTCAAACTTTTATTCCAATTTAGACATATTTTCATTGGGATCTTATTTTCATGAGGGATTTAGCATATACATATATATCTCCTTACTAAGAAGGGATACATAAAACCCTTCTTATGTTCTTAAATCTAGCCATGCTCCTGATAAAGACCTAAAAATGTAAAATTTGCATAGTTTCATTATGGATTTTCTCTTTATTTTAACTTAAGAAAATTAATATGTATTCATCTGAAATGCTGTTTTATTTGGAGTGATTATTTGATTCACATTCTTCAGGAGTCAGAACGGCAAGTCCACTGCACAATCCGAGCCAGATAAGATATCTACAAGACTGAAAAGTGTGGGGTCGATGCTTCAATCTTGCGCTGAGCTTGGAATCAAGATGAAGGGTGTGATGGAGGAGCTTGAGGAGACAAAAAAGAGGTTAGCAGTCAGAGAGACTATTAGTTCCCTGACTATATTTGTTTCTCCTCTTCAATTTAATTCAATATATTTATAGATATTATATTTTATTCTAATAACACAAGTACTGATAATATTTTCCTCTCCCATTTTGACTATTTTTGTCCAATACTTACTGTGTCATGCTCTGTGAGTGCTTAGAAGTCTTAATTGTCGTGGATGATATAATTTATTGTCACATGTTAATGAAGACAAGTTGTGTGACATGGTAATCAGTGGGTTTGAGCCCTGGGTTTCTAACTGACGCCCTACCATGATGCATGGATCTTACATGATGATGAGCCTAGTATTAGTTGAGGTCTACCTTTCTCTAACAAACCAATTGTTGGGCTGGTTACCATGATTATTAACAAGTTAATATCAATTTTGCATTAAAGAAATAAAGAGATGGGTCTTCTCACTTTTTTTCTCTGGAGTACCTTGAATTTAAAGGATTATGGAATACAGATTTGAGAATTTTGCATTTTGTTTGCTTCTTATATTGATTTCCCATTCATTTGCTAATTACCCAGTGTCCATCAGTCTCATTATCTGCTTTTCAGATTATGCCAGCGACTCCCACACTCACAAATTATTTCATTTTTTGAAATGGTGTGCTCAGGAACAATCCAATTCTCCAAGGCACTTAATAGTTGATGCACTACCTGTAATGTTACCTTTTATTTACATCATCAAAGTATCCATTATTTTGGTAAAAAATATGAAAAATGAATATGAAAATTGGCAAATGAAATAAATTCATTACATTAAATCACATAATACTCTTTGAATAAAGTTGTTGCCAATATATTCTTTTATTGTGAAGTCTAGATTACATTTTTGAGTCACTATGCATTGCTATTTTTGCTGTTTTGTTAGTAAATGTGCGCCAAGAATTATTTTTATCGAAAGACTCTTGTTTTTATTTAAGCCATAACTTCATCATTAATTATTGAGCTTTCAAGTATATTTTATCAATAATTTTATTTTTCTGCAGGGAGGCAGAAATGGTGAACTCATTCCAATCTGAGAAGGATTCATTGGAGCAGATGGCACAATCTCTGAAGTCCTTACTTGAGAAGCAGGAGAAAGATATTCAAGACAGGCAGAATGAGGTAGGAACTGAATTTTACTCCATGGCAGCCATTCCTAATTTTCTTTTGCAATGGGTGATCACAAGAACTGAGGTTGTGATCATTTTCTAATTTATTGTATTACCGAGAGACAAGCTTGGCATGTTTTTTTGACTAAGCCTTGAGTACGTGAAAAAATTATTTTTAACATATTATATAGATGATCAATTATATTCTTGAAGACCTTTAGCATCACTTTATGGAACTGACTAATTATTTCCAAACATAAAATTTACTCATAAGGTCTCCTTTAAAAATTTTATTTTCAAAAGCCCTATGTTTCAGCAACACTGTCAATATCAAGAGAGTCGAGGGAGAGTGAGCATTAAGTTGATGTATATCAGTTATAGTAAGAGGTAATGGGGGATATAGTTAATGTTAGAAATACAGGAAAAGGAGAGGGGAAAAGACTTGTATTTAAATAAATTGGCCTGGTAAAATGAAAAGTGGGGAAGAACAAGGTTTATGCTGTGGTCAAGGGGTCTGTATTGCCTACAATTATTGCTACTATTGCTGTACAACCTTGACCTTATTTCTTCTTTTCCAGTTTTTTATAAATGGAGATTTGTTTAAATGTATGTCCTTTCTCCTCCTCTCCTGACCTGACCTTTCTCATCTTCCCATTATTATTGCATTTGGTGGCATATAAGTAGCATCTCTTTTCCAAAATTATGTTTAAAAAAATCAACTGCATCTTATATGTGAATGTTCAAACTCCTTGGGTTAATGTTCAACATTGAATGTTATTTTTACCCCAGATGATCGGCACTACCTATTTACTCCATTATATTTAATTTTATATAATATTTATCATTCAATTGAAGAATTTTGTAGTTGGAATTGTTATTATTAAGCTTATTGCAATTACATAACATGAATATCATGTTGCTCCTGTCTGCAATGTTAAAAGAGGGAGAGTGAGGTATCAAATGAACATGATCGTAATTGATCACAACTGTCTATAACAAAACAGCTGGTGCTCTTCTTACTGAGTGGATTTATTTGTCTTAAAAAAATGTCCCTCACTTCCACTGTTAAAATATTTTTCTTGTGTGTGTCCTACTGAAATGAGGGTGCATATTACGCTGTCAAATATGGTGAGGCTTCCTTCCCTTTCACTGCATTTCCAATTATAAAAATCTCTCCTCCATGTTTCCCTTCTCCCAGCTGCTATTATCATATGTATAAATGCTTAAATTTCTATCTTACTTATAACCATAAATGTTGAACTGTAAAAACATTCAAGTGAAATACACTGGTATCCTTTTATTTGGAAAAACAATCATGCTTGATGCAGGAAATGATGATGAAACTCATTTGGCTATAAACAAATTTGACTCCAAAATATGCTAACCAAAACAAAATGGCACGTTATGACCATAATTGAGAATTACTTTGTTTGTAAACAGCCACAGAACAGTTTTGTCTTTAGAATGCAACAATTTCAGAGTGTAAAAATTATTCACCTTGACTGAAATTCAAACCCGGACCCTTTGATGTCTGGCCGAGTGTTTCCAAAATCTTGGAATGTAAGAGGATGTCTTGATAGCTCAACTGGCTAAAGTACTCGGCCGAGCATCGAGAAATCCGGGTTCAAATCCCGGTCAAGGTGAGTGATTTTTACACCCTGAAATTGTTGCAGTGTAAAGCACATTTAGTAGATGACTCCATTAAAAGTTAATGTCCCGGTATATCCTGCACTTTCTTGGAATTTTGCATAGAGTTTTTTTTTATGTGGACAACTTACATGAGATTCACTTTGAAAATCACTGTGCTAGATTTAAACTTTTGCTTTAGCAAAGCAAATTTATTCCCAGATTTAGTTTTTGCCAAAAAAGATTTTTTCCTTTTTCTAGTATTAATAAGAGCATAAGAACTGTTTTGAGCAATGCAAGCAAAGACAATGCTGCTCTGGTTGTGCTGTTTGGCCATTTCTGCAGTGTTATCAAAAATCATTTAATAGCCACGACATAAAACTTTGAAACTCTGTTCAGAAAAAAATCATTCATAGGCAAATTCCAAAACTCCAAGTGCCAACGTGGTGTCACGAGCTGTATGATGGTTAATTATCCTCCATTAATATAATTGATGTGTGAAATTTGTAAAATTATTATGTCTTATCCAATATTGAAGATATTCGTGCATTATATAATTGGGTTAAATATTAGAAATGATTTGGCTTAACGTGCATATTGTACATTAATCATGATTGGAAGTGGTATTTTATAGAATTTATCTCTTTTGATTTATGTCTTTCAGTATTCTCAGGCAAGTGACTATTTTTGAAAATTGTAATCATAAGTAAATTAATAATTATTTAAAATTCTATATGTAATTTCTATGAAGTTTTTGAACAAAGAAAAAACTTTTGTGAGACAGCACAATTTGTGGCTTCCCTTTACTTCTGATATTGCTCCATTAGTCAATTAAAGGTAAATAGGCTCTTGGTGGATGGCTCAGTAGATCCTTGTGAAGTTTTGGGCTTAAGATGTGTGCGCTCACTTCTCCATGTCAATTAATTGCCTCTTTTACTGACAATAAACCCCATCCTGTTGATTCAAGATCTTGGCTTAAGTCATTGCTATTGAAATTAACCTTATGAAATATTTAGCATGCTCTTTTTTACATTTTATTCTAGGTGGATAAAATAAGAAACAGGATACAATTTATGCTGGTAGTAAAGTTGTTCTTCGTTAATTTTTAAATTTGGCTCATTTGGTAGTGTTGCTATTTAACATTCAAATATTTCCATATATTTGATGAATATATCATGCTGCAACATTTTGCCTAGCTCTTTGTAATTTGTATTTTTATAACGACTAAGTAATAGTAAAAAAACTGTTTTCAGATATTTTATAGTCGTGGAATTTTTAAGATATGGAGAATTTCAAATAAGCCTTGGCTTGATTTCCTCAACCTCATTTGCCTGACTTTTTCACATGCACATTGAAAAACCATATTTGATATCAGAGATC
This sequence comes from Hetaerina titia, assembly GCA_037158775.1. NCBI lineage: Eukaryota > Metazoa > Arthropoda > Insecta > Odonata > Calopterygidae > Hetaerina > Hetaerina titia. The sequence goes on from CM073771.1 coordinate 70,368,957, forward strand.
CTTCCATTTTTCCACTGAATAATATTGCATCAAGAGAAATATCGTTATTTATGTTTTGATGTTCAAGTCTACCTGTTTTTGAATGTAAATATTCCTAAAAAAAGTCATTAGCTAAATAAATAATAGTTGCAGTATTAGAATTCTGGCAGCATCTGGAGAGCAACAAAAAATAATAGCCTTTGCATAATTGAAAACATTACCGTTTTTAAACTTGAAATTCTCTAGAAATGCTGGTAAGAGAATTTACTGTTCAAGACAGTTGTAGAAAAATTGTGGTAAAATTCAATTAGCTATTTAAATCATGCTCTGAATCATTTTTAGATGCTTTAAACCATTAATGTTTGGATTGCAGATAAATCAACTCAAAGGTGAGAAATCTCAAGCAAATAAGTATAAAACCCTACTTGAGGGATTGGAAAGGGAGAAGGCCCAGTTGGAGAGGAAAGTGGTGGAACTCCAGGTGGCAGTAGCGCAGTCCAAAGCAAACGCCAATAATGAAGGTGAGGCTTCTTATGTACTTCCCTCTGCTGAAAGGTTATACGTTCAGTCGTCATTTTTAGTTTGTGGTTTTAAAGGTGGGAATCTTTGCACTTTGTGGAATTCTCAGAGTAAGTTGATTATGGGAAAGTGCCTGGAATGGAATTGACGTGGAAAAAATCAAGACAACCAGCGAAATGGGCCTATTGGAAAATATAGATATTTTCTGCCAATTAAAACTGAAATAACACAAAAATTGAAATCACTTCTCACCAATACTTAGTATTTTTTTTACATTCAATGTATAGACCTGCATATTAAAACTTTCCTATTCAGGGATACTAAAATAGGCAGGGAAAAAATAGAGCAGGTAGAGCAGTTTACATATCTCAGAAGTGTTTTGGACCAATACGGTCAACGTGGTAGGGACGTAAGGAGAAGAATTGCCCTAGGCAAGGAGGCTTTCTCAAGGAGGAGGGAGTTGATGACGGGGACGTTGAGTAGGGATGTTAAGACAAGACTCGTAAAAACTCTGATATGGAGCGTAGCTATGTACGGCACGGAAACGTGGTCGCTGAAGCAGGGGGATAGACGTAGATTGGAGGCTTTTGAAATGTGGGTGTGGAGAAGAATGGAGAAGGTGAAATGGACCGAAAGGAAAACAAATGAGGAAGTACTAGAGATGGTAGGAGAGGGGTTTGTTGAGAGAAATCGTTTGGAGGCAGGAAAAATGGATGAATGGCGTATTGAGCGGTAGTGAAATGTTGAAGAGGGTAATAGAGGGGAGAATGTTGGACAAGCGAGGTAAGGGCAGGAACAGGATAGGGATGTTGGACGGGATGAAGGGAGGAAAGAAGTACACCGAGATGAAGAGGGACCTGATATAGATTAGTTTGATAGGTGGGGAGTCACAAAATGTTTATTTGATAGCTGTGTCTATCAAAAACCTACCTTAATGGGTAGATTACCTAATAATAATAATTCAGGGATAGTCTTTAATCAGCCAATCATTTATCACTATGGGCATCAATTTTGTTTTTTGGTAGTAATGGTAAGCATGTCGCAATTCAGCATTGTATATATGTGAACATCTCTAAGGGATGCTCACATATATACAATGTGAACTAAGTAGACATCCCTGTCTTACTTCCCAGCCTAATACTGCCCATCCTACCTCCCCTTTCATTATCTTCACCTGTGCAGTCTGAGACAGGTATAGGCTCCAGATGTTAACTATACCTTTAGTCTACTTCTATCTTCTGCAAAATGTTCATGAATTGCCCCAGTGAACTTTCCCAAATACCTACTAAAAGAAGTATACAAATAAATTCTGGTTGTAATTTATATTCTTTCTATGTAACCTCATTGCTTTGGCATCACATGTACCTCTCTTATTTCTAAACCAAACTGATCATCTCCTAAGTATATGTTAGCATTCCTCTCCATCCTTTGTTGATGATCCTAAGTAATATGTATCTTCACTGCTGGTGAAAATAAGTCCTGCGGTACTCACACGCTGCTGCATTTCCCTTTTTTGGAATGGTACCTATACTGATCTAATGAAGTTTTTCAGCCAAATTTTGTCCCTCATAGACATTCTGAGTGATGCCATTAAATTCTATCTTACTCATGTTCCTAAATTTTTGAGTAGTTCTGAATCTATTCTTACAGCTTCCTTTGATTCAATTTTCATTACTGCCTTCTCCAAGTTGCAGTTAAATATTCCCTGTCATAAACCATCATCGTTAACATTATATTCCCTTTCTATATCCAAATTTCCTAGCATTGTATCTTTACCATATGGTTCTTCTACTCTTTTTTTTTTTTTCTTGCCACCTCTTCTTGTTCAATCAGTGTTTTCCCTTTAAATCTCTAATAGTGTAAATAGAATTTCCTATCTTAAATCCTGACATTTCCTTCATCTTCCTGTAATCCATGTCTATTTCACATTGTCTCTTTAAACTCTCCCATTCTTGTTCTGTTTTGCAGACAATCTGTTCCCCAAGCTACTTTATTTTTCTATTTTATTTGTCAAGATTTATGCAATATTGTTAACTGATATAGTACTTTATTATTTTCCAGACTCTACATACCAGAATTTAATGGCTGAGAAGGAAATGGCACAAGGGCAAATTGACTTTTTAAATTCGGTGATTGTGGATATGCAGAGAAAGAATGATGACCTAAAAGCTCGAGTAGAAATACTTGAAATTGGAATTACACCAGCTGATGCTGATGAGCTCAATCTGTAAGTACTCATGTTGAATGAAATGTTATGTCCAATTTTTATTCATAGTAGGGTCATAGCAGTCCAGAGAAAGTGTTTTTTATATTTTTTAAAAACCTTTTTAAGTTGATAACTAGTGTAATAAGAAAATTTATCATCAATTTCTATTTTCCTGTGATTTAACAAAGATGCAACGATGCAATTTCAATGAAAATGTATGAACTAAACTCTACTATAGTTAAAAACGTGTTGTAATAATGGAGTACTTATGCAACATTTTGTGTGCCCCTGTCTAAGTTTCTTGAAATCCATTACAGTGTTAGTTAGGAGTCTGTGTGGAATACGGGGGAATATGTAAAACATTCATCGGTATAGGATGTTGTAACATCTATGCTAGTAAGTTTAGTTGCCCTCAAATGACAGTTTGAGTATTGATTGACAGGCCACGTCATTTGTAAATCATTTAGGTAGTCATTCAAATAGATAGTGCATATGAATTCTTAGTACATTCTATATTTTCAATAGGAAAGTGCTCAAGCAAAAGAAAACTGTAAAGTGAATAAGAGAGTTTTATTGTAGTCTTGTAAAACAAGTGTGGCTGTAATTTTATTGTGGCCTATTACACAACTGTGAGGGTACATCTCATATAGATGAATTCTCATAGCTGGGTAAACCGCTTTAAATTATTTGTGTCTGAAATTTGGGGGACTTCTTAGTGTCTGCTCAAATGAAATAAAAATAATGGTGATGACATAATTTGAAATCATTATTTAACTCATTTTACATTTTGGCATAAAAACTTGCCGTGGAGATATTAGCAATGGTAAATGTGATATGCATCTTCAGTAATCATATTTTCCAGTAAGTCATTTTGAATTTAGTACTGACAGCCAACAGAATCTGAGATAGTGAACTACCTCCAGGGACAAATAATAAGGCTGAAATAAACTGTAAATTGAAGTAAGCTGCTGTACATTGGAATTGGTTTCCAAATAGTGATGTCCATTTTAAGAGTTAAGGTGAATTTGTAGATTTTAGGACTCTTAGAAAATTTTGTTTGTTACACTCAATAGATGTGTAGGTAATATGTACAAAAATATACTATAACAGTATTCTTGATATAGGTTTTGAGATCATTGAAAGTTTGGAAGATAGAGAGGGAGGGAGGGAAGAAAGGTATCACAAGGTTATCACAGATTATGTGATCAGATACTGTCAAAAATTATGTGGTCAAAATGAATCCAACTGCTTACATATGTGCTTAATTTTATCTTTTATGCCATTCGATTACTTACTTCTGCATTATTGCCAAATACCAATGCTCTTATCTGAAACAATAAAAGTTCATATCTTAAAGATTACTATTGAATGCCATTCAAGGAAAAGCACTTGAATCATCAGTATTTTATAATATGTTAAACATAATTCATGCTTTTGAAAATTCACTTCAGATTTTGCATCATTGGTGCAGTAGCACTTTTGCAGTGAACTTTGTATCACTTCACCATTATTCTTTGATCTGACATCAGCTATTGAATCTCTTATGATAGTCAGACTAATGCCACCTTTATACTTTTCTTCCCTTAGAAATGGTATCAAGCCGAGGATGGTGGCTCCTCGTCTGTTCTGTGACATCTGTGATGTTTTTGATCTCCACGACACTGAAGACTGTCCCCGCCAAGCATCAGACTCCTCTCCCCCTCCCCTCATTAGGCATCGAGCTGTCACACCAGAAGGTGGCAAGAGCAAGAGAGTTGTACCTGACAGGCCCTATTGTGATACGTGTGAAGGTGAGGAAGTCTTTTCTTTCTCTTCTCTGACATATGCTGCACAATGTAGTGCTGTCAATCTCACCTCTGATTTTCAGTCAATTATATTTGCTAAATTACAATAGATATACAAGCAGTGTCACAAAGAACTAGTTCAATGAGGAAAATTCGAAATAACATTAGTTCATTTTTGATTTGATAAAATTCCTGCTCAAGTAATTTATGACTGATTTTTGTTTAGCCAAAGATTTGGGAGCTTCATTCATACAAAATTAGGCCCAAACTTTGATATACTGCCCATTTTAAGTGCAGAATTGATATGATTTTGACATGCTATTCATGCCTGGACAAATACAGGGTCCATTCAATAAGTATCGGGACTGGTTCGCTGTAGCCTAAATGGAGCAGTGGATGAGGGTCCAACTGGTCAGCTCGGTAGAGGGGTCCTTCACCACTCAGGTGCAATTTAGTACAGTCGCCTCCAGGCATGTATTGAGACAGGAGGTGGATTTTATTGACGTGTGATTGTTTGTGGTGTCATTGCGCCAATATGGAGCACATGGTCGAGCAACCCTACGCTGTGAAGTTTTGCGTTAAACTCGGAAAATCAATGTCGGAGACCCTTGAATTCAATAAACAGGCTTATGGGAATGATGCCTTAAGCCACACAAGAGTTTTTGAGTGGCAAAAAATTTTTAAGGAAGGCTGGGAGCTCGTCGAAAATGAGCACTGCGTTGGACGCCGCTCGGACCGATTCTCAGGTGGCCAAAGTGAAAAAAGTTTTGGACTCTGACAGGCATTTAAACATCGCCCTTATCAGTGAGGAGATCGGCCTTTCAGTCGGAACCATCTAAAGCGTTGTAACAGAGAATCTTTTGGTGAGGAAAGTGTGCGCGAAGCTGGTGCCAAAAGTCTTGAGTGAGGAACAAAAACTGTCCTGGGTGGAAATTTCCATGCTGATGAAATTCGGCGTGGCAACGTTGCCTCATCCCCCTTACAGCCCCGACCTGGCTCCACTTGACCTTTTCTTGTTTCCACAAATAAAAAGGGAGCTCAAAGGATATTGGTTCGACTCTATCAAGACGGTTCAAGCAGCGACGACAATGACTCTCAACAGTATTCCGGAAACCGACTTCCAGCAGGCTTTTGACGAGTGGCAGAGGGGCCGAACTAAGTGTATTGATGCAGAAGGAATGTATTTTGAAGATTATTAAGTAATTGTAATGAAAACTACAATAAATTTTGATTTTTGAAACCGGTCCCGATACTTATTGAATGGACCCTGTATAACTTTACATATGTGTAAATTAGTTACTTTCAAAGTTGTTATTCCATTTTCCATATTTGATGTAACTTTCAGAGTTGTGAAATACTAATGACATTCTTATAAAAATATGTTATCCTTTTATTTCAGTATTTGGGCATGACACAGCAGACTGTGAAGATGGTGAAACATTCTGAACACCAATAAGTGAATGTGAATAAATGATGGAATAAGTCTGAAAATTCTTGTATGGAGGAAAAATGGTTGTTTTAAGATTAGTCAATTTTGTAAATAATTTAGCATGAATTTATGGAATGTTATTTATATGTTTGATGATGACAGTGATTGATAATCAAAAAGAATACTCAATAAAATCAAACCTATTTTGCCTATATATTTTATCCATTGCCGTATGAAAAACATAAAAGACCTCAAAATTATCCTCAAGATACAGGTATTTGTGCTTAACAACAATATGAATGATTTCAGGACAACTCTATGGTTGGCTGCCCCTCATCCTTCAGGGAGGAGTTCTTTTTCTCTGACAATAACAAAGGCAAAATTTAACCAAGTCGAAAGAAGGTAGTTTGAATGCATATTATAAACTAAGAGAGATGATGAGGGTTGAAGAGTTGCTAATTATTTGAACTCCCAACTTAAAAATAAAGCAGAGTGAGTACTTGCCAGTCACAAGCCATTTTTCATCCAAAAGGCCCTTCATCCCCTTCTTCGAAATCCTTCCCCTTTTCCCTCACACCCTCTCTCCAACTTCCAGCTGACACGTGATCCCTCACGAGTCCCCTCTCGCTCGTTGGCTGCCAATACACGGTTTCATTCTTCATGTAACTTTCAGCTGGTGCAGTCAGTGGTAGTCATTAGTATTGAATTTATTTCGTGTGACTAACTACAGTCACCAATTGCCCCAACAGAGAAGATCACCCACTCCATCCAAGCAATTTAGGCCATGAAAATCTTTTCCAGTGCATTTAGTTGCTTTTAGTTACTTATATCTTGAGCAAGATACCATCAAATACTTACATCTAGTTTAAATACTTGAAATTCCTTTTTGACTTTAGTGTTTCATTCGATATTAGAAACCTTGAGATTGATGAATACAGTTTAAGGAAGTGAATGCTTAAAATGTCCATTCAATGAGCTGTCTTGGGAGTTACGTGGAGAACTGTATTTTCACAACTCTTAAAATGGTTAAATAGATCAGTTATTGCACCAATTATCATGAGAAAATTTGATTCATTGTTGTATGTGTGTTGGGAACTAATCAAACCTAATGAATATATTTGAGGAAAACATTGGAAAAATGGGATTTCACTTATTCACTGCTGGGTTAAATTGGAGAATGCCTCACATGTTGAGTCTTGTCTTGTACCTGAAGATAGTTCGATGAACTGAAATACATTACACATAAATCTGTGGAAAAGTGCAAATTTTTTTATCATAATATAGCCATCAGATTAGATATAATATTCTCTAGATAATTCTTAAATTCAGCCAGCTGATATTCCTTTCTTTACAATCCAGCTAATGCATCATAATTCCATTTTCTAACATGCCTACCTTGCCTTTTCTTTTTGAATTGGTTGCTGCACTTCATAGCAACTAAATTGTGATGAGTCCGCATCCACTCTCGAAAACCAGTGCAAATAATTGCTTTCTCCCCACAGTCATTCCACCTACCTAAACCGTAATAGCCAACCTCATAACCGTCTTTTTCTTCGCCTACTATTACATCCTAATCCCACTTCACTATAACATGGTTCCCTCCAGGAACATCCATGATCATATCCTCTAACTGATCATATACTCTATATTGATGAAGTCTATTAATTGTTTCCATATATTCTAGTCGGTGGACGAAGGGTATGTGAGAGCTTAATGATCTATATGCTCTCACATTCAGACCACTATGTTTTCACTTGTACTTGTATAATACACTGTGATTTCTGATTTTTTTGGATTGTAATGGGTAAAGCAGGATTTTTTCATTCCGTTCTTTAGATCATGAATTGGAATGTTCAGAAACATTATGCTTGGTTTTTGAAGCGATGTCTTTGGAGGATCAAGTGAAAGAATTTAGGAAAAAAGAGGTCCCTCTTCCAATCTTCTTTCAAAATATATTAACGTGACGAATGCCAATTCACTGGGGGTCTATAGACCCCGGACATGCATTTTCACGAAATCCAGGACGGAAGAGGAATATTACTCCCTGGTCCATACCGGATTTCCAAAACCGGGTTGGGAACCAGAGCGCTCACCCTCCGGGATCCCCTTCTTTCACTTGCGGGTCTCCAGGCGCGGCAAACTCCCATGTGGATCGCAGGCCGGATGGTATGACCATACGCAGGCATTAAATCCATTAGACTGTTTCGAAGTACCCCTTTCTTACTAAGGGTTGGTTATCCGGTATGTCTACCCGCTTTTTAGTCGCCTCTTGCGACAGGCAGGGATACTGCGGGAAAATTCTCAATCCCCCTACCCTCATGCGGGTAGGGGGATTGAGACTAGCCAATGCGATGATAGAGTCGCCACGAAAGAGGAATTCAATGCTAACCAAGGATATCACAGTGCACTGCACAACCCGTCGGATGGGACGAAGTTGACTCATCGTACTTCCGAGGCGGGATTGACAATGCTTCACCTATACCTCACCCCTCCCTCCCCCTCTCCTCTGACCTTCCATCCAACCCACCCTCCCCGTTATGTACAAGTTGCCTTGCCCTTATGTAATAAAGTAAAAAAAAAGGAAATATTCAGGTTCATTCTGCCTACTAAGGAATAGTAGTTACCAACACATTTATTTTACCGAGTTCCTGATGAAATTTTCCTTACAGCAGTTTAGCGCCAATTTAATTGAAACTAGCAAATTTTTTTCCGGGTTGCAAGGCGTCAGCATCATCATTAGGCTCATTTACTTAATGTGTGTTATGGCATGTATTTTTATAGTCATGGACTAACAATGAGATCCTAGTCTGGATTCACTAAATGGTCACACGATGGCTCGTTTAATGACGCGCGCGCATTTCTGGAGGGGGAACGCATTGCATTGTTGGCTGGTAGTCTTCGAGGCCGGTGTTAGTCAGGTTAGACAGTCGGTTAAATGCAGTTAAATGTTACCCCAGTTAGCTCCAGTGCAAAGCCCAGCGAAAATATGCGAAAAGCGAACTTTCGGAATTGAAATGGGATAACAATTCCCTCCGCCTCCTTTTCCATCGTCCCAATTCAATTTCACTCCCTCTTGTACGAAGTCTCCCCCTCAATAAACTCCCTCCCCCCCCAGCCTTCCCCGCTTTCGCCTAGAGTCCACCCCTCACTTGCCGACGGGCATTTGGTCTCGCCAGATCGCTTAGAGAGATGGGATGAGCCAGCCGTCCGAAGCGGTCGGACTCATCGCTACCCCGGAGTTCGTGGAACCCGCGAGGGCATATCGTCGAGGTACTCTGGAGAAGACTATGCGGTCGAAGTCACGGGAAGCTCTATATCATTGGTGAGTGGCGATTTCATACCAAGCCTACGTGCAAACATACTGTGGTAGATTAGGCTTCTTCATAAACGTGCTCACTGTGTTAAGTTTTTAATTGTCAGGTTTCGATTATCTAGATCTTCTGGCCACTTCCCAAAATTAAAGGTTTCACGTTGGTACGTCCGTAGTCAGCCGACAAAAAATATTTGGAAATGTGCTTTCTCTTGCTGGCATTCGTATATACATTCGCCGAGCAGTGTTGAAGTACGCGGTAAATCCGATCTTCAGTTTGGCTCGGTTGCCGTTGGTTATTGTCCTGGGGATGTAGTAATTCTATTCCTGTAATTGTCATCACTGGCGATTGGGATGTTGTGGTGGGTAACGTACTGGCTTCCCACCGAGAGGGTCCTAGTTTGAGTCCTAGAGGCGGCAGGTATTTTTCGGTGGTGTCTCGATCCCTATGATGGTGATTTGTGGAGAGCGCGTTGAGTGGGGACACAATCGTTTGGGTCGTCAAACTGCGATCTCTTTGGCGCCTTTCGTTAAGAGTCTACTACCGCAGAGGTCGGGTTTCTCTCCAACCTTCCTTTTTCTCATCCACCCCTAATTTCGGCCACCTCCGCTAAAATTACAAATATTGTCGATCCTCTGCAATACTGAGGTTTCAATCACAGCGGCGGTAGCTTCCAATTCTTGTGTCCACGCATTGAAATTTCGATTTGCGACGTCAAAGGCTTCGTCATTGTAGACGCTCCACAATTTATAATCTGATTAACGTCTGGTCTACACCTCGCTTGGGTTGTGATCCAAAATGGGGAGGAACTGCAGATTCGATCGCATATTAAGCGGATTAAAATTCAACCTGAATTTTATAGTTCATTCCTTCGTACGCGACGGTGGCACCCTAAATAGTATCACACACGCCTAGCTCAAGCCTAGCATCGGGATTGCGAGCGACTGGAATGAATTACCCAGGAATCCATAGAAGGAAAAAAAGAAACTGTTCAGGCGCGTTGGAGCTCGGTGAAATTAGCCACAATTTCATTAATTTTGTCAGTCGAAAAAAAACTATCTTAAAATTGCTTTCTCCGCAGATACGCTTCAGGTGAGGTCACTCCTAGGCTGAAACATGTTCAAGCTTCAGGAAAATCACCTGAACAAATGTCAGTCAGCTGCCAAGAGGGGAAAATATGGGTACAATCTTATTACTTATGGTTCATCTGGCTCTACTGAGACCAATTGCCAAATATTTTCACTCGCTTCCCAAGTAATGTAAGTACAATGATGAATTATTTATATTGTCTTAGCAAGTAGACATGGTGTAAACGTTGACACTGTAATAGAGCCGAGAATAAAAGAGAAATATGCATTTTTAACCAAAATTTACATTTGCGACAACTAGTTTCAATGCAAACTCATAATTCTTGGGTACCTTAAGATGATGCTTGTGTATTGAAATTAGTTGTAGCAATTACGTTTTTTGGGAAATGCATCACACTCTCCTTTCATTCAAAAATAAATTTCCACACTGTATTATAGGGGAGAACGTTAGTCAAGACAGGCAAGTATACATTATGGAGGTTGGGTGGAATGGAGGTAGAATGAATGTGGAACAGAAGGATTTATTGTAGTGTGTGGTGTCAGGTATTCTTTTTTGGTAAGGTTGAAAATAGAAGTGGCTGTATTTTAGTGTCTTTGCATTGCCAACTTTAAACTTTTATTTACCAAAGAACTAACATATTCTTTAAAAATGTTTATATGTAATATTGTGTTTTACCTTTTATTGGGAAATATTTAACCTAATTAAAAAATAATTCCACAATTAAAACTTACTCGTAAAATGACGTGTCTGGTGGTGGCAAAAGATTGAGGGACCACTTCTTAAAAATATAGTATATGCCAAATTGCGGTAATGTAGATCGTTTTGTATTGATATGGCTAGGAAATTTATCAGTTTAATGACACCTAAGGTGCAATTGCAGATTCAAATTAGCTCTTTTTGAGAGTATAGTAGCCCATGCTGAAAGCATCCCTTGGAAAAACAATCCAAAAAGTAACCAAAGAATGCCAATTTGTAATCATCCCAAAAATGCAGGATTGTGGATATCTTATTGTTTATTTTAAAGTCATTTTTTCAAATTTCATCATTAAATTAACATCTTAAGATAGAAATTCAGTGTGCAATCATTTCTTCTGGGAGGTTTGGCAGCCAAGGGATTAGATAATTCGGGAACTCTGAAGGGCCTGGCCTGATTCTTGGTGACTTTGGAAAATTCCCATCTTCACTGTAATTCTATTATTTTTAGGATACTCAACATGCAAACCACAGACAGCCCAAGAAATTGAACTGCATCATCTCCATTCCTTAATTTTGCAGGATGCCATTATTTGTCAAACACCTTTGCCACTGGGTGTCAGGTATTATCAAACTTCTTTTCCACATACCTTAGGCCTTTTTGAGGTGAGCTGCACTCTCATATTTATCAAATCAATATTTGTGCTGATCACCGTGGTTTCTCTTGTTCAATCATTTGGTTAGTTTGATTTTCAAAGTGTTTTCAAATTTGACTATACGTATTATGAATTTGGGTGAAACCATAGTACATAACCGAGCTTATGCTGAATGGGATGTTATTTTCATTTTGCCCAACAGCATTAATAAACTAATAGATCAACTTTGATGTACCTCACCTTTTGACATTCACTAATCAACAGGGTAATAATGGGGGCCGGTTCCTTTTCTTGTGCCACTTTGTGATTTCCCAGGAAGATGTGGTACCAAAAAAATCTCGCAGCATGGATGAAGAGCATTGGGTCTCAAAAGACTTCACTCCAAATCAAATCCAGGCCCCAGGACAACATGCTACCCATTGGACTACAACATCCCCTGTTTAGTGTGTAATATATTATTAAAATTTAAGTTAAACCAAATTAAAATAACTTCAGTGAAATCAGAATTAGCTTTAATTCCTCTCCTTAATTTAGTGTTTTTACCCACAGTAAATGTTATGTCAAGAACTTGATTAATTTCTCTAGGAGATAAAAAAATCATTATGAAAGCCAATGATTTAAATTAGCGTAAATAATGTGAAAGTGTCATGTAAAAGTTGATCTTATCATTCTTTCATCTTTTCTTTGTATGAGAAAATTATTTTTAAAAATCACCTTTTTCAAGAAGGATTAATTATGTTAATTTTTGCCTAATTACTTCTTTTAAATACATTTGGACAAAATGTCAAAGGAAAAATAAATAAAACCACTAAAAACTAATCAACTGAATAAATTTTTAACACATTCATTTTAGGTGAAACTATCAGTCTCAGCATAATTGCATACTAGTTTTGCAAAAAGACACAGGTTCTTGTCTTTAATCGTGCAATATTGCAAGAGGATATAGATTTCAATCTCAACAAAAAATAATTTATGCATTTAATACAAAGGATTGAGGACTAAAATTATAATAAACTGGTGCATGGAAATGGAGTTAATAATGTGCAGTTCTGAACTGCACACTTCGATGTGCACTATTTGGTTCCTGCACAAGTTTCTAGATGTATTAAAACTCATTTATCATTCTATTTCTTTCTCTAGGGGAATCATATGGAATAGTGTTAAGGGGATCATCTGTATGCATGTTGTGCAAAGTTATTTTCAACCATATAGGCAACTATTCGTAAAACAAATTTTTCTCCATTTGCTTTGGTTGTCTTTTGGCGATAAAAGCTTTGCTGGCCATCCTGCCTAAGTCTTCGGGTCGAAGGTATTTTTTGGAGCCTTCTTTTCCAAGACCAAGAAATATCAGCATGGACGATGGATATCCATTAAGCAGAATGTGGAAAAAGACTATCCAATCAGAGCGCAGTACTTGACTATCAGCCCTATGTAAAAACTGTCATCGCCAAAAGACAACCAACGAGGATGGAGAACCCTTAAATGCAAAGACAAGCAATTCAACGCTGTGGAAACCTTTGTGTGAATTGTAATACATAGTTTGTATTACATGCTTTAATATGTAGACTGTTTTAAGGAAGTTCATAGTACCTAATGTATTTTGTGAATTTGTTTGAAGACTCCTTCGCGTACATATGTATGGTTTGTGGATAATAAAAATATTAATTGGGCATTCATTGCTCTAGTAACCATATGTGCAACTTCTGTTTCATTCTTATGTTTTTGAGGAATTTGTGATTTCACCAGATGGTTAAAAAATTTCTTACTTCCCCCTAAATTTCCCCTTCTTCAGTGATGGAGACATTCTGGTTTGTTCAATTGTGGCTTTCCTCCTGTGATGTCCATAAGGCCATTTCCATCAAAGCTGTGATGTTTACTGGGTGCCAGGTATTCCACGAAAAAAGCTTAAAACCTACTTTCAATTTCATCCTAAGTATTAACTCTTTCCCTTCATTCTGCCTTTTAATCTAAGATCCCTGAAAATCCTTCATTTCTAAGCATTATTTTCCTTAAATTAATCGACCATGGTACAAAATGACTTAAGCTTTGACGCATCCTTAAAACATAAAATTTACTTACCTCCTTCAACCTTGCATACCTAGCATTCTCCCTTCTTTCACACAAATTGAATTTTTAATTCCAGTCAATATACCATACAAAAATTCCCACTTCATATTATTCCCAGAAAACTTGTCCCCCCTCCCCTGACATGCTGCAAACTTATTTTTTAAATTTCATTCCTAGATTATTCCCCTAAGCTTCCCATTTATACTTATCCCCTGGCATTAGCAACTGTTTTAACTGATGATATAACAATCCAATTTGTTTAAGTGCTACTTTCCTCTGTTAAGGGTATTAAGCAAGGCAGATGTTAGAATTGAGAACTGGTGACATATTTCCTTGTTTACCCTGTTTTCCCAACTCTCCTACCTTGGACTCACCCACACACACTCCTCTTCTTTCATTCTGCCCGTTTTCTCCTTTCCTTGGTTCCTATTTAGACATCTTTTTCAGATACATAGATCACATGGGCAGGTGAGGAGGGTGGAAGGGGAGGTTAAGTAGTGGTTGGAGCTCCTTCAGCAAAAAATTAAGAATCCATTAAATATTTTTGATATAATAAAATACAAAAGTTGTTCCATGTTCCATTGTACCTCATCTCCCTTTTCTTGAAAGAGAAGAGTTGTTATTTTAACTTCATAGTATTTCTTACATGGTATTTATAAGTAATTATCTGAAGTCATTCATTTTGGCGAACCATTATCACAGATATATTCAAATAAGTGTTCTACCCATTAGTTTTAAACAAATGAGTCAAAGGTTGAAATCGAGTGAAGTAGCAGCGGTTGTCACTCAAATAATTTTCAATAAATTGTAATAGATGAATTGCATCCATTTCACCAAAATACCATGTGTATTAAATTAATTTCCACCTTAATTGAAGGTTAATATGTCTGACATTTCAGTGTGACCAAACGTATTGGTCTGAAGTGAAAGTTTTCCTTGTTAAATGAAAATGTTTCTGGCGTAACTTGGTGGAAAATCTTCACATTGACGTTTTTATGAATCAAACCACAAGCTTTTCAACAAACTTTTTATTCTAACAACCCAGATTTCATTAAGGCATAACATTATAGGGTGACCTAGGTCGTGAGAATAAAAAGTTTGTGGTAAAGCAAAGTGGTTTGATTTATAAAAACTTCAATGTTTCCATTGTTTAATTTTTAAAGGGTTTCTTTCTTTACAATCTTAAACCAGTACATACTTCATTAGCCCTTTGGAACACAAATATTCTTATTTTTGTGTAAACACCCTTTAAGTAGTTAAAACGAAAACCACATTAAATTAAATTTCATAATCATATTTCAATTGTTTCCCCCAGGTCTGCCATTGGATGCTTCTGATCGGCGAGGAGAGCAGCTAACATGGGAATCGAGGTCGATCAGTAAGCTTTCTCAACGAAGGAAATAAGGAAGGTGTATACTTCCATGCTGGTGCCAAGGTGGACTGAGCCATCAGAATATGAAAAAGTGCAATTCATGTGGGTGTCAGCCTTGATTGAGGAATGTTTTGGTTAAAAAAAGATATTTGGAATGCTGATGCAATTTCTAATACACATTGATCTCAATAAATGTATTTGTGTAATAAAGGTGAAAGAAACAATGAATGTTGTATAATTTTGAAATCCTTCTCTATGTGTAACTTCTGAATGACTGTTGCATTAATATGCTGCTTAAGAATTAAGAAAAGGAACACGGAAATAAATCTACAAAATAAAGATTTAAAGACTGAAAATTTTGATTTGAATTGTTACCTAAAGTACAGATAACTATAAATGCACACGTTTCAAAAATCTACAAAAAATGTCAAATCAAAATATATTTACACCCTCTGCCATACATCAGGCAATGAAGATTAATCAATTCGTTAGAATTAAAACCTGAATGGAATGTCGGTTATTCCTGCAAATAACTATTCGAAACAAACTCAGTTTGATTTTTTAAATGTCAAAAAACCGCGAAAAGTGAGTTGTTGCAATTATCAGCATGAAATAGTTAAGTAGAATATAATAATAGTAATAATTCTTGATTACAATAAACGCATGAGCCACATTTGCTCGTAGCAGGTCAAGAATTACGTCATGCACGGAACTGAACGAAGTCCAAAAATTAGAGTTAAATGGCCTATCAAATCCAAGAATTGGCTCACGCTTCAAAAATGAGCGGCTCCATCGACGGCCGACCGCTCACGAGTCGGCTCGGCGCTAAAGCCTCCCCGAGAAAATATACGCGCATCCAAGTCCCGAGCCCACCGAGCGAAAAATATTCTAAGTCCAGAGCCCTTACCAGGCGAGAGGGGCGTCGAGGCAGGCAGATGCCTCGGATTCGTTAGGGGAGAGCCTTGCCGAGCTCACCGAGTCGATTTTGAGAAAAATCGGCTAAGTCCGTAGTTTTGCAGGACTTATATGAGTTTTGAACCTCTTTTACACAAGTAACCCGGTAGCCCGGGGGATAAGAGGAGGATTGCGGAGTCGAGACTAGGTATAGCGCATGTTACATCGATTCTCTTTTGCGGCAGAATTTTTTTTTTTGCAAATTTTTTGCGATTCGCTAATATGCACGAAATTGTCACCAGAGATTTTGACGGTGGCTTCAGGACGCCGCGGGAGATCAGGAAAACAATTAAATATTGAATATTATTGTGAGGAGGGCCGCCATTTTTTCCGGCGGCCCGCCGCCCGGCCGGAAAAAATGGCGGCCCTCCTCACAATAATATTCAATATTTAATTGTTTTCCTGATCTCCCGCGGCGTCCTGAAGCCACCGTCAAAATCTCTGGTGACGATTTCCTGTAAATTAGTGAACAAAAAATTAATTAACAGATTGGTTGAAAATCCAGACAACAGATGGCGCATGCCTTCACTAGTTGAAGCCTACTTAAATACCTGCACATCCTAATTCATCCTTTTCCCAATAGAGACGCTAGTGTGCAATTTCGAAATTCAATTTTTACATGGCCATACAAAAATTTGGCTTTGTGGAATTCGGTCCAACTTGTGGCATAATTAACGTAAAACATGACGCAACCCTTCGATTACTGCCAGGGCATTCTGAGAGAATGTGCTGGAACCTGATAATTTATTTAAATTACATACGAGTTAAATAAGAGAATTCTCATATTAAAAAAAAGGGGCGGCAGCCCTAATTCGCTGCAAATTCCCCTAGTTCATGCTCCATAATTTTTTATCTATGTGAAATCGGCCAGTTTTTAAGTGAAGAAGAGTTACGTTAGATCCAAAACATTTGAATATCTTTTCCAAAAATTCCTCAAGGACTATCTCAACCTGGTTTTAATGGTGCAGCTGATCGATGCAATTCTATCCCCTGCACTGGTTGCAACTTAGCATGCTCATCAGTTGCGCAGTCACAGCAATTAACATTTTAACTAGACATAATTATTAAAGCGGGAATATATTCAAAACCTTTATTGATTTCAAAATTGTAGAATACAAAGGTGACTAGGTCTAATTTCTTCTTAAACAATGCAGCAAACAAAACCATTTCATCACAGTTGAAGGAATAAGTTACTCTTACACAATTACGTTGAAAAACTATAATTTATGCTTTCATTGTGTCAGAAAATTAACTTTACATATTACAATTCATGTGTCACTTAATACGTCATCTTATTAAATTATTTATGTTTAACTTTCAATGGGATTCTTATTAAAAACCTAATAAATATTTATGTGCTTAGTTGCACAGGCATAATGAATTTCCCAACTGCACATTAATAGCCCACTAACTAGGAAGTATTATTAATCATGGGGGAGGAGAGAGGATTGCTCGGGATGATCAACCATGAAATTGGATGCAGACCTTTTGATTAGCAATGGGTTGCTGAAAATTGTAATAGAGGGGAGAATGTTAGGCAAAAATGTGTAGTATTAATAGAGGCATATTAGACAATGGAATAAGGAGGCATGCATAAATTGAAGAAATTTTTTAAGGTCTATTTTAATGTTGCATGTTGGGTTGTTTAGTTAAGCGAGGCAAGATGTTGTTGCTGTCCCGTTTAGTTAGCTGGCTTGAAACATAAATGAAAATAAGAGGAGAGAATAAGCCTTTGGAAGGATTGGAGAACATTTAACCTTAATACCTGGCTTCTGTTAATTTGAAGAAATATTTGAAAAAAATCAAATAAAAGTAAGCCATCTATATACGAGAGTGATGAAGGCTCATTGGGCTCCACAGGTCTAAAAGGACTATTTCCAAGGGAAACTCAATAAGAGATTCTTCACTAAGGTTACTTTATTGCAATAAATTCATTGGGGTTTGTTTACTGTTTTTCCAGCTTGAATAATTTAACATGTTGTAATTGAAAAATAAACAACCTGGCTTCTCCATGTAAAAAAATATTTATGACCTAAGTTTTTTTATGATACAACATCTTCAGGTAAAAATATAAGTCAAACATTACAAATATCTCTGGGTGGTGAGGAAAAGAGGGAGGAAGGAAAGGGTGGGTTGAGGAAGGGAGAGGGGGGCTAAAAGTTCATGATTGGAAGGGGAAGGTTGGTAATATTGATAAATTGGCAGGCTGGGAGGGGTTAGTACATTGTTGAAAAGGTTTGATTGGTGTCAGGTAAGTTGGTGGAGGGTTGAAGGAAAAACAATAACAGGGAACATGAAAGCTAAAGAAAAACATTGGGTGAAACATTTTCTCCATAAATCATGTGCCGAAGGATTTCTCATTCTGCCAGCACATCCGAGGCAGTGACCTTTCTTCTCAATGTGTAGGATTTCAGGGATGAAATAGCTGCTGTTGCCACAATCTCTCAGGTGTTTGGTGAAGAGTGATGTGGAGATGATTCTAAAGCATGCTTGGTGCTCCTTTACTCTCGTCTCTGATCTCCTTCCCATCTGGCCTATGTAGATCCAGTTGCAGTCTTTGGAGAGGACTTTGTACACCCCACTCTGCTGTACAGGTTAAACTTTGTCCTTCGTATAGCAGACCGGGTTGCTGAATTTGGTTGTGTTGTAGAAAGCCAGTCTTACCTTTTATTTTGGGAGGATTGTTTGCACTTTTAATGACAAGAGGCCACGAAAAGGGAATCTCAGCCACTGTGGCTGCTTTTCTATAGATGTGGGGGAACTATACATGACTAACTTGGCTAAACGGGATAGTCTTCTATATAAACTTTACAATACCTCATTGCTCCACCGCCTTGATGCGGTAGAGCAATTAGAATTCATTCAGCACACAAATTATGGAGACGTTTTGACCAATGATTTTCTTTACCCCTCGCCCCTCTGCCAAATAACCTGAACCCAAGCAAACCCATTAAACAATGTAGTAACCCCTCCCAGCCCCCTACTTAATCACCTGACTAATTACCCAGTGCCGGTCTCCCCACTCATAATAACCATTCCCCCACTCTTCTGCAAACTAAGCCAACACCAAACAAACCATTTACAGCTAGGTATTATTCCCAATTAATCCTTTCCTTTCTTTCTCCTCTTCCCCTCCGTCCTGAGATATATGTATACTGTGTTTGACTTTTATATTTACCTGAAGATGTTCTACCATAACAAAACCAAGTGCATAAATGAAAATTTTCCAAATGTAGAAGCCAAGTTATTACTTTCTTATTTCAACATGAAGGTTTTCCACCAAATAACACCAGAAACTGTTTTAATACTTAAACACATTAAATCACACTTCAATTTTATCAGCTGAAATCAATATTTTCAACCACACACACCTACCTACTTCTCTGTTCATGTGGTCTATCAGTTGCAGCTGGTTTCTGGCAGTTAAAAAATGAATGGCTGCCTGTTAAATATTTTTAAAACATTTCATTTCTTCACAAAGAGTCTTTAAGAAAAGTCTTTATTTACATATTTCATATCAAAGAATGGATTACATCAAATACGGATAAATCAATTAATTGTATAAAAACAAAAGAATAGTAAAGCCATGTCATGAAAAACCAGTAAATACTTGGATGCTATCACCACTGTGATAAAAAACCTGGGCCTTCACTGTTGGAAGCCTGTACATTCCACACCATCCTGATCCCCCATCTGTTTGGTTAGTGATGGCAGAGTTCACTCTATACTAGGTCAGGTGGCGTGTGAATTTTTTGACTAAGGAAAGGGGGGTGAGTGCCTTTCCCTGTCTAGGTTATGGTTTCCCAGGAAGATCTGGTACCCAAAAAAACAGCTTGGTTGGAGCATTAGGTTGCCTTCAAGGCATGACTTTGAATCAAACCCAGACCCTCCAGTCAGCAGTCCAGCATTAGTCCTTGACTCAAAATTTCCTATTTCACGTAACTCTTGTGTAAGTAAATAGTGTTTTGAATTAATTGAATGTTAAGGTGTTCATTGCAGCAAATTAATTTTAATTAAAACTGATGATCTTTCATGAAATGATGTTCTCAAAAAGGATGAAAAGACATTTAATTGAGCAATTTCAACAGTGGGTGTCATGTGAAAAACAATCATTATATATTTGGATTTATTTAATTGTGACCCACTTCCTTTAAAAATTCAAAACAATTGGCATGAGTACAGCTCACATGCAACTGCTACAATTGCTTGCTTTTACCACTGTTTTACTGCAACAGTCAGGATTCAGAAGCAGCTGTAGGACAAGTCATAAACATGACATCACTATTACAGAGCTACAACGGCAATGAAATTCAAAGTCAGATCTTATTAAAGTATAACTCTAATCAAAATTATTTTTTTAATTATTACAAATACCCTCTTGCCCATGTAGGTCAACCAACTATTGTTTCATTGAAATTTTTATTTAATGGCCTACCTAGTGGAAATTTACAGGTATTCAAGGGAACAAGGTTGTTCAGAGAAATCATCTTCATGATTCCCTTAAAGGATATTAGAAATCTAAGGTAAAAACTTTTCTCTGTCTAGGAGTCATTATGAAAATATCTCGTGATCAATTTCCTTGCAGTAACCCAATCTATGTGACACCAAACATCACCTAGCCACTGTCTATCACCAATGTTCTCTCCATGAATTGTGTTGATGAAGGGCTTAGAGAAGATAGGAAATGCAACAGAAGGGAGAAATGGAATGAATGGAGAAAAGTAACTGGTGATATAGAAGGAGCCCTGCCATCTGCATCCCATTTGGTCCCTCCAAAATCCCATAAAAAGTTATACCCCCTCCCTTCACCATTCAGCTTTATATCAACATAACCTGGGACATGCCCGTAAGTCCCTAAGTTATTCAAATAAAACAACACTTTAGTGCTAAAACATTTAAGAACACTTTCGGAGGATATATCCAAGGAGACTATTGTTAGGAGTAACAAAGAACTCTTTTCCCTCTTGCAAGTGACAGAAAATTTGCAATTGGGACTGTCTTAATGGGTTTTATTGAATGTTTTAAATTTTCATATTATTCAAACCATGATGCTGATTGAAATCAAAATTGCAAGAACCATTATCATTTTTAGTGTATTTCAGCTGGCACATAAAACCCTTCAAAGCCCTATTTGGGGTCACATTCAATAGGTCCATGATAACCTAAGTATTAAGGTCTATAGCTATAACTGATTTGTAACTCAATGATCCCTTAGGGTAAGTAAGATCACATAATTCTTCCTACTCAGATAAAGTAATAATTTTAACTTTGGTCAGGTCCGCATGAATGTCAGTAAGAGTGGAGTTTGTTAATAAATAAGCTATCATTAATCATTTTTTCAATGCAGACATGCGAGTTCCAGGAAATATCTCTTGAAAGTCAAAACATCTTGTTCATTACGGATTATCCTTCAGTGAGATTCTGCAGCAGTTGAAATGACTTTCTTGGACATTATGACTGAGCAAAACAAGGTAATGAAAAATAGGAAAGTACAGAGACATAAACAAAGATTTGAAAGAAGAATGCGGAGAGGCTGGGGCTGATACAGAGGTATGAAAATAGGTAACAGAAGGAGTTAATGTGTTAATTGCGGTAACAGACAATTAGGCAATGACTGGGAAATGATTAAGTAGTCATCCTGGATTTTCCATTGCATTGGTCTATCTTGTCTGAAAGCAGTTAATCCAAAGAATTTTATCATTAAAAACACCCCAGGAGGAATTTGCAAGGTGAAAGGTTAATGCAGCAAGTCTTCCCTTGTCCATTCATATAGAACTCAATTGCCACTTGCAATAACACAATGGAGACACTGAAAAAACTGTTTGGCCAAAACTCATAGCTTTGATGGTGATTGCATAATATGGGCACAGTGGCCTTTGCTCAACATGTAATTTGGAGAGGCGAAATGAATGGCGATTGAGAGCTGATTCTAAATTGAACTCATCATATAAGCCACAGAAATAATACAAATAAGCTAAGAGTTTCAACAGAGGATGCCCACAAAATTGATGAAATGGAAATTCAAATGGCAAACACTAAGGAAAACCAGAAACACCATGGTTCATCATCATCACCACTATGGTTTCATAGAATTTCATATGCACTGATTACTTTAACTTTTTTCTAAAAGTAGCTCTCCCTAACCAGGTCCTTTATTCCTTAGAATAAGTGTACCAATTACCCTGAACTCATTGGAGAGAAAATATGTATATCATAACCACAATCTAACAACCAACATTAGGTTTGTAGTACCTTCAGAAGTTAATGAAAAGACAAAGACAGGACCACATCTTGTGCTCTAACTTAAGTTTATGCCAAAGTTCAAAGAAAACTTCATTTCACAGAGCACTTTAGATGACTCACATCCAACCAGTTAAAGGGAAATAGAAGATTGATTTGGAAAAGTTTTCCTTGGATTGAAAAATTCAATTGAAAAAGAAGAAAAGAAAATTCAATCAAATTTTGAATAATAAAATGAAATACTTTTATTATTTTGAAGATCAAATAGTTATCTTTATCTTGGGACATGCGACTCAGTACTTCTTATGGAAGCACTGTATGTGATCAGGAAATATAATATCTCCAAATTTTCAAAGAAGGAATAAAATATATAAATATTTCAAATAGCTTACATCACTACTTGCAGTGTGAATCTTGGTCTCATCCCTGTCCCCTCTTCTGGCTCAGCAGACCTCATTTGGTCAAGCACACATCAGAACATTGCTTCTTTCAGTTGAGAGCACACAAATGGTGACACAGAAGTTGTACTGATGATGAATAGGAGATGTTGCAGACATCAAAAAGGTTTCTTCCAAAGTGGAGTCCATTCTAGGCCTGGGGTAAGAATTGAGGATGAAGATTGAAATGAAACCATCAATTTCATTTCTAGATAGGAAGTACAAATATAGAAAAGTACAACAGTCAGTTTCAAATAACATATAAAACTTGACTAGGAGTCGAATTATCTTCACTCGGAAGGAATTTTAGCTTGTAGTACATGTAGTGTAGTACAACTTAAAGTACATGAAAAAGGATAAGAATGAGCAACTTATCTGCCTGGATCTTTCCTTGCCAAGTAACTGCTCCAAACATTTGATATACATATTACATTAATATTCCTAATGTAATTTAAAATTAAAACTTTTTAATTTTAGAAACAAATACATTCTGATTATATTGTTAGTCAGTAACACTATTTTCAAATACTATGAAATGCAACATTATGAAAATTCATTAAATTTTGATTGGATCACAGTCAATGTTTTGTTAATTAAAATTATTTTCATAAAATCTTTCCAAGATGACAAATAAATACTTAAGTACAATGAAGTTGCCTTCGAGGCATGACTTCGAATCAAACCCAGACCCTCCAGTCAGGCAGTCCAGCCTGGACTATCATGTCTCCCAATGATATGCTCATTTGTACCATTCTAGCCGGGCAAACTATGGACACTTGTCACAAATGTTGGAAGCAATAAGTTTATGAGGTGACATTAACTCAGTTTCTGTAAACAATACCTTTCATGATGATTAAGAACAAAATTAGAACATAACAAACGTGCATACTTAAAAACACTGTTTCATTCAAAATTCTTCATAGGCCATTATGGACTGATTGATTGCATGAGCGATTTGCTAGTTAACCAGATCTCCCTGGGAATCCAGAGATAGCTCAGGGAATGGAACTAGCCTTATCTTATTATTCTGTTGTGTGATTCCACGAATCCATATTTGGACTTATTTAATCAATTGTGAGACCCACTTTTTTTAAAGATTCAAAACCATTGGCATGAGTACAGCTCACATGCAACTGCTACAATTGCTTGCTTTTACCACTGTTATACAGCAACAGTCAGAATTCAGAGGCAGCTGTAAGACAAGTCATAACCATAACATCACTA
This sequence comes from Hetaerina titia, assembly GCA_037158775.1. Classification (NCBI taxonomy): domain Eukaryota; kingdom Metazoa; phylum Arthropoda; class Insecta; order Odonata; family Calopterygidae; genus Hetaerina; species Hetaerina titia. The sequence goes on from CM073771.1 coordinate 70,392,917, forward strand.
TTAAAGAGCTACAATGGCAATGAATTTCAAAATCAGACCTTGTTGAAGTACAACTTGGGTCAAAATTATTTTTTTTAATTACTACAACTACCCTCCTGCCCATGAAGATCAACCATCTATTATTTCATTGAAATTTTTATTTAATGGCCTACCTTGGGGAAATTTACAAGTATTTAAGGGAACAAGGTTGTTCAGAGAAATTATCTTCATGATTCCCAAATAGGATATTAGAAATCTAAAGCCAAAACTTTTCTCTGTCATTATGAAAGAGTCATTATGAAAACATATTGTGATCAATTTCCTTGCAGTAATCCAATCTATGTGATAGCAAGCAGCACCAATCCACTGTTTATCACCAATGTTCTCTCGATGAATTATGGTGATGAAGGGCTTAGAGAAGACAGGAAATGCAACAGAAGAGAGAAATGGAATGAATTGAGAAAAATAACCAGTGATATAGAAGGTGCCCCGCCAACTGCATCCCATTTGCTCCCTCCAAAATCTCGTGACAAGTCATATCCCCTCCCTTCTGCCTGGGACATGCCCCTCAGTCCCTAAGCTATTCAAATACAACAACACTTTAGTGCTAAAACATTTAAGAACACTTTTGGAGGATATATCCAATGCGACTATTGTTAGGACTAACATAGAACTCTTTTCCCTCTTACTAGTGACAGAAAATTTGCAATTGGGATTGTCTTAACCTTTTGCACTCTCATAGCAAGTGTGACTCGACATGATTAGCAGTGACAGCAGCTCGTATGTCAAGCCATACTCGACACGGGGTTTCACCATAAGGGGAATTGGGATTTTAGTCCATATTTTCCAATAACTTGACTTGTAATCACCTGCATGAAAGGACAAATAAAGTAAGGCTTAATTAAAGCATAGCTTGTTTTATAAGTGAATAGTATCGACCCATAATGTCGTTGTCGACATAAATGTTGTCTCCAAAGGATGCCACCACCTACGCAGATGTTTGTTGTTACGTCTTTTCTGTGTTGTAAGTTCTTTTTTATTTGCATTGCTTTCCCTTCATTACTTGGAAGTCAACTAAATGTAAAGCAATGCCTTTGAGAGATGATCTGTTTCTGCAAAAAAGATCGCCACAATGTAAACTTATCTCAGTCAGGTGTTCCGTAGTTCATTGGTTTCTAGTTTGGACACTTTCATTTCCTTTTCTTGCTAGAGTCAGCTGTCTCATCAAACGTTCTTTTTCTATCTATTGCATAATCAGAAATCATGAGTAGGAGGGTGTAAATTCATATATATTGCACAAAGAATGCCAACAAAGAACAAATGAAAAACCGATCTCGCATGTGAAATTTATTACGAAACTAGTAAACAATCTCAGAGAATTCCGAGATGTGTCACAAACTTCCAGGGTTAGATTACCATCCACAAACATAGAGCAATGTTTAGATTGGAAACTCCATATAATCACACCTCACCCTAAGAAAAGTCATAACGATTGTGCGATTTTCTCTAAATGAAAAATCAAAGGTGGAAGAGGAGGGATGATATATATCTGTGAGACATGTGAATGTAAACCAGGTCTTCATGTTGGATAATTCGGGGGTATTTTAAACATTTAATCCCGAGTAGACTAAGGCAATCGAGGAAAAAGGCACCCGAGTGCAAAGGGAAAATGGTTTTTATTGCACATTTTCAATTATGATATTAGAGACTGTTTTAGCCGTTACTTTGTGGAATTTTTCCATTTTAAAGAAAGAAAGAAAACATGGCAATTCCACATTTACACTTTTATTAGACGACCATGGTTTCACCACTGCGTAGCATCTTCAGGTGAAGGCATACATAGTATAGGGCGGGTATATATACACAGCCAGGAAGGGGGGGTAGATTGGGGAGAAAGGAAGAGGGAGGGGGGGAGGAGTCTGGGTAATGGGTAGGAGTGGGAGAGGTTATAGGGCACTCAGCGGGGGTTTGAAGGCTTTGCGTGGTTAAGGGGGAATGGTTTGGTAATGGGAGGCATAAGACAGGGGAACGGGAAGGGATCAAGAACTCTTGCGGAGATATCCCATAAGAGATATGGGATCAAGAACTCTTGCGAATTCGCGGAATCGTTGTCCAACTTGGTGTTACCCCCGAAGTGCCGAATGGTGTCTTTCGACATCACCAACCTTTTCACACGTGTCCCCAGTGCTGATGCCCTCACCCTTGCTGAAATCACCCTCGTGAAGGCAAGAGCCCCTGCACCCATAATCAGTGAATTGTGCTCCCTAATGCAAGTCTGTGTTCAACAAAACAGTTTTCTCTTTAATGGCAAACGTTACCATCAACCCGACGGACTTGCAATGGGCTCCCCTCTGTCCCCACTACTGGCAGATATTTATATGGACGACTTTGAATGCAAATTGTTCGCCTTAAAACACCCCCTTACCCAATACATACATTACTGGCATCGGTATGTGGACGACGTTTTCTGTGTGTGGACAGGGACAGTGAGACAACTCGACCAGTTTGTCACCTTATTAAATTCTGCGGACCACAATATCCAGTTCACCAGCGAATCAGAAAATGAAAAAATTACACTTAGAACTCCAGGACAATAAAACAGATAGCAACCAACAACGGATACACCACGAAATTAATAGACACACTTTACAGAAGGAAGCAGACACAAATAGCCATGAAAGAGATATATAACAATAAACCCCAAGGAAACTAGAAGGAAAACGGATCCAAGTGGCGGAGACTACCTTTCCTTGGGAATATATCACACAAAATCCAAAGATTACTCCCATGGAAAAAAATCAAAGCCCCCTTCTACAACAGACAGACATTAAAAGGCATCCTGGGATCCAACAAAGACAAAATACACTAAATGGAACAAAGCGCAGTTTATGAGCTCCGCTGTGATGACTGCAACGCAATATATATTGGACAGACTGGGAGAACATTCAACATCAGAACCAAAGAACACTTAGCTTGCTTCACAAACAACAAACACACATCCCAATTCGCAAATCATCTACTAACACACAAACACCACAGTAAATTCATCCCCAACATCTTACACATAGAGAAAAAAGGTCCAAGGTTAGATGCACTGGAAGAGTTGGAAATAATCACCCACAAGAATTCTAAAGAAACCCACCTGGTTAATGAAATATTGTACCCTTCCCGTTCCCTTCTCTTATGCCTCCCATTACCAAACCATTCCCCCTTAACCACGCAAAGCCTTCAAACCCCCGCTGAGTGCCCTATAACCTCTCCCACTCCTACCCATTACCCAGACTCCTCCCCCACTCCCTCTTCCTTTCTCCCCAATCCACCCCCCCTTCCTGACTGTGTATATATACCTGCCCTATACTATGTATGCCTTCACCTGAAGATGCCACGCAGTGGTGAAACCATGGTCGTCTAATAAAAGTGTAAATGTGGAATTGCCGTGTTTTCTTTCTTTCTTTAATTATGATATTATCAAACCATGATGCTAATTGAAATCCAAATTGCTTAAGAACCATTATTTTTGGTGTACTTCAGCTGGCAATCCAACATAAATCCCTTCAAAGCCCCATTGGGGATATAATCCATGGGTCCATGATAACCTGAGTATTAAGGCCTATAAACATAACTGATTGGTAACTCAATGATCCCTTTGGGTAAGTAAGATCACATAATTCTCAAAACTCTGATAAAGTATGATAATTTTCACTTTGGGCATGTCTGCATAAATTTTATCGAGAGTGGAATTTGTTAATAACAATGAAATTTCAAAAGAAATAAGCTATAATTAGTTATTTTTTCAATGCAGAAATATGAGTTCCAGGAAACATCAGTAGAAAGTCAAAACATCTTGATCATTATTGATTATCCTTCAGTGAGATTCTGTAGCATGTGAACTGACTTTCTTGGACAATATGACTAAACAAAACAAGGTAATGAAAAACAGGGAAGTACAGAGAAAAAAAGCAAAGATTTGACAGAAGGATGTAGAGAGGGGGCTGGGTCTGATAGAGGTAAGAAAATAGGTAACAGAAGGGTTTAAGGTGTTAATTGCAGTAACATACGATTAGGCAATGACTGGGAAATGATTAATTGGTCATCCTGGATTTTCCATTGCTTTGGTCTATCTTGTCTGAAAGCAGTTAATCCAAAGAATTTTATCATTAAAAACACCCCAGGAGGAATTTGCAAGGTGAAAGGTTAATGCAGCAAGTCTTCCCTTGTCCATTCATACAGAACTCAATTGTCACTTGCAATAATGGCCTTTGCTCAACATGTAATTAGGAGAGGCAAAATGAATGGCGATTGAGAGCTGATTCTAACTTGAACTCATCATAGAAGCCACTGAAATCATACAAATAAGCTAAGAGTTTCAACAGAGGATGCCCACAAATTGATGAAATGGAAATTCAAATGGCAAACACTAAGGAAAACCAGAAACGCCATCTTCACAATGGTTCCATGGAATTTAATATATGCTCCGATTATTTTAACCTTTTCCTAAAATTAACACACCATAACCAGGTCCTTTATTCCTTAAAATAAGTGTATCAATGAACCTTGAACTCATTGGAGAAAAAATATGTATATCCGAACCGCAATCAACATTAGGTTCGTAGTGCCTTCAGAAGTGAATGAAATAGCAAAGACAGCACCACATCTTGTTTTCTAACTTAAATTTATGCCAAAGTTCAAAGAAAACTTCATTTCACAGAGCACTTTAGATGACTCGCATCCAACCAGTTAAAGGGAAATAGAAGATTGATTTGGAAAAGTTTTTCTTGGATTGAAAGATTCAATTGAAAAAGAAGAAAGAGAAACCTAAACCAAAATTTGAATAATGAAATGAAATGCTTTCAATTTATTGAAGAACAATATTCATCTTTGGCTTGAGACATGCCACCCAGTATTTCGAATAGAAGCACTGCATGTGATCAGGAAATCAAATATCTCCAAATTTTCAAAGAAGGCATAAAATATAAAAAATATTTAAAATAACATACGTCACTACTTGCAGGGTGAATCTTGCTCTCTTCCCTGTCCCCTCTTCTGACTCAGCAGACCTCATTTTGTAGAGCAAACATCAAAAAGGTTTCTCCCAAAGCGAAGTCCAATCTAGGCTTGGGGTAAGAATTGAGGTCCATCGACTTCACTTCTAGATATGAAGTACAAATATAGAAAAGTACAACAGTCAGTCTTAAATAACATATATAACTCGACTACGAGTCGAATTATCTTCACTTGGAAGGAATTTTAACATAAGTATATGAAAAGGGATAAGAATGATCAACTTACCTGCCTGGATCTTTCTTTGCCATGTAGCTGTCCCAAACATTTGATATACGTATTAGATTAATATTCCTAATAGAATGATGCGGTTGTAGTAGTGTGGAAAACCCAAATTTTACATACAGTTAAGGGGTCCCCGGAATGAAATCCTGGTCGAGATATTTGGGGAAATCTGAAATAAAAAGAGGAATATTATGTGGTATTCATAAATTGAGGAAAATGACATAATAGGAAGGAAATATGATTTCAATGTTCCCATTCACTGGATTCTAGAGTTTCATGCGGGCTAAGAGAGTTCATCGCATGCCGTACAATCATCGTCATCTTTCAAAAACCCCTTCGGATCGATCGATTATCGTTTATATATATTAGTAATCGATCGGAAGATATTTATATACAAAAATTATAATATTATAAAAATTAAATATATTATAATGTTAAATTTTTTGAATAAATTGAAAAAATTAAATACATTAAAATATATATATATATATGTATATTTAATTTTTTATATTTATTTCTATAAAATATATTGGATATATTAAATACATTAAATATATATATATATATATATATATATATATATATATATATATATATATATATATATATATATATATATATATATATATATATATATATATATATATATATATATATATATATATATATACCGTGGAGTAGCATCCAGTAATCCCATTAATCCACCGGAACTCCGGCTCAATCTTCCCTCACTTCGACATTCACTCCTCGTCCTCCCTCCGCAGCCACGAACAGAATGCTGCCAGCGACCTCCACTCGCACCCCGCTCGAGAGTAGGAAGGCTGCCAGGAGCAGAAGAAATCAATGTAGGGAAAAAGTCGAAATGGAGGAATGCAACGAATTAAGAGCTGGAAGATGCGGGCACGGTCAGTGAAGGAGAGCGGGCAAGTGTAATGGGAGACTATGACGCCCGCCTGGGACAGGGAGGCAATGAGAGGGAGGAGGGTTAGGACGAGAGAGGGGGGAAGAAAAATTAAAGAGGGGAAAAACTCGTCCACTCTACAAGAACAGGCCGATGAGTGCGTTGAAATGGTGAAATGGGTGAAGGAGGAGGGGTTCAATGGAGGAGGGAGGAGGGGGTTCAATAAGTTCGTTGGGGTGGAAGCCCTTTCACGTCGACCTATTCGATGGCTTCGCACGAGTGAGGGGAAATAAGTGGGGGGTGGAAGTGATGTCAATGAGCGCGGGACCCTTCGACCATGGAAAACCCAGCGATTGAGTGTGGTTCAAGCCGAGTCCCAAGTTAGTAGGCTGACCTTCTAAACGGAGTGAGTTGGGGCTGCTGTACTTAAATTTGACAAAAGGCTTTCGGGGAATGATGGTGTGGGCCATTTCATTAAACCTCCTTATTTGGCACGGACCACCCCACCCACAACGGTGTTGGCCGATAGTATTTCCTACGAAACGAGCCTTTGAGTCAGGTGAGAATGCAAGAGGGATTTCTCTCTTCTTTTCGAAAGTAGTCTACGCGAAGAAGGCAAAGATTCCATTTATTATGGTCGCTCAAACAAAGGAAGTTTCGAATTCGTATGAAGCTTTTTTCCAATATTAGTAGGAAGTACAAGCGATCACGGTAAATGAGTGCGAAAACTTACGGCGACTCTCGGCGCGGACCTAAAATCTTACCATAAATTAATTACTGCATTGTCTCAATAATTTTGTCAAAGAAAATCTTTATGCACTTAATCACCAAAGAACGACTTTGGCTCAATATTCACGTTCGGAAATATCACTCAGAATTGTTCAAGACTTTTATTAACCTTTCAAAAGAGTTTAGAAACCTTTATTTTATTTAGTTAAAAAAATCAATCTATGTGTCGTACCTATGTTACTAGCCCCATCGTTTCGCAGTAGGAGAGATCATGTCAATTGAATTGGAGATATTAAATACAGAAGAAATAGATGTAAGATGTAAATTTCCCAGAAGGGGATGTGGAAAAAGAGATCCGAACACATGTATAACCTTAAATAATTTTAAAATTGCTCAATTGCGGGAACAATCTAACAGATGGGAACACATTCGCCTACTCGGGTGTGTGTAAGAATGAAGACTGGCCTTTCCACCACTCTCCCTTTCCCTCTCTGTCCAATTCAGTATTGCCCTCCCGGAGTAAACATCACCTTTCGCGCTATCCCAAATGGACTGTACGACCTCAAGGCGCAAGAAGACGAGCGAGTTTTGGCCAGGTGAGCCCGAGCAAACAACTCTTGGCTCTTTGTTCGTCGGTGATTTCTCGCTGCATTTTTACCTTTTGTTGAGAAGTTTCCTAAACCTCCCTTTCGCTTTCTCGCACCATTTTCAAGCGTTTTAAACAGCGGGAATATTTTGTCCAGAGTATAATAAGTAAGTAGCCCCTCTTTTATAGGTGGAAGGTGTGAATGCACCTCGCCCCATCAAAGAATCGGACTCCGGGCGACCTTTCGATCACAGGGGGGTGGGCCCGAGGATTATGACCCGTTTGTGGAGTCCGAAATTTTCCGTAGGGGACGGAGATTGAGCACGAGCCCTCATCGTTCTTTGTAAGAACAAATTCAAACCTATTCGTTGAAACGGTGAGCTGCCTTGCCTTGAAATGCCTTTTCTATCTCGTCGTCGAGTACGCCTGGACCTAAGCTATCTTCTACGTCATGTTCCTTTTCTATGTCTAAGGAACATGACATAGAGGAAGATAGCTTAGGTCCAGGCATACTCATAACGAATGTAATATAGATTATAGATATACCATAGCTATGTTTGCTACCAGTTGTGGATATGTAGACATTTGTTCGTCGAGCTTATGTAAAACATCTATATTGGAATCTGGGGGTATGTAAAATGAGCATACGAATAGGCATCTGTCGTTGAAGTCCTTTCCGTTGCACCAAATTCTTTCTATGCCATTACCATCGCATTCATATGGTTGACTAACAAGACGTGAATTTACTGATCTTAATTTTGCTCCAAAATGTCCATTAGGCCTGTTCTTCCCGAAGAACATGCAGCCGTTTTGAAAACCCTCACTATGCTTGTTATTTACTTCCGTGGTTCAGCTCTCCGTTTCAACGAATAGGTTTGAATTTGTTCCTACAAAGAACGATCCCTGTGATCGAAAGGTCGCCCGGAGTCCGATTCTTTGATGGGGCGAGGTGCATTCACAACTTCCACCTATAAGAGAGGGGCTACTTACTTATTATACTCTGGACAAAATATTCCTGCTGCTTAAAACGCTTGAAAATCGTGCGAGAAAGCGAAAAGAGAGCTTCAGGAAACTTCTCAACAAAAGGTAAAAATGCAGCGAGAAATCACCGACGAACAAAGAGCCAAGAGTTGTTTGCTCGGGCTCACCTGGCCAAAAATCGCTCGTCTTCTTGCGCCTTGAGGTCGTACAGCCCATTTGGGATAGCGCGAAAGGTGATGTTTACTCCGGGAGGGCAATACTGAAATGGGACAGAGAGGGAAAGGGAGAGTGGTGGAGAGGAAAGGCCAGTTTTCACTCTTACACACACCCGAGTAGGCGAACGTGTTCCCATTTGTTAGATTGCTCCCGGAATTGAGCCATTTTAACATTATTTAGGTTTTACATGTGTTCGGCTCTCTTTTTCCACATCCCCTTCTCTGTAAGGGTTTGTGATACGTTGGAATTCATTTTCCTCCCCCTCACGTATTAAGCGGCGCAATCATCATTGTATCGAATTTGTACCTTTCCCCAAAGAAAAATAAAAAAGCACCTTTAAGTCTGATGGAAGCGCTTTTCACTATGTCGCCGTGACACGACGGGGAAAGAAGGAACACAGATCAATTGGCCGATAGGTTGTTTATTTGGACTCACACTTACTCTGACGACGGAGGTCGGTACGGGAAGGGAAGTACAGAGCCAGGATTAGGGAATAGTTGTGTCGCGATTCGCGACACCACCAAAGGGACCCGGAGCGAATAGACATCTACAACATCACCTCGGCAGCAGTTAGGCAGGGGGGGGGAGGGTAGGAGGGTGGATACCGACTCCGTACTGTCAAGCATACAATAATTATAAGAGCATACGAAATGTACATCTAGGAAAACATGGAGATTAATACCCAATATGGCACAATATATACATTTTGCATTACGGCCACCGAAGGTTGAAAATATACTGGAATGTTCTAGTCGTGCTTGCAAAACCTCGAATGCATCTTTTGCCATTAAAAAGAGTAAAATGATAAAAAAGGGAATAGCAATAGTGAACACTTGTAAAATATAAAATAATGATTAAGAACTTATTTTCCTTGTGGCTAAGTTATACTCTTCCATAATGTCTTGGTGCAGTTAAAATTTTCAACCAATATTAATCTCACTTCAGTAACATATTTCCACTTTCACAATCTTTCCCCACACTTTTCTCATGGCACAGGGGTTCCGTAGGTTTATTTAATTTGGAATGCTTTCCCATTGCAACATGCTTCATTACAATTTAACCACTACTCTTCATCCGAAGACATTGTTCACAGAATGAGGTGGATTTCCTTTTCGTCCCGGAGCAGCCCCAATCGTAAGCGTTCCTTCCCGCGCAAGTAGACCGATCCGCTCCCGCGATGACGTCCGCGTCCCCCGGTAGGAGGTTCTCTGAGTGATGGGGCCGGTCAATCTCGGTCCATCAGCATCCTTGTTGTACCTTATGTCGATCTGTGGTTATTGCAGTTCTTCTTGGAGGCGTCTTTATGGGCCTGGGGACCATTATTTCCGGCTAAGACGGCCGGGAAGGGGCCGCAGGTTGTACGGGTGGCTGGGAGAAGTTAATTGTTCTTCGGCGGGGAAGGGCACACTGATTATGAAGGTTCGTTGTGGCTCTGGGGGGTAGGACTGGGTGGACTTGTAGGTGGATTTTTGGTCATTTATAGGTAAAGCCATCTACTTAATAACATGACAAGCAGGCTGTAATGATTTTCCCAATATTACACCAATTCGATTCGAAATGAAGTTTAAATGTCACTGTAAGATTTCTAAAGAGAATTTAAGATTATATTTTTTCTCAGATTTGATGAATAAGGAAACGAGAGGCATACGCTACTTTTAACAAAAGAAAATATCAAACTATCTTTTGTTGCATCTGTTCTGTTGAACAGAGTGATTAAATTGGACATTTTGTACTTTTTTGGAATTTGATAAATTAATTTTTCATTTCGTAAATAATATGTTTTAAATTTTTCCTTTAAATTGAGGCAATTGATTAACTGTCTTTATTTGAAGATGAAGTTTCAGTAAATTTTATATAATCCCACTCAATTTTACTTTTCATTTGTAATTTTTTTATTAAGCCTTACACAAAAATCTGTTTTATTATATTATGCTCTTAATTGTAGCATGTATTATGAATTGTACGAATACGTAGGTCATATCAATAATGTATTCATCGGAAAAAACCTCCCCAACGCTCCTCTCGAGGAGCGAGAGGAGCGTTGGGGAGGAATGATTTGGATTGTTGCGGATGAGGAAGGCCTTCCGAAAAATCCTCTGTCAGAGCTTTAGGTGGAGGAATAGGTTCCGGATGAGGAGGTAAGGGAAGAAGGTTTCTCAAATGAGCAGTGGAAACACGACCAGTTCTTATGTTTTCTATGTCCATTGTTACTGCGCTCCTAACTTTAATAATTTTGTACGGTCCATTCCATCGAGATGCGAGTTTTTTTTTGGATTGGCCTGCACTCGGAGCCATATTACGCAGGAGAGCCCACTGTCCCACTCCAATTGCCGGTAGCGTTCGATCTTTGTTGCATCGATTGCGTTCCCTCTCTGTTAATTCCCTATTCCACTCTTTCGCTTGAGCGTGGGCCATTCGCAAACGGCATTGAAGCTCCTCAGCGAAGTTAATTCCGGCTTCCGTTGGAGTCATGACGGGCGATAAATCATCTTCCCAAGGTAATGACAACTCTCGGCTGTGCATTAGACAAGTTGGGCTGAAACCTGTTATACGATGCTTCGTATTTCGGTAAACGAACAATGCGAAATGAAGTTGTTCGTCCAAGTCCTTGTGGTCTTGTGCTACGTAGTGAGAGATAACGTTCGCGAAGGACTGATGGCAGGCTCCGCTCCAGCATCCCGTTCGCGGCTGGATTATATGGCGAGGTGAATATCGAATCGTTTCTTAGTTTGCGGCACACTTCTTTCAAGTTAGAGGTGAAATTTGTCCCTCTATCTGTAAGGATATATTTTGGGGCTCCATGTCGGCAAATTACGACCTCAACGAAAGCGCGTGCGACTGTATCAGCCCTCTGATCTGGGATTGCTACTGCCTCTGGGTGTCATGTAAAGTAATCCTGGCAAGTATGGATATATCGATTGCCCTTTCGTGATTGTGGGAGTGGACCCACTATGTCCAAAGCTAATTTTTCTAAGGGGTATGTGGCTTCGGTGACTGGCTGTATTGGAATTGGTGGCGCCTGCCCTTTGCGTTTCTTGCAGTCTAAACAAGTTTGAATATAAGCACGTGTATCCGAATAGCAATAATCCCAGTGGAAGTGCCTTTGCACCATTTCCAGCGTTTTATCAAATCTACAGTGACCAGCTAGGGGTATGTCATGGCATCGCTTTAAGATATAATTTCTCATAGACTTGGGAGCACAGACTGCGAACTGGGGACAAATCGATCTAAAATTAACTCGATAAAGAACATGATAGTCATAATCATAAAAGAACTGCGGGTCGTTTTTTCTTGCGAAGTTGTGGAATTCTTTCAGCTCTGGGCATTGGGATTGTTCTTTTGTCATTCTTTCCTTATCCCAAATAGGCTGCAAATCATCCGCTACAATGGAATGTATCGGGAGATGTATTCTCGAGAGCGCATCACTGTGAGAGATTTCCGTTCCCGGTCGGTAGTGGATGTCAAATGAATATTCGGTCAACTCCATAACCCATCGCGCTAGTCTTGGTTTCGGTTCTTTGAGTGTTAAAAGCCATTTCAGAGGTTTGTGGCCCGTACAAAGAGTAAACCTTTGCCCCAGAAGGTACACTCGGAATTTCTTTATGCCTTCAACTACAGCGAGACACTCTAACTCTGTAGCCGAATAAGATGTCTCCACTTTGTGCACTTGCCGACTGGCACACGCGACGGGGTGTTCGCCGTCCTCAAACTTTTGAGACAAGATGCTCCCGAGAGCGTAAATGGAAGCATCGGTAGTGAGGGTAAATGGTCTGGAAAAATCAGGGAACTTAAGGAGGGGTCGAGAGCTAATGCAACGTCTTAACTGTTCGAAAGCCTGCTGCTGTTCCTCTCTCCAAACAAACTGTGCATATTTCCGGATCAACTTGGTTAGAGATCTAGACATCTTAGCAAAATTTGGGATAATTTTCTGTAGTAACCCACAAGACCGAGAAAAGACTGAATGGTTTGGACATTAACTGGCTTTGGGAATTTTTGAAGGACCTCGATTTTCTCCTCGTCAGGTTGAACTCCATTGCCTGAAAGAACATGTCCTAAAAATTTAACACTTTTCTGGAAAAAGGAGCATTTCCTAGGTTAGAGTTTTAAATTGGCTTTTCTAAGCCTAGAAAAACTTGCGCATAACCCCGTGATGTGCTCTTCCCAAGTGCGATCATATTTGAGAATGTCGTCTAGGTAGCAGACACATCCGTGAGTTAGAAGTCCACCTGACACTTTAGTCATGAGGCGCATGAAGGTGGAGGGTGCATTGGCTAAACCAAAGCTCATTCTATTGCACTCAAAATGACCGTGTGGAGTGCTGAAGGCGGTATATTTCTTGCTATCTTCATCCATCTCCACCTGCCAGTAGCCACTGCACAAATCCATTAAAGAGTAATAACACGAGCCTCCCAGCTGATCGAATGTCTCATCTATGCTAGGCAATGAAAATGCCTCCTTTTTAGTCACACTATTCAATGCACGGAAATCAATAGATGGGCGGTATTGGACAGGTTCCCCGGAAGGTGTCTTTTTTTAACTAATATGATGGGCGCGGACCAAGGGCTAGTGGAATGTGATATAATGTCTTGTTCAAGCATTTCTATGATGCAAAAATGCAAACCACTTCAACTAAGAAAATCCTCACCAGGGGAACTTAGAAAAGCACAAAGACTCTGCCTCTTAGCAATTAGCAAAGGTTACTCGACAATCAGCAAGGACGCACTATGTTTAATTACCGGGCAACCACCTCTAAAATACGAGGTCATGGAGAGAATTAGCATAATCGAAATCAAATCGGGCCAAGGCACAAAATACTTCTACTCCGAGATCGAACAAAATCACGCCCTAAACAAAAAAACAATTAAAAGAAATACTCAGGGAACAAACAATTCATCAGTAGAATAAAGACTGGCAGAATTCCGATAAAGGTATTCACACTAGAGAAATTTTCCCAGACGTCATTGAAAGGCTAAAGATAAAATTTAAGCTAACTAAAAAAGCGACATAACTCCTATCAGGCCACGGAAATTTTGAACATTACCTCAATAAAATAGGAAAATCAAGGACTAATCTATGTAGTACCTGCCAAACAGAAGACACAGCTAAGCATAGGATAGAGGAGTGCCTACAATATGAAAAACCCAGACATGAAATTTGGCATAGGATGACTTATAAGAAAAGCGAGATGCGTGAGATTGTGCTATTTTGCCTTAAGCATAACTGCAACCAATTATTTAAAATGGTACAATAAGGTTTGATAATGGTACAATAAGGTTTGATAGAATTAGTAATTGTATTGTTTGTTTTATTATATAAGTAAATTTTTGTAATTGCTATTTTAAGTTAACGAGTAATATTTTTTCCTAGTGTGTGATAAAAAACTCCTGTATGACTTGGTAAACTGAAGTGTTATCATAAAATAATATTTATTCCTTAGACAACTTATTATCTCTAATTGTACTAAATTCGAGTCCAGCATCACTTTCGTAATTTAATGCTATTATGTCATCTTATTTGATATTTCTTTCTCATGTTGTGTAATTGATGTTAATTATATCAGAATACTAAAGGGGGATTAAGCGAGAGCAGGAACCCCCTCAACATATCATGCTATATATATTTTTTATATGCTATTTCTTTTTGTATTTGCCTCTGTAGTAAAAAAAGGAAAGGTGTGATTGGGGAAACTCCTTCACCACTTTTCCTTATTATTATTATTTCTCTGATGGAGTTGTCTAAGGCAGTTCGCTGGGAGTGTGGAACGCGACATGGCAGTTTTTTGATCGGTCTCACGTCATCTACCTCAATGGAATGTTTAACAATGTTCGTGCAGCTAAGGGGATTTTTACCGTACATAAATATGTCCGAAAATTCTGAAATGAGCAAATGTAGTTCGTCTAAAGCCTCCGTCGGTACATTTCCAAAATCAAAAAGGGAGAGGAGAGTTTCTTCCGGCAGTTTTTCGGGCCATAGTTCTACGCCGTCTGAAGTAATTTCGTTAACATAATATTAACACATATTCCCATGACTTCTTCAAATTTCGTCTCGGCTTCTATTCCCGATCCCTTTTTTACCTTCGCATCATGCCGATTGTATTTGCAAAACAAAATTGGGGCCGATCCATCCTCGCCGACCCTTACTACCATTGGAAGGACTGTGATGTTTAGACTTTCCCCTCCGAGTGCGACCTCTTTCCCCGCTAATTGTTTATTGGTAGTTCGACACATTATCATTGAGAATGGAGGAACCCTCAACGTTTCTTCTACACACAGCAGATTTTTTACTTTACAGCCACTTTCCACTTCGGGAAACACTATCGATTGAGAGACTACGGTCCGCCGCATCAGGAGCAATCGCACACGAAAACTCAATTGACCCAGGGGCCCCTGACTCACCGGCCTTATCATCGCCTGTCTCATCCTTGCTTTTCCCATTACCCTTTATAGTCGTGGCATCCTCGCAAAATTGGTCCTCCATTGTCGCTTGAATCTCGGATTCTGAGCTATCCTTACAATTAACGTTCTATCTTTCTTCGCACAAAATTGTAACTCGTGCAGACTCACGCCGAACATCGAGCACGAGTTGGGTAGGTGAAGGCTCTTCAAAGGAAATTAAATCTGCCGTGAAGGCGTCCGCATTTCCGCGTTCATTTCTCGCATCGTCCTGTAGTGCTGGGTTCTCAAAGGAAATGAAATCAATGTCTAAATTTTGGGGGATGTTCCGCTCTAGTGGAATATCGTGGCAGCCGTTAATCGACATTTTTGATTACGGAAGATTTAAAGTGCAGCCGTGTTTTTTCATAAAGTCGAGACCAATGATTCCGTCGTAATTAGTATTACCGAGATCCACTATTAGCATATCCTGGGGATATAACTCGCCGGATATAGTCAATGGGACGAGACATTGGCCGTGAACAGAAAGAATGTGGCTTGAAGCGCTTTTGATAGGAGTATCGTATGGACGAGTAATCAGATTATTCCAAGGAAATTTCTTTTTATTCACAATAGTGACTGCCGCACCTGTGTACACTAGGAACTTGTAATTCCTCCCCTGTATTGCCCCTTGGACTAAGAAACCGTTTTCTGGGGTTACCGTCAAAAGTAAATCCTCCCCGACTCCGCAGTCGGGGTCGTGAAGTTTCCCGGATTTGTAGAGTTGAATTTTAAAGGCCACTGAATTGGGTGGTATCCTTACAGTACCCACAAATGAGTAGGGGACAATCTTTGGATTGGTGGCTTGCATCTCCACATTGAAAACAAGAACGCGACGATCGACAGAATCGGGCAATGTGTCCTGGCCGTCCACAGTGGTAACATTTGCGAATGCTGACATTTCTTGGTTCCGTTTGTGAACAGTTCGTAGTTCGCGGGGCATGTGAATTTCGGTTCCGTTCCACAGGTGATCCTTCTGTGAAAATATGCATTTACGTAGAAGTGTGCTGCGTAGGAGGTGGCGGGTTCATTTGAGGGGGATGCTGTGAGTACAAGGAATGAAATGCATTTATCTCCAAGAATTTGTTGGCATAGGCTCCCACGTTTGCTTCTTCAGTTAGTGCAAAATCCCCTGCCGACTCAAAGGACGTCCCGGCAACGGGAAAACCCCGCGCTTGTCAAGGAAACACCAGTGATACCTTGGCCATCCGTAGGAGCGAATAGTTACCTACAACAACTGCTACCATCTACAGCTGATTTCAATTGATTTTTTCAAAAATTAAATTTTACTTTTAGTGTCATTTAGTGCCCTGAGAGCTATCTATAGGGTGTATGGCGGTGGGTGATTACACACCAGGCTACCCTTGACCTAAAAAACACCTTTCTCTCCTACAGCGGTCGGCAAATATTTTATTCTGATCCCTTATCGTTGGTGGGAAAAATTACATCTTACATCTATTTCCTCTGCATTTAATATCTCCAATTCAGTTGGCATGTTCTCTCCTACTGCGAAACGATGGGGCTAGTAACATAGGTACGACGGAGAATGATTTTTTTAACTAAATAAAACAAAGGTTTCTATTCTTTTCTGAAAGGTCAACAAAAGTCTTGGAAAATTCTGAGCGATGTTTCCGTACGTGAACATTGGGCCAACTTCGTTCTTGGGTGATAAAAGCACATAATGATTTTCTTTGTGAATATTATTGGGACAATTCAGTGATTAATTTACGGTAAGATTTTAGGCCCGCGCCGAGAGTCGCCGTTAGTTTTCGCACTCATTTACCGTGATCGCTTGCACTTCCTACTGATAAGTGAAAAAAGCCTCATGCGAATTCGAAACTCCCTTTGTTTGAGTGATCAAAATAAAGGGAATCTTTGCCTTATTCGCGTAGACTACTTTCGAAAAGAAGAGAGAAATCCTTCCTACATTCTCACCTGACTCAAAAGGCTCGTTTCGTAGGAAATACTATCGGCCAACACCGTTGTGGGTGGGGTGGTCCGTGGCAAATAAGGAGGCCTAATGAAATGGCTCACACCATCGTCCCCCGAAAGCCTTTTGTCAAATTTAAGTACAACAGCCCCAACTCACTCCGTTTGGAAGGTCAGCCTACTAACTTGGGACTCGTCTTGAACCACACTCAATCGCTGGGTTTTCCATGGTCGAAGGGTCCCGCGCTCATTGACATCACTTCCACCCCCCACTTATTTCCCCTCACACGTGCGAAGCCATCGGATAGGTCGACGTGAAAGGACTTAAACCCCAACGAACTTATTGAACACCCCCCTCCTCCTTCACCCATTTCACCATTCCAACGCACTCATCGGCCTGTTCTTGTAGAGTGGACGAGTTTTTCCCCGCTTTCATTTTTCTTCCCCCCTCTCTCGTCCTAACCCTCCTCCCTCTCCCAGGCGGGCGTTATAATCTCCCATTACACTTGCTCGCTCTCCGCCACTTACCGAGCCCGCATCCTCCCGCTCTTCATTCATTGCATTTCTCCATTTCGGCCTTTTCCCTACATTTTTTCTTCTACTCCTGGCAGCCTTCCTTCTCTCGATCGGGGCGCGAGTGCATGTCCCTGGCAGCATTCTGTTCGTTGCTGCGGAGAAAGGACGAGGAGTGAATGTCGAAGTGAGAGAAGATTGAGCTGGTGCTCCGGTGGATTAATGGTTTTACTGGATGCTGCTCCGTGTATTCCAGGTGGGCTTGGAAGAGTTTATCAAACTCTCGCTGTCGGTTTATATCTTAGAAATCGATTCGAAGGGGTTTTTTGAAAGATGTCGATGATTGTACGGCATGCGATGAACTCTCTTAGCCCGGGTGTAACTCTAGAATCCAGTGAATGGGAACATTGAAATCATATTTTTGTCTTATAATATAGTTTTCTTCAATTTATGAATACCACATAATATTCCTCTTTTTATTTCAGATTTCCCAAAATATATCGACCAGGATTTCATTCGGGGACGCCTTAACAGTATGTAAAATTTGGGATTTCTACACTACCACACCCCATCATTCTATTAGGAATATTAAACTAATATGTATATCAAATGTTTGGGGCAGCTACATGGCAAGGAAAGATCCAGAAAGATAAGTTTCTCATTCTTATCCCTTTTCATATACTTAAGTTAAAATTCCTTCCAAGTGAAGATAATTCGACTCGTAGTCGAGTTATATATGTTATTTAAGACTGACTGTTGTACTTTTCTATATTTGTACTTAATATGTAGAAGTGAAGTTGATGGACCTCAATTCTTACCCCAAGCCTAGATTGGACTTCGCTTGGGAGAAACGTTTTTGATGTTTGCTCTACAAAATGAGGTCTGCTGAGTCAGAAGAGGGGACAGGGAAGAGAGCAAGATTCACCCTGCAAGTAGTGACGTAAGCTAATTTAAATATTTTTTATATTTTATGCCTTCTTTGAAAATTTGGAGATATTTGATTTCCTGATCACATGCAGTGCTTCTATTCGAAATACTGGGTGGCATGTCTCAAGCCAAAGATGACTTAGTTAAAATTCCTTCCAAGTGAAGATAATTCGACTCGTTATCGAGTTATATATTCTCTGCGAAACTGATGCCACGTAATTTTGACCAGGTAAAAAAATGTGTAACTTAAAACAATCGTTACTTAATATAAAACATTTTTAGAATGTTTTAGCCTTCTTAGTTACTAGCGAAATAACATAACTTCAACGAAGGAGATTAGTTTGGTGTGCCATCTAGTGTATTGCCTTCCCTTGCGGAATGTCTGGGTTTGAATCACAGTGGTGGCATAACTTTTCTATGATATCCTGACTAGGGTGCCATGTGCTATAATGGGATAGTCCATCAAAGGAAGCATTAAATTGTGTGACCTCTTGGCATCTTTCCCTTATAGTAGACTAATGCTGACAATGGTGTCTTCTCCCCACCCGCATTCCTAGACTGATATCCTAGGGTATTCATTCAAGCACAAATGAGAAGATTCTGAACTTCTACCTCCAATATTGATCATGGAGATGAGCCTACTCTGTGGTCCTTATGTTTGCTTTTCTGCAAATGATCAATGAAGCTTAAAATGAAATATTTCGGATATTTATATCAGGTCTGAGATGGATCACATCCAGTGTGCCTATCTCTGCTAGTGAAGCAGCTTCTTTTTCACCAGAGCTATCTCATCACATATGTACTGAGAGATAACTTGCGTCATGGTTTGTACCAGCTCATCATTCTTTTATTACTATGTATTTCCCCATTATTATGCCATCTTCAGGTTCATGTGAGCAATTGTGCCTACTACCATAAAAATAGAAACATAGATTCACAAAAAAATATAACTGGGAGAAGTGCAGTACTTCATAGTACTTAAGTATTTATTTGTCATCTTGGAAAGAATTTATGAAAATAATTTTAATTAACAAAACATCGACTGTGATCCAATCAAAATTTAATGAATTTTCATAATGTTGCATTTCGTAGTATTTGAAAAAAGTGTTACTAACAATGTAATCAGAATGTTTTTGTTTCTAAAATTAAAAAGCTTCAATTTTTAATTACATTAGGAATATTAATGTAACATGTATGTCAAATGTTTGGAGCAGTTACTTGGCAAGGAAAGATCCAGGCAGATAAGTTGCTCATTCTTATCCTTTTCCATGTACTTAAGTTAAAATTCCTTCCAAGTTAAGATAATTCGACTCCTAGTAGAGTTTCATATGCTATTTAAAACTGACTGTCGTACTTTTCTATATTTGTACTTCCTATCTAGAAATGAAATTGATGGACCTCAATTCTTACCCAAGGCCTAGAATGGACTCCACCTTGGAAGAAACTTTGTAGATGTCTGCAACATCTCCTATTCATCATCAGCACAACTTGTGTCACCATTTGTGTGCACTCAACTGAAAGAAGCCACGCTCTGTGTGCTCAACCGAATGAGGTCTGCTGAGCCAGAAGAGGGGACAGGGATGAGACCAAGATTCACACTGCAAGTAGTGATGTAAGCTATTTGAAATATTTATATATTTTATTCCTTCTTTGACAATTTGGAGATATTATATTTCCTGGTCACATACAGTGCTTCCATAAGAAGTACTGAGTCGCATGTGTCAAGCCAAAGATAACTATTTGATCTTCAATAAAATAAAAGTATTTCATTTTATTATTCAAAATTTGATTGAATTTTCTTTTCTTCTTTTTCAATTGAATTTTTCAATCTAAGGAAAACTTTTCCAAATCAATCTTCTATTTCCCTTTAACTGGTTGGATGTGAGTCATTTAAAGTGCTCTGTGAAATGAAGTTTTCTTTGAACTTTGGCAAAAATTTAAGTTAGAGCACAAGATGTGGTCCTGTCTTTGTCTTTTCATTAACTTTAGAAGGTACTACAAACCTAATGTTGGTTGTTAGATTGTGGTTATGATATACATATTTTCTCTCCAATGAGTTCAGGGTTAATTGGTACACTTATTCTAAGGAATAAAGGACCTGGTTAGGGAGAGCAATTTTTAGAAAAAGTTAAAAATAAACAGTGCATATTAAATTCCATGGAACCATTGTGAAGATAGTGTTTCTGGTTTTCCTTAGTGTTGGCCATTTGAATTTCCATTTCATGAATTTGTGGGCATCCTCTGTTGAAACTCTTAGCTTATTTGTATGATTTCTGTGGCTTATATGATGAGTTCAATTTAGAATCAGCTCTCAATCGCCATTGATTTTGCCTCTCCAAATTAAATGTTGAGCAAAGGCCACTGTGCCCATATTATGCAATCACCATCAAAGCTATGAGTTTTCGCCAAACAATCAGTTTTTTCAATGTCTCCATTGTGTTATTGCAAGTGGAATGGACAAGGGAAGACTTGCTGCATTAACCTTTCACCTTGCAAATTCCTCCTGGGGTGTTTTTAATGATAAAATTCTTTGGATTAACTGCTTTCAGACAAGATAGACCAATGCAATGGAAAATCCAGGATGACTACTTAATCATTTCCCAGTCATTGCCTAATTGTCTGTTACCGCAATTAACACATTAACTCCTTCTGTTACCTATTTTCATACCTCTGTATAAGCCCCAGCCTCTCCGAATTGTTCTTTCAAATCTTTGTTAATGTCTCTGTACTTTCCTATTTTTCATTACCTTGTTTTGCTCAGTCATAATGTCCAAGAAAGTTATTTCAACTGCTGCAGAATCTCACTGAAGGATAATCCGTAATGAGCAAGATGTTTTGACTTTCAAGAGATATTTCCTGGAACTCGCATGTCTGCATTGAAAAAATGATTAATGATAGCTTATTTATTAACAAACTCCACTCTTACTGACATTCATGCTATTGAATGTGACCCCAAATAGGGCTTTGAAGGGTTCTATGTGCCAGCTGAAATGCACTAAAAATGATAATGGTTCTTGCAATTTTGATTTCAATCAGCATCATGGTTTGAATAATATGAAAATTTAAAACATTCAATAAAACCCATTAAGACAGTCCCAATTGCAAATTTTCTGTCACTTGCAAGAGGGAAAAGAGTTCTTTGTTACTCCTAACAATAGTCTCCTTGGATATATCCTCCGAAAGTGTTCTTAAATGTTTTAGCACTAAAGTGTTGTTTTATTTGAATAACTTAGGGACTTACGGGCATGTCCCAGGTTATGTTGATATAAAGCTGAATGGTGAAGGGAGGGGGTATAACTTGTTATGGGATTTCGGAGGGACCAAATGGGATGCAGATGGCAGGGCTCCTTCTATATCACCGGTTACTTTCCTCCATTCATTCCATTTCTCCCTTCTGTTGCATTTCCTATCTTCTCTAAGCCCTTCATCAACACAATTCATGGAGAGAACATTGGTGATAGACAGTGGCTAGGTGATGTTTGGTGTCACATAGATTGGGTTACTGCAAGGAAATTGATCAAGAGATATTTTCATAATGACTCCTAGACAGAGAAAAGTTTTTACCTTAGATTTCTAATATCCTTTTAGGGAATCATGAAGATAATTTCTCTGAACAACCTTGTTCCCTTGAATACCTGTAAATTTCCACTAGGTAGGCTATTAAATAAAAATTTCAATGAAACAAGAGTTGGTTGACCTACATGGGCAAGAGGGTATTTGTAATAATTAAAAAAAAATAATTTTGACCCAAGTTATACTTCAACAAGATCTGACTTTGAATTTCATTGCCGTTGTAGCTCTGTAATAGTGACGTCATGGTTATGACTTGTCTTACAGCTGCTTCTGAATCCTGACTGTTGCAGTATTATTATTAGGTAATCTACCGGTTAAGGTAGGTTTTTGGATGGACACAACTATCAAATAAACATTTTGTAACTCCCCACCTAGCAAGCTAATCTATATCAGGTCCCTCTTCATCTCTGTTGCAGTATATCAGTGGTAAAAGCAAGCAATTGTAACAGTCTCATGTGGGCAGTATTCATGGCAATGGTGGTGAATTTTTAAATTAAGTCACTCACAATTAAATAAATCCAAATATATAATGATTTTTTATAACTTGACACCCACTATTGAAAGTGCTCAATTAAATGTCTTTTCATCCTTTTTGAGAACATCATTTCATGATAGATCATCAGTTATAATTAAATTTACTTCGCTGGAATGAACACTTAAACATTCCATTAATTCAAAACACTATTTACTTACACAAGAGTTATATGAAAAGGGGAAATTTTGAGTAAAAATTCAGTGGATGACTAGAACATGAGTTACCAGATATAGGCATGTATGGTGAGACCCTCCCGATTGTTCAGTGATATGAGCTTCAGCCAAGGGATATCACAAAGTATTTCATGTTAACATTAGGTTGCTTCCTCATGTGATACCTCCCGAAAGATATAAATGTTATTGAAATGGTAGATTTTTTCTACTTGATGAATTTGCAAATATGGTAACTTTGGCAATGCTAATTTTAATCTGTGAATCTTGGTGTCATGTCCAACCCAATTGGTCCCAAGAACGAACAAGGAGAGATTATAAAATGTATATTAAATAATTATAATATTCAATAATGAATTTGAAATGAAGATGGGTGGCCTGGATGGTGGTAGGGGGTTGAAAACCGCTTATTTCCTGTCAGTCTCTATAATTTCTACTTTGTTTGAGAAACTGCCTCATTGATCTGGAATCAAAACAATTCAATTGTACTTAAAGGCTGGTTTGATAAGGGAGATCTCCTTTAATTAAAAAATATTATACATACCATGTGTTGAAATCACACAACAGGATAATGGGCAAGTTCCATTCCCCGAGTCATCTCTGGATTCCCAAGGAGATCTGGTTAACTGGCAAATTGCTCAAAGTCATTAATCGGTCTATAATGGTCTTTGGAGAATATTGAATGAAGTAGTGTTTTCAAATATGCACATTTATGATAATTTTTTTTCTTAACCATCATGAAAGGTATTGTTTAGACTCTTGAGTTAGTGTCACCTCATAAGCTAATTGCTTCCAAAATTTGTGTTTTGTGACCAAAATTTGCCCTGCTACAATGGTAAAGGAAGAAATCAAATGAATGTCATTGAGAGGCATGATTGTCCAGGGCTACTAACTGGATGGCCCAGGTTTGATTCGAAGTCATGCCTCAAAGGCACCCTCAGATCTACCCGAGCTGTTTTTTTTTGGGTACCAGATCTTCCTGGGAAACCATAACCTAGACAGGGAAAGGCACTGACCTCCCTACCCTGATGTGTGAAATTAACTTAAATAAAATTGGTCCAAGTATAGAGTGAACTCGACCACCGCTAACCAAACAGACCTTTGGGTTGATTGATGTGATTTTTTTTATAGTGTTCATCACAGTGGTGATAGTATCGAAGTATTAAATGGTTTTTTATGGCGCGGCTTGATTATTTTTTTGTTTTTATAATTAATCGTTTTATCCGTATTTGATGTAAACCAATCTTTATCATGAAACATGTAAATAGTCTCTTCTAATCTATTTGTGGAGAAATGAAATGTTTAAAAAAATATTTATCAGGCAGCCATTCATTTTTTAACTGCCAGAAACCAATTGCAACCGTTAGATTAAATTAACAGTAAAGTAGGTAGGTGAGTGTAGTTGAAAATATGAATTTTAGCTGATTAAATTGAAGTGAATTAATGGGTTAAATTTATAAAAAAGTTTCTGGTGTGACTTGGTGGAAAACCTTCGCATTGAAATTGTTTAACAATAAACTTGGCTTTTCCGCATGGAAAATTTTCATTTAAGACCTAGATTTTGCTATGGTATACCATCTTCAGGTAATAATCAGTCAAACAGTGTTTATTTCTGGGTGGAGGGGAAGAGGAGGGAGGGAGGAAGGAAAGGATTGGTTGAGGTAGGGGGTGGAAAACTGTTTCTGGGAGATTTCTGGGGGGGGGGTGGGGAACTGGGGATTAATACATTGTTGTAAAAGTTTTGCTTGGTGTTTAATCTGTTAGCAGAGGTGTGGGGGAATGGTTAATGTGAATGGGAAGAATGGCACTGGGTAATTATTCAGACGATTTAAGTAGAGGGCTGGGAGGGGTTACTACATTGTAGAAAAGGTTTGATTGGTGTCAGATTAGTTGGCAGAGGGGTGAGGGAAGGGTAAAGAATATAAAGGGTCAAAACATCTCCATAATTCGTGTTCTGAAGGATTTCTAATTGCTCCAGCACATCGAGGCGGTGGAGCAATTAGACATTGTAAAGTTAAAATAAGACAACATCCCATTTCGCCAATTTAACCATGTATAGTTCTCCCACATCTATAGAAAAGCAGCCACAGTGGCTGAGATTCACTTTTCGTGGCCTCTTGTCATTAAAAGTGCAAACAATCCTCCCAAAATAAAAGGTAAGACTGGCTTTCTACAACCCAACCAAATTCAGCAACCCGGTCTGCTATACGAAGGACAAAGTTTAAACTGTACAGCAGAGTGGGGTGTACAAAGTCCTCTCCAAAAACTGCAACTGGATCTGGGGCTGCATAAGCCAGATGGGAAGGAGATCAGAGACGAGAGTAAAGGAGCACCAAGCATGCTTTAGAATCATCTCCACATCACTCTTCACCAAGCACCTGAGAGATTGTGGTCACAGCAGCTATTTCATTACCGAAATCCTACACATTGAAGAAAGGCCACCACCTAGATGCGCTGGAGCAATTAGAAATCCTTCGACACACGAATTACGGAGTAAATTTTCACTTTCAACCAGTTTTCAATAAAGTTTCAACCAAAGATTTTCTTTAACCTTCACATTCCCTGTTATTGTTTTTCCATTCACCCCTCCACCAACTAAGCTGACACCAATCAAACCTTTTCAACAATGTTGCCTCCCAGCCTGATACTTAATCACCTGACTAATTACCCAGTGTCCTTCTCCCTGTTCACAATAACCATTTCCCCACTCCTTTGCCAACTAATCTGATGCCAAGGAAACCTTTTAAAATCTGTATTAATCCCTCCTCCCAGCCTACCAATTAATCAATATTGCCAATCTTCCATCCCTTTCCTTCCTCTTTTTTCCCTCCACCCAGAGATATATATAATGTTTGACTTGTATTTTTACCTGAAGATGTTGTATCATGACAACCTTGGTCGAAAATAAACATTTTTATGTGGAAAAGCCAAGTTGTTTATTTTTCAATTTCAATGTGTTAAATTATTCAAGCTGGAAACACAGTAAACAAACCCCTATGAATTTATTGCAATAAAGTAACCTTAGTGAAGAATCTCTTATTGAGTTTCCCTTGGAAATAGTCCTTTTAGACCTGTGGTGCCCAATGAGCCTTCATCACTCTCGTATGTAGATGGCTTACTTTTATTTAATTTTTTTTCAAATATTTCTTTAAATTAACAGAAGCCAGGTATTAAGGTTAAATGTTCTCCAATCCTCTTATTTCCACTTAAGTTTCAAGCCAGCTAACTAAACAGGACAGCAACAAGTTCTTGCCTCGCTTAACTAAACAACCCAACATGCAACACTAAAATAGACCTTAAAAAATTCCTTCAATTTATGCATGCCTCCTTATTACATTGTCTAATATGCCTCTATTAATACTACACATTTTTTCCTAACATTCTCCCCTCTATTACAATTTTTAGCAACCCATTGCTAATCAAAAGGTCTGCATCCAATTTCATGGTTGATTATCCCCAGCAATCCTCTCTCTCCTCCCCCATGATTCATAATACTTCCTAGTTAGTGGGCCTATTAATGTGCAGTTGGGAAATTCATTATGCCTGTGCAATTAAGCACATGAATATTTATTAGGTTTTTAATAAGAATCCCATTGACAGGTAAACATAAAAATTTTTAGAAGATGACATATAAAGTGATACATGAATAGTATTATGTAAAGTTAATTTTCTGGTACAATGAAAGCATACACTATTGTTTTTCAACGTAATTGTGTAAGAGTAACTAATTCCTTCAACTGTGATGAAATGGTTTTGTTTGCTGCATTGTTTAAGAAGAAATTAGACCTAGTCACCTTTGTATTCTACAATTTTGAAATCAATAAAGGCTTTGAATATATTCCCGCTTTAATAATTGTTTAATTAAAATTTTAATGGCTGTGACTGCAGTAATAACGAGCATGCTAAGTTGCAACCAGTGCAGGGGATAGAATTGCATCGATCAGCTGCACCATTAAAACCAGGTTGAGATAAAGTTCTTGAGGAATTTTTGGAAAAGATATTCAAATGTTTAGGATCAAACAACTCTTGTACACTTAAAAACTGACCGATTTCACATAGATAAAAAATTAGAGCATGAACTAGGGGAATTTGCAACGAATTAGGGCTGCTGCCCCTTTTTTTAATATGAGAATTATCTCTTATTTAACTCTCTATAATTTAAATAAATTATCAGGTTCCAGCACATTATATCAGAATGTCCTGGCAGTTATCGAAGGGTTGCGTCATGTTTTACGTTAATTATGCCACAAGTTGGACCGAATTCCACAACGCCAAATTTTTGTATGGCCATGTAAAAATTGAATTTCGAAATTGCACACTAGCGTCTCTATTGGGAAAAGGATGAATTAGGATGTGCAGGTATTTGAGTAGGCTTCAACTAGTGAAGGCATGCGCCATCTGTTGTCTGGATTTTCAACCAATCTGTTAATTAATTTTTTGTTCACTAATTTACAGGAAATCGTCACCAGAGATTTTGACGGTGGCTTCAGGACGCCGCGGGAGATCAGGAAAACAATTAAATATTGAATATTATTGTGAGGAGGGCCGCCATTTTTTCCGGCCGGGCGGCGGGCGGCCGGAAAAAATGGCGGCCCTCCTCACAATAATATTCAATATTTAATTGTTTTCCTGATCTCCCGCGGCGTCCTGAAGCCACCGTCAAAATCTCTGGTGACAATTTCGTGCATATTAGCGAATCGCAAAAAATTTGCAAAAAAAAAAAATTCGGCCGCAAAAGAGAATCGATGTAACATGCGTTATACCTAGTCTCGATTCCGCAATCCTCCTCTTATCCCCCGGGCTACCGGGTTACTTGTGAAAAAGAGGTTCAAAACTCATATAAGTCCTGCAAAACTACGGACTTCGCCGATTTTTCTCAAAATCGACTCGGTGAGCTCGGCAAGGCTCTCCCCTAACGAATCCGAGGGATCTGCCTGCCTCGAAGCCTCTCTCGCCTGGTAAGGGCTCTGGACTTAGAATATTTTTCGCTCGGTGGGCTCGGGACTTGGGTGCGCGCATATTTTCTCGGGGAGGCTTTAGCGCCGAGCAGACTCGTGAGCGGTCGGCCGTCGATGGAGCCGCTCATTTTTGAAGCGTGAGCCAATTCTTGGATTTGATAGGCCATTTAACTCTAATTTTTGGACTTCGTTCAGTTCCGTGCATGACGTAATTCTTGACCCGCTACGAGCAAATGTAGCTCATGCGTTTATTGTAATCAAGAATTATTACTATCATTATATTCTACTTAAGTATTTCATGCTGATAATGGCAACTACTCACTTTTCGCGGTTTTTTGACACTTAAAAAATCAAACTAAGAGTTTGTTTCGAATAGTTATTTGCAGGAATAACCGACATTCCATTCAGGTTTTAATTCATAACGAATTGATTAATCGTCATTGCCTGATGTATGGCAGAGGGTGTAAATATATTTTGATTTGACATTTTTTGTAGATTTTTGAAACGTGTGCATTTATAGTTATCTGTACTTTAGGTAACAATTCAAATCAAAATTTTCAGTCTTTAAATCTTTATTTTGTAGATTTATTTCCGTGTCACTTTTCTTAATTCTTAAGCAGCATATTAATGCAACAGTCCTTGAAAAGTTACTTGTAGAGAAGGATTTAAAAATTATACAACATTCATTGTTTCTTTCACCTTTATTACAGAAATACATTTATTGAGATCAATGTGTATTAGAAATTGCATCAGCATTCCAAATATCTTTTTTTAACCAAAACATTCCTCAAGGCTGACACCCACATGAATTGCACTTTTTCAGATTCTGATGGCTCAGTCCACCTTGGCACCAGCAAGGAAGTATACACCTTCCTTCCTCATTTCTTTCTTAGAGAAAGCTTGCTGATCGACCTCGATTCCCATGTTAGCTGCTCTCCTCGCCGATCAGAAGCATCCAATGGCAGACCTGGGGGAAACAATTGAAATATGATTATGAAATTTAATGTGGTTTTCGTTATAACTACTTAAAGGGTGTTTAAAAAAAATATGAATACTTTTGTTCCAAAGGGTATTTGTATGTACTGGTTTAAGATTGTAAAGAAGGACCCTTTAAAAATTAAACAATGGAAACATTGAAGTTTTTATAAATCAAACCACTTTGCTTTACCACAAACTTTTTATTGTCACTTGTATTGATAATGTTATGCTTTAACGAAATCTGGGTGGTTAGAATAAAATGTTTGTTGAAAAGCTAAGTGGTTTGATCCATAAAAACGTCAATACGAAGATTTTCCACCAAGTTATGCCAGGAACTGTTTTATTTAACAAGGGAAACTTTCACTTGAGATCAATACGTATGGCCACACTGAAATATCAGACATTAATTTTCATTTCAACAGACATTTCCACATTCAATTAAGGTGGAAATGAATTTCAAACATGGTAATTTGGTGAAATGGATGCAATTCACCCATGACAATTTATTGAAAATTATTAGAGTGGCTACTTTAGTCGTTGTCATCATTTGACTCATTTGTTCAAAACTAATGAGTGGAACACTGAAAAGAATCTGATAACGGTTGCCCGAAATGAAAGACTTCAGATGATTACTCATAAATACCATGTAAGAAATACTATGAAGTTAAAATAACAACAATCTCTTCTCTTTCAAGAAAAGGGAGATGAGGTACAATGGAACATGGAACAACTTTTGTATTTTATTATATCAAAAATATTTAATGGATTCTTAATTTTTTGCTAAAGGAGCTCCAACCACTACTTAACCTCCCCTTCCACCCTCCTCACCTGCCCATGTGATCTATATATCTGAAAAAGATGTCTAAATAGGAACCAAGGAAAGGAGAAAACGGGCAGAATGAAAGTAGAGGTGTGTGGGTGAGTCCAAGGTAGGAGAGTTGGGAAAACAGCGAGAGTAAACAAGGAAATATGTCGCCAGTTCTCAATTCTAACATCTGCCTTGCTAAATATCCTTAACAGAGGAAAGTAGCACTTATTGAAACAAATTGGGTTGTTATATCATCAGTTAAAACAGTCGCTAATGCCAGTGGGTAAGTATAAATCGGAAGCTTAGGGAAAAAATCTAGGAATGAAATTTAAGAAATAAGTTTGCAGCATGGCAGGGGAGGGGGGGAGAAGTTTTCTGGGAATAATATGAAGTGGGAATTTTTGTATGGTATATTGACTGGAATTAAAAATTCAATGTGTGTGAAAGAAGGAAGAATGCTAGGTAAAAGTAAGGTTGAAGGAAGTAAGTAAATTTTATGTTTTAAGGGTGCATGAAAGTTAAGTTATTTTGAACCATGGTCGATTAATTTAAGTAAAATAATGCTTAGTAACAGTGAATTTACGGGCATCTTAGATTAAAAGGCAGAATGAAGGGAAATAGGTAATACTTTGGATGAATATAAAGTAGTTATCAAACTTGTGTGGTGGATTACCTGAAACCCAGTAAACATCACATATTTGACAGAAGTGACAAAGGAGGAAAACCACTAGTAAACAAAACCGGAATGTCTCCATCACCAAAGAACACCTTTTGTAGGAGAAATATCTTGGATATGAGAATAACTTTGTACAGCATCCATACAGATGATCCCGTGAACACTATTCCATAGAATCTCCCTGGAAAAAAAATAGAATGATACACAAGTTTTAATTCATCTCGAGACTTATGCAGGAACCAAATAGTGTACATTAAAGTGTGTAGCTCAGCACGCAGATTAATTACTTAATTTCCCATGCAATGGTAGATTAATTTAAGTAAAATAATGCTTTTGAGTGAATTTAAAGGGATCTTAGATTAAAAGGCAGAATGAAGGGAAAGAGTTGATACTTTGGATGAAATTGAAAGTAGTTGATAAACTTGTGTGGCGGAATTTCCGACACCCAGTGGACATCACAGCTTTGATGGAAGTGACCTTATGGACATCACAGGAGGAAAGCTATGATTAAACAAATCAGAATGTCTATATCACCGAAGAACATCTGTAGGAGAAAGTTTTTAATCATCTGGTGAAATCACAAATTCCTCAAAAACTGGTAAGAATGAAGCATAGAAATTGCACATTTGGTTGCTAAAGCAATGAATGCCCAATTGATATTTTTATTGTCCACAGACCATACATATGTATGTGAAGGAGTCTTCAAACAAATTTACAAAATACATTAGGTACTATGAACTACCTTAAAAGAGTGTACATATTAAAGCATGTAATACAAACTATGCATTACAATTCACGCAAAGGTTTCCACAGTGTTGAATTGCTTGTCTTTGCATTTAAGGGTTCTCCATCCTCGTTGGTTGTCTTTTGGCGATGACAGTTTTTACATAGGGCTGATAGTCAAGTACTGCGCTCTGATTGGATAGTCTTTTTCCACATTCTGCTTAATGGATATCCATCGTCCATGCTGATATTTCTTGGTCTTGGAAAAGAAGGCTCCAAAAAATACCTTCGACCCGAAGACGTAGGCAGGATGGCCAGCAAAGCTTTCATCGCCAAAAGACAACCAAAGCGAATGGAGAAAAATTTGTTTTACGAATAGTTGCCTATATGGTTGAAAATAACTTTGCACAACATGCATACAGATGATCCCCTTAACACTATTCCATATGATTCCCCTAGAGAAAGAAATAGAATGATAAATGAGTTTTAATACATCTAGAGACTTGTGCAGGAACCAAGTAGTGCACATCGAAGTGTGCAGTTCAGAACTGCACATTATTAACTCCATTTCCATGCACCAGTTTATTATAATTTTAGTCCTCAATCATTTGTATTAAATGCATATATTATTTTTTGTTGAGATTGAAATCTATATCCTCTCTCAATATTGCACGATTAAAAACAAGAACCTGTGTCTTTTTGCAAAACTAGTATGCAATTATGCTGAGACTTTAATAGTTTCACCTAAAATGAATGTGTTAAAAATTTATTCAGTTGATTAGTTTTTAGTGGTTTTATTTATTTTTCCTTTGACATTTTGTCCAAATGTATTTAAAAGAAGTAATTAGGCAAAAATTAACATAATTAATCCTTCTTGAAAAAGGTGATTTTTAAAAATAATTTTCTCATACAAAGAAAAGATGAAAGAATGATAAGATCAACTTTTACATGACACTTTCACATTATTTACGCTAATTTAAATCATTGGCTTTCATAATGATTTTTTTATCTCCTAGAGAAATTAATCAAGTTCTTGACATAACATTTACTGTGGGTAAAAACACTAAATTAAGGAGAGGAATTAAAGCTAATTCTGATTTCACTGAAGTTATTTTAATTTGGTTTAACTTAAATTTTAATAATATATTACACACTAAACAGGGGATGTTGTAGTCCAATGGGTAGCATGTTGTCCTGGGGCCTGGATTTGATTTGGAGTGAAGTCTTTTGAGACCCAATGCTCTTCATCCATGCTGCGAGATTTTTTTGGTACCACATCTTCCTGGGAAATCACAAAGTGGCACAAGAAAAGGAACCGGCCCCCATTATTACCCTGTTGATTAGTGAATGTCAAAAGGTGAGGTACATCAAAGTTGATCTATTAGTTTATTAATGCTGTTGGGCAAAATGAAAATAACATCCCATTCAGCATAAGCTCGGTTATGTACTATGGTTTCACCCAAATTCATAATACGTATAGTCAAATTTGAAAACACTTTGAAAATCAAACTAACCAAATGATTGAACAAGAGAAACCACGGTGATCAGCACAAATATTGATTTTTATAAATATGAGAGTGCAGCTCACCTCAAAAAGGCCTAAGGTATGTGGAAAAGAAGTTTAATAATACTTCACACCCAGTTGTAAAGGTGTTTGACAAATAATGGCATCCTGCAAAATTAAGGAACGTAGATGATGCAGTTCAATTTCTTGGGCTGTCTGTGGTTTGCATGTTGAGTATCCT
Organism: Hetaerina titia; assembly: GCA_037158775.1. NCBI lineage: Eukaryota > Metazoa > Arthropoda > Insecta > Odonata > Calopterygidae > Hetaerina > Hetaerina titia. Next base: position 70,425,561 of record CM073771.1, read on the forward strand.
AAAAATAATAGAATTACGGTGAAGATGGGAATTTTCCAAAGTCACCAAGAATCAGGCCAGGCCCTTCAGAGTTCCCGAATTATCTAATCCCTTGACTGCCAAACCTCCCAGAAGAAATGATTGCACACTGAATTTCTATCTTAAGATGTTAATTTAATGATGAAATTTGAAAAAATGAATTTTTTTAAATAAACAATAAAATATCCACAATCCTGCATTTTTGGGATGATTACAAATCGGCATTCTTTGGTTACTTTTTGGATTGTTTTTCCAAGGGATGCTTTCAGCATGGGCTACTGTACTCTCACAAAGAGCTAATTTGAATCTGCAATTGCACCATAGGTGTCATTAAACTGATAAATTTCCTAGTCATATTGATACGAAGCAATCCACGTTAACTCAATTTGGCATATACTACATATTTAAGAGGTGGTTCCTCAATCTTTTGCCACCACTAGACACTGGTGTCATATTTTAAAAGTTTTCATTGTGGAATGATTTTTTTATTAGGTTAAATATTTCACAATAAAAGGTAAAGCACACAATATTACTTATTAGTAAAACTAAATTTTAAATAATATATATCAGTTCATCGGTAAATAAGTTTAAAATTGGTATTGGAAAGACCCTAAAATACAGCCACTTCACTTCTCAACCTTGCCAAAAAAGAATACCTGACACCACACACTACACTATATTAAATCCTTCTGTTCCACATTCATTCTACCTCCCTCCATTTCACTCAACCTTCCTAGTTGATACTTACAGTTGCCTGTCTTCACTAACATTCTCCCCTTGAATACACTCAGTGTGTGGAAATTTATTTTTGAATGAAAGGAGAGTGATGCATTTCCCACAAAACTTGTTTTCCTACATCTACTTTCAGCCCACCGGCATCATCATCAATGTACCCAAGAATTATGAGTTTGCATTGAAACTACTTGTTGCAAATGTAAATTTTGGTAAAAAATGCATATCTATCTTTTATTCTTACATGTTTTGACAAAGCCATGCATAATTCTATGCTTATGGTGAATGAATAAATCACAAATTACAATTACAAATTCTCGGCTCTATTACAGCGTCAACGTTTACACCATGCCTACTGGCTAAGACAAAATATAAATAATTCATCGTTGTACTTACATCACTTGGGAAGCGAGTAAAAATATTTGGCAAATTGTCTCAGTAGAGCCAGAGCAACCTTACGTAATAATATTTTACCCATATTTTCCCCTCTTGGCAGCTGACGGACGGACATTTGTTCAGGTGATTTTCCTGCAGTAGGCCCAGGATGAAATGACGAGGGAAGCTTGACATGTTTCAGCCTAGGAGTGACCTCACCTGAAGCGTATCTGCGGAGAAAGCAATTTTAAGATAGTATAATTCTTACACTGACAAAACTGCATACGGATGCTTTGTTTTCCTTTTATGGAGTCCTGGGAGATACATTCCCGTCGCTCGCAAACCCGACTCTAGGTTTGTGCGCATAGCGTTTGTGCGTGTATAGCAAGCATGATACTAATTAGGGTGCCACCGTCGGGTACGAAGTAATAACTACGAAATTCAGGTTGAAATTTTATGCACTTAACATGCAATCGAATCTGGAGTTCCTCCTCACTTCGAATCAAGCGGGTGGTAGACCTGAAAGTAATCAGATTATAAATTGTGGAGCGTCTACAATGACGAAGACTTTGACGTCGGAAATCGAAATTTCAATGCGTGGGCACACAAGAATTGGAAGCTACCGCGGCCGTGATTGCAACCTCAGTATTAACGACATCTGAGCCAAGCTGAAGACCGGATTTACCGCGTAATTCACACCTTTGCTCGGCGTATGTACAGGGTTCGTCCGGAAAATAAGTTTATGATGCTCATTGTCTTTTTTGACAAAAGGGGAGTCGTCCACTACGAATTTGTACCTGAACGACAAACTGTAAATGCTGCATTTTACGTCCAAGTGGTCGACAGGCTTCGAAAACGAGTCGCCCGCGTCCGGCCAACGATCAAAAACATCTGGCGGCTGCATCACGGCAATGCGCCGTCTCACACCGCGCTTGTCGTGTCGGACTTCTTGGCCAAGCACGGCGTGGCAACGCTGCCGCACCCGCCCTACAGCCCGGACTTGGCACCACCGGACTTCTTTCTGTTCTAGAAGATAAAGAGGAGTTTGAAAGGAACGCGATACGGGACTTTGGACGCCGTCAAAGAGGCCGTGACGACGTGTCTTCGAGAGGTTCCCGATGATGCCTTCGCGGGAGCGTTCCAGGAATGGGAACGCCGCTGGAACAAGTGTATCGACTCACAAGGGTCCTATTTTGAGGAATATTAGCTTAAGATATGTAAAAGTGTAATAATTTTTTTTCCTGAGCTCAGTACACTTATTTTCCGGACGAACCCTGTATATACGGATGACAGCAAGAGAATGCACATTTCAAAATATTTTTTGCAGGCTGACTACATACGTACCAACGTGCAACCTTTAATTTTGGAAAGTGGCCTTAAGATCTAGATAATCGAAACCTGACAATTAGAAACTTATTGCACTGAGCACGTTTATGAAGAAGCCTAATCTATCACAGTATGTTTGCACGTAGGCTTGCATGAAATCATCACTCACCAATGATATAGAGCTTCCCGTGACTTCGACCGCTTAGTCTTCTCCAGGATAGTAGATTAACCGCTTCGGACGGCTGGCTCATCCCGTCTCTCAAAGCGATCTGGCGAGACCAAATGCCCGTCGGCAAGTGAGGGGTGGACTCTAGGGGAAAGCGGGGAAGGCTAGGGGGGGGGAGTTTATTGAGGGGGAGACTTCGTACAAGAGGGAGTGAAATTGAATTGGGACGATGGAAAAGGAGGCGGAGGGAATTGTTAGCCCATTTCAATCCCGAAAGTTCGCATTTCGCATATCTTCGCAGGGCTTTGCACTGGAGAGAACTGGAGACCTGCTGTTAACCGCTCCCTTCCCTCCGAAAGCTTGAGTGACGAGTGCACGTACACCTGCCTTCAAGACAACCAGCCAAAGATGCAATGGCGTGCCCCTCCAGAAATTCGCGCGCGTCATTAAACGAGCCATCGTGTGACCATTGAATGATACCAGACTTGGGTCTCGTTGTTAGTCCATGACTATACAAATATGCCGTAACACGCATTAAGTAAATGAGCCCAATGATTATGCTAACGCCTAGCGACCCGGGAAAAAAATTCCTATTGAATTAGCGAAAATTTGTGGTAAGGAAAATTACATCAGGAACTCGGTAAAATAAATATGTTGGCGACTACTATTCCTCAGTAGATAGCATGAACCAAATTTTTTTTGAGTTTATTACATAAGGGCAAGGCAACTTGTACATAACGGGGAGGGTGGGTGTGATGGAAGGTCAGAGGAGAGGGGGAGTGAGGGTTGGGGCATAGGGGAAGCATTGCCAATTCCGCTTCGGAAGTACGATGAGTGTACTCCGTCCCATCCGACGGGTTGTGCAGTACACTGTGATATCCTTGGTCAGCATGGAATTCCTCTTTCGCGGTGGCTCTATCATCTCTTTGGTTGGCCTCAATCCCCCTACCCTCATGCGGGTAGGGGGATTGAGAATTTTCCCGCAGTATCCCTTCCTGTCGTAAGAGGCGACTGAAAATGCGGGGAGACATACCGGAAAACTAACCCCTTATAAGAAAGGGATACTTCTAAACAGCCTAATGGATTTACTGTCTGCGTACGGTCATACCATTAGGCCTTCGATTCACATGGGCGTTTCCCGCGCCTGTAGACCCGCAAGTGAGAGAAGGGGATCCCGGAGGGTGAGAAGTCTGGTTCAACCCGGTTTTAGAAATCCGCTATGGACCAGGGAGTAATACAGGTATTCCTCTTCGGCCGTGGATTTCGTGAAAACGGCTAACGCCTTGCGACCCGGAAAATAATTTGCAAGTTCCAATTAATTTGGCTAGAAATTGCTGTAACGTAATTTGGGTAACAGTAGGCTAAGTTCGAGGCCGGGTTTCTCTCCACCCTTCATCCTTTACTGTCCATCCGTAATGGCACAAATGACCTTAGCTGTCGGTCGCCTCCCCCATAACTACAACTACTCAATGGTCACCCTTCTGAAGATAGACGCGTTTGCAGTCGTCTCACCTAGGAACAGACGTTATGCGGACGTTTCGTCTGGCTTTTAACCTTCGACCTATCTATCATGTATGACCCTACCAAGAGAAAATACCTTTGTTTCCGCCAGCATAGCCTTAAGGGTCATCAGAACCCACATACCCTCCCACCGCGTCAAGTTTGTAGTTCATCGGTAGGGCCATGGATATAAACAATATATAATTAATATAATGGAAGGAAGAAGAAAATTAAAGAATTTGAATGAATAGTTGGTAAAAGAAAGTACAAAGATGTAAACAACAGCTTGGAACGTGATCTCATACGACAAGGAAAATACATGAGAAGGAGCATTGCGAGGATAATGAAGTTTGCCAAGTACGCTATCAAGGCAGGTGAAGGAACTGTTACGAAAAATGAGGAGAAGTCCATTTAAACTATTAGAAAACCTACGGGTAATATACCAATAAAAAAGTGGTTCCTACTACTAGGAAAAAATATTTAATTTACTATATGTACGAGATAATAGAACAGGGAGTAGGTATAGTTTGGAAGTAATTATAGTCTACCACCAGAGATAATTGACTGCGAGACAGAACAGCCATAAAGGGAAATACAATCGATGAAGGCTTTGAGAGTAAATGGTATCATCCAGGAAGGCTGCTGAAGAATTTAGGTAAAAGGAAAGTAAGTGTTTTTCGGCCGATTCGAAAGCGATAGCTTCTAGGGTGGCGAGATAGAACACAAGCGTATAAATCTGAAAATATCCGAGAATGAACTGAAGCGTATACGGATTGTTACCACCCAATCCGAATTCCCCCGCATGGAATGCAGAAAATAATACCGAGTGGCTTTCTGAAATTCTCCTCTTTCAGAAAAAGATTAATACGATAGGCATTCCTTTATCAATCGTCACATTTATTTTCAGTGACTTATTCAACTCCGAAGTTAACTTGATGAAGTATTTATAATTGGATTGGAAAGAATTAATCAACATACTTACCGTAGTATAGATTCCATCATCAGTATGGCTCTCAGCGATAAGTCCAAAGCAGTGGGCTTCTGGTCAAGGTGTTCGCGGCTTCTAGCGGCAGCATGAGACTGACTACGATATTAAAAAAAGAAAAAATGGTAAAGGCATATAAATAAATAAAGAAATAAGCACAATATGTAATTTTATGTAAAACCTACAGTGGTTTTTCAAACAATTATCGCCATCTACAAGTCAGGCCGGGTATTTATATACATATATATAGGACCACTCTCGTAAGTGTGAATTACATTAAGTTAATTTCACATACGTTTGCCTGCATTTACAATGCATAATAATATGCCGTGAAAAGGGACGTTTCAAGTTCTTAGTGTGAATAGAAAGATATGGAATTTTAATGTTTTTCACCTTCCAGCTCTCTCCCCCTTTCGCGCGCCAGGCTAAGACCCGTAGTGCTGTAGAAGTGCCAAGTGGCGAGTTTTGCCTCGGAAGACTAATGACAAGCCACGTCTGTCGTCTACACTGTTGGAACAGGAGAGAAGTTTAATGGAAAGATTTGTTCTGAAGACCACAGTATAAATGGGGGAAGGAAACGCTATTGAACAAAAATCTGTACGGGATACTTACGAAGAGAGTATATATAAGAAACAAAAGCCCGAGCAACAGGACAGCGGGGAAACTTGCCCAAACAATCCAGCGGGCTAGGAAATATGATGGAGTCTTGCCGTGAAATAACGGCGTAGCAGTATGAAGTTGATAGTCAGCTGTATCTTCGCCCGAATGCGCCTGGGTCGTCGTGCGCTGAACCAACAACAAACTAAGATGCAAACAAACTAATTGGCTTGAAAGAATTTATTTATTAAGAAATGTGTTTAGGTATTAATCTCACGCTTCCCTGCCTAGAATTCCCCATTCCAACGCTCAATTCACTATCCTCATCCGTTCGATCTGAAACATGTGCAAGTTCAAGACTGCAGAAGTGAGAATTGCGAATGGAGAGTCGGAATGGGCAATTCTAGGGATGAGAATTTAATAGGAATGATCATTATAAACCTACTGTATCTAAGGTAGGGGGTGGAGTGAAAGTAGTTGAGGAGCTATGAAGGAATCAAAAGATTTGACGGGAAAAGGATGGTTTGGAGTGATACTAAAGCCAAGCTTATATTAATGTCCTTGGTTTGATGCCTTCCGATCCATATTTAGATTAGCAGGGGACGGTGCATCAAGTGTGGAACATACAAACAAACCGTCTTGCTATGTTTTAGCAAAAGCTTTAGCGTTACTTATGTATCAGAGAGTACTTCCATATCGGAGAAGATAATTACGGTTAACACTTTCCGTGATATGCAACCCTGAAGACTCGATGGCATAGTATTTTCCGAGCATAATATAGAAACCGAAGCCGATTAATCCTTCACTTCTTCGTTCTCTAATTAATTGGCTAGAATGCTAAATATGAATGAAGGAGTAGCAGAAAATGGAACTTATCAGTGTAAGGGACTATGAAGGAATAACGGTACTCAACTGGTAGCTGGTCAGTTTTCAGGGTTAATGAAAAACAAATTTTATATCGTGTTTCAATTGGAACATTTAATTTACTATCAATATTCATTTAGTCTTTTATTGGTCTATTCCACGTTCCACACTTTGAAACAGTTTTTCGCATCCGAGATGGATCAGAAACGGAAGGTTGATGCCGTTTTCGTTAAGCAATCAAGTCAGGCATTTTCACTTCGGGACTGGATTGATGCAGGTTCCAATGATTGTGAGATTTGGTTTCGAGCATTTTTTAACTTATCAGGGGTCACTTGCACTCACAAATACGAATACTTCATCACACCTACAGTTTAGTCAACTCTCTAATTCCTCATTGTGAAAGTATTGACCGTTGATTTGGACCGTAATTCATGTGTACGATTGCCCGTTCCCTGATTTTTAATTATCTGTGTCAATAACATATGCACTATCATTTTTATAATCTCTATAGAGCCACATGTCTGGCATTGGAGGAAGGGTAAAAAGTTTATTTGATTGATTTTTATGATTTAAATAGCCCCTGATATAGATTACCATGCCAATTTTAAAGTCATCGGCCTCCGCTTGCTCGATTTACCAACAAAATAATTAAATAAGACAGTATTTCTAATTTTTTTGAAACTACACAATATTTTTCTGGTTATTACGTACCAATACAATTTCGAAGAATCCTGAGACTGAGACGGTAGAAGACACCATCCTGTTACAATAGTAAAGACACCATCTTATTATGAAGGAAAGATCATAGAGACACCCAGGTTTTTAATTATGAAACGTAAATTGCAGGTGTCAACATATAAATGGTACAATGTCCACATAACGACAATTATTTTTAATAACTGAAATTTTATGAATGTATCTTTGCCATTACTTCAAAAACTGTGGTATTTCATACAGTTGTTGCAGTCAAACACCAAGTTGGTTTAGTTTCAGGAATACTGAATTACTCCGCTCTCGGAACATCAAACATTCCTCAGAATCAGGAACTGACGTAAAAAAGAAAATGTAAATACTGTCTTATTAAAACGAAAATAACTGTGAGCAGTTGGTTGTGACCTCCGCATCATGGCAAAAATGATAGCTTTATAGGGAAAATAGGAGCGTATGATTGCGGCATAATCAGGATTACGGACGTCCCAATTATAATTGGAACACAAATGCAACCATCTCTGGCTATATTTTTTTTGTAATGAATATGACTATGGCAAAATTTCGCTCAGCTCTGGTGATGCAGAATTCAATAAAAAACTTGAAACCAATCTGCCTCATGCCGACTTAGCATGTTCAAACAGATTGCACATCAAAGGTGTATACAGCACATCCATCAAAATTGTAAAGCTAATATAATACCAAAAAGATTTTGTGACAAAATTATTAGTCTTTGAAGTGGTAATTTTTATTATGAAATTAGTGGGATGAAATGATTGCATATATCACCAACAGATGACACTTGTTCTGCCCATGCGGCAAAGTGAATGCACGCGCGAATGGCATTCGCCTTTACTTGTCATGTTTCAGAAATTTTATTACACACGTCTTGTAAGTTTTACTGGCGCCAAAAATCTAAGGGATACAAATCGTAATGAATGCTTGGCGGGTTACTTGGGGTTATGGACCTGAATATCGAGTAATGCTTTACCGCTCCACCAAACGACTTCTGTGGATTTCCACCAAACACTCAGCGGATTTTAACCCATGTACGGCTTCTTTTCAATGTTAACCCTTAAGTAAACGTTACAAAGTGACCGTAGTAGTCGAGGAACAAAGTAAAATATCAAACGGATCTTAGCATATTCCTTTCCATTTTCCAATTCACCACACATTTTCATAATCTACGCAATGATTAAATGAATATATTTTTGGATTTTATCATTCTTCATTATTCCTTGGCGCAATTCGAAATTTGTTTATTATTGGTCCGCGTGCCAGAAAATCTCCAGCCATTTAAATTTTACCTAGCTTCAAGTAAAAATTGAAAAATGAAAGAAGATTCGCGAAGGTTCGGAGGCCTGCTCGTGTCGCGAAGAAAATTATCTTCTATTGGAAGGTAATGAGTCTAATCAAGTCAAATCATACCGATCAGGGAATCAACCATTGCATGAACAAAAATAATTTTAAAAATACTTGAAAATCATGTTTTATTTTAAAATTTTCGGACTGAGAAAACTTAATGAACCATGCAGTAACGTTTTACGCTCAAGGATGAGCAGACAACCAAAATTAGTTACGCGTGCTTGAATAATATTTATTTTTCATTTTAATAAAGCTAAAAATATTTACCGTGAGTGTGACGTGAGTGAGTATGCCATTCCCCTTTTGAGTCGCCTCTGCCTGTGGCACTAAGTCTGCAAGTGACACCATTGTCCCTTTAAGCGAATTTCTCAAGGGGGTAAAGCAAATAAGCCCTCCCCACTAACTGCCCGAATAGTACACGACGGAAATAAACAAATCTTGAAACTTGAGGAGCCATTACGTAGAAAAGAGACGGGGAAAACTTAAGTTGATGAAACACTTACCTCCGGCTCGTGCCAGTGTCACGAGACGGTTCGTTTGGCGGAAAATACTACTTTTAAGGCTCCGTAAATTTAATCTCGCATCACGCTTGTTCCGTAAAATTATTCCAAGCATCCGCTAGGACTCATGGTCTACTCATTACTCACACTTCATACTTTGTCACTGAAATAATTATAAATTATTACACCAAAACACTGCGAGTAGTTTCACCAAAGCACATCCTAAGCATTAATATGTAAGTTTCTTAAAGCACCATGTTTTTCCTCCATTTTTGATAACATGTACAGCCATTTTGGCGTTATTAAAATTTTCTAAACATTATTTCTACATAATTAAGTAAGCCAAAAGCACTCTGCGTATCTTTATGGCATCCCAAAGAGTTAAAACTGCCCGAGAAAGTAATCTGCTCATCAACGTCACTAGTAAAATTCTTTTCCAGTCCTTAAGTAATTGAAAATAAATATTTTGACTTTTGGCGCTTGCACACGGCGGTTCGTTTTAACCATAAAAATACGGTATAACATTAAAAGGATGCATATTAATGCAAATTTGCGGTAATGATATTTGATTTAAACAATAGCAAATAATTTCTGCTGCAACTGAGTGAAAAAGGAAGACGATAAAAATATTACATCCTAACTTTACTTAATTTTAAATACGCTTTTTTAAATGAGGTGTGTGGTTGAATTAAAACATGAAAGGGTGTAATTACCTGTGCAGTGACGTAAAGAGAAATTTTGTTTATATTAGTGTTAAAATGAAGTAGTTGAATTGCAATAGAGGTTTCAGGCTTCCAGTGCACTATTCCTTTAATGCAATTTTGATTGTCTAATCAAAGGAAAACTTGAGAATTATTAGGGCATTACATTTTTATTTTAACAAGTAATTATTAGTGTATTTATCAGCGTTTAACAATTTAGCAATGAAATTATCAAGAATTGATACGTTTTAATGGGAAAACCTTTTATTATAAGGATAATTTACTCAATATGTTGCTCACATATCCATTCATTTTGGAAGTAATACATTTTCACGTTATAAGTAATCGATTTTGGAATTAATTAAATATATAAAGCCATATTTTCTTTTCATCTGTTCAACTTTCATTTCGCCGTCACTTTTTGATATCAAATCACCGACAGTCTACCCAATAAAGTCGGTTTTTGGCAGCAAGTAATAGTTATTAAACTTACTCGTCCATCGCCGGAATTCTTGCGCCCCCGACATTGTGTTAATAAAGCTTATTATTTTACAGTGTGTCCAATATTCTCCCATCTACTACAGAATCCAGCTCCCTGCAACCCCTCACCCAGCCACTTGCCTTCTTCGAATTTCATTTCGCAAGGTCCTCTTATTCCCACCCATACTTAAAACTTCAACATCATTCTTCCTCTTCCTCCAACCTATTTTGTATTTTAGGCAATTGTTAAAAATAATTGCCCTCTTAATGACATTTATACGTATATTTTCACAATAAAGAATTCTACGTTATCGTTATCGGTGGTAGATTAGCTCAGGTTTTCAGGAACAGAGCAAAGGTAGACTATCGTGAAATATATGTCATTGTGCAATTTAGTATTCGTAATTACAAAACCAATAAATTAAAAATGTTACAAGCATGAAAAAATTAATATTTCTATTTTATCTTCGATGCCATCAAATGACTCATTTGAAATTGCGAAAGTTCTCTCTGATAAGTCCTGGGAAAGTTTTTAAGATAAATAGTTATCTGCGCGAAGAATTCGCGATAACAACTTCTAAATTCTAAACTTGACATTTAATGAATTGCGGTTTCGCTAAAATTATGAGGCCGTTAAATTATTTGAAGTTCTCGCACACATTCCCGACACGGGAGTCCGATTCGAATGTAGCCTCCGTGCGTTGTATCTATAGCGATAATTCGCAAATCCTATTCACGTCCTCGTCAACAAAGTGAAACCTGAAAGTGATATTTATCCTTATCGTCGTCGGATAAGCGTGAAGGATTCCATAAACAAAATTGATAACAGGTGGAAATCATCGCCACAAATTTGTCCACAGCCACGCGACACCAATGGGAGATTACAATCGCCAATCATCCAAGGGGGTTGGCGAATCGCAATGCCGCATCGATACCTTATCCCGATGAACCCTTTCCCTTTGAGCGGCTATCGTGGAGCACCCTAGATATGGGGGGCACTCTGACCTTGGGACGGTGCGGTCACATTCAACCACCAAGGTGACCGAAAACGACCGACACTATCGCAATACCCGTCGCTCGCCCGCACTCGGACATAAATTTCCTGCCATTCGTAGAGCAAATACGATTTGGGACACTTTCCACCTTTAGCCCTCCTCGTACATTTATTTATATATATATATTTTTTTTTGAAAAATTCAAACGTTTTCTCTTGAATGCGTCACGAACATGCATCAAAGCTAATCTTCGCTGCTTAAAACTTTTGTTTTCGAGCCGGAGAAACTCCGTCGCCCCCTACCACCCTCTCTCCCGTCTCATCCGTTAATGGATGATCACCGTGGAAATGTTTGTTTTTTCAACTCGTTTTTTTTTTCTAGCCGTTAACCGGATTCGTCCATCCTCAAGCGGGTGTCAACAATTTTCTCGGTCCCAACGCCGTATTACATTCACCCAAAGGAACATCAAGAACTATGAATTATTTCGCTATTCAGAGAAATACATTTATCAATGTTGGAAAAACTTTAATACTCTTTGTAAATAAGTAAGATGTTTGCGAATTCAGAAGAAATATATTTTGACTGCTGAGGGCTTGTTTGCTTCAAGATATGAGAGATTTTGCAGTTGGGTTCAGAAACTTAAATAGCTGATACAGTTTCTGGCAAAGTAATGCGTTGAGCAGTGGAAAAGAAAAACCCATGTTTTGTTTTTGTAATTCAATTCCGAAGCAGACACGAGTAAGTTTAATCATATTGGTCGCCTACAACACTGATTACCTATTTTTGCCTAGAATATTCTCTTCATATATCCAAACAGGATTTGTACAGCTTTGGTTTTTTAGTAATGTTTACATAATTTGGGATAAATGGATGTTTACTAAAGAAATTAATTGAAATTTCCTATTCAGTATTTAATTAAAATAGAAGGAATGGAAATGAGAGAATACTAAAAAAAATCTGCTACCTCAAACTCCAAATGAGTAGTCATGCTGTTAGTTACAAGTTGACAATTGCATTTGTTTATTTCGAAACTGAATAAATATTATCCCAACCCTAAAAACCGTAAAAAAAGTAATGTAAAACTTACCTGATTTTGATGATCTATAGCGGTGCTTCCATCTCTCCATTGAATTGTCATAATGGCATACTGAATGGACTGCCAAACCGATCACAGGTTTGCATAGACTAACGGTTAATTGCAATCTTACGTTCGATTTGGGATCAATGCATGCATTTTCTCCTTTCTCTTTAAAGCTTGTGTACTGTTTCCATGGATTGCTAATGCGAAAGAAAATTTTAAATAAGAATGACTCAACTGTATGATTATTCTTATAATTACAGTTACTTAAAATCTCCACTAAAGAAAATACATTTTGAACTGTACTAAACAATGCGATTGAAACAATGACAGTGGATCTGTTTCATCAACGTTTCGGCGTGAAAATTTTTCGCCACAGTGTCAATATGAACATTTTAAATTTAAAAAATAAGACGATAAACATAAGATCTACTCATTAGACATTTTTAAAACTGAAAACATTTTGTCCAGTGTTTTTGCAAAAATATCTGTATTCATTTTGAATTTAAAGGTGAAAATATTTGGTCGTTAAAGGTGCTTACACGTATGCTGGGGATCTGGAAACATTGAAAGCTTTAGGAAAGAATTCATTGGGTGCACAATTTTTTCTCGTCGATAATTAGAAAAATTCACAATGGCTGGTAAATGCATCACTTCAACACTCCTTTAATCCGACAAAATTTCATAGTCAATAAAATTTGATCCGTCTATATTTTCTCTCTTATGTTTTTCAAAAAGAAAAAAAAATTAGTGCTTACTGGAAACCGTTTGCTAGCAGTACAATATCAATGAAATTGTTCCGAAATGGTTTTTTTCTATAGAAAATCCGGCTCCGCTGAAGTTCACCAATGTTCACATTTATAGTATAGTAATGAAAGACTTGCAACACTTTCACACAATTAACATCCTTTTTTTTATATAAGGTTCATCACAACGTTTTCACTTCGTTTCCCTTCTGTCACCTGTAAGAAAAACACAAAACAATTATAAAGGATTCCCGAAAAATCATACAGAGAGATAGAAAATATAAAGAATGCCACTGTATGCCTTTTCGCAAAAGGTATGTGCATATTAGTATTAGGTATTATAGGTATTAGTGTATATCGTAAAATCATATATAATTTTGGATAAATATCCAGTAATATTGTTGTTAAAGTTCTTATTGAAATTCCATTGCTAATGAAAATCTTAAGATACATGAGACAGACTCATCTTAAGAATTTTGATCATTTTTAATTCGGTTAATATCATTATCAACTCAATTATTACTTCAATTACTCAGATTATAAGACTAGTTAAATTGATTCAATTGAATTAAAATTATAATTGTGGATGATTCGTATAACAATCTCAAAATTGAATACTGTTAGCTTTAACTTAATCAACCATCCTACATTATTTTTTTAAAAGATTGAAATCTAATTTTTTTCTTGTCGGAGCCGGTGGAGTCGGAGATTCTAATCAGCGTTCCCAGACGATTCCCTCCTTCCTTTCTCCCTTGCCCTGAAGCAGCTATGACCTCCAGGCTCGAGTGATAAGAAGCAAATGGAGGTTGAAATTCATAGCTATCGCCAAGGGGACGAAAGGGTATTTTAGTACGCCACTCCGGTAGGCTGACAAATGGAATACATACACATGTGGTCCAAACCACCTTTCTCAAGGAAGAGAAGGACAGTTCTGTCCTTCTCTTCCTTGAGAAAGGTAGCTTATGTTGAACACCGGATCTTTCGGATCTTCTTACCAGACCTGTGTATTTGGCAAATGTGGCTCCTCTCTTTCTTCTGGCTATGCAAAAATGATGCGTCTCTTTCGAGCCTTGGCCACGAAACACACCGTTCCTATCCATTATGATTTTGTATGATTGCTAACCTACTGTCCTTCCCTCTTGTGCGTTGTCTATTTCTCCTTTGGTGGGTGAAACAGCCCCCTAACGCCATTTCCTGGCCAAAGAATCGGGACACTTGGTTGCTTTTAAGATCTATATATCACAGTGTAAATTACGTTTCCTTGATTGCTCAAGTGGTTAGAGAATCGGCTCGGCAGGTCGAAAGATCCGGTGTTCAAGTCCTGGCCAAGGAAATATTTTTTCGCTTGCGATCTGCTCGATTCCGCCTTGCCCACCTCTCCTGTGATCGTCCTTTGTGTGTGTTCCTATCCCTTTTCCTCATAACTAACTCGTATATCTATGTGAATGAATATTTGTTCGCCGTAGGGCGGGATTTCGTGTTTGAATGAATATGTAAAATACGAGTTTAGTGGGGGGAGTCGAAAGAAGATGATCTCAAGCGGAACGATTCTTTAACTGGGAATTTAATCATGGCGCTGACGCCCAGTGGTTCAGGTATCGATCCGGAAAACCGAAGGTACATTCATTCACCAACAGGATGGAGGGAGAGACCGACTTCCTGAAAGATTTTTTTTTAGAATATCGCGCCCAAAACCGTGAAGTTGAAACTTGAAAAGACTTCTCTTGAGGAGATCGTACCACCAAAATCCGGCTGTTTCTGGAGGCGCCAAGGCATTTTCAAGTCGCGATAACGAGTTCCGTTAGTTTACCAGGTCACTGTATAATCCTATCCCGTTCCTGATTCCACACATCTTCATTATTGGGCATTGAGAACCAAAAATAATATGAGACATAGTTTTCGTTTTATGTTGGGTCAATGACATCTTTCAAATTTGATTTAATAGCGTGGGCCAGCTATGGTCGATAAAAGTGTGGGAAAATAATATCGTGAGAATACAACATCAAGCTGAGGTTTATAAAAAAGAAGAATAATGAAGGCATTTAACATGCTACTCCCTCGAGTCACTGGCATTTTGTGTGGCCGGGGGGCAATAAGCAGCAAGCAGCAGTATAGCAAGAGTTGCGGTCAAGTACCATACTCTTACAAGAAAGACTGGTCGTTGTTTTGTCGAACTCTAAAGAAAAAATGTTTCCACTGCCTCTTGAAGGTGGAAAGAAAGTGACCTTTGGATGTAGAAATGTATACGTTGACCAATGTGGCAAGATAGTGCAATTCAGAATGCAAGAACACCAAAGAACAGTGTAGAAGGAGCTATGGCGCCTGTCGCCTGCTAAGGGGGCACCCGCTAGGTCAGACTGGACCAAGAAATCGACCCAGAAACGACTACGAGGATCATATCGTGGTATATAAGATTATTTTCCAAAAATCGTTTTAGAAACAGTTAAAACATTGCGTTTATTTAGCCCAAGAGATACCTTCAATTGGCGGTTGTCGTTCAAATCTATCCAAATTTAAGAAGAAAAATGGAGAAATGAATGAAAGAGCAAATCATGGCAACCATGGGGTAGAACGAATACTATATCTTTTTTCGGGAGTGAACTCAATTCAGATTTAATAAATATTTACGCCAGCATTCGTATAAACCATCTTTTCCGCGGAGGGGGATCGATCTGACATTTACGCGAAGCAAAGGGAAACTCATAAAACCTTCGCAGGTGGCTTACGTTCAACGTTCGGTTTAAAATGTATTCATTCATGGTTTCAAAATACAAAATAATAATAGCAAGAGAACTATAAAACACGAAATCATGCTCTAAGAGGACCTCTTCTTTTGGCTTCCTTCTATGCCGGATACGTTGGAGAATCGTCATTCAGTTCATAAACGTTTTTTACCGTCGATCGAAACGTTACGCAGCCGAAATATAGTAGAACATAAAAACAATAACATAACAAGATCCTGGACCTATCACATCAGGGTTGAACAGTGACAACTGAAAGCAAGCGTCAGCCTAGGTAGATAGATGATTTTTGGTCGATTTACACACCATCTCCAGAATTGAGCGGCGATATCCGATTGGTCGAGATCTCGAATTAGTCTGTTTGGTTCGACGTCCTCTTCTGTGTCGTAGCTTGTGCGTGTGCGTACTCTAGATTGAAGAAACTGGGTTTTTTCAAGGAAGTGTCGAATTAATAAGTGTATAACTTCGTAACCGATTTCAGGTCGATCATCTCCTGGACTAGGCGGGATCTACAAAAGAGAGATACTCGAAACTGCTTCTTCGATACCGCTCTCTTGTGTTCTTGCACTCTGGAGTGCAATGCCCTATCATTTTGGCCGATTTATCCGTTCCCACATCAACGCGGAGCTTCCTATACGCCGACATGCAGCTGTGGTAGATGTTGGTCTTTCGGGTTCGACAACAAATCATGCAAATTCCGATGTTGAAGATATCTCCGACATTCTTCAATGGCGTGAGCCTCGTCCTAACGTTGTCCTTTCAAAGTATCTCTTCTATTTCATCCAATGTTACCGACATTTATGGAGTGGTTGTATATTCCAAAGGATTGTTCTCTTTCTTTCCTTCCCAGGTGACAAGATAGTTGTTCTGATTTCGGTGAAGTTGTCCCCTGGTATGGAAAAGAAATTGTAGTCATCCTAAGCTGATCAACGCAACCGTACTCGGAATGTAAGGGACCCTTCAAACCCTGCGGGTGACTACTCGTATGTATCATTGTTAAGTAGGAATTTGATTAGAATGTTATTGTTTAAACGAAACGTTCCCTTGTCACCTCCGCCTCTTCTCTAACCCCTTCCACCCTTCCCAAGCGTTTCCAACGCCACACTCACCTTACATTCTCTCTGAAAAAAACTGTGCGCGAAGAAAACAGTCACCTTGTCAAGGATCCCTCGGCACTCTTCCCCCCTCCCTCCTCGTGATATGTCAGAATCTCGGCGAAGGAGAACAAGAGAGCGGCGGAATCCGCCTCCCCGAGCGGGGGAGGGGGTGAGAACCCTCAGCAAAGGAGTCTCGCGGATCGGAGGACGAGGGCCGCCAGCGAGGCCCGCTCCAGCCAATGCCAGCCGTTGGGGAGGGTCGAGGCGAGGTGGGGGCCGCCCGAGGCGCCGGAGACCGGAGGCGGGCCGGGGTGGGCCGACAACGGCTCCGCGCAGTCCTCCGGGTCCCGCATGAAGGTTCCCTCACGGTGGGTCTTGCCACCCGTGGCTAGGGGCAAGAGGGAGGGCGGCGGCGAAGGTGTCGGCTTCCTCCGGCACCGATCCTTGTGCTCCCCGATGCAAGCCGCGTACGCGATCGCGTGCGGGATGTACGTCTGGTCGACGGAGCCCCGGAAGAGTGAGGAGCCCGGGCCCTTCGCGTAAACGGGCACGTCCTCCCCGCCGTGCGTCGCCCACTGCCGCGGCACAGCCGACTGCTGCACCACGTTCTTGGTGCTCGTGTCCACGGCTGAGAGGTTCTCGCGGCCGTAGCCGGGTCCATTGCCGTACAGGAGGGTCGTGTAGGGTAGTCCGTCCACGTCCGAGACCTTGGCGTCGACACCTGGAGGAGAAAGAGAAACAGAGAAACGGAAATGAGACAAGCGGACGCAATCTTAAGGGCATGTGATGGTTGGTCCAGAGGGAACAGCACTCAACGAATGACCATTGGCATTCCTTGTGACATATGTGGGCACATTAACCCTTAAACCCAAGCTCTGCGATTTATTATTGTATCGATTTCTCTGAGAAACAGCAGGTGGCACAGGAAAAAATCTTACTCTCTCACCATGTTCACAGGTGAATTTCACCATAACAGGATCCCTATTTCAATGTTCGTCTAAGAAATAGGTTTTATTAATCAATTTATTAAATATACCCTGCAAGTCACCGCTAGGGTGTGTGGCAGAGGGTCCACCACCAGAATAATTTTACCCGAACATGACCCTAGCGCGGTTGAACAATGTTATTATGATCCCCTATCGTTCGTGGAAAAAATTAAATCCTAAATCTATCTGTTCAACACTTAATCTCCCTAATGTTATAAACATTACCTCTCCTACCGTAGTAAGATGGGGGTAATAACATATTTTCAACGTCACAGCTAAAGAGACGCCCTTCCAATTTATAGAAGAGCTTCAATCTGTAATTTAACCTTCGCTCGGTGCATGTTTCCCAACCTAGCTGCTCTAAAATTTTGGATACCCTACCAAGTTTACCATAACAACGATTTACAAATATATCTTCTTTACGCTACACGCGAATAAATTCGGCAATTATTCCAACTTCCGGGGGTTCCCATATACTTGCAGCATATTCTAAATGAGGTACAACTAACGACAGATAACATTTCTCTTTGACTTTTCATCACATTTATCTAGTACTCTTCCAATGAATCCTAATTTTTTGTTACCTTGTCCACATATTCCCCGTATGTGTTTCCCCCAAGAGAGATCGTGAGTGAGGGTAACGCCTATGCATTAAATTGAGTCTACACACTCAATTTCGGTGTTCCCAATGCCGTAGGCGTTCGGGTGGGAATTACTATTATTCCAAGAATTAATGACTACGCACTCTTTTAAATTTAATTCTAATTGACAAGTGTCACACCAGCATTGTATAGCGTTACGGTCATCTGAAAAAGCTGCTGTGTCCTCAGGATCACGGATATCAGGGTAATCCTAATGACTACGGGGTCAATGTCGTTAACGTAAATTAGGAATAAAAGAGGTCCAATGACACTTCCCTGGGGATCACCTGAAGTAACTTCTACTCTATTTGAGCAAACTCCATCTATCACAACTCTTTGTACCCGATCATTCATAAAGCCTTTAATCCAACCCCGGATATTTTTACCTATGCCATATGCTTCTAGATTTGCTAGTAGTTTATTATGAGGTACTTTGACAAAGGACTTCTTAAAATCTAGAAAAACCGCGTCCACTGGAACACTGCTCTCTCCTGAAGTAAGAATATCATGAACAAAAAGCGCAAGTTTTGTCTCGGAGGATCTATCTTTTCGGAAACCGTGCTGATTTTTCATTAATAAGTCCTGATTATCGAGGTGTTGCACGATCGAACTAACAACTATATGAATTGAATGGTCTCAGGCTCAACTTTGTGGAGGTTCATGTTCATTTTAAATGAAAATACTTTGTAACTTCCACACAATTTTTATTCGTACTACCGGTTTCAACGCTTCGGCGTCGAAACCGGTACAAAAAAGTACCTCATGATGACGCCGAAGCGTTGAAACCGGTAGTACGAATAAAAATTCTGTGGATGTTACAAAGTATTTTCATTTAGCAACTATATATTCCAAAACCTTGCACGAACTGAATGTGAAGGAAATACTCGTAGGTCTGTAATTGCCCGGTTCCTCCTTGTCTTCTTTTTTAAAAATGGTGTTACGTCAGGCCTTATACGTGTATATATGATTGGGATAAGTATTTCAATATGAATCCTTAAGTTTTTTCCTCAAGAGAATACAAACTAGAAGGGAAATGTGTGAAACCACAGACCTTCTGATGAGAAAAGCCTTAAATGGACATATAATATCAATAAATTAAACATAATATTTTCTTATTTGACAGGATAACCTATCGTGTCGATGAGGTAATCTTGAAATCAAAATATGGGGAGAGATATTTCACAGCGAGAATTGAACCACAGCCTTTCATGTGACAGTATGGCAGATCGTTTAGAACTACTATTCTATACTAATTAACTCTAATGTTAATACCACAGCATCAATTCAGGTAGAACGGAATATATCAGTCGATCATTTTTATTACTGGAAGTGTATCAGTGCTATAAAAAATCTCTCGTTGTGACCTTGGCTGTTGTCATGACCCAGGAGATCATTATTTTTCCAATCAATTCTATGTGTTTTATGCATATGTCTATGCCCTTTGAATATTCAAACATGTGTTACATGGTCGTGACCGCATCACTAAATTCAGTTACCCATAATGGTATTTAATATACTACCGAGGAATAAATTATTTATGGCCCAAGTGAGGCTACAATATACGATATAGCCATATCTAAATATTAGTCCCTAGGATGGAAATTAAAAATTTAAATTCTTAAAGCACCATTTTTGTGTTTCCTGATTTTGAGAGTAATTTTCCATCCTCTGTGTTTCTATATAAAATGATAGATGAAAAATATTTAACTGTAATCATGATTTACCCCCGTAGGAATGAAGCATAGTAAAATCAAGCCCATCTCGTTTGAACAGTGGTAATGATGATGCGTGTGGACTACTGCGTTAGGTACATACAGTACAGTCACTGGATACCACTATAATCACTACCGTTTGCTACTTAAGTGCTAACATGTCCTAAGGAATCAAATCCTTCACTTTGACCTAACATGATATCATCGCAAGTGTCGTAGCGCTCACGCACTTTCGTAGGTATTCGAAACCTTCCAAAGAGAAGTGTTTGAGTTCTGGAGATAATGAATGTTCAGGATTCCTTGATGACGCTTCACGAGTGAATAAATGAATTATTGTAATCGTAGCCCCAATAGTTTTCGAAAATTAAGAAATAAACCTGGAAATATTATTATAAATTTTTAAATTCTTAGTTCAACTCGCTGTGCTGTAGAAATTCATATTTTAAGTTTCAAAACGATTTGAAAATAAACTTTTGTCACTCCCTTTTATCTCTAAAAAATTTGGTCGGAAGGTCTTTCATCAAAGCTTTCAAAAATGGACAGATTTACAGGATATTATGATATATTCTTACAGGTAAATCAAGCAACATTAAAATGTGTTCCGGTTAACCGCTTGATAACATTTTGGTTCAGAGACTACTTGGCTAGCAAATAGGATTAATTAAAATTAGCAATTTTCCACAAAAAATTTATTAATACGACCGGTTTCAATGCAACTTTATCATCATTTGGTCCAGATGATGATGTAGTTGCATTGAAACTGGTCGTATTAATAAATTTTTATTTTATTTTTGTGGAAAATTGCTAATTTTAATTAATCATGTTATTTCACCATATCACGCCTGAAACATCTCTTCTTAAGCAAATAGGATGAAACGTTTAAAAACTTATGATTTAGACGTTTTTATTGTAATGGATCAAGACGTTAATATTCCTCAAGGACTAGAAAAGACTCGGATTCGGGTCAAAATCTCTCTTCTTTCGCACCCGAAGAGAATTTTTTCATTGTATAGCATTCAGAGGAACCTTATATATATTCGGAAAGGATTAGCATTAGTCCCTGTCTCGAGATACGTTTTTACAATGGCTCGTTGTTTTTTTCTGATCAAATTTCGGCGCGTTCCATCCATTGGGGCAAGTTTTCCTTTCCTCTCCGGCGTTCCAGTGATCCAAGGAATGCTACGCATATGTCCTCACGGAGATTGATTTCCCAAGTTCCAGGGACCCGTAGAGGAGAAAGGGAGAAGAATTCGGATAAAAAAGCTGGGATCTTAACGGGAGGACAGAGTTCTTCCCTCACATCAATATATCTCGGAATTACAGCGATCTGAATGTTCAAGCAAGCTTCTCGTGCCTCTTTATCTCTTTTTCGCTTCCCCCTTTTCTTACGAAGGATGACTTAATAATTTTTCCTCAGCCCTAACCACAAATTTTGTTCATTCTTTTCGAACTACTCACCCTAGAGATATTAGGACAGTAGGATTAACATATGTGAAAACAACACCCAAAGAAATCGTATTAAATATTAACGTATTCTGTGTATTTCAAGATTCCCCAGAAACACGTAAGAAAAGAAGGGATTCCTTAGTAGGACTGGTAGAATATAATAGTGATAAATTAAAACTAATAGATATGAACCACTTTGTTCGCTATACCACGAGATTTTTTCACGTGAATGTTGGGGAGAAAATTTATTGAAATAGCAATTTTTTCTCTTCATTTGCAAACGCAAACCACCGTAGTGATAACTGTACGCAAAACAGGTAGAAATTATTGTACAATATAATGAATTAATCTCCTAAAATATTTAAAATATCGCAAAATTAAAACAATTTAAATAAAATTGTTATTTCCATTACAGGAATGAAATAGCTCCTTCATTTGTTGTGATGAAATAATTACTCTTTCTACCTTCGGTCCTAGGATAAAACCGCTCGCCACCCCGCGCATAGCTTTACGATATTCCTATCGTGTTTCTAATGATAAACCATAAACTATCACTTTTCATTCATAATCCGTTACACGCATGGAAAAATACCATATCACGGTAAAAACTGTTCGACATCTAAGTACTACTTGTACAAAAGACGAAACACCACTTCATTGTACAGATATCACGAAATTACCCATAAGTACACCAAGAAACAGTTGAAGTTAAGCATAGAAACAGAGCGAAGAATTATGAAATTTCAGCTTAACCTCCCCCCATGAAGTTTGGGGGCTATGCTCGAGCTCTCATTCACGTACACTTTTTAGCGTATGGTTTACCAATTAATTTTGAAGCCTGCAAAACCGAATGACCGAGAAATAGGGCGCATGACCCAGACATGACCTCGGAACCTTATGATCTGGAGCTGGGTGATCTTTCCAGGCCACTAAGTCCTTGCTAGTGCTTTACCGACGTACAAAGGAAGAAGACAGAAGAGGGATTTCCTGATTTATAACGAGAACTTAACTCCCATTTAGAAAATCGTTTTAATTATATGGCAAAATTTATATTGGTGAAAAATAGAAGATGGAAAAATTTACTGGCATGCAAAGAACGTATGTGGAGGTAGGAAATGAAAATATTCTCAATTAGACGTAGGAAAAAAATTATTAATGGCATAAAACGGGTTTCTTGTAATTTCAATTTGTCATTTGATTGGCATTAGAACGTGAGTACGGGCTACATACGATTTTGACAGTAGTTGAAATCGTTTAAGAGTGTTTGATTTTATTCATTCACTCACTACTTATTAGCTGCCATTAATCCATAACAAAATAAATGTCGTCTCTCGCCTTCTTAACTTGCCTCCCCATTTTTGAATATCTCCTTGAATTTCTTCCTTCCATTATCTGCGTGACGTATTGCACCCGTGGCCTTTCTTTGTAGTTCTTCCCATTCATTTTTCCTTCTGCCACAATCTTCAGGCGGCTTTTGTGGCTTGAGTTATGTCCAATGAGTTTGTCTCTTCTTCTCCGCAGTTTCAAAAACTTTTGTTTCCCTACTCTTCGTGCGGTTCTTCATTGGTTGCTCCCTTTGTCCATTTAATCTTCATCATACTTCTGTTACATCACACTTAAATTGCTTCTTTTCTTATCTTTTCTGCAGCTGCCATTGCTCATGCCTCACTGCTATGAAATATACATGCTATATGTTCCGTCTGTCCGTCTCAACTCAGTTCTCCCTTGTTCTCAAACTCGTGTAGCATGTCATTGGAATTTTATTCTGTTAGAATTCGTTCTTTTCTGGGTTAATCTTGGGCACTAAATTGATTGGTTCCAAAATTCTTCCACTTGTTCTAATCTTGTTTATCTATAACACAGGCCAACAGTGTTTTTGGTGCCGGAGCTTTTAATGTTGATTTAAAGAACAATTGGGGTGCTGAATCCAATTATGACACTAGTTTTTTCCTATCAGCTATAGTTTTCAAGATATAGATATGTTGTTACTTACGTAAAAAAATCTTATACATGATGATATGGGAATATTATATTAATAATTATTAATATAATATTCCCATATCATATTACCCAGCGCTATTCCTGGTATTTTATCTTCTGTAAGACCAATGCTATTGTATCGTATTCTTCTTTCATTTTAGTTGAATGAGCGATTGGTATTGTGCCAAACCTGTTACCATTGTGAAGAAGTACACATTTTAAACTACGCTTGGAGCTATCAATAAATCTTTTACCGAAGTCGATACAAACGATTTTTGTTTTTTAATCTCATTGGCCTACAATATAGAAATATACGTAAAACTTATTGACAGTTTATTGAAAATAAAAGGAACACCGCAGAGTGGTTATAAATTAGTATACTTATAGATTTATTTAACTTTGAAAATTATTTTCCGGAATATATCAAATATTAAAACAACTAATCGTAAGGTGTGCCATATCTAAAAAAGTAGAGCTGTTAAATAAAAACGGATTTCATATTTGGATTCAGCTCTACAAATATAGTTAAAATCATCACAAAGATTCCCGGCACCAAAAAAACATTTTTTTGTAGGCCTGTGTAATCTTCTACGACATCTTCTTACACAAACCATTGTTTTCGTATTAACTGCATCGCTTTACATTGAATTTGTTCATTAGCTTCCCGATAAAGAGGAGGATATCCTTACCAGATATTCCTCCAAAACCAAAATGTAATGCCGTTAGCAAATTTGCAAGTTATTTTCCTAATATAAAGAATTCCCGATTTTAATTTTCCTTTATTTCATTTATTACCTCTAATAAAGATAAAAATATATTGAATTTAGGGAGAAAGAGTATTTATGGACTAATTCGCAGCATCTATGAGAGTGCAATTTGGCCGGAAAACTTCGTCCATGTTAGTTTCAATTCTGAAAAAGGAACATGCTACATCATTTGAGGACTACAGAACAATAAGCTGGATTTCGCTTGCAACTAAAGTGGTTCTCAGGATCAACAACAAGAGGATGGAGAGCGGAGAAAATGATTAATGAGGGGATGTATGATGACATTGTTTTAATTAGGGCACTAATGAAGAGGAACATAGAATACAATCACGATGTATTTGCCTATTTTGTACATTTCGTAAAGGCGTTCGATGGAGTGAATTGGGAAATAACAATAAGTATATTGCAGAAAAAAAGGAACACATAAGAAGAATAGAAGACGAATGACAAATTCTAAGAAACTACGGAAGATGCCGCGACAGCAACTTTTAACGGATTCATCCGCTAAATGTAAATCCCAGTGCCACAGGAGACTAATCCACAACCTGTGCATGTCTCAGGCTGATCAAGGGGACGGAAAGTCGGGATCGGCAGTGATTGGAAGAGGTGTACGACAGGGTTGTCCATTATCACCGGAGCTGTTCATCGTACACGTATGTTAGGTTTGCTCATGACCAAGCTTTAGTTTGTCAAACAGCCAAGGGGTTGCAAGCATGGATGAATGAATAGAAAATTCAGTGCGATAGATATGGAATGGAAATAAATTTAAATACATTAAAAAAGTTTTTTTAGTGGTTTTCCAGAAAGAGAAAGGATAAGTTGAAATAGGAGGGCAAAAATTAGAGCTAGTGGACTGGAAAAGTCTACATACCACTACTAGAATGACCAAAAGATATTAGCCCTAGCAAAAGGAGTTTCCTGTAGTAATAGGTAATCCTTTATGAGTAAACACTAACGTGTAAGTGCTCTGGGAATAGATATGTGGTGCGGACGCCTCTCTGTTGTTGTTCCCGTATAGCAATTTGTGAAAATGGATGAAATTGAGATTTGAGCAGTGATGGAATACTTCGTTAAGAAAGATATGAAAGCAAAGGAAATTCACGCCTTCTGTCAGAATACTCTGGAGGACTCTGCTCCTTCATATTCCACTCCAAGTTGACTAACGAGTTTGAGTTTGGTCGGGGCATCTTAGATGATGATCCGCGTCGTGGCCGGCCAAAATGTGCCACTACCCCAGAAATTATTGATTTGGGGATTGATCTTTTGAAATGTGGATGTGGAGAAGGACGGAGAAAGTGAAGTGGACAAAAACGGATGAGGAAGTACTGGGTATGGTGGGGGAAGAGATTAGATTGCTGGGAAGAATCCTTAGGAGACAGGAAAAATGGATACAAAACATATTGATTGGCAGTGTGATATTGAAGACTGTGATAGATGGAAAAATGCTAAGCAAACAAGGAAGAGGAAGATATACAAGATAGGGATGTTGGATGGACTGAAGGGAGGAAGGAAATATGGGGATGAAGAGGGGCTTGTTGTAGAGCATGATGTTTTGTTCTGTTTTGTTATGAGTAACAAGAGATTTATTTGGTAGTTTCTGTTCATTCAAAACCTACCTTAGCCGGTAGATTACCTATAATAGTCATAATCCTGGGAGGAAAAATCATTCACGTCGTACTATTATCTATAAATTGGCCGGTATTGCAGATGAATTCATAACAAAACCAAACTTCCAACAGTAGGTTGCCCTGATTTTCTTGGGTCAAATAACCTTATAAGCCAACCTACATTGTTAAAAGCTTTATGACAATCAATGGATGCAATTAATGTTGAATGGCCCTTTCGCATCAGTCTCTTGCTGAGAACTCTGAGGGCTAGAGCGATTTCTGTCGTCATTATGTTTTATTACTAACATAATTTGGTCTTCGACTAGGAAATTCTTCCTCCCTCACAATCATAAAATGTTTTTAAAAGGACCCTTAGGACTATTACTGAAATTTCCTCTGGGTGCGATTCAAAGTTGCCAGGAATCGGATCGCCTCACGATCACACGGGTTATTTAGTGAGAAATAAGCGTCCCAGTGAATGCGTTGATCATAAATCACGCTAGCGTCATAAATCATTAGGGAAAGATAGAGAGAAGAAGGATATGGAACAACACAAACACTCACACAAACGCATACACTGACTGGGGAAGAAAAAAGATAATCCAGCAGGAGTTAAGGGCCGAAATCAGCGCAGCACGTAATTTTTATGTCCTTCGGATGGTGGACGATTGCCATCCCATAGAGATCTTTCCCAGACCTGGATTTACAACGGGACAAAATGCGACGTCTACTCTTTCTATCTCTCTCTCTCTACCTCTCGATATCTGGTAGTCGCTGTGACTGATACAATAATTTACAGTTTTGGATATGAAGGGTTTCCTGCCGACGTCCATCAGGACTGTCTTGTCGGATGGTCGCGCGCAACCCGGGACAGCAGGGGTAAATAAAAAGGGATCCATTCCCGCGACGAGAGTTATTTATGGGAGAAAGTGCCATCACACGTGCGAGAGGCATCGGGAGATATCGGATGGGGAATTTTCCGTGAGATGGGGGACTTCCCGCAGGTTATACAAAAGCGTCCGAGGGAATTCATTTTGAACGGTTCGCTCAATTCCTTTAGCGGGCGCTTTGATTGCTCTCATCCCTTCTCCCGCGGGGCCGAAAAAAAAGACAATCTAAAAGGCGCAGGACGTTGATTCCCCGTGTTTAATTCTTCGAGAAGCTGAAGCAAATGTGATAACTTTTCGATCCTTTTAATTTCACTGCCATTTTCCAAAGGTACGCCATTTATATTGATATCATCAGTTTAGATTTATTTGAATCAGGAGAATTACAGAAGATAACGTGACATTTCGTGCATACGTACAATAACTAAGTTTCAGAATATTCAAGAATATTTTATCGAAATAAAATCTAAGGTTATAATTATTATCATTTGGCTAATTTAAAACAGATGAAAGATGAGTCACATTTCTCTTTGGAAGCATAAAATAAGTACGGATAAAATGACATTAAGCTTTGATTTTTTGAGCAAATTATTTTCGTCAATTAGTAAGAGTGGGTTTTAGATCAAAATTCACACACAAGCACCCGTATTTTCACGATATAAATTTGCAAAATTCACTTCAATTCACAACACGCACTCCTTTTTACCTGCCTGTTTAGCAAGCCCTATCCCTCCTACTTTCCATACCCTATCCTACTAGTGTATCCTCCTCTTCCTCATCCATACGAATTTCTGACCATACTTCTTTGTTTTCCAGTGACGGAATGCAAAAACTTGTTACACGTTGGGAAAAATGTGTTAATCTTAATGGTGACTATGTCGAAAAATAAATATGTGATTTTGAAACTTAAGAATTGTGGTTGAATGTACATTATGGCCGATCATGCTATTTATTTTTGTTCGCGCTCTACAAGCATGCGTGCAGTACTTTTCAGCCTACTCTCGTAACCTCCAAATTCATCCATCCTTTCGCCTGGAAGCTGCCATGTCTACCTCTAATCTCCCGCTTTTACAGCCAGCAATTGTAAACCATTTCTCTTTCAACATCAAAATGTGTTTCTGATTTTCATTCCATTAACGCCGTCATGGCGTTTCAGCACCTTCAATCTGGTGAGAAACGCGTTTTAGCCTACTGAAAAGAGTAAAGAGAACTACAGTTGGATCTTATGACTGCAGATTTACAGAAAATCTTGTCCCAGTACTTCCAATTTCTGTCTTAACCAGCTGACCTCTGCCACAACTACCGTGATGATTACGAATAATCGGTGCTTAATAATCTATGCCATCTATACTATTTTTATTTTACGCTAATAATTATAAATTAAATTTGTTATGCACGAGGTATATACACTAATAAATTAATTTAATAGACATAGAGTATTTACATTGTGTAAATTTTATCCAGTTAAGGGCTACAATTAATATTCATTGATCTCAAAAATCCCACGAATTGGTGCAAAATGTTTCCGACCGAGAGGTAACTATTATTATTCGGTAATATACCGGTTAAGGTAGGTTTATGGATGGACACAACTATCAAATAAACATTTTGTGACTCCCCACCTAGCAAACTAATCTATATCAGGTGCCTCTTCATCTCGGTGTACTTCTTTCCTCCCTTCATCCCGTCCAACATCCCTATCCTGTTCCTGCCCTTTCCTCGCTTGCCCAACATTCTCCCCTCTATTACCTTCTTCAACATTCCACCACCGCTCAATACGCCTTACATCCATTTTTCCTGCCTCCATAGGATTTCTCTCAACAAACCCCTCTCCTCACCCACCATCTCCAGTACTTCCTCATTTGTTTTCCTTTCGGTCCATTTCACCTTCTCCATTCTTCTCCACATCCACATTTCAAAATCCTCCAATCTACGTCTATCCTCCTGCTTCAGTGAACACGTTTCCGCGCCGTGCATAGCTACGCTCCATATCAGAGTTTTTACGAGTCTTGTCTTAACATCCCTACTCAACGTCCCTGTCAGCAACTCCCTCCTCCTTGAGAAAGCCTCCTTGCCTAGCGCAAATCTTCTCCTTACGTCCCTACCACTTTGATCGTATTGGTCCAAAACACTTCCGAGCTATGTAAACTGCTCTACCTGCTCTATTTTTTCCCCGCCTATTTTAATATTTAGCTTAGCTTTTTTCTTTCTGGAAAATCGCATAACCTTTGTTTTATTAATATTGATTCTCATCCCATATTTATCGCACCGAACCTCCAATTCACTCAACAAAGCTTGCAACCCCTTGGCTGACTGAGCAACTAATGCTTGGTCATCAGCAAACCTAACCGAATTTACGAATTCCCCTCCAACTTTCATTCCTACCTCCAGTTCTTCCATGCCTCTTCAATCATTTTCTCCACATATGCGTTGAACAGCACCGGTGACAATGGGCAACCCTGCCTTACACCTCTTCCTAACACTGCCCATCCGGACTCTCCGTTCTCCACTCGCACCTGAGCAATCTGAGACACGTACAGGTTGCGGATCAGTCTCCTGTCCCTCCAATCCATTCCTCTTCTCTGCAATACGCGCATTAATTTTTCCTAATCCACTCTATCAAACGCTTTTTCAAAATCTACAAAACAGGCAAAAACGTCCTGATTGTATTCTATATTCGAGAGGTAACTATGTTATGAAAAAAGAATCACGAAAACATGAAAGTCTTTCAGTATATATTTGACAAATATACGAATTAGTCGGTGTAAAAACATAAAAAAAATCACAAGAATGATTCATAAATAAAAAATATTTTCCAATAAAATTTTATATTGAAAAAATCAACAATAAAAAGATGAGTTTTCTTTGTTTTTTTTTGGAAATATTTTTGATACTTTACCTATTGCAATCAATTTTATCAATTGTGCACCGCGATCAATCCGAAATTGATCGCGGTGGGACAATTTTGGGGATCACAGAATTAGAACAACATAATGATCTAAAATATTTCATAATTAAACCTTTATTTAAATATGTTAGGGCGACATAAAAGAAGTTATTCCGATACCGGGGAGTCGAGATGAGAACCAAAACAGCGATAGAGGAGGAGAGTCAGGATATATCCACTTTCTCTTAACCTCTATTCATTTTGGTGTTCAAATATAAGCTTAGTAATGGGAAAAGAACTAAAGAGTAGAATATTCAGAGGAATAGCCTTAAGGAATGGTAAAGAAAGGAGTCCCTGCATGTGACAGCGTTGAGTGGGAAAAAGAGAAGGTTAGTGAAAGTTCGTATTCCTTATTCAGTAGCGTAAATGTGACTGACAGTACCACCCAAGGATATTCGATAGACGGTCAAAAATTATTTGCGAAGGCTTTTCAAAAAAATAAAGAAAAAAATAACAATCCATTCTGTTGGACATCTCATTTTTTTATTCCCATGAACCATTATATATTATTCTCCGCTCCCTCTTCAGGTTCTTTGCCTAAAAAGGTACATTCAAAATATTATTTATGTAATATTTATTATTTTGGCAACACGATACTTTGATGTCTGCTCATTGAGGAAAATTGATAAAATTAACCTTCAGGAAAGTATATATTTGATTTTGGACCTCCTAATTTGTGGCTCAATTTCCCCTAAAAACCTGATATTTCTCCATGAAGAGGAGTTCGTCATTGATTGTGAAACTTCAATCTGCCGTTATCGAAAAAAATCTCGACAAATAATAGCAGATTAAAAGTCTTAGTTGAGATAAAAATAACATACCAGTAATAAAAAATACAAAGTTGAGTCGGATGAATACACTGTCGATTCTCTAGTTAATTTTTTATACAAAGAGGTCTCTACCCTAATTAATAACAACAATTGCGACACAATTATTTGAAACATATTCACTCATGTGGGAGGAACAAAACTGTACGTAGGTACTTTATGCATGGGCTATAAAAATGATGTTACATTCAACCAGATACTTTTCTACGTACTTACTGAATGTTTTCATAAAATTTAATAGTTTTAGTTAATAGTGGCAGTTTTTTAGAAACGCATGAAGCTTAAATTTTTATGACAAATAACTGTAATTAAAGCAAGCACAAATGCAAAATACTGTAAATACTAGCAAGATATTCAGTTACAGGTATGGCAAGATATTCAGAAATGGAACCTAAAAATAGACCCCTTGACAATTACTATTCATGATAAAGAATATTCCATGAAATTCATTTATGAACTATTTGGTGGGATTAAAGTTAATGTGCAATCTCATGATGTACCATAGCTGCCAGTACTTGTCGTGAATTGTTGAAAGAAATTAAGAATTATTTGGTTGTATTTAAAAAAAACTTTACCCTTGCCTGTATTTGTGGATAGATAAATTTTTATCGGGGCGGATTTCTGCATCAACGTATATTTTTTAATGACTAAAAACAAAAAGTAATAGCTATAAAAATGGAAAATAGTAAAAATTTACTCCAAAATTATTATTTGAACCTTAATTCTCTCAACTTGCTACGAATAACCCCTTGAAAAAAAAGAGTTCGACGATTTTAGCTGGTTAGGTTTACTTATAAATAACTCAGTTATCGTTTCAAGTCATATTTCATATTTTTATTTATGCCTGTGATTGAGGATTTTTTCTGATCATTGTGACCACCACTCCCAGCTTAAAATTGCTGACAAACTTAGAGATTAACATTTATAAACAAAAACCGAACAGAAATATCGTGTGTTAGGCACAGTAAATCTCGGAAAATAAATACTTAGCATTCCACATTAATTTTATTGACCACGACCACGGTTTCGACTTACAAAGTCATCATCAGGAGATCGTGGTCGTGCTTAGTAAAATATGTGTGGAATACTAAGTATTTTTTCCGATGTGAATCATTTCCACAAAGTGACGCCTGAAAACATTCTATTCATACAGTAAATCTCATCAAAGCTCTAGGTTGAACGTAAAAACGTGTTGCATTTTGATTGAAGATGACTAACAGGAGCTTGTTCACCTCGTTACGCATCCTCTAACAGCACTTCGCAACCGAAATCGTAATCTATTTCAGAGTTAGGAACCCAGCTCTTCTTACTCTACGCATTCACTGAGTATCTTGGTGTAAGTAAGCTGCAGATACTCTGCTTCTGTCTTTCTTTAAATCTTTCCGGATCATATAAACTGAAATATGGAGGTTACTAACACTCTTTTGGGACTACCTTTCGTTTGAAAATGCAATTAAAAAAGAGGATGACCTGGGATTATAATAAGCTCCTAAATTATTTCAAACGGAAGATCAATGAGCCTGCAAATGTTTGAAAACAAAAAACTTGTTTCTGAAATTTCATGAGATCCTTAGCAATTGAGATTGGCAAATTGTGACTAAATTGTGATCGCGCACCAACGTTAACTATTTTTTTCGCTCAATTCAACAGAGGAAAACATAAATCAAACAGAAGTAATTCATCATTTTCTTAAAAAAAAACCAGTCCATGGAAAATAAGACGCGAGACAGCTGACGGTGTGTTGTGACGAGAACAGACAGCTGTAAAGGCGATGGTATGCTGGCTCCCACGTTGACTGATGACTCTCAACTCTCACTGTGTCAACAACGCATATGACAGCGCTTTCAATCAGGGATAATAAAATAGGAACTTAGTGAAAATATATGACGCTGACATATAGCTCCGAGGCAATAGTGGGGTGCATTAAAAGCTGTACTCAAAACGCTCTCCAACATTAGGAAGCGCCGCTTAAATTCACGGTGGATTTGAAAATACTTCCATCCGCATCTTACCACTGATAAATAATGGATAGCAAAAAGGTAAAAGTGAACGCTATCTTGAAAATTGAAGGGAAAGATCAACAACAGCAAAACTCCGAATGAAATATGCAGAAAAATAATGACAATGCTAAAGACTAGGGACAAAATACTGAACAGGTTAGAGGAAAGAAGTATTAGTATTAAGAAGAGAACAAGAATTTTGGATTACTTAGTAACTGTAGAACCATTCAATGAAGGACATTTAAATATAGTGTAATTAAATGATTTTTACGTTTGGAAAACAAACTTTTCATGAAAGCGGATTCCTAAAAACCACACATGCAAACCATTTTGTTCCTTTGACAGTGAAATACCATTACAATTTGCGACTTCCCAAGAAAATGATATACAGAGGGATTTTTAAAATACGGGATTCAAAATGACAAGCGTCTTATTGTTAGGAATACAGAACAGCATGGAAGGCAAAGTAACAGAGTTTCAATTTTACATGCGGAATCGAAAAGAATGCTTCCGGATCTGAGATGCGATTTTAAAGAAATTGGCACACCCGTGCACCGGTTACACATTTGTGGCCAATATATTATTTTGACGTCAAACCCCTCCCCCCTCCCCAAAGAAAACGTTTTTTCCCTTCCTGTCGACTGATCATAACTCACTCCTTAAAAACAAAATTATTAGCTGGATTCAGCTCGCAGTATTTCCTCCATCGCTCTCTTCCCTCCCACCCGACAAGGGACCCTTTTGCCCTGTATGCGTATATATCGTTTTGCATATTTCTACACGTGGCCGTTGAATTATTCTTCCGAGAATCGCTTCACCAATATTCGATAGGTCGAGGGGATTGATATAGACTCACAGTGGGATGATAAATGCATCCACCCATTCATTCCAATACTTCGCAGCCCCGGTAATCCACAGAGTACACGCCCTCAAAGAACTCCTCCGTCTTCTCCCGTTTACTCTTCGAAAGATTTTGCGGGTGGACTTGGGATACCATTTGCTAATAAAAGCAGCCTCTCCGCTAAGTAAACGGTGGGAGAAGGAGAAACTATGGTATTAAGGGATCGATAAGAAACCATCATAACATTGTTAAGTAAGCAACGTCCATTTTCGAATAGAACTTCAGGGAATGTGATCTTTCGAAGTCTTAAAAGGTGTAATCTGAAGTATAATAGCGGGGTCTATCAACAAGACATGAGAATTAAACTGAAGCGGATTACATGAGCATGAATTTCAATGCGTTTAATTCATTTTTCAAAAAAGCACGCGCAAAATCAAGTATGTACGAAGCTCTCGTATATAAATGGCAGAAACGAGACTCGGAGGCTCATTTAAATTCGCCACCGAAAATATTTGCGGCAATCAAAATTCGAGAGTAACGCGTATTCGTTATTTATAAATATGCTTAAATTTCACCTCTAAATTGTAGATCTAGTAAGGTGTAAGAGACTATTATTCTGTAGAGTAAATATTTATCGTTAGCTTGGTCTTAGTGATTTGGGCAGCTCGCTGCACCTGGCATACCAAGGCACACGAAAGAGTGAAGCATTAGTTCTTGAGAATTCTACAATCAAATGGTTAATGATGATGGCAATTCTTTAATCACTGGAATGATATAATTAACCATGCATTACAACCGTAGACTAATCACTGACTTTCCATTCCTCCATAAGATTATTAACCCTCAAGCTAACGATTTCAATGGATTTATTTCGATTTTGGTTTTAAAGATACACACAAGATCCACTACAGCATTTTACAATGTTTACAAACTTGAAATTAAAAAAATATAGAACACGCATGTCTCCTACGAATAGAATCTTTAGGCATGAAAACCATTATTTCGGCAATATCGACATTTTAAAATGTGTAAAGGAAGAAATAAGGAAAGTTAAACTTCAAAGGTGATAAGTACTTAATCCCGTCTACATACTTCACTTGTATGCCTATAAAATGTGGTAGTCTATATTTTTAATGACATTTTGAAACGTGCTGCTTTTGTAACACATGGAAACGTTGACTTTTTAAAGCTATCTGGTAATACATTTCATCATCTTTGTTCTTTTTTGTGGCGGTATAAGAACCAAATACATGTATGTTAAAGGGATGTTAAATCTTACGTAAGTAGTCCACTCGCCTTCGTCTACTCGGAAAATCATAATAGAAGAGATTTTTAGGGACACGCCTGAGGATAGGATGCAAGGCTCAAAGGCATAAATATATCTCTTAATATAAAAATAAGAGGACTTGACTGCAAAACTGCTGGTATAAGGATCCTAGTGTAGGGAATAGTGTAATGTGGACAGTAATATTTTTTAGGAGCGGTGATCTGGCAGATACTGTATCAAATGACGAAGCCAAAATTGAGGGTTTTCTATTAATTTCCTTAGAGATATAGGATTTTTTAATCTCATGTAAATCCCCTCTCGATTTTATATGAATTTTGGTTTCGATTGAGAAACGCAGGCGATAAAAGACATTATTTTGCCATGATCTGGAAAAATAAGTATTCTATCTAAATCTCCGAACTAGTTGATACCGTATATAATTTTTTCAATTTGTTTAACCACAAACATTAAGGGAAAGCACCTGTGGAAATAAAAATTTGTTTTCCATCCTTTTTGGCGAGGACGCAAATTGATAAACGGCGAAAGATGTTTTTTCATACCGTAAAGTCAAAGAGTTCAAGAAATTGGCTGAATGAAACGCCTGTGAAATATCACCAATAAAAACGCTTTAATTCAACGTCAAATTGGCCTATAGAGTAGCGAGCGAACTTTAAGAACACGTTGTGTATGACTCCTTTTCGAATTCAGCTAACATCGTCTCCATCAATTGGAATACTAGTCGACTACGAAAGTTACCCTGAGCTTTCATTTATCTTCGACCCACCCCCGAGAACGAATCAAACCTACCCGTCATGTCCCTGAGACTTTGACGCCTAAAGGACAAGGTTACGCTTCTAGGTCTTCCTATTCATTTGAGGTCCAGAGATATTCTTTTGACGAGTTCTCCCTTTCCCTCACCTCAAATTACATTCGAGAATGGTTTCCTTACACAATTTAGGAAAAGAGGCAGAGAAGTAGTTATCGTTTTATTACTTTGGAGGAATTTGCGGTTCGCTTTTATGATATTTTTGACAAATGTACTTCCTCAAATTCAGCTATAAACACGAATTTTTAGGTGATTCTGTAATAGCGGAGCTCATTGCTATTAATATTCAGCAAGATGCCGCATGATTTTATAAAAGCATGCCAAGAATCACCTCTGGTTTGATTTTGTGTAAAGTCATAACAAATAAAGGGTCACCCAATAGCTCGGGTACATTCCAATTAGTTTCTAATTCGACGTGTGCTACTAGTAGAATTCCTTCGGCATTCCCCTTACACTGTTAGTTCGCCAAATTTTATATTTCTGTGCAGCGAAAAAGTTAAAAAAGATTTGGATGTTAATGTAAAACCTAATCGCAAGTCTGCACTTAGCCCCCTCTGCCTTAGTAGGATTTGCTATTAGGCCTATTCGGCAAGTCTAACCTACAAGGTTTTCCATGCGGGTCTCTTACACCGGGCCTGAGTAATTCAAAATAGGAGGAAAAAGTTAACGCTAACTTTGCTGCATTGTTCAGCTTATGAGCAGTGGGAATCATATACATCCTTTTAATACTGTTTGCGAACAAAAAATATTGGTAATAGCAGCAGTAGGTAGATAAGTGAATATTAGCATAAATGTATACGAGTTCTGTCCAATAAATACGCGAGCTGTGGCCATGAAAACTTTATTTTGCAAAATTTAGTCCACATCGATTTTGTCCCCTTCAAAGTTCTGTCCATTCGTTGCTACGCACTTATTACATCTTCTTTTCCACTGTTTAAAGCACCCTTAAAGTCCTCGGCAGCTAGGCTTTTTAGTTTTCTCGTCGTTTCCTGCTTTATTGTGTCCACATCTTCCCAGTGATGTCCCCTCATCACATTTTTGCATTTTGGGAACAGGAAAAAGTTTCGTGTATTAAGATGCTTATACTAGTGATCATTAATGATAATGATACTCCTGATGATTATACTAATATACTCGTACATACAGAGTGGGGCAGAATAGACTCCCTAGTTTTAAAAAATCACTGAAGAGCACGCGGATAAATT
Source organism: Hetaerina titia (assembly GCA_037158775.1). NCBI lineage: Eukaryota > Metazoa > Arthropoda > Insecta > Odonata > Calopterygidae > Hetaerina > Hetaerina titia. Next base: position 70,462,474 of record CM073771.1, read on the forward strand.
AGCGAAGTGAAAGTAGTAATGTTAGCTGGGGGAAACAACGTTATTTTTAGTAGTTCTCGTAGCATGTAGTGGTCTGATGATTATCAAGACTTTTTCGTAGGAACGGCTTGGTTTGAATCGTCATGACAGGATTCCTGATGCTAAAACTATTAGGAAATGGATCACTAGTGTGGCAACAGGATCTACACTTCCTAGAAAACCAGCGGGGCGACCTAAAAGTGCGCGGACCCCTAAAAACATTGTGGCAGAGAGAGCGTCGATTGAACAGTCTCCATCGCGGTATGCGTGGAAACATGCTGCTGCTCTTAGACTACCCTTCAAAACGGTAAGGCGAATTTTACACTCTGAGCTTCACTTAAACACCTAAAAGATGATGGTTGTTTAAGAAATGAGTTAAGAAGACTGACTGAAACGTACTGAAGCTTGCAATGCAGTCTTAACCTCTGTGCAACCCAACACTAATCTGTGGTCTAAGCGATGAAGCGCGCATTTTCACCTCTCTCAGGGCTCAGTAAATAAGCAAAATTTTCTTTAATGGGTGACTGAAAACCCTCTCGAATTCCACCCAAGACCTCTTCACATCCCCAAAGTAACAGTTTGGTGCGCTGTGTACCCCCCATAGGCATTATTGGGCCTTACGTTTATGAATGTCGAGGTTAAACTGTTACTGCGGAGAACATTTTACCCCCAAAAATGAAAAAGTATGGTGAAGAATATGACACAAGCCTTTCGGTTTCAACAGGAGGGTGCCACGGCTAATACCGCCCATCGTTCACGCCGAATCCTGCAAGAACACTTACCCGGCCGCCTGATCTCCTTACGAGGGGATGTTTCATGGCCACCTCGCTCCCGGGATTTGAGCCCATGTGATTTTATTTTTTGGGGATATCTCAAAGCTGAGATTTAAAATGTTCGACCAAGGACCTTGGAAGCTCTTAAGGAGGATGGATACACATATAACTTACGTGAAAGTCTCACGAATGTGATTAATAAAGTATATCAACTTAGCACTACCAAACAAAAACAAAAACGCAGAAACACACAAAAAATAAATGAAACTCACGTGTTTCCGGATTTTCGGTGGTCAAGCCATCTTTCTCAAGGAAGAGAAGGTCCTTAAGAAAGGTGGCTTGACCACCGAAGATTCGAAAACGTGTGATTTTCTTTCTTATTTGTGTTTCTGTGTTTTTTTCGCTCGTAAGTGCTACCTTGAAATGAATTATATATATATATATATATATATATATATATATATATATATATATATATATACATAATTTGATGATTTGTTCGAAGTTCGAATGATTTCTTCGAAGTAACACGGAAGTGTTAAATAAAAAACTTAGACAGCAACACACAGCACGAGAACACATAAAAAGAACACTCACAATAATATCTTGATAATTTCGACGGACTCAAACTCCGTCTTCTTCGGAAGATAAGATATGTATATACATGTGTATATATATATATATATATATATATATATATATATATATAAACATAGATGTGTATATATATATACGCACAAACTCACCCAAGCAGCTCTAATAGCGTGTTTTTCAGTATTCGCTCACAATTTTCGTAAATATGTATCCACATATTTACGAATCTTGTGAGGCAATACCGAAAAACAAGCTGTTAGACCCAATGATGACTAAATTTTCCTACTCTGGGTGGTTGCGCTTCACGTACCACTTTTTGCATGCTTCACATATGAAAACATCTCGCAGCTGGTGCGTGAATAATTTTGAATCGGATATGGCGGCTACTGAAAAATGATGCGTCAGAATAAATCTTACGTATTTGTTTCCTGAACTCGATGTGGGACAGACGCATGTTAAAAACAAGAAATGCCTAAGGCAAAGTATGAACTTCAGGAATAAAATCTCCTATTAAGCGACGGGCAGAGGGGAATACTTTGAATCGAATAAGTGAAACTTAACTTAGTGCAGAAGCCAGTTGTATTTTATTAAATTTGGTTAGTAAGTTTAGGGTAAGGTTGGGCGCTAAAAGTAAAAAAAGCATATCCTGCTTTGTTAACACTGGTTACTGGCGGCACGACTTGCATGTTAATGCCTGAAAGTGAATTTCTTATGGGCTAGTCATAAATTCGGTGGAAGAAGGTGAAAGAAGGGAATTATACGTCTCAATATCGCCCGAATAAAGTCATTAAAAAATAAATATAAAATATGTTCTTTCTTAAGATCTATATAGCTGCCGGAAACGGTTCGCCCAAAGGGTAATGTATCGAATTGCAAAACCGTGGTTATTTTTTTGATGGATTCCATTAGCTTACTGACCGAAGTCTTGCGGGAATGAGATGTGGTACTAGAGAGAAATTTCTCTAAGTAATCAACAAATGATTGAGATAATTACGGTATTTCTTTTGACGATATTTCTTACAGCGATAATTCTTTCGACGACCTACAAAACGCTCCAGATGTCAACCGTTCAACCGTAAAAAATAAGGTAACTAACGAGCCTTTTAATCGATTAAATATTATTCTTCCTATATCCTCGAAAAGTCAGGCAGGACTATCTGCCAAAAGGATGGTCGTTCAGATGTGACCGCTTTAAAAATGTCATTTCTTGCTCTTGGATTCAATGAACACATCGGGCTAAACTGAACTCATTAAGTTTTTTCCCGTCCACGTACTTATTTACATAACTTGTTTAAGCTTGGTTTTAAATATTTCCTTAATTTAGATTTTGGTAAACATGAAAGTTGAAACTTCGAAAAAATACTGTTTCTCCTAATAAAATACTACTATTGCTAAACATTATTATTTTAAGCAACTGAGTACAAGATTATGGTAGGTTTATCAAAGGTCCAGGTACTCAAAGCTAGCGTACATTAAAACACTGGCGAATACGACGAAAAATAACCGTAAACTCCATACTATACTTGTATATTGCAATAACTCGTTTTTACAGCTCTGCAGACTTTCTTTCATTCCATCAAACGTGCTTATTATTTTCCTCCCTCTACCACACATTCCCTAGATTCTCCACTTTACTACCATTTCCAACATCCCAATTCTTCTCAGCATCTCTTGCATCCACTTCCTCTGCCTCATTAGAACTTCTCCCAGCTATTTATTCTCTTTCCCTTCCATTCCCAGCAATTCATTTGTTTTCCTTTCCCTCAATTCAGTTTTTTCTATTCTTTTCCACCTCCAAACCTCAAAAGCTAAACCGGATACAACTATCACTTTGCCTTAGAATCAAATTATGGTTCCAAAAAACAAACCTTTCATGGTCTTCTGCCTCGAAGGAATGCAATCGAGCATTTGCCTACCTGATTTCTTGTCTTGGTACGGAAAATGATAAATGCAACAGCCCATGTTGAGGATAGCTAATAGAGTTCAATGAAACTGATAATGAATATGGTAATATTATGATTGTCTGCTACCACTTAAAATCCACATTTGGGAAAATATATTTCGGCTTTAGTGAACTTCAGATATAAAGGACCACACAGGAGTCCTTTGTGGCTCATTTGAACCAAGCGGATTGGGTGCTAGTATGTTATTGATATGCAGCTTCAATCGATATGTTTATTATGTCTTCTTCACTCTTCGCCACATTCCTCACTTCATCCAACGGTGTGACACACAACCGTACGGTAGTCATTCGCAACCCCTCGTTGTCTCTCCATCCAGACCACCGACCCTTTGTGGGGGAGTGGGGGAAACGAAGTTATTCACGGTCCACCTCCTCGCTCACCTCCAGATACACGCCTTTTTTCCACAACGGGAGGCCGATTCCGCACGGATGATTATGCTTACGGTATTAGGATGGGGGCGTAAAACGTTCATTTGATAGTACGTAGCATTTATTTTTACGCGTGCGTTCCCTCTTTTTTCCCCTCCGAGAAGGTTGGAGCAAAAGAGAAGACAAGCGTGCGTGTATTAGAACCGTTACGTAACACCCGAATCATTTGGGTGAGTCTGCATTTTATTTTTTTTTCTTGAAAGGTTTTTTCCCCAAATATTAAACCATCCCATGGGAAATCGAAGCGTCCAAAATATTAAACGTGTGCGGGTCGGAAATGCAAAAGGATAAAAGGTTATCATTGTTCCCATACATTTTTGCCCAACAGAAAAGAAAGACAAAAAACCGAATCCGATTTCACGGAGTGTGGAGCTGGACAAAAGCATATGCGACAATGCATTTTCTCCCCTCTTCGTCCATGTGCATGCCTAAATATTGAGCAGCATTCGGATGTTCAATAAATTAGTTGAAAGAATTCAAAAATTTAAAACCTTCCCTCTGATAAATAGGACTTCGACAAAGCGGTTTTAATTGTTTTAAATGAAATACATTTTGTTTTTTCGCTAACCATTGTGTTTTACTACGAAAATTCCAAGTATTTTGTTTCATTGCTTAAAATATCTATACATGTCAATTGACCATTATTCATATTTATATGGAAATGATTATTTGACTATCGTCCTTTTCGCTATCCAAACTCTAATTCGAGTACTTCAATAAAAAAATATTACATCTTCTGAAACTATGAAAAATATCCCTTCACAATGTTAAACAAACGCTGAGAACTGATACTCATGCATAAACGCCTTTTCCATGGTTAACAGAAAGAGTTCCAAATTTTTATTCTTTACAAGAAGGCAATATACTCGTACTTTCTCATTATCATGATAAGCAATCAATCAGCAAGACACGAAGAGTGACTAATATCCAATGATAACTAGAAGGAGAAAAGAAAACCTTCCAGAGCTCTCCCTGAAATTGTCTGAAAGGTTTCGTCTATTATTGTTCTGACATATCTTTTATACTAGTCAGTTTTTTTCGGTAAGCACTTTTTTCTTGATATCTAACAGTATCGCACCATTTAGCCGCTTTAATGATTTACATTCCTCGCGAAAACTAGAATAACTATGAATAACTGAAACAGTTTAAAGAAAACAAATTATCAAAATAGGAAACAATTAACAATGCAATATTTCAATTAGTTCGCTTTTTGTTGTGTTTAAGAACACTTGGTATTTTTTTATAAAGTAACCGGTTTGGATATTTTCGCATATTAATCCGAAGCACAAAACTGGAAAATTTTAAAGTGTTTTTTTTTAAGCCATCCTATGTAAACTCCACGCCTTCAATGGATAGTAAGGAAATGACAGCAGGTAATACGCTCATATAGAAAGGACAACACTAGCTAATTAAGTTATCATCATCCTTAGTAATTCGCCTCATCACATACACAGTTTGGCGAGCGGTCTTCTTCGTTCGCTTAGTTTCTCGGTCATGAGGTCGCAGTACCCAACTGTTCATGACTTGGAATATTTATCAGCAGGTTTTCGAGCACTTTTATGGCGAGTTCTATACGGTAAATTTAATATTCGTAATGGGTGGGGAAGAGAAGGTGACATGGTACAAATCTCGTCTAGCTTACTACGTATGTTTCCATCTATGTGTTTATCTATGCCTGTTTACCCTAGTGTGTGTCTGGATTTAAGTAGCATTACTCTTAGACTGAAAGTACGATAGAATAAGGAGACCATAAACGATTTATGGTGCACTCATAAATATGGTTTCAGAACACTTATGTTAATTATAAAGAAATGTGCCCTAATTTATAATTCAATGCAAGAAAAATATTACAAATTACTCAATATTGCTACAGTTGAAACTCTTTTGTCACCCTGTTATTTATTTTTTTGTGATTCCAAGTAAAGAAACTGGTCATATCACGTTGTGACGCATGAAAATAAATTTTTATTAAAACGACTTCCTTCTGGCTCCCATCAAGCGCATACATGTTTGAACAACTGTTATTCGAATCACAGCCATCGTAACGCGTATATACCAAAGGTCAAGATTATAAAACATTCCTGGCCAAAATTTCGATACGAAAAAGGTTTTTCACCTTCAATAATCATTTCCGCGGAGCATATCATTCTTTCCCACAAGCGTGAATGTGAACGCAAGGTCCCCTTCATGTCCCGGCGACCGAAATACCCCCAGGACTTCATCCCTTATTCGCGGGTTTGCTTACGGTGCACGGCATGAGCGGCGTGCTGCGGGTCGCAATTCACTCACATTATCGCCCCGGTGCTCCTTTTCACATTACCTCCGTACTTGGAAGGGTTAATCGCCAAAGGAGCGATGGGCAAACGAGCTCTCTTCGTCCCCGAATCGCTCGTGAGCCCGAATGCATACGTGTGTGTGTGTGTATGTACGGTGTGTCCACTCAGGCGAGTGGTGTTTTATGGGGCAGCTTTCGGGGACCGCAAAAGGGGGGCAGCTCTTGTTTGCACTCATCCCTACATTCGGGGAGGAAAAATTAACTTCCTGCCGCTGCATCGCCGTGGGAGACCGGCCTCGTCGTTCGCCGCGCGTGAACAAAATAATCTTCCTAATTCTCGACATGTGTGCGGAAAAAATAACACTTCCCTTATTCACTTTTAGCCGCCCGATAATTATCACTTTGGGACCCCGCGACCGGGCCCTTTATTACCACTCTTTTCCCATCTACGCCCGGCATAGGTATAGCTTTTGTGTGTCGTTCTCGTCAGTAGAACTCCCGTAATTAGGCCAAGTAATCATTAGCCTTTAGTGTACAGAAAATATACCTACATCTTTTCCCTCTACAGCATACTGTCTTCCCCCTGAAAGCCCTTCTGTGTAATCTAGAAGATAAACTACAGAATGAAACTCTATTATCTTCAATTTCAATGATGATGACATGAAGACATCACACAGCATAGGTATCGAAACCATTTCGATATATTGTATCGATATTTTAATACCTATATGGAAAATTATAAGCGATCGATACATCGAATGTCGACAATTACCGTCAACATTACAATATTGCTGCTAAGTCAACAATTATGAAATTTATCGATACACTGAATGATAAATAATTGTCGATATCCTGGACAACTACCACCATGACATCGATATTCGGCACTTCGACATTGAATTCATTTTTCATGTCAATATTGGATAATAAATAATAACCCTAGCGTTAGGAGAACCGTGTTGACAAAATACCACAATGAAACCATGTTCCTTGTTCTCTAGTGATTCGTAGGATCAAGAATAACAGGAATCCTTTTAAATATATAGATGGCTACTAATTAAGTACCGTTAAATTTTGAATGACTGCTCGCAATACTTTGATCGTTTTAAATGGATCATACATAGTAGATGTGGAGCTAGTTAATTTTAGTCATATGCAAAATAAATCTAATAGTCCGCAAAAATTTAATTAATAAGCAAAATTATTAACCGTTTCATTCTCCCCATACACAAATTTGTTAGACAAATTAAAGATCAATCAGAAGTTTTGGCTTTGAAAAAAAACGAGGAATCCATCACTCAGCGAGGTGTCAATTTTTTTACAAAGAGACTAAAAGGTGCATAAAATCTCCGCCGAAAATTAGGAAGATGATTCCGGTGTGTCAAACTTTACACCCAGGGGAGCGCGGAAACGTGCTGCAGAAAATAAGTCTGAGCTGAAATGAATAAGATGACGGGACGAGCAAGGAGAAATTGGAACGAAAATATTGAAGAACATAAAAAAGAGGAGAATAAAAAAAATGCTAGGCGTCCATTTTAAGTGACAAAACAACGCCGGCCCTTTTTTAAAATCCCACGTGCGACAAAATCATTCCGTTCAATACCGAGCCAACCGAAAATCACATCTCCATGCCACCCCGTAATAATTCATTCTCCGGCACTTTCTTTTCATCTCCGCCTCATCACGCTGTCCCCTCCCCATTCCTTCCTTCCCTTCCCTCCCACGCATCTCTCTCCTCTTCCTTGTCCCTCTTTTGTGCTTCAGTTTCTTTCTTTGGTCGCCTGATTCCACCCTCCCTCCACGTTCTCCCATTTCCTTTAATGTTCCCTTTCTGTGCGAGAGACGAGAAACAGCGTGAAATAATTAGCACTGAAAAAAAACCACATCTGACGACCTGGATGCTCTTCCGCCCTCCGTTACGGAGTTCATCGACACAAGAGGGAAAAAAAAGATGTTTGGGGGGAAATAAAACAGAAAAAGGGAGGAGAGGAAAATAGCGTTTGTTTCCCGCCGGCCCACCTCCCGTGTTTTTCGCGGCGGATCCTTCCCCCTCACGCGCACCCCCCGTTCCTTTTGATCGGTCGACCTTCCACGCCCTTTCCCCATCGCTCTATACCCCTACATTCCATCCTCATTTCTCTTTCCTCCGAAAACATTCTTCTATTTTTTTAATGTTTGCTTGGCCCACCTTCCTCTCACACCCTTACCCAACTCTCACACCACCCCCTATGATGAGTATCCCAAAAACCAATATTCCTCACTCCACTCTCACTCTAACCCAGATTCCTAAAGCCATAGTGTATAAACTTTGAAATGTCTCAATCTCAGAATCTTTCAAACTTGTCCAATAATAAGTATTTCCTCACTTTTTCGTCTCCACCCCTCTGCCTTATTTTTGTCCGACTCCTCCCCTACGCGTAATCCCGAACAATTCCTTCGCACAATCAGTTTTCACAAGCCGAGCAATCAACATCGAATCCAATTGATGAAATATAATGAGGACGCAGAATTCAATAGAGATCTGTCGAGCTTCTAATGGAGAGTAAGGGGGCCAGATGAAGTCTTCGGGAGAACGGATAAGGGTACAAGTGGCCGTGATAGGCACCGATAGGGATACGGGGAGAGGTTTTCTGGACAGATATGGAGACATAACAGATCACTGAAGACGGTGAGGAACGATGCAAGTGAAGAATCGCGATGAAAGGCCAAGTATAAAAAAGGCATGACACATTCACTGAACGGCAGCTGTTGGCAAAATGATGGAAAAACAATTTACTTTCAGGGAAAAAAAGTAGAAATGGTACTTTTCACGCATTAACTTTGTGATTAGTAAAAATTGACGACGAAAAAAGTTAACTGAAAGACAAAGTTTCAAATACATAATTTCTTTATCGGGCAAGCATTTGCTAAATATCCCGAGAAAACATACGAGGCGTATTCTTAAATTAAGTACCGTTTGCTTATGTTTAAATATTGGCCCTTCAGAACACAGTTTTGCTCCTGCCACGCCATCTACTGATTCATTGAGAAGATATAGCAGCAATTGTTTTGTTTCAGAAGTCGTTTGCTTGTCCGTGCATGCAAACAACAATGTCCGCGACAATCGTTGATCCCGCCAGCTGTGAAGTGCGTTCTGTCATACGATTCTTGTATGCAAAAGGATTGTCAGCTGCTGAAATTCATCGGGAATTATGCCTAGTTTATAAACCTACAGTTATGAGTGAAGGAAAGGTGCTGTGATTTTAAAAATGGACGAACGAATGTCCATGACGAAGAGCGAAGTGGTAGGCCCAGTATTCTGACCGATGAAATTGTTTCGCAAGTGGAACAAAAATTGCGATGTGATCGTCGATTGACAATTAATGGCCTGGCTGAACAATTTCCTCGACTTGGACGCACTACTGTCTACAATATTGTTACGGAAAACCTCGGATACCACACATTGCGTGCAAGGTGGGTACCGAAAATGCTCACCGACCACCACAAAGAGCAAAGAATGTCCAGTGGACGAGAGTTTTTGGGTCGTTGGGAACTCTTTAAACCACCCACCGTACAGTCCTGACCTTACACCCAGCGACTATTTCCTCTTGTTGCACTTGAAACAGTGGTTCGGTGGACAACGTTTCGAAACCGAAGAGGAACTCAAGAATGGCGTTGTCGATTGGTTCAACCCTCAGGCGGCGAGTTTATATGCAGAGGGGTTGAAGAAGCTGGTGCAGCGGTACGAAAAATGCTTAGAAGTGAACGGCGATTATGTAGATAAGTGAAGTAGGTTTGTAGATAACTAAAAGTGCTAATAAAATGTGTTTCATATGAGTATATTTTTTCCTGTGACCAAACGGGTCTTACTTTATGAACACGCCTCGTATTATGAAACGTCTTAGATACTAGGTTGGTATTATGAAATATTTTCTCCATTATATTTCATCACTTTCGGTAAATGTAAAAGAAAAATATTGAAAAATCACTAGAATAATGATTAAGACGACGTCGATGATTCGAATATATAAAAAACAATTGTGGAGTTATAATACGGTACATCTAATGGTAATGAGCGATTTTAAAGTCGAGGTTTTTTGTCAAGATGGCCTTTCTACAGTATACTCTGCCATGAACTCCTGTCACTGTCGTTCTGGAAAAGGGAGGGATTTTCTGTCTCAAAAGTAGTGCTTGAGAAGCATCTTCTAAGAGACGACTACGAATTAATCACTTAAATTAATTGATTAGTGCCACAGTTGAATAAAGTTCAGTCAGCGTAGTTAAAAATATAGTGACAGGGAATAGAGAAAGGAAATGAGATTTGTTTTCTGAAAATTAATGGTTTATTGTACTTCGGCAGGATGAGATGACACTGTGCTCACTTTCCACAACCCAGAGCTAAGTAGCAAAATTCAGCAATTAATGATGAAATGATTGGATGCAGCGATGGAATCGGCATAGAAGAATAAAAAGAATGGCTGAAATAGGCTAGGATAAAGACTGGATAAACAAGAAATGTAAAATTTAACACGTGAGTGATAATGAAAGGCTAATTTAAATTTGTTTACAGGGATATCACCAACTCTACTTCCTACGAAAGAGCACTTTATTATTTGGGAATATTATAATTTTGCCAGCAAAACTAAATGGTGCGCGCTCTGTTATTTCCTCTTCGGACTTATGTAAATATACAAAAATTATCTCAAACCATTTTAAGTTAGCTGTATAATTTTTGTTTAAATACCACCCCTGAAAGAGCTGTTTACTTGGCATGTCTACTGCCGAACAGAATTTCATATTACAAAATAATATCAAAGTTATTTTAAAAGCAGCATAAATGGGTCATTTGAAGTTATTCCGGAAACATAAAGTTGGAGAGATACACTTATCAGAGGCGTGAGAGAAAACAACTGAGCTGAAAAATGTCGATGAAGATATGTGACGATAGCAGTCTTTTAAATTTATACTGTGTCCTACTAGCACAAGGCCAAAACTTTGAACACTTTAAAAAAGTAACAGGAAGTGCAATTACGATTCTACGTCACATATTTTATAATCATCTTTGCTTAATTAATGAATTAACCCGTGACGCTTCGCTAGAATATTTATTCATCGTCACTTTTTGATTGAAACTGAGCAGAGCTTCAACCACGAGGAACGACAGAGCCTTGGCGCCCTAAAGGTTAATTTGAGTACTAATTTTAGCAAGGCTTTCAAAACATGGTGCAGGAAAAGACAGCTAAAAATCATGTGGATATACAGAGCGAGTAATTAAAAGTATACAGGAAAGGATAAAAGTGACAGACACACTTGTATTACGAATAAATTGGACACAGAGACGACGTAATTTAGGTGTTATACAGAAGCCTGATTGAAGAGAAATAAGGACAATTACAAGAGGAAGAGAGGAGAACCCGTTAGTGTAAATAAAATAAAAAGATAAAACTTAGGTACTATGATAATTTAATGCAGTAGGTGCAGTAATGGAATGCAGGCACCATCCAACGCACTGAAATTAACTGATAAAGACTTGGAATAAGGAGTTTAAAATTTTGGATATATGCAGGTTTTTCGACCACAAACAAGAATATATTTATTTTGGAGATGTTAAATTAAATTGTCACTCATAGTAGTGACTCAATTAACTTGATAACGATTTTCCAAAATTGCCTGAGCTACTGCGTGTCTGACAAAATGGAAGCAACATAAGTGATTGAGACTTCGGTGAAGGTTCATCATTTTTTATTATAATGGAACCATTTTTTCGAACAAATATCCAAACCAATAATCTAATCATTCTGGTCCACGGTAGAACCTTTTTATCAATACTTTGCGGTGTGGGTATTTACATAAGCAATTACATCAGCAGTCTACGAATTTTCTAATATTTTTGAGAGCTTTACATTTTTAGTTGAAATAGAAAATGTTAGTAATACTATCCAAGTTAATGAAAATTCATTCAAGGAGAATGTATTATGCCTAAAGTCCTCGGCGTTCACATTAATTTTAGGAAATATACAGCTGTACGTATTCGTATTATTTAAAGGATTGTATGATTACATATAAATATTAGTTTTTCTTGCAAAATTGTATACATTTCATTTGTGCGAAAAAATGATGTTTATTATTTATAAACGAAATACGAAGGTTACCCAGAAAGTAACCTCCGTAATGCTACAAAAATAGACTGGAATATACACAGTAATGTTATTATTTTCTTCTTAAAACTGCAAAGCTCTACTACTTATATATATATATATATATATATATATATATATATATATATATATATATATATATATATATATATTTTAAGCATTCGTCATATCTTCGAACTGGGTTTCAAATTCCTTCTGTATAAAATTCTGTCGCTTGAGATCGCAGCCAATCGATGATAGCACCTTGAAGTTCCTCGTCGAGACAAGCACAAAACATGTATTAACCTAACTTTTCAGTCATGCTTCCATGGAACAGAGTCGTAGAAATCTGTGGTAAACTTTTTAAAGATTTCAGGTATCGTAAATTGGCGGTTTTCACGAACCTTTCGTCGATTTTCAGGTGAAGTTCATTGTTCATCAGAGACGGGCGGCCACTTCTGTCATCATCATGGACATTAATGCTCACTCTCAAGTGAACGAACTTGAGTCTCTTGATACTCTTGTCCCTCATCACATTTGTTCCGTACAGAAGATATATTTCCCGATGAATGTCAGCAGCTTTGAAGTTTTTTATCAGTGAAAACCTTATCACTGAACGAACTTCACATTTGGCAGGAATTTCAATTGTATTGTTCATTGTGACTCTCTATTTTGAACAAACGACAAACGGCGCGACCTTCTCACCACTGCAGCTCGAGGCGTACTGACCTACTGTGTTGCGTCAATACAAGAACCATTCGGCTCCTCCCACTAATTCTCACGCTACACAAAAACGGAGGTTACTTTTTGGACAGCCCTCGCATATTTGGTTGACCTATTAAAAGAGATAAAACTTAAATCTGTTTTAATTTTGTTTCTTTAGTTATTAGGTATCAACGAGTATAATTTTTTGTTTTGACAGATACCAAACATTGTTGGGTAACACTAATAACCAGTTCGCACCTTGCTTCTAGGTCAGCAGGAGCAACCCTTTCAATTACAACGTGCCAACGACGACGGTTAACCATATTATCCTTTTCCCTTGAATATATGGATCATAAGCCAAAACTGAGGGATGATATTTTAATTTTATATCTTGATAGTTACAAATCGCTTGAAAAATTATTAATGAAACATCTTAGCAGACTGAGGATTTCATGCCCTAGTAACGTTATCTCTACCATTTTTTATTTTTCCCTCTCTTAGTGCTCAAGCTATATTTATGGAGGTAAGTTTCATGAAGATCTAATTGGTCGATGAGGTAGCTTACTTTAAAGGAAAGCAGGAATTAAAAATTAAAATGGAATATCAATGCGCAAACCACTAGTATACCGAACGCCCGTGTGTTTTCAAGATCCCGATGCTATTCTGCAAAGGGATAAAAAAATCACTCGCAGTGTAATTACCATGAGACCCAAAATAATAAAATATTCGAAGATATAACTTGAGGTTTCTAACCTGTCTGATTTATTTCAAGAAACTGTAATAGTAACTTTAACGGAGTCACCCGCTATGTGTGCATTATAATGCAACCATTTCAGAGAGTAAAAATCATTCGCCTTGACCGGGATTCGAACCCGGATCCCTCGATATCCGGCTGAGTGCTTTAACCACTTAAGCTACCTTAAGGTTAAAGCACTCGGCCGGATATCGAGGGAGCTGGGTTCGAATCCCGGTCAAGGTGAATGATTTTTACTCTCTGAAATGGTTGCATTATACTGTCTGATTTACTTATTTATTATTTATTGATATTCCTTCAATCTTTATTCATTTCTCTAACGGCTTTAAAAATTAGTTTTTATTTAAAAATTTTAAGAAAACTTTTGAACTATAATGCCAATTAATGCTTTTACATAATTTAAAAATGTGTAATTTGTGCTGAACCAATATAATTTCCTTTGACAAATTTCTTGAAGGTAAGAAATGTGATAGGGATGTCAATGACGTAAAAGACAGCGAATAAGGATGAAAATAATATAATTTTGGCCAAATAACTACCAAATTCGAGAGAGTTCAAAATGGTCATTTTAGTATCGAATAGACATTAAAATGTTTAATACTTTACAGATAGTTAACTGCGTAATTCGTAGCATTTATTTAGATAAACCGAAGCATGCGGCTAAATTTGGTACAAGCAGCTCATAATCGTAAATATAAGGCTTCGTAAATTTCTACATCCTTCAGTGAAACCAAATTATTCATGCTCCGAGGTGTGAATCATGACTTACGACGGGAAAAATTGCTTCCAAGTAATGGATCCTTATTCGGAAGAATCCGTCGCCACGTCCTCATTTCAGAGGAATTAAAGAGCCACTGGGGAAAACTAGAAGATGGCTGAAAAGGTGTATGGAGGAGATATTGGCAGGGTAGTGGAACCTTGAAGGCTGCGATATCAGGGAACGTGATTATGCTGGGAAGAGGGTGGACAAACATGCTAAGCGGCGTGGAGGTGTTGATAGAAAGTTACGGAGGACAATGATAGAGGGTGGAGTTGAGGGAAGGATAGTGGAGGGTGAAGATATGTTATTATGGATTCCTTCCACCACATCAAGCCGGAAACATGAATATTACCCCATTATGATGTTCGGCCGATTTCAAAAACCGTCCTAAACCTAACTCTTAACAAGTAAACTTCCAATAATGAAGATGGTCCTCCTAGTAAAGTATTAATACGTAAAAAAATTACCTTGTCTAAAAAAATGGACGGCATTATTTTCCTATAGAGCTAGACTTTTGTAATTTCATTATAAATTAATGTTGGAACAAACACTAGGGACACTCGAAATTAACTTTCTGGTTATTGAAATATTCATGAGTGTGATATTAGTAGCACGACAGGTACATTTCAAGGAAGGAGACAGATGAAACAGAAAAAATAGTTTTAGGTAAAACCTGCACTTTTGAGATAAATATTGATCAGAGTTGCCACAGTTTCCTAGAGCTGAGATGCCTCGGGGAATGCGGTACAGCCTCGGTCTACCTCCCGGATTTTGTTCCGTACGGCAACGGAACCTTTCGTCTTGCTTGAAAAATCATGCTAGCATGGCTATGGAAACGGGTGCGTGCGGTTAAAACAGCAGAAAATCTGCATTCGCCCACCCAGCATGAACACATTTCCTTTAAAAGTATGTAGAACTTATTAAACAACCTCCGGCCTTGTAAAAAAAAAAATTCCTCCGGAAGCTCTCCTCTCGCTTCGATAATTTGTTCCCGCCAATTTATTCCGCCCTCTTCCGATCCAATATTTTCCCCCGCGTGCAGTGCTGCACACTCGAGGCAATACATCCTTTTTAGCAGCTTTAGCAGCTCGACTCTTATCGTCCAACCCATTTCCCCATCCCGCCTCTTCCCTCGTTCCTCGCTTGCAAAACAGAGCGCCGCCGAGAGGACGGCGAACGTTTCGGCGGCTATAAAATGTCGCCTTCGGAATTCCCACCGAATTCGTCCAGCCCTTTCCCTCCGGAGAGCTATTCCTCCGGCCTTCTGCCGGGGTGTCCCCTCAATATTCCAACCGCCCTACAAAGAGCACCTATGTACGTACCTACGTCAACTGTTTTACGACAGGTTAGACAGATGAGGCGGCAAGTGCTGCAGGAAGAGCGATATTATTCAATTTTCAGAGAATGTGAGAAATATGAAGGCACCGACCTGCCTCCGTCGCAAACTCCTCCCCCCCTCCCCAGTCTTTTGTGAAATATCACCTGCGTATCGTATTTATTTTTTTTTCGCTGTAGCGCAAATAAAAAAAATATTTATGGGTACTAATTTCAATCATTATTTTTTTACCCCACTCGTCTTGTCAAAGGTCAACCTTCTTCCCCTCCACATGAAACTCACAGGCACGCTCACAAGCACGTTGTTTGAGCATCCGATCTACTATTTATATGCTTATTGGTGAGAGATCAGTTTTTCTTTAGAAACTCGAAAAGCAGTCAGGAAGAGAAGCCCAGTCTAGTTTTTTCACGAGTCTAAAAAAATCGGTCCATCAATTAATATAATGGCATTTATCGCTGCAATAAGATGATAATATTTTTCCGTAGCTTCCGTATTACTGTCTCTCTTAGGAAATCTTAGGAAAAATATAATTAATCCATCTTGCCTACCTTTGGCATGAACACTAACGTGTGTAGGAAATTTACAGCACAACAAATAAAATTAGAGGTACAGTTTTTATAGCAGTTATACAAAATATCAATTTAACTACTAGCTCCATCTAATCAATCAATCGCATTACTTGCCACGTCAACTATATTAAATTTTATGTCGATACATCAATGTCCTCAACGGAAATTTCCTGGAAGCAGAATTAGGCCTTCAGCACCTGGACGTCGTGAAAGCTCGCAGAATAATATTCACATAATACACCATAGTTATTTTTTAAACTTCCATTAGATAAGAGATGATAAACCTCAATTATAAATTTAATTCAACTGAAAGCAGCTGGCGTACTCGATTGAATTATTGCATATTTAATACTATCAATATATACAATGTAGTAACAGAGTAAGAATGTACAGGATAAGAATTTACGAAATGGGGTGTTAAAAAATAATTCTTTATCGTAATAAAATAATATAATAATCGTAATAAAATTTTTGTAAATCATAGTTAATTCTTGTATACGATTCATAATTATTAATGTAGTAATTCAAAAGTTTTGACGCATTTAGGAATAATACTGCCGATTATATATCCGGAAAATCCGTTTATGTTGACAAGGAAAGCGTTAAAGCAGGAGGATTTCACATTTTTATCAAGCAAAATTAAGGCATGAAGTTTAAACATACATAATTAATATTATGACGCATTTCATAAAGACATTATCATCTCATTTAAAAAAATATATATTTTCAATTTATTAAACGATCAAATGGAAACTGAGGTTGCCACCATAATCCAACGTGTGCAGAGAAACCAATACGCCGGGCTAACAAAAAATTAAGAAAGGTATTTCGTAGGATAAAATTGTGCGTCGCTGAATCTGGGAATGGTTATACATTTAAAAACTTACATTCATTTGTATCTAACATGTTAAGCCGCGTGAGATGGAAGAAGAAAAAGCGGCCGTTACATGTGTAGAATTCCACGCGGAGGATTATTTCGTGTGGAAGAAACAGTTTATATCCAAAGGAACTGAGATTATGGACACGGAAACACTTTGCGAAAAACTGAGTGTGCAGCGCATATGGTCCGGATAGAAACGTGAACAATTCATTATAAAGCAAACCAAAGAAATTTTCTACTTAAGGTTCCAGGAACATTATCTAGAGATCCGGAACCCACAAAGTGGGAAAGATCGTGGGGGTATAAAGTAAAGGAGAACATTAAAAAAATACAGCGGAACACGCTACGAAAAAGATTCCGACTAGACCATTAAGGAAAATGCATTCCATAGGACAATATTGGAAGGGAAAATTACTTGCATGGGAAGATTATACCAGGAATACTTAGGGACAAGTGCATTAGGAAAATAAAGAAAATATGACAAACGAATTATGGCTTCAAGGACGTTTCGTAAGTTAATGAATAATAAAAGGAGCGGTAACCAGTCTTCGGACTGAAAAGCAAAACTGAGAATTATGTACTGTCGAGAGAGCAGAGGGAAACGGCGTTGAAATTAGTCCATGCAAGCATAGGGAAATGCAACAAATTCCTTCCTGCTATGAGAACGGTGGGGTGAATTTTAAAGTGATCTCGTTATGAGACAAGTAGAAATGGGTCTCAGACAAACGGCGAAAAAAATCACAAACCCGAAAAATACCCCACGTTTCCTGGGAATCGACACAATATCCTTGGCTCAGGAAAAGAATCTACGAGCCAACATTCCGATCCGCTCACACTGTCGTTAATTGTATAAATATTTCCAAGAGAATCAATTCTCCGTTTATAATCAGAGCTCTGCTTCTAAATGATCAGAAAATATTTCGTAGATTTATTTATCATTTATAATGAATGAGCTCCACAGTGACATTTCTAGACATTTGAGAAGTTCTCTATTACGTTGCAATTCAAATATGCTTTACGGGGAGGCTTTGGTGTGAAGGCTAATTTCCACAAAGATGACGCTCACCGACTGTCGAATGCAATGTAAAAGAGATGCCTTCTGGAATCTTTTTTTATGAATACATTTTTATACCGGCTTCTAACCATCTCTTCACTTATATGGTTAAAACCGTATGTGAATTTTCCTAGTGGATAATTCAAATAATTTTTTTCCAGGCACAATATTATATTCTTTCGGAACTTCTACTGTTTGAAATGTCATAATCCCCTTGGGCACCTAGAGCGAAATGACTGATGCGATTATACCAAAAATCATCCAACACTTTACCAAAATTATACTGATACTGAAATCAAAGATGTATCCTCGTAATTAATGGAGTCTTGGACATTATCGAGGGTGAATTTCACCATTATTTTGACCCCCCTTCCCTTTCCTGCGTTGTCAAAGGTAGTTTTTCAAGAGACAAGGCCACAGTTCTTTATTTCGTCGCTAAGGTTGATTCGAGAAATTGGAAAGTAGTTATATCTCCAGGACGTTGTCCATAGTGTCCATAATAAAAGTCATGGATTAGTTCATCAACGTATCTTCCACGTAGAGTGGTGGTGTGAGTCATGGAAGAGCAAGACGTAATTGGATATTAACCTCGGAAATTCTGGAGCCGGGGAATGAGGGTTTATCCGGGATCTCAGATTCATAGTTGGGAGTGAATTAATTCTAAGATTCCTGTGTAATCAATTAACTGGTTGAAGTTCGTAAAGATTACTCTGGCGTTACGAAATTTATTTAACCTTTTTGGACTTCTCCAAAACACACATAGAAGGTACTTTTTTAAAAAAACGATACATTTGGAAAGAGCTCCGGTGACCTAGTTGAAATTTTCTCTTGACTTTGGGGATAAATAAGAAGCACTCATCCGTAAATATGTCAACTTAATGCCTATTTTTGTCGCGTAAGCTGAGTCAAAATGGCTCCGACTATTGCTACTCCACATTAAGACTAAAAAACATTACTGTTTAATTAAAAGTTCCGACTCTCTGGAATGGAGGATATACCTTTTACTATACACCTTAAACTACGAATGATAACTCTAGAATGAAAGAGTTATCATTAAGGTAATTACTTTAAGGTGGAGAAGTGTTACGAAGTTAAGTACATTTGGATTACGGGGTCCCAAAAAATTTATGTAATCTCCAGGGGGAAAGAGATGAATTAAGTGAAACGCAATGATTTTTCACGAGAGGAGGTGATGAGTTTATAATTCTGTTACGCAATAAATGCTTTGGAATCGTCAAATTAGGACGATATACAAGCCAAAACGACGCGCTCGAGGTTGGACTCTAGAACGGTGACATTAAATGGTGGAAACAACACGTCGTTACGTTATATCTGGCTCCCCGTTGGCTTGGTGGATGAGAAATACGTGCATCACTAGGATGGCTCGTTGGGCAATGTAGCTCTCTAACTAAACAAAGGCGTCGGGGGTTCGAATCCCCTCTCGGATATGCATGCTGGATTGTCACTCCAGTAAGGATGACCTATGCAATCACAGTTCGATTCAGCGTTGGCTGTTGGGAAAAACCAGACGCAAGGTACTAAACCTGGCGTAGCGCTGTGAAAAATTCTGACGTTTCACATAATTAATTTTAAACAACGGTGTTCATTTAGACACTGAACTAAACCATCCACGGATTTGACATCTTAGCCTAATCCACCTTTACCCTCCAAGGGTATATATTCTGCAAAACGTCCAAAACATGTTGTGCCTGAAGATGACGCCTATGCATTGAAACTACTTGTATCCGTAATAAAAGGGCGTGGAAAATTACCTCGAGTATTTCCTTCCTCTAACTTCATGAGACAAGCTGTCCAAAACATGGACAATTAAGCTTGAAAATGTAGCGTGAAAATTTTCATAGTTGCTAACTCTAGTATAAGGACAAATAGTCAACATTTTAATACGACCATATTACATCATTAATAAAATATGAAAGGGCTGTCGGAGAACAAAGATTTACCTAGTAAATTCTATTTTTTTATAAATTACTACACATTCAAAAAGTGAAAATTGACCTTTTACATTGGATCGCAAACGTAAAATAACAATAAGGACAATTACGACCAGCCAAGCCTTAGGTGGAGGAGGAAAATCCATCCAGGCGTAAATGGAATGCGTGACGCGTAGGTCAGCAGGTGAGGATGTTATCCAATCTCCACCGAGGCCACTGATAATCTGCCAAATCCATGATTTACGCTGTTGAAGGGAAAAAGGGTCATCGACTGAATTACACTGAGACTAAAACAAATGATACCGTTTAGGCTTCATCATTATATATTCTTGGGTCGTAATGTTGATATTGATAACGCTGTGAACGTAATTAGTCAAGTTGTCAAAACCATGGTGGGTTAATTTTGAAAATGCAGAGTCAAATTTTCCGGAGTTTTTTTAATTTTATTATCACGATTAAAATTATTCCATTTTGAAATATGCTCAAATCACACCCCTAATGAACTATGCAACCACAGCTGCAGGAGGATGAGGAATGAATTTAATTTTAAATTTATCACTTATCCGAAAAGAAAAAAGTTATCTGAGAACGGTAAATTCCTATAGTAGATGAAAATCCTAAAATACCAACAAAGGCAATCAAAAATATCAGAATTCAGGATGGAGAACACTTATTCAGACGGGAATTGAACTCACGACTCCTGAGTTAGCAATAAATTATGCCACCTCGCCGTCAGCGAGGATGGCAATTCTCGACCAAATCCAAGATTTATTTCCTGAAAGGGCAGAATGGCTTCCAACTGGAATGGACTGTTGCAAAAAACGACAGTTTCTCCATTCAATATTGGGCGGAGTGGTAGCTATTATGGTTCGTAAGTGGATTAGTTAATAGCCTTGCCGCCAGCTGACTGGAGGATCCCGGGTCCAAATCCCGGATGATTGCCTTTGGACACCCACATATAAAGATTAAAGGGGCTAGAGTTGCGATTGCTAGAGCTTGAAGGGGAACCGAATGGTGGAAAAAGGAAATGAATTGTTCCCTTGACCAGTGTGTGTGTGTGTGTGTGTGTGAGTGTTACGCGTCTTGTGATGAAGGTTTCGGGATGATATCTACCTTCAACTATCAAAAATAAACCTTCTGTTTGATTATAGTGACGTTGGCGAGACTCCTCTGTGGAAGGTACAGAGGTCAGTTTGAGAAAAAGATCCAAAAGAAGACGAGAAAAGCACTCAGCCTTTGCGATGGCTTAAGGAGGCTATCAAGCTGTCAGGCATTTATCATGTTTCAAAAGTCCTCTCTTTGTAGTTCTACGTGCATTTTATAAAATAGCAGCGGGATCTTATCATGGTAGTTTGAAAATCGAAGTTTGAAAGATCGAACTTGGTTAGTTCGACATTGAAAATGTAAGATTTGATGTGTGATCTTGTGTCAGTGAAGGACTATTAACTGAAGAATTGCCAAATAATATTTCAGAAATACATGACGCTGTCACATAAAACTGATATCATGTGCAAAATTATGTGATAATTATAATAGGGCAGCATAACAGAACATACCCACCTTTTTTGAAGTGCTATTATTTAATTTGTGGAGTTGAATAGCCGAAAACGAATTCATTCGAAACTTGGTGCCTCGGAACAAGTGCAAGTTTTTTCAAGTTTTAATAAGTTTTAGAGCACCTTTTAAAAATTGATAGGAACCTCAAGAGTGCTTAAAAAACGTGTGTTCACATCATACTATTATATTTAAGATACACACATGAAAGGATGTTTCATCAATTTAATCACTCATACATGATTTAAGTGGCCAATAAAATCTTGCAGTTACAATTGAATCGCCTTAAGAAAGAGGAGGATGCATATTGCCAGAAAGTTCAGAGGACAGGATGAAGCTCTCACACCTGGAATAATGGGGAAGGAATAGAGTGTGAATTGACAGACACACTCTCTTTGCACCGCGTTTGAAGTACAATACATACGCAGTTATGAAGCACAATATGGACCGGGGTAAGCACAGTTGGGAAATGTGGAGAAAATGGTAAGAAATGGATTTATGAAGAATCCACACATTTAAATTATTATTGCGAAAAGTAAGGGTAGTAAAAATCACAATTCTGCTGACAGGCTTAGAGAATGAGTTAAAAAGAATAAGTTTTCTGAGTAGAAAATTATGGTGACCAATCGAGTGGTATTTTAGTTTACTTGCCTTTTTTCTCAGATCATTTTCCATTCATTAGAGACGCGGGTTGCTGTTCTATAATCTAACACCACTTGACCGGCGACCTCCCGTAGCATGGGGAGCTCATTGCGGACTTGGCGATTAGTCTTAATCAGTGCTTGTTCATTAGTAGATGCCTGGTGACCGTGAGAGATTTACAAAAGGAAGAGTATGCAAGACAGATGAAGTTAAAACATTTAAGCATTAGTTTAAAGAAATTAGTTAAGCTAAAGGTAATGGGTATATAGTATACCTGACGATGATCTCCTCAAATCTACAATGACTCTGCGCAGTATAATCTGCAGCAGAATCCCAAATATTTATGGAATTTGAACAAGGCGATAGAAAAAGAGCAACTGCTCTTGCAGGGGGTCATTATGAATAGAAAAACTGTAAAGTGATTCATCAACGGAAGATTGCGTACATTTTAAAGTTTTTATTGTTTCTATCCCATTTTCGTTGTTAGCAGAAAACTGTAGAAACACTCAGAAAGTTAATTTTACCAAAAAATACTAATAAAAATTACTGAAACCGATGTAACATGAAGCAAGTTAAATATTTCTCAAATTACATATAAAA
Source organism: Hetaerina titia (assembly GCA_037158775.1). NCBI lineage: Eukaryota > Metazoa > Arthropoda > Insecta > Odonata > Calopterygidae > Hetaerina > Hetaerina titia. The sequence goes on from CM073771.1 coordinate 70,485,448, forward strand.
AAAACTCGACAAAAGGGATGAAATTGAAATTTCAATTTTGTTAAATTTTCAGAAAATATGAAGGGATTCGGGAAAGATAAATATTTCGACCCGCCTTCATCCACGATAATAAAAAAATGGAATCCAAGCACCCAAATATTTTTCATAACTAAGCGATTAAGTCAAACACATTCATTTTTGCATATTGAGATATTTGTGCACAAAAATGGCTGGTGCTCTCAATGGAATATGATATATATTTGGACCTACGACAGAACGCAATTATTTTCCAGATCATGGAGAATGAAGTTTTAAAAAATACTACGGTTTGTGATTGAAATGTCTGATAAGCTACTAGTTTATAAGGAATACTATATGTATGCTATTTGTGTTTCCTTAATTGGGGAAATATATTTACGTGCAACACATTTGTTCACTCTTTAAAAGCATAGTTTGAAGAGAAACACTATAGCAGCAGCTTAGCTATTACTCGGGAAGTAATAGCCAAATATTTCAAACAGAATACATTGCCTCTTCAGCACAATGCAATGAAATATCATAATGAAAATGTTCCCCTCAATTTTTAAAAAACTTTTTACAACTAAACCAATAATGTTAAACGATATCTGATAATATCCAAATGTACATGATCGTTGTTTGCGACCTCTATTTTGACAGAGATGAAGGATATGACCGTAAAACTTCAAGGTTCAGGTTTATGTGAGAGACTTACTAATGTATTTCCTTCTTCTGAAACAATATATTTTTATTCCATTTTCCTTCCTGGGTCCTCCGTATTTATTTACCTCTTTTCACAACCCTACTTCCACATTTTGTTAACTTAATTCACTCATCATCGGGAATGCCCGGGCGAGCAGCCTACATGCGGATATTATTTGAAGGTTCATGGGATAACTACGAAGCACGTCGTTATTGGCCAAGGATGTCGTGGAACACTTAAATTCTAGAACGCTTCATCCAGCAGACAGCAAACAGAGGCGGATGCGTGCACTCAGCGGGACGGGTCTAGTTTTAATTGGCTTCGGGGGAAGAACGGAAGGGCTACGGGGATGTGTATAGTGGGGTAATAGAAACAGGAAGAGTGGGAGTTCAGCCAGTTTCCTTGTTTCATTTTTTTCCATCGCTGCCGCCATCACCACCTGCTCTCGTGCTACGGCGGGGTGCGTGCGGGCGCTGAGGGAATGGGGAGTGGTGTGAGTGAGACTGGGTGCCGCCGCGACACCGGGATATGCGGAGGTATTGGTGGGCGGAGGTTAGGGGGGTTAGAGAGTTGGGTGGGAGGAGCGTTTAGACATCAACCGCAAACCGCGCCGCTCTCAACTTTACGGTTCGCATCCCTTCCCCCCCAGCCGCCGCCGCCGCCGCCGAATTCCCCGGGCAGCCTCCCCGCCTAAGGGAGTCCTCTCCCTAGGAGAAAATCAAAACATTACCTCTTTAACAGGAGGCGTAGGAAACACCGCGTATAAATGGCAGAATTAGTCCACGGCGTCTATTACGTAAGCATTTTGGTCGTTGTCCTATATCTTGTCCTCTTCCGCTGTAATGTCCCACATGGAACGCGCATTAATTAACTGACGATATTGGTCGACAAAAGGGGTAATGTTCACGTTATTTTGTTGAAAAACTTCTGAGTTTGTTGAAGCTTAAAATTTACTGCACATAAGATCGCTTGGGTTCCCTACCGAGAAGTGTTAGAGGTTGCTTTTTATGTTTTCAGCCTAATAATGAAAAGACAGTAATTTATTGCTTAAAATGGTTTTATTGTTTTTTGAAGTATTCTCCATGATAATCAATACGCTTTTACATGCGCTCCAACCAATTTTCGTAACTTTTTTTCCACTCCGATTGAGGTACCTCCAAAATATGGTTTTTGAATGCATCAACGGCTTCTTCTGGCGTCGAAAAACGTTGGCTACGCAATTTTTCATGGTAAACGGAAATAAAAAGGAGTCATTTGGTGCTAAATCAGGGCTGTACGGATGATGGCTCATCAATTCAACGTTTTGGCCAGTCAAATAGGTAGTTGTTTCAGCCGATTTGTGAGAGCTTGCATCGTCATGATGAAGAATGATCCTCTGTGGCCACTTCTTTTTCCGTATTTCACCGAGCACTTCTGGAACAAAAGTGCTCGTGTACCTTTCAGAATTCACGGTTCTACGTTGCTCTAACGGTACAGTTGTCACATGCCCAGTTATACCGAAGAAACAGGCGATCATTTGCTTCGACGTGCTTCATGCACGTATCAATTTTGTCGGATTTGACTCGTCTTGGAGGGTCCATATAGTGGATCACTGTTTTGTTTCGGGCTCATACGCATAGATCCAAGACCTGTGTATATGTTATACACGGCTTTATACGCACCGCGATTGTATTTCTTGACCATATCTTGGCACCAATTGACACGAGTATCTTTTTGAGCTTTTGTCAAATTATGCATGATCCAACGCGAACAAATTTTTTTCACAGCTAAATGTTCATGCAATATCTTATTGATGCACGTCATACTAATCCCCAAGGAAGCCTCAATTTCACGATAAGTCACATGGCGATCTTCATTTACTAGTTCCTGCACAGCATCAATATTTTCTGGCACAACAACTGATTTTGGACGACCCTTCACGACTTTCGTCCCGGAGCGAACGGATGCAATGATGGAATTCGTTATATCAGCGTTTCACAGTGGCAAAGGATAGGCCTTAATCGCAAAAGGTGAAAGTAAGTTGATAGATGCACTCCTGTCTTGATAATCCAAGTCGCAAGTCGTAAAATATCATTGTACGAAAGTGTTCATGAGTTAACTCCATTTTTTTCGGTGTGACAAAATTTTCCAGTCTCTGTAAACAACATAAGTTATGATCAAACGACAAAATACCCTGAGTAAAGTTTAGCTTAAAAAGGGTCAAACTTTCAGATGGAAACGTCAGATGGAGTCCAAAGCACTTAGTGATGTCAAGGCTATAAATATAAATAGCAACCCTCGAAGTGGTCGCTAATGAGGTGGGGATCCGAGCGAAGGTTTGAATTAGAAGACTCGGGAGAAAGGACCGTCCTAATAACATGCTACCTGAGACACGACCCCAAAAGATCGCCATTTACCGATAAAAGAGTGTTGTGAAGGAAATAAGATGTCTGAGAGGAAGACAAATATGATGTATAAGTCGTAGTAGGGGAGGAAAGGTAGTTGCAGAAATGGAAGATGAAAGGAAATTTGAAGAAGGCTAACATACTTGTCAGAAAATATATTTCGTGGTGGAGGGATACAGACGGCAGAATGTTGGGTAGAAAACCATAGGAAGAAAAAGAACAATAATTTCAGGTGGAAAAAAGGGAGGAGAAAACATATGGTATTGAATGATAAAATTGTACGTATAATGGATTTTTGTGCGTGTTTAATATTATGTAGTGCATACAGTCAGTATGAGTGATACTATGTTTTTTGAATGATCACGAAGTTTGGTAATAGATTTTAGGATCCATCCAAAAGCCGCCTATAAAAATTAGATTACCTATAAAACCATAATTATTGGATAAAAACTTATACATATATACATAAAATACATGCGTAGTACTCATGACAGACCGCGTACATAGATTCGTAAATATTTGTAATATTTTACCAATGGAATCAATGATTACATTTTGGCATCGAATACAGCATAATGTTCTTGTTAATGGTAAATGGTCTTTTTAATGGTAAATTAGTCAGAAAAGCGAGAACATCTATTGACAACAAGAGATGGGTTTAAAATGGGTTCGCATTTTATGATTAGGTAATATTCGTATTCCTATTGCAAAAAAATATGGGTGAGCGCAGGTAATAAATAATGCCTTCATTTGGGTGCTTAATCGGATAAATTTTTATGCAACATCGTTGAACCTAAATAACCGACCCCTGAACTATTACTAGAAAAATTTTCAATTTAAACCCGGAACTTAAAGTTTCCAGACTGGTTTAGGCACACGTACCAAGTAGACAAGCGTAGTCAATATGAGTGAGTACTAATTTGAAACTGACAATGCGTTTTGTACAATCTGAGAGATTTTTAATCACTAAATAATCATCCCAAAACGCACTCTTCAATAAACAGGTTTTAAAACGTAATATTATACGTAGGTTTTTATATAAATCTCATGCGATAATAAGTTCACGTATCCATTGTATGGGGACTATTCCTTTCCCTATACGTATTACCGTTTCACTGAAAAGGTTTCCGCTCATAAAAACACAAGAGTAGGGTTAGCTGCAAGTGTGCAGAGGAATCACCTAGATTTGGACTACAGGCAGGTTCCCTTCGTTTTGCTCGATTAGCATAGCACACCATTTATGAGGATACCCATCTAACCATTTTGGAATATATAATATATATATATATATATATATATATATATATATATATATATATATATATATATATATACATACAAATATGCAGATTATAATCTTATGTAAAATGAACGTTCTCCCAAAAAGTGCTAACTTCCGTGCTTTAAAAGATGATGCTTAGATCTTCAATTAATAAGTGTATCTTACATTTGTGAAAAACTCAATGTTTTATTAATTGTTTCATAAGTAGTGGAATGTTGAAGAGGGTAATAGAGGGGAGAATGTTGGGCAAGCGAGGTAAGGGCAGGAACAGGATAGGGATGTTGGACGGGATGAAGGGAGGAAAGAAGTACACAGAGATGAAGAGGGATCTGATATGGATTAGTTTGCTAGGTGGGGAGTCACAAAATGTTTATTTGATAGTTGTGCCCATCCAAAAACCTACCTTAAACGGTAGATTAACTAATAATAATAAGTGATCTGGAAATATATTTCATGCCATTCTACTGCATGTAAAATATGTTCACAAATAAAGATTCCTATTACTAGTGGTGTGGCTGAGTAGTGGGTAGGAAATTCGACTTTTTCTTTTAGTGTAACGAGCTCAAAACCGGATTTTATGGCTCGCGAATAAACTTATAAATGGAGTAATTTTCTGGCTACTAGAACATCGAGTAAAACTCAATTGAAAAAGAGCTCAGCCACATACATTACATATTTTACACGCCCTAGAACAATCTGATGTGAACTCTACCTCACCAATCTAAACCTACCAGTAATGTTGTTAAAATTCCCATTGTGTTGAGTAAACGCAACATCTCTGTATTTTTTTCGAAATTAGATACATATTTTTGGCCAAAACGACCATGAAATAGTCACTATGAATACTCTCTTTCCTTTCTTGCATCATAACTTTTCTGGTGCCTAATTCTGAAGATATTGAAATGGTCGGGGCCTTCAGACACCTAGAAAGCTATGCTACTATATTTTTTTTACCGCAGTATTGGAATACAAATTGAGACACGGCCTGTGATTTGTGCATTCATTACTTTGAAGCACTCCTAAACGATAAGGAGAGATTCTGAAATAGAATATAGCAGGTCAAGTTGAACCAGCGCCAAACCTGCGCACTTCTGCTTAATTTCAAGATCTTGATTTTCTCATTCCGTCTTGGAAATCAATTCCGCATCAGTAATGTAACTAACTATATTCACGTGTTTCTATTCAATGGTGCGGAATTTTCTCGACCGCCTAATTATTAAATAGTAATGTATCATCGATAATCTTTTGCTTCAAAACTGTCTGACGAATAGCTTACAGAACCAGGTGTTAAAAAGAACTATCGTTGGAACATGCAATAAATGTGTTCATATTGAATGAAGATTTAAAAAGGACGAGGGAATATGGAGTGACTGAACATGAAGTCACTTTAAAAGTTTGTTCGTTGGGTAACTAACTCGAGATAGGTATGTTTATCCATTGTCTATAAAACATGGAATAAATATACATGATTTGATTAATAAAACGATTATAGAACTGAACAATCAATAAGATATTTTCAGAAAAAAATGTCAATTTTTTTTAAAGCTACACTCACATGATATTTTAGTCAGAAAATAAATGAAATGGCCTCATGAATGAACGAATAATTTCACATCCATATGCATCTTGAATGTAAGTGCCATAAAAACTATATAACTTATGTTGACTCATTAAAAAGGAATTATTTAGAATTTTCATTGATGATTAATACTTCAGTGTTCAAAATATTATTAGCGAAGCTCCATAGAGGTTAATGTCATCAGTACTGGTTACAAATACTGTTAGACGTCTCGGAAAATCGACATTGTTCCGTGCCCGTTACGGAACCTTTCGTCCGAAAGCTATTCTGTGAAATGCCTTACATTATTCCCGCTGTCCTCGTTAAACACTGGCATGACAATCGAGTCAAGCGTCATAAGGTGAGAAATGCGACAGCAGTGGACTCATTTTCACGCGAAACGCACATGTCGAAAAGTTCCGTAATAGCCACAACGGGCACGCAGCTTTATTCCCCGTCTCTTCTCATCTTTCCCTTTCTCCGTCCCCTACGACACTCCTCCCACTCCTCTTTCCTTCCACCCACAACCCCACCCACCGACATTCCCTTTGGATTCCCTTTCCGAGCCCGCCCCGCCGCCACAGACCCATAAATCAGAAAACCTCGGCAGGAGGAAACGATGGCCGATATTGATCCACTCGATAAAACGCCGACGCATCAACGGTTAGTTATACTATTGGGTTAGGCAAAGGTGGGGCATTGAACGCTTCCTGCCGCCATTATGCTGCATGAGTGGAAACTTTAGATAAAAACATCGCTCAAAATCTAAGGCTATTCCTTTTTGTCCTCGAACCTCGCCATCCCTGACTCATGATATCTTCTGCCTTTCTACCCTACGATCCGGAATAATATTTTTTCCTCGAAATTTTCGAGATAATACTCTCGTTTCTTCCTCCCTTTTTCTCCACTTGCCTAGCCATCTCTATTCCATCCACGGTCGTTTTGCCCAGCGAATCAGCCTAGCAATTTACCCAACCAAATCCTTCTACATCATCTGACCTCCCACCACCCGCAACTTGCTCAACTCTTCAAGCCTTCAGTTCCGTTTTGAGAGCGAACCCAGCCCTCAAACCTATCCACCTCATGTAAATATTCATTAAGCAATGTTGAAATATATTCAACAAGCTGGCTCATTAGTGGTCAGGATAGTTTCACCAAAAGATAATAATCCATTCCTTTAACTAAGTTATTCCTCGCCTCTATCCCATACAATACTTCTTCTTCTGTTATCAAATTACGAGTTATAGTTTCCAGGTTGATATGGTGGAAGGAAATAATATTAATAAAATAAACACCTTCAAATATTAAAGGATTGAATAAATGCCGCACATCGACTCATAGGACCTTGCTGATATTGTACTTAAAGTTGACTCAGTGAGTTGAAACGTGCGTCTTTTTTATAAAACATTTTATTTTGTGGAATAGTGCTAAATTAAAAAAAACATGTTATTTAAAAACCTTTCACAAGTCCTTCCTATTACTCCCGCGGTCTGCACATAAAAATGTTTCAGGAAGAGACTAGTAATCAATTTTGGTACTGTCAGGAGATTGAGCAAAGTAACGTAATGATAACAGCTTTCGTTCTTAATTTACACAATCTTTTGGATTAATAATATTTTAGGAGAATAACTACATCATTGGAGAATACGAGATGTGATTCAAGAAGTAAACATGAAAATATTTCTTATAGACTAAAATGATTGATAAATGAAAAAGCATTTTCTCTTCAAATTTGCAGCAGCAGCGTTTCGTTCTAGTAGGTTTCCAAGTTAAAATAAAAAATAATCATAGCCCAAAGTATTTATTTTAGGATTTAGTAGATATTTTATATCCTTTTAAGGAGAGTACTGGGAACATAGGTTTTACCGGTAATCGGTTGTAATAACCTTTGAAAAAAGGGATTTTGATTGACACATGGTCAAGTGATTGACTAATATCTTGTAATGAAAAATTAAGTTCTTCATTTGCATAAAACATAACTATAAAGCAATCTTTTTGGTGGAATAATTAGCTTTACAAAAGTGCCGATTTAATAGTTTTTCTCGATATTAAAAAAATAAATCTAACGTGATTCTAAACAATAGAAAATAACAGGCTTACTTTACATTTGAAAATTACCAAGTGCGAATAACCGCCCGGGGAGATTGGTACGTTCAGTGGACTACGAGTGTCCGTAACGCTAAACCCGCCAATTCAGAAGTCCCGCTTATGGCTTAGGTCATGTGTAATTCTAGTTCCATGGGAATCCCGTTGAAAAGCCAAATGTGGCTTATCTTGGACTTAGGTGCGCACGGTATGTCGTTCGGAAATAAAATAAATCATAACATATTGTTTCGGACTTGGATGACAGTTCAGCTAAAAAGATAGAAAAAGAAAACTCACTCTTTCAGAAAGCACAAATCAATGCCAATATTTGTTAGCCACCAAATTGGATCGGAAAAAATATTGTTAATTTTTCCAAGTCGGAGAACTTTACCATAACACTACGAAGCTATCGGCATAAATGTTAAATACGTCAATCCCCAACTCATTAATCAACTCATCTTTAACTTTCATATCTAATAAGTAGTGATATGCTGGCTTAGGATAGACTTTTGACGGACATGGCACACTATTGTACTTCTAAGTCCCAACTAAAACGCCAACAAATATCCTTAAGCCTCATTCTTTTGCATTGTAGCACGAAAAAATGTTGGTCATCTACTTTTCGCGGATCAATAATCAAAGTTGCACCGTGGGAAAGTATCTTTCATCAGAACGTATAAATACTCATTACCCTCCTTTTCACATTTCACTAACTCGATCCGAGATTTTCCTCTTAGATTAAGTTTGTAAAATGGGGCTAGATTTTGAAACAGAATCAGCTACATGTAGATTAGGAATGCATTTGTAATTTTGATGAAATTTTATAACTTTATAGTGCTTAACATGGGAAAATGTCCTGTTTTTACTTTTAAGATGTGGTTTACTGTTTAACAGAAAAAATAGGTTGGTTTCTAAAAATAATTGATAGATTTGGAGTGATAATATGACTTATGGTTTTTTCGCTGCAATAAGAAGTAGTACGAAAAGTGAAGAATCAGGCGTGATATTGTGGAATCGAGACATAATGAAAACTTCGTTGCAATTTTCCACAGTTAAAACTTTATTGCCGACCATGGTTTCGATACACTGTATCATCTTCAGGTAGACCTGAAAATTGCAACGAAGTTTTCATTAAGAAGTAGTACTATTCGAGTCAATATTTCCGCTTTGGATAAAATTCAATTCTCGATAGACTTACATTTTATTAGTCTCTGTCTGCTGGCTTAGGATAAAGTTTTGACTTGAATTGTCAATTCTAAAATTTCATGACACAACTAATTCGTCTGTAGCCAAACAATATTTCACTGGAATGTGCAACAATAATATTTCCATCTTTTGCATGAATAGATGAACCGATTAGATTTTGACCAATATCCACCGACTGGAAGTTACCATTTAAAACCTTTTTTCTACTTAAACTTGGCACTGTTATGAAACAACTATTGGGACTATATGGGAAATTAGATTATTATATTTATAAATCTGATGGGAATATGTGTATCCTGTTGAAAAAATCAACAAATGTCTCATTCTAAAAATGTTCTCTTTCAAGTAAAATATTAACAAGTAAAAACAAAAGGCAAAACTAAAATTGTCTTTTGTACATAAAATATGTCATTTGTTGTGGCTGTACGATAGTATAAAGGTTTATCATCATCGATACTAGTGAAAGAAAACGCTAATGTTATATTTCGTGATGAGAAACGTATTTTCTCCTCTTCGAGGATGAATTTTTCAAAAAGACGGCATAGCAGGTGTCTAGGCTCTAACTTCCAGCAAAATTTATACATTAGAAAACGAGGAATTTGGGAAATACCGTGGGGAATCAATGATTGTTTTTTTAGCCGATGACTGCCGGCATAGGGTATGTTTTTTTATAAATTCTGGGACTACACTCTACGGCACTCCTAAGTTCCAGTAAAAATAACCCAAAATATACTCAGAGCTTGAATCAAATATTACAATAGTTAATGATTTAGCTCCGCATACTTTCTACTTCCCTTAATTTCAACAGAAATGTCTATTTTTTTACTCTAATAACTTCCTTTACCAGAAATCTTCTCTCAATTATGACCTTCAGCATCAAATTGACTCTCAGATTTTCCTGCATACACTTGTCCTGCCAACATCGAATTTCTCCCAACAGCCATATGTCCTCCCCTACCATGCTTAGAACTTCATCGTTTGTTTTCCTTTCTGTCCATTTTGTTTTTTTTAATTCTTCTCCACATCCATATGTTAAAGGTATCCAATCATTGCTTATCCCCCAGCCTAAACGACCAAGTTTATGGATCATGCAACATTACGGTCCATATTAAAGATTTCACTAGTATTTTCTCTACACCAGAACTTAAAGCGCCTGTCATTGACCTCCGTCTCTTTGCCAACCCTTCGTTACGGGACGAAATTCTTCTTTCAAAGCGCCACCACCCTGCCCACCTCAACCAAAACGCTTCCCTTCCTCTAACCTTCCCATCTCCGGACACTCTCAGTATCTTCGTTTTTCTATGATAAATTTTCATCGCACGCCATGAAAACTGATTTTTCAATGCGCTATGTATTTATAATTGTGCCATTACTGGATGGTTAATTCATGATTATCCGCTAAACTAACCAATTTAAATAATTTCCCATATACCCTGATTTTAGCCTCTAGCATTTTCCATACCTTGCTTATTATTTCCTCCGCAATTATATTGAAAAAAAAACAGGTGATAATGGTCATCTCCCTCATATATCCATACCTATGAGTAGAATATATATGTATATATATGTGTATATATATATATATATATATATATATATATATATATATATATATATATATATATATATATATATAAACCTCTTTCAATTTCAATGAGTAGTATTTACAGAGTTATAGAGGCTACGGCAGCATAATTTGCTGATTTGAATTCAAATCAGCAACTGATACTGTCGCACCCTGTACACATACGTTAAAATGAAGATCCATAAAAATTATTTTCTCGACAACTTCAATATCTCTAATAAGAATAAGATACTCGAGTATCCGGTAGCAGAATGTGGTAGCAGTCCATGTGAAGTTATTTTTCGACGCAATGACTTCAAGGCATATGACAAATTGTCTCTCTCTTACCAAATCACTAAGAAACACATCTCAAGCAAAAATTCAAGTACGAATGATATTTTACGGCAGAATAAGAATTAAGAATTTCTCCTGCCTACCTGTGATAGTTTGAGTAAAATTTGACTATTTGATTACCCTATAATCCCGAAAAAATAACAAACTTGGGACATAATGTTAAGCCTTTCGTGTGAATTTGAAATGTTACCACCTACACCGTTGAAAAGAATATACTCATCAGAATACCATTTCAACGAGGATGAATAAACCAACTTCGAAAGGAAAACTAACTCAGGAAATCAAAACACATCACGAAGATAATCATTGGTCGAGAGTTCGTGGTTTTCGTTCTGTCAGGATGGATTTGAGTGAGCTTGTTTATGATAGTAACGGTGGAACTAATCCTGCAGCCGTAGTAAGTCTCGGCAGACCGCAAACAACAATGGACTTTGACAGCAAATCAAATTAAAAGCGCAAAAGCGATCTCATCGTTGTCCATTTCCCTGCACAGTAATTGTTCATGACTTGGCTTATTGGAATTTAGACGGCTCTGAGATTAAAGGAATGAAGAACTTGGCAGTCAACACATTGCGTAACCGATTAATTTAAATGACATGTTGACACGTTTCTTTGTCAAGCGCGAGTTGGACAATAACTTAATTAAACCACCTGCCTACCAAAGAGTGCGTTATCACTTTCGTAAATGAAACATTTGACTCTTGTTCTCCTCAAGAATATTACACCTCGATGATGGATGTAGCACTACCATTTAACAATGGGATAAAGTATATCGCATCCCGATATTTCACCCTAATTTCATGATTAATGAGATAATTATGAAAGAAGCACTTTAGAGCGCTCGTCAGAAGTCTTTTGAGCTCATTTCCTTAATTTATTGATCTTGGTCCCTGCACCATGATGACCCGAAAATTGGAATGGTGGCCCATCATTTTCCTTTGTGCTACCGCACGCGACTGGTACTCTGGTCCAAATCAACCACATTCCCGCGAAGGGAATGAACGTATGTATAGGATCGTTCATAAAATGAGAAAATGGCAGAGGAAGCAGGATTGACCAAAGGCACAACTCTTGGGTTTTTAACGGAAAAATTATGAAAATGTCTCTAAGGAAGAAGGTCTTTGAAGATTCGCCCTTTTTCCAATGGGTTGCCACAATCGCGAACCCACTTTCGTGAGCCACATAACAGCGGAGCCTTCAAGAGTACTTTTTTGTCAAATCATTATCGTGACGGATGCAAAATGTTGGAGTGAAACTTCAAGTTTCATAATGCAGTTCGGCATGCAGCACATTAATTTAAATTGTTTTACTTGATTAATAGTCTCCAATGGAGAATCTGGTTTATCCTCGTGTATCCGGTTGAACAGGTTAAGAAAACTATACACAAAAATTTCATCCACTACTACAGGAGAGGGCAAAATGAATAACTGATCGTAGCTTTCTATAGTTTCAGGCTCAACTTCGTAGTAATTCATGTTCAATAAAACAGTTTCTGGCGTAACTTGGTGGAAAATCTTCATACTGACTTTTAATAATCAAACCACTTTACTTTTACCACGAAATAAACCACTTTACTTTTCCACATAAAGTTTATGTGGAAAAGTAAAGTGGTTTGATTATTAAAAGTCAGTAATTCACTTTCATAAATTAATAACACCATGTTTATATCCACTGTTCTTTATATTCGTATTCCTAGTTTCAACGCTTAGGCATCATCATCAGGTACAAAATAATGTTGAATTAATATAAATAATGTTATAATAAACATAAATAATGTTTAATAAATAAATAATTATTTTGTGCCTGATGATGAAGCCTAAGCGTTGAAACTAGTCGTACGAGAATAAAGAACAGTGGATATACACATTATGTTATTAATTTAATGAATTGAATGTAGCAATTTTCCACTTGATAAAATTTATTTTACGATCGGGTTTCCATCTATTACATCATGTTCAAGCCGATCAGTTATTCATTATATTATTATATTATATTTTACTTCCACCATATCACGCCTGAAGCTACTCAAGGAGAGGGCACATTTTTAAAAATGTCACGAAGGGAAATTTAATCATGCTTCGAAATTTTCAACCACGCACAGTAAAACTATTAAAAACAATGTACCTATTTTAGAAAAAATTCATTGATGAGCGCAATAATATGAATTTATTCATTTTTTGAAAGATAAAACTGAAATAAGACTATTTGCATGTTCTCACAAAGATGTTTTTCGTGATTTAGATGACCTAAGACAAGCCTTTGGTACTCCTACGCCTTATCCCGCCACAGTTCAAGAGATGGAGAGTAAGATTGGGAACAGAGGTAATCCATTTAAGTAGATGCACAGCTGTCTCCGGCCCTCAAATTTTACTCTCCTGGAAGTTACTTTAAAGGAATAATGGCTTGGAGTACAACTACTTCACGAATGGATATTCGCAACGTCAGGTGTGTTAAAAGATAATGGTGTGAGAGACATCCGCCTAGCAGACAAAACACAGGACCATGAGTGCAGCTCTCAAATCCACTATCGTGAAAAGCGTTTATTTACTGACACGTGTCTTGTTATTGCCTTCTTCATTGAAGGGCGTGAATTGCATATAAGGACCGAATATGGCGCTTGTGAAAATGAAGTTAGTGGCGCCGGTTGTAACAGAAGTCGTAGCAATCAAACTGTTTAACGTTGCTTCTAACATTGCCCCGTCTGATTGCTGATAGTAAATAGATGAAGCTTACAGAGTATTACTTCCAGTTGAGTATTCTCCCTAGAGTATAAAATAACTTTCTAGAGTATTATTTGCACAATTATTTCCTTAATGGATTCCGTGGGGAAATAATTAGAAAAATATTTCTTGACCCTATGCTTTTGTTTTTCAAGCAAGGAAAAAAGTTTCTGTGGCTTCTCCTTGAAAATGAAATTATTAATTTCCTGAATTGAATGACATATTCATCCGGATGAGCAGCATACGTTTCATCTGCAATTATAGCGCGCGATTGGACGGTGTTGGTATTAAATTTATACGCAAAGCTTTTTATAAAAATTTTATTCATGAGCTCTTAGTTCAAATACAACCAAAGAACAGAGGAACGGATTTTAGCAGTTTTCCACGAGATAAGATTTATTGTACGACCGGGTTTCGATGTATTACATCATCTTTAGACCTTGTCCTGACGATCATGTAATACGTCTCGTACATCGAAACCCGTCGTACAATAAATGTAATCTAGTGGAAATTTAAAACTATCCGTTCTTCATTATGTTCGAATTCCGCCTCGTCACGTCCAAAACTACTCAATTTGCACAACTTAAGAAGCTAAAAGTAAATGAATTTTAAAGACGAATAAAAAATTAGCCTGTTTTTGAAGTTATTCCCGATATTTTTGGTTTGATTTTCAGACCTTCCTGACTAATATGCAGTAAGCCGCAAATTGAGCAGCAACGTTGTACTACTGAAAGCTAGCCTAACATTTTTACATATAGACAATACATACGAGTACGTGTACCCTGAGATTCACCGCTATGGTGTGTGGCAGAGGGTGATTACAATCCCTACTACTTTTGATGCAACAATCTTTTCCTCCTCAGTTTGGCCAGACAACGTTATGCTGATCCTTTATTGCTCGTGGGCGAAATAGCATCTTAAATCTATCATTTCTACACTTAATATTCCTAATTTTAATTTCGTGATCTCTCCTAAAGATCTATGATGAATAAATTTTCAACAAAATCACAAAAGAGGCATTTATCCAATTTATGCAAGAGATTTAATGAGTAATTTAAATTCTGCTCCGTGAGTGATTCCCAAGCTATTTTCTCTAATAATTTCGATACGCTATTTAGTTTATCATTGTAACGTGCTACAAATCTAGCTCCTGTACGCTGCGAAAGATCTGATTGGACAATCAATCGACCTTCATACTTATCCCACATAATCAAAGCAGCATATTCTAAATGAGGCCTAACGAAAAATAGCATAGCCCTTTAAACTTCTCGTCACATTTCATCATTTCTCTTCGAGTAAATCCTAATTTCTTCTTCGCCCGTCCACATACTCCCCGTATGTGTTCCATCCAAAATTTTTAATCCCAACTTCGAGTGTAATGATGTGCAAAACGATATGTGCCTTCGGTTTGGAATATTTTGATATCTGTAAATGAGTCATTAACATGAAGTCTATAAGTACTTATAAGTAAACTTAACTCCTACAAGGTCTTTCCCTAAAGTAGCATCACTTATTTTTTCCCGGTTAGACGGACGGATGGGTGGCGGTTTCTCTAACCGGGTTCGAGGAAGAGGCCGGTGGCAGTTGACTCCCATCCCTTTCTGAGTGAGGATCGTTCGCTTGCGTTTAAATACCGACAGTTAGAGTGGCCCGCATCAAAATATGCTACATGTCCGTCACTCCCTCATCCCCATAAATAGAACTTCGCCTTATGTAGCAGGACCGATGGGCCACTGTTTAGCATTCCTTAAATGACGCACTTCCGAAGGAAACCAAACTCTCATCGAATTGCGGGTCGTATGTGGCGAAGACTCGAAACCTCTTCCGCAGAAAAAAAAAGTTGGTTTTATTTTCTCCTCCCCGAGTCGTATCGAGAAAAGTGGAGTATGCCTATTCCCTTTAAAGCACACGTAACTTCCTCTTTTCGACCGCCTTTTATTTTATTTTTTTATTACATTCTCGTCTGCGTCTCTGCGTGCGTTTCTTACCTTCCTTTCTCCTCCACTGTTTACGTCACCCCTCTCCCGCACCCTCCACGACCACCTTCCTATTTTATTTATTCTATGGCTCCCTTTCTACTATCCCTTCATAGGGGAGGGAGGACCCTCTCGTCTCCTTCATTTCGTCATTCCGTCTTCCGCTCCCTTTCTCCTCCCCCTTTCTCCTCCTCCTTTCTCCTCCCCCCTTTCTCCTCCCCCCGTTCTCCTCCCCCTCCTGCCTCTTTTCAATTTTCCCCCTCGCCACGTTCATCTCCCACCCATCCTTTCGGTTCTTCAAGAACCTATTTGTCCACCCACCTCGCGCATGTGGTACCAACCGTCCACTCCCCTTTACGCCCTCTTCACACGCAAGGGGTGCCCCCTCTGTGTGCCTCTACATGATCATCCGGAAATTGAGAGAAAAGAGCATCCAGGCGAGAGGGTCCAAAGGGCGGTGGCGGAGACACGGAACGCAAATGTCGACGGATGTATCTCATCACGATGATATATCCGATGCGACGAAACTTTTGCGTGCGCCTCATGTCATTAAATTCCTCTTTGATAAGATGATGGATGTTCTACTATAAAATAGGAAAGGCACACGGTTCGACTTGTGTCAGCCACTTTTCCAGTGTTGGCAATCCTCGCTCAGGAAGAGTTTCCCACTCGGCATGCCCCGGGGAATTATAATTGTCATTAATCACATACTTTTCTAGCAAATATGTCGCAAATTTCAATAAGAGACCTCTCAAATACTTTTGTCCTGGTGCGTAATAACTATCGAGGTTAAGGTGCATGGGGCACGACTACACTGGGCTATACACGTGCACATGCTCTTTTCACTGTCTTTAAGTACGTCTAATTACAAATTCATCACCGTTACTATAGGCAATAATCACTCAATGCTAACAACATTCACGAATCGGAACGAATAGTTCGTGCAACGCAAGCAGTATTTCACGCCTAAGTAAGTTTAATTTTGGGGCGTGTTGTGTTCGATTGCACCAGACTATAGATGTGTGCATACTCTTTTCATTGGACTTATATGTTTGTAATTACAAATGAATTAACATTAATGAAGGCAATACTCACGCAGTGATAACAGTTTTCATACAACGGAACAAATTCAATCCTAAAATTGCCCGCACAGGATATTAAAATGACGTAATCTTTCTCAATTTGTTTTAAAGTCACAAAATGAAATTATGACTGGTAGTGATCATCATTTAGCTTAAAGGAAGTTGAGGGTATTACATAGTGATATAAATCATTCTCTTGCTACGAGATTGGACCCGGACACTCCAATTTCACGCCAAACGCTTTATCCCAGCCTAGAAGTTAGGTTTTGACAACTGGGAAATGCCTAGCTTTGGCGCGCAAAGTAGTAGTGGGTGGTACCTATAAAGATACTGTATTAGTACAGAGATATGCATCAACAAATGACAAGCATATGTAAATAAAGCCTCCATTTTTCCTTGGTGAAAATAACTTAGAGAATATTTAGACTATAAGAAAAATTTCACTCATGGAATAATAGAAGGCACATATTTTTTAAAGAAAAACTAATATTACAATACTTTGTTAAATATTGGTTTGAAAATAGTGTTCTGCCATAGTATTTTGAATAATATTTTTTACTGTAGATATTCATGGATCTGGACGATGTATATCTGCGATTTTGATGCATCAATATCGTATAAGAATCCCATGTTAAAGATAAACCTTTTAAGAGAGAATTGTGGAAAAGATAACGTGGAACGCGCAGTTTCTGAACTTTCAATGCATATCATTCGATTTAGAGTTGCTTTAGTGAGATTTTATGAGCAGTTGGTGTTATTCGGCTTGAAGACCCAGACTTGCCGTAAGTGTAGTGGCATAGTATACTAATTTTTCCCATCGATATGCTGGGACGCCAAACATCACTTAAATAACTTCAAAAAAGGGTGAAAATATTCGCTATTTGTTATTTCACCACTATGAGATAGCTGTACTAACTGAATAGTGTTCGAAAATTAATAATTTAAATAAGATTTTGAAAAGAAGGAATTTCCGATTAATTACTGCAATTTTTCTGCATACCGATCAGCCGATAATATCTAAACCGTTAAACTTTACTGCACGTAATTCCAACATCAATAGGAGAGGCATTTAATTATCGATATCGGAGGGATGATGTGGAAGAGATAAGCCCTTTCCGAGCATCATTAGGTAGTATAATATTCATCAGATTTTGAAATCAGTTAAACGAGTCTCTAAATTAGACCCCCCGTAACTCCAATATCCATTGCTATCACATTTAAAATGTAGCTCGATAGTCATTCCGGATCGTTTAAAAATATATCACTGCGACCGTATTGAAGAATATATAAGGATGCATTACACTCGCCTTTGATTAGCTTATCATTCGTATAACTTGATTTATCCGAATCCAATTTTGATTACTAGCCCAAGAGAAGCCCCGCAAAAATCTTATTTTTATCGATTTCACGCCAATGAATTCGATATTGAAAACTGCAGCGACGTGTAGTTCTAGCTTAGATTTTATGGATACAACATGATGAATGAAACGCGAAATGTGCGAACCTAATTCAGGCGGTTATGTTTATTTCGTTAGACTTTTACGTACGTTTATTAGTTTAACTTTTAGCTTAATAGATTGATTGATATAGATTGATTCAAAAAGACTACGTTGCTATATATATGGCAATATATATACAAATTACACTCACAAATTATATTTTGCTAGTGGAATGATTAGAGTGCCGACTGGCGATCCCAGATTCAAGTCTATTAATATGATTTACGGGTAGGTATTACTATGATTTACGCGAGCTGTGTAATTTCTCTGGACACCTGATCATTCTGGAAAACCTCAGGCGGTTCAAATAAAGGAACTACCCATTCTCGAATTTACTACGTCGTACAAAGTTCTACCCTCACATATCAAACAAACCTTTTTTTGAATAATGTGGTGATGAATAAGTTTATTTTTATGTCAAATAAATAAAATGATTTTATCATCGATTTTAATAGGGAGCACATAAAATAGATCAATATACTTAATATGGATTTAGGCTTCCCCTTCAGCAAGGATATAAGTGTTTGATGACTAGTCCCTGAATTGGCAAGAGTGGGGTAAGTGGAATGGGGTGAGCAGAGAAAAAGGTTGCTTGTGTTCATTTTGGTTGGTAATCGACAAGTGGAAGTGGCGTAATCCGGTGTTTCAGAATGTCATTATGACCCAGATCTAGACCATCTGACATGTACGTTAGTCCAAAATCAAAGCGGAGGGATGTAGTTTTCGTTAAATGGACAAAACATTTCTCCGGTAGAGATGAAAAGAAGCTCCAAAAACTACAAGAAAGGTAGAGATTTGTCTTACATTTCCGAGGAATATCTCCTTCCACTTTCCATCGCTCTCTCACGCCATTGACGTTCGAATGCATCGACAAGTAATCGATAAAATGCTTGACATAGAAGCCCTTCTCGATTTTCCCATTTTTGGAGGAAATACGTGCGGCCGCCACAAAAATACTCAACATCTTATTGAGTGTGGACTGCAGTCTCCTGTGGACTAAAAGCGTAATGTACATCATTTTTTAAGGTTGGATGCCAATTGCCGTAAATTTGGGACATCAAGATCGTCTTACTAAACAATGGTGGAAATTACTTCACGTGAAGCCTTTTGAAATAAATGTATGTGATAGCTAAATTTGCATGTTGAACATTGTGATGATGGCGTATGTGTATGAGTGGACTACATTTTTTGAAGGCAGTGACCTGAACAGACTGGGGTGTGCATTATAAAGAGGGCAAAGGATTCTTTAAGGATTCAATTGAAAAATGGACAGAGGTATAAAATATAAAAATAATATTCGAGCATTAAGCTGCACAATCCCCTCAGAATTAATAAAATTATATTTACTTTTCCTTATAAACTTTTAAATATTATCATTACTCGAATACTGTCTGGAAAAATACTACTTCTGGTAAAATATGTGAAAATTTATCACAAGAGCCCTTTAGTCAATTTACTACATGGCAGTCTATCGTTTCAGGTAGGATTTGTAAGGAAACAGAATGAACAATGATACATTTCTTAGCTTATCTTAACGAAACTTAGCTTATCAGCCTCACATCTGTCATTAAAATATCCTCTGGTGTAATACCTCCTTCTTCCTTCCTCCCTACATTCCGTCGAACATTCAAATCCTTTTCCTACACATTCCCCGTTTGCCTAACATTCTCTCCTCTATCGCAGTTTTTAACATTTCATGGCCAATCAAAATGCTAAAGTAAACGTGCAAATTTCTTGTCTCCAAAACGAGTAGGTCTCTGCCAACAATCCTCTCTCCTCCACCATCAGTACTCTTCCCGCTCCCACATTGTCCAGCACTTTTTAATTTGGTTTTCTTTCTGTTCCGCTCACCTTTCGCATTCTTCTTCACACCCACATTTCAAAATCCTCGAAACTGCCCTACCATCCTGCTCGGTACCAAGATATTTAAAGGCACAACCTGTATCCTAATATAATTTACGACAATCTAAAAAAATCTCAATACATAAAATCTAATCTATTAAATCAATCTTGTGCATCCCTATTCTAACAACCCAACGGACAAAATGTTTGCTTGAACTCTCTTGTAATCAATGGCGTCTATTAGTCTGTCGTATTTTATTTTACTCTATTGAACCACATGCAATATATTATATTTATTAAATGCTGTTTTCATGTTTAAAAAGTATACTTGTATATCAATTACGATTACGCTACATTTTCTTCGTTGAACGATTTTATAAATATAGTAGATTATTAGGAAATACAAATTTATATAAGAAAAAAAACCTATTCACTCTAGGTATATTAAAAGGTGAATTATTATAGTCGTTCGTATATACATATAAAAAAACCATAAACACAGTAATAAACCCGAAGGTAGGTTTAGTAGGTGATGGTAGAGCTCACTCGTGTACCAAGCCCGACGGCGTATGAACATTCACACATCAGGGTAGGGGGGCCAGTTCCTTTCCCTGTGCCGGTTATGGTTTCCCAGGAAGATCTGGTACCCGAAAAATCAACTAGCTTGGGTGAAGCTGCAGGTGCCCAGAGTGCCTTGCCCGGGAATCGAATCCGGGACCCTCCGGTCAGTAGTCCAACGCTCTACCCACTAGACCACCGCGACCCGCATATACATATATACATACATAATATACTGATATACATACACGATATATATATATATATCGTGTATGTATATGTATATTGTGTATATTACTTTTCCACCGTAAGTTTTTCGAAATATACATTTTATGAAAGAAAGATTTTGTTCACTAGATGAAAAATGTCTCGTATACCCTCTTAGCGGATTTGGGTCCCCGAGCAAAATAAAATCCATTTCTCTCCCTTTTTCTGTCTCTCTTTCCAGATAGCTTATCCTACCCTCAAAAAAAGCCGGGGTGGTTGTCCTGTTTGGAAAAGGTGAGTGAAAAAGATGATGGTTGGCTGGTGAATCCCTCGCCGATTTCCTATTAAGCCACGGAGCACACACGGGATCCGATGTAGAAATAGACGGATTGAACCAATTCTCTGCCTCTCTTCCATGAAGACGAGAATAGGGTAATTTTTCCCTTGCCCACTTCCTATCTGCTCCCTCTTACTTCTCCCGCCTCCTTTCCCTCTCTTAGCGGTATCTCGAAGTCTTTTCTCCGCTCTTGAGTCTCCTTATATATATTCTGCCAGGGTGCGGAGGCTCGGGTAGTGTTGGGACCTCTTCCTTCTCCTCAATGGCGAATGTAAATGACGGTCTTCAATGCGCCTCCCTTCGACGAGACGAACTCATAAGAGAGCCTCAACGGTCACCCGAAAGGAAGCATGAAAATAAAGGAAACCCTCCACGAATGCCTACATATTTAATTATTCTTTGAGATCTGCTAAGGGAGGGAAAGTTAAAGGGGAAGCACTGATTTCTTCGGGAAGGAATGTATGGTGCGGAAATCGAAGTGTGAAGATGACATGAATTGGAAGTGGAGGCTATTCAAATGGTGAATATTTTTGTGAGCGGGTGATTAAAACTTCATATTGAAGGGAATGTAATTTGTAACCCATCACAGATGACAAAGAACGCCCGAATTTAATGAACTCGATGCATATTGCAGCCAGATGATTGTAAAGGAAACTCCTTAGCAGCATATGTCGTCATTGCTAACAGTGCGATCTCTGTATTACTTTTTAGGAAATATAATTCTTTCCGCTTGATATCTGACTTGGAAAGATTCGAAGCATATAACATTAAAATATTTATAAGGTTGGCACTAAGAGCAAAGAAACCCATCTTTGTTGAGTTTAAATCCCACACGCCGCATAATAGGAAAATTGCTCGAAAGGAAACAGAAAATTGCACAAGGAAAAGAAGGACTCTTCTTTCCCTTGAGAAAGGTGGCTTG
Organism: Hetaerina titia; assembly: GCA_037158775.1. NCBI lineage: Eukaryota > Metazoa > Arthropoda > Insecta > Odonata > Calopterygidae > Hetaerina > Hetaerina titia. Next base: position 70,507,724 of record CM073771.1, read on the forward strand.
GACCACCGAAAATTCGATAAGGAGTTGTTTTCTCTTTTTTTTGTGTGTTTCTGTGTTTTTTGCCTTTTACCACTAGTGCTAACTTCATATACATTATATATGTACACATACATATACATTATATATATATATATACATATAAAAACCATAAACACAGTAATCAACCCGAAGGTCGGTTTAGTCGGTGATGGTAGCTGTACCAACACCCATGTACCAAGCCCGACGGCGTGTGAATATTCACACATCAGGGTAGGGGGGGGGCAGTTCCTTTCCCTGTGCAGGTTATGGTTTCCCAGGAAAATCTGGTACCCGAAAAATCAACTAGCTTGGGTGGAGCTGCAGGTGCCCAGAGTGCCTTGCCCGGGAGTCGAACCCGGGACCCTCCGGTCAGTAGTCCAACATATATATATATATGTATGTGTGTGTGTATATAACCTAAAGATGGCCTCGGAGCAGGTCGAAAGCTCAAACAATCTACAATGTGAGTGTTTTTTTACGTGTTATCTATTTTATTCTGTGTTCTATTGTGCCGTCCAAATGTTATATTGCTCTCGTGAGTACTTCCACATCATCGATATATATATATATTTATTTATATGAATATTTCACTCTTATATTAGCGTAAAAACAGGAGAAAACTCATGAAGGGTTAATATGCTAATGTCATAAAAGTTGAGATGGTTTTATCTGAACTTTAGCGACAACCATGAACGACCAAAATCACGACACTGCTGAATATTGTTATAACCTACTTATACGATTAACGCCACCTTAAAAGTTCCATGAATTCAAAAACTCCTAAAAATGTTAATTCAAAATAAATGGAAAACTTTGAGCTTTGAGGTATATTTTATTCAAAGCCAAAATATTTAATTTCCTAATATTAAGTACACGAAAAATGAGATAGAATAGTACCAGCAACTTGAATTAGTGGGTTATGGTAGCGTGTTTACACATCTCTACAAGCGCCATGCCCTGCTGAAACACTACACAAATGTTATAAACGTTTAACTCGGATGAATAAGTAGTAAAAGTTTCACAAAATAATTACGTGAATTTAAAATATATTATTTAGATTAAAAATTGATGGATTAATAGGTAGAAGCAGAGATTAATTAAAATAATATTCGTAATTTATATTATCACATAGTTTCAAGAGTGAGTTAGTGTTTTTCAACGTTAAAGCTCTTAATCCAAAAAAGGAGGTTACAAGAAACAAAGTATGATGTAATTTATTTTGAAACGTTTGAAATAAGTTTAAGAAAAAAATGTATGGCGTGTTTAACATTTGTGTTAACATATTTTTGAAAAGTTTTATTTACAGAACATCTTGTTATTTACCTCCCTTGTAGGTGTTCTCTCTTATTAATTATTTTATGTTTTGCACTTTCCAGTTTTGTGCATATGAAAAGAAGAGCAGTCGTGGAGAAAATGCCTTCCATAAATCTCAACGCTAAAGACGTCTGGCGCTATGTTATGTTTTGCTCTGGAAAACAAACCAAAAAAACTTTCTCCTTATCTATGCCCATTCTTAGAGCAACGATTTGTCAAACGCATAAAAAAGTTCACAACTATAAATTCCTTGCGGACTTCGGAACTAGATGCATTTTTTTTTCTTCCGATCGAAGAATCCGCATCTGGATGCCAGGTCGCATTTCCGATCGATCATTTGGTCCCAGCACGTAGAAAGAAATTTGAATCGAAAAAACGCTGGCAGTTCCATTTTTTACTCCTCACTTCGTGACTTCAATCGATTTTAATCCTTGTCTTTCGGTTCTCCTACCCGACACATTGACGTGGATGGAGACCTTCATTATTATTGGTCGAAGTACGCTGGGAGACGGAGTGATTTATGAAATGGTAGAAATATCCAAGTCGAAGAACGTCTACGAAAGAGAGAAAAGCATATGGGACGAATTGATTTGGATTCGTTGAAAATGAGACAAGGCTATTGGTAGGAAGATGAGTTATCTTAGTGGTTTATTATGCTACAGTTATTTTCCTATTAATAGATATATCAATAATTATTCATACAGATCCACTTCCAGCTCTCACATTATAGAGAAGGAAAAATTTCAGCATCGGAGAATAAGATCATAAATTGAAGTATTTGGATAGCTTTACCTATTTGCGCAGAAATTTGGGATGTAAATGGGAAAGACAATAAACGGGTTAGTTCAATAGGATCGAAAAATGATCATTCAAACTCTAATAAGAGAGAAATGATTATTTCATAGTTTTTAGAATAGAAAATTACAATATATGTTGGATCAGAAAATTAGTCTTTCAGGAAAGAATATAAGCGAGGACTCCGCATATTTGGGTTTGGATAAAATAAGCTTTGGGATTCGAATTAATGAAGTATTTTGGAGAGAGAGACATTTATGGGAGATACGCCAGTAAAAAAGAATTTGTTCTGAAAAAAGAGTTTGTAGGATGCATCAATTTGGTTTGTATCATACTGTTGACAGTTGTTTATGTTTAATCTTAAGTGGAGAACATGGAGAGGAGAATGGACATTTTGGACGACCTGAAAGGAGGGTATAAGTCTATGTGGAGATTTGACATTTGACAAGGCAATTAAAAATATTCATATTTTCCAAATTTGTGGTGATGATAAAAGTTTGTAATTTTCTATAGAGCTCTTTTTGAATTATAATTTTTTCAATGCACTTGAATCCTCTTCAGATAATATGTATTTTGTATCTGAAGATGATGCGTGTTTAAACGCGTAACATATAAAACTTTTGGAAATTACCATTGGCATTTATCATAATGATATATATTCACAATCTACAATGGCACGCATATTGCAGAGTTATGATATAAATCCTCAAAAATGTGCAATACTGATTCCCAGGACCTTCCAAAGTCTATCACCCCACGGTAGACTAAACAAATTTAATACTAGCATGATGGACTAATATAATTTACTGTCAAAGTAACGATGTGATGGTAGAGCCAGCATTTTATATTAGTATAAATATGACTGAATGCACACTGAAAATCATCAGCTATTAATAATACAGTTTCATTCATCCCTAATTTGATAGGATTAATAGTTAATTAATATTGAATGAATGTGAAAAATACTTGAAAAAAATATCCTCCATGCTGAGGAATAGAATTTTTGCATTGAATTTCAAGGTCTTTGGTCGACAAAAGTCAATTAAAAATACTCTGCGGAAAATATACTCCACCTCCATGCATGTTCATCAGTTAAAAATAATTTTGGAAGAAATAAAAGACCATGAATATGAAACTGTTCATTGAAATAAATTAGCCATACTTTAATCACAGAATTTAGATCAAAAGCCATCCATTCAAAATAATAACAGATGCTCTTTGAAACAGAATCAATGTGCTTGGGTATTTTAAAGAAAAGGGATAGGAAATCATCTTCTGATAGGTTTTTGATCCATTAGATACTATACTTTGGACATTTAGAAGACGCTTATGGATCATTAATGTTTTTGTCATATTCTTTTGTCTTCATTCCGAAGACTGGTTGGCTTCAGTCGTCCAGTCTCCCCATTCCAAGACCTAAGCTACTCTGTGTTTGAAGAACATCAAACAAAAATCATTAAGATGCGGAGGTTGTCTAAAGTATTCCGATAACTAAGGACACTACTAAGGCATAGATATACAAGTTAATATAACATATATTTCAAAAGAGGAACTGGAGAGTCTAACAATCTCTGGCTTTGCTATGAGCAATACAGATGAATATTCAGAAGTATCAATTAGAGGTAGGTTAAATTATTATCATTTAACGAACAATTTAAAATTAAACGCGCAAAAATTCTGCAATTCGTTTCAATATCAGATAATACCTCATCTCAGAATCTATAAGTCTCCTTTATGTATTTTTCCGCCATTTTCTCAAAGTTTGCAATTATTATTATTCCGTATCTTTTGTAAAGAAAACTTCGAATATCAGAAGTGATCAATTACTTTCCACTCTTATTCGCTAATACGTACTAAATAATACGTAAGTTATGCGATAGTTTGCAGTCCCTAAGTTAAGATTTGTGCGAGTGAATACATCCAAACTATCCCACAGTAAAATGATTAAATTATACTTGAACTGAAGCCTTGCAAATGCAAACAGTCAGTAATTAGTGTGCGGTGGGAATTAAATGAATCATCTGGGAGAGGGAGGGTTTTATTGGCAAAAAAATGGTTTGAAAGATAGCAAGGTAAACTAAATTATTATTTTTCCCCAAAGAATTTGAGCATGAAGGCATACATTTCGTAAAGTTATGAGCCGTTACTTTTTTTTGCACCGAGAACGGAACTGCCCAAACGATTAACTTAGGTTTTGTTGCACTGCCTTCCAAATAAGTGGCCCTTTTTTTCACTAGATATCTTCCTCTTTCAAATTGGGATCTGCTGTCGAGTGTTGATGTGTTCGCACAAGACGAGCCATGCATTGCAGTAGTTTCAAAATAATTCATGCAGTAGTCATAAATGCGCCAGTGAAATTCTTCGAGCTCAGCGGAGGGAGATGACTCGTTGTATGAGTTTGAGAATGAGAAAAAGTTTTTGAAACCTGAGATAAAGATAACAGAAAAATGTCTCAAAATTGGGTATAATTTCATTTCGGGAGATGTTATTTGTCGCTCAGTGAGCATAAAGCTATGCAGGAATTGTTGATTCAAGTTATTAAACACTTTTCCAAGCTGTTTCGAGCCCTTATACAATTTTCTCTCAAGCAAGTTGACCTAAATCGATTTTTTTAATATTCAAATAACTCTGTGACCTTCAGTTGGTAAAATACGGCCATGCTCTGTTGGGTGATGAGATTCTTGGGTTTAAGTTTTCAGGGATTCTTTCTAAGGGTTTACGGAAATGCTGAATGATATTTGGCTACTTTCATTTATTCCTGCCCGAGAGAGCTTTTTAAATGTGAAATTGGAGGGAGCGAGAAGGAAAGAGTGGAGTGGGGAAGAAACAAGGATAGGAATTATGAAATGAGGAGAGAGGACTGGATAGGGAGAAATTGGGAGGAGAGAGGAAAATAAGAGATCTGCGAGCTATTTTTACTGGATTCGGAACGGTGAAAGAAAAAATCCCAGGCAGCAACGAAAGATACTTTCTCATTCAGTGATAGTGAGCATTTGTTGGTTAGTTCCAAGGGAAAATAAATATTTCGAAACTCATACGTTTTATCTAATGTCATGATTGAGGCCTCTTAATGCTCTCGTGATAGACCACTGCATTCATGAATATTGGGTTTTCTTAATCACGGGCGAAATAGTGAAAATTCCGAAAATGCCTATCTCCTCGACTGAAGGAAAGAGAAGGAGACATTGGAAAAATTTAAGAATGCCACTATGCTCCCTTTCCATACATATCTCTCCCTACTTTACAATGCGACAGTAGTATGAAGGATTTTGCAGAGGAACGGCGCTTGGGGAAAAAGTCATTCATAACAGTTCAGAAGTAAACGGTCGTGATTTAAGAGTATGAAAGGAGGCGATAAAAAGATTAAAAACTTAAAAATATTACGCAGAAGAAGTCTACTAAATTTACGTAGTTAAAGAATTAAGAATAGGCTCAATTCTCAACGAGATTCTCATTATTTTATCACACTAGTACATTTAGTAAAGGAGTCAATAAGTTGTTTCTTTTATATACTGTGAAAGTTTGGACTCATACGGCCCTCATCGTTTAATAAGACTAAATTATGAAAAAATAAAACTTGATTCAAAATAAATATCATTAAATGCGATGTTAAGTTTTCCAATCCCTCTATAATACACTGCACGAATAATTAAGTAAAAAATATTTTATTTCCATCAACTCTGCATGTATGTAAAAATTGTAAATATTTCTAAAAATAAATAAATATTTTTTTGGGACATATGTATACAACCATAAACACATTAATCAACCCGAACGTCGTTTTGGTAGGTAATGACAGAGTTCACACAGTTCTAAGCCCGACGGCGTGAGAATATTCACACAGGGTAGGGGGACCAGTTTATTTCTCTGTGCCAGTCATGGTTTCCCAGGAAGACCTATGGTCCCCGAAAAATCACATATCTTGGGTAGAGCTGAGGGTGCTCAAAGAGACTTGCCTGGGATTAGACGCTCCGAATAGTAATCCAACTAACTACCTTACCCCTGCACTACCGCGACCCATGTATACCTGTGTGTGTATATATATATATATGTATATTAAAAAACTTAGACAGCAATACACAAGTTGAGAACACATAAAAGGAACACTCACACGCTTTATCTTGATAATTTCGACGGACATGAACTCCGTCTTCTTCGGGAGATAAGTTAGGAAACTCCTAACTAACAGGATTCCTAACTTATCTTCCGAAGAAGACGGAGTTCGAGTCCGTATCCGCCCGGCAAGTGGAAGGTCCGGTGTTCAAATCCCGGTTAGGGAAATATTTTTACATTTGTGATCTGCTCAAAACCGCCTTCCCCACATGTCCTGTGTTCGCCTTTTATGTGTTTTCCTATCCCCTTTCCTTATACCTATTTCTATGTTTGAATGAATATTTGTGCGCCGTATGGCGGGATTTCATATTTGAATGTATATATAATGAAAATATAAATATATATATATATATATATATATATATATATATATATATATATATATATATATATATGTATGGGTGTGTGTGTGTGTGTGTATGTAATGACTAATCTCCCTTTTATTTCTCGGTTTAAAATAAATGGATTTTAAAAATGAAACGGAGATCAGTCATTTTTCCAACCAAAGATTAGAAGAGAATGACATAATTATCCATGTCAAAAAGAAATTTAATTTGAAGTTCTAAATAAGATTTTATGTGCAATGATTAAAACCCCTATACGCACAATACTTATTACTTGACATTTTCAAAAAGCTTTGTTTCTGTTAAAAGCAGTTGATGATAAAAGCGGAAATATTGTTTTATCCCTCCCCATGGACAATAACCTTTACATGGTGGAATAGCTTTTGCCTTCTGATGACCCCAGATATGTGGTGGAGGAGCATTGATATTTCTCTTATACATGTTGTAACCAAATACATATTGTAGTCCGATGGGTAGGAATTAACAGGACCGAAGGAAGTTCGTGTAGTGTCTTTTCCTCCGAAAGGTAGCTAAAGGAGGCCATTGAGTGATGGTGCCACCTTAAAAACCCTTTGAGGAAACCAACGAGAAACTACCTCAATCATTATTCCATGAACAAATGAAGCAGAGAATTATTAGACTGTGTTCTAGCAACCAAGGGCTTCGGCCAGCTTGCCCAATGTATGGTTTAGGAATTGGAATAAGGAAGCATTGATCGTAACGATAAGAAAGGATTATCAACAGGCTTTTGAGAAATTATTGAGTGAGGACAGGGATCTGTGTACAACAGACGAAAATTGGAAATATAAAAATAGGAATATGGAATAAAATGACTGACCCCATCACACATTATATTCACAAAGGCCGATATGATGATGAAGATGATGACTAGGTAATTTATGGTGGGCCCATGACAAAAGCGCGAGTCAAGTTATCTGGAAACGACCACTATTTTGAACTGAGGGTAGGTTGTTCATTAGGTCCTTGCTTCAATTATCTCCTCAGGTAGGGTATGCCATTGCCCCTTCAAGGTTTGAGTTTCTCAAAAAACATTATTGATCATTACCTCTATTCCTGTGACTCATTAAGGCCAGCTAAAAATTCCGGGTTTTGAGTTTCCCGGTCCAATTAAGCATCGTACGAAAAAGAGAGCCTGGTTTCGGTGAAGTGCCGGGTGTAATAAGGGGGGATAGAAGAAGTCAAGACTTCGGACTCCTCTGCGTGATTCCCATAGGAGTGCTGATGGTAAAAACCTTTGAATGAATGGATAAAAGGACGTCGGAATGAAAAAGGGAGATTTTATCGAAGAAGACCAAGCCGGCGAGCCGGTATCAAGCGGCAAGTTTTTCAGCGAATTTCTTCGCCAAATCCAGACTCACTAACCGGTTTCACAAGACAAGACGTCGCGGTGTGACCAGAACGGATGCATTAATGAGTTCGGCTCTAATCGTAGGTCTTTAAGAGAAGCATAATACTGAGTTCCGATAAAATATATGACTTCACCTCTGAAAACATCGAATTTCACATCAGGGACAAATGCATGAATGAAAATCGTGTTCGTTAGCAAACAGACCTAATTCTCTCTCTAACTCTACAGTGAAAGAAGAAGACAGCTGCGATCATTCGTACACCTTTAGATTATATGCACTATAAATACGTATTTTTCTCTCGTGATTACTCTTTTTAAGGTTTTAGTATCACATTCGAGGGTCACTGCGAAGCTTTCTCAACAAAGGAACGATTAGTGCGCGTGGGAGACAAAATATAATCAGGTGCTGCATCTTGTCAAACATTTAAAGATCCTTTTAATTGAAGATTAAAAAGTCGTAGTTGTGGAAGGTGCGAAAACATTTCAATTCTGGGATATTTTATAAATTATTCATGAACGCGTATCATCAATTTCTATATGAACGGATTATTCATTATCAAATTACTATATATCCGAACGGATTATTCAAAGCAATACGTCCGACTGCTGACCCAAGGCTACAGGTTCGAGCCCTGCCTGGGACACGGGTGCTGTAAAAATTACAGAGGCTCGACGGGGAAAAATCTGATGTTAAACTAATGATGATTCATCGGGATCTTAGACGTTCACGGACAGAAGAGGCGTAAAAATAAAAATGAATTAATGAAAATATACCGTGGGACACCGAATTAAGGGAAGAATGACGCTGAGGAAATGGTGAAAAATATCGGATGAGTAAACGGACGTCTAACATCCCTTTCAAAGATATTGTACTAAGTGTACTTTCCATCCCTCCTATCCATCCTTTACATATATTTCAAAGATACTGTACAAAGTATAATTAATTTAAAATAAACAGAATAATTCAAAGCGATACGTAGAGAATTGGAAATTCGAAAAACTTTTAACCGTAGTTTACTTTATTATGCATGCCTGTATATCCGTATACAAGAGGGACCTGATGTAGGGTAGGTTGCTGGATTGTGTTTTGTTAGTCGCCCCCTTGCCTCTTTTCGCCCCCATAGGCTAGAGCACCGCCCCACGGGGGGCGGTAGCGCTCACTTCGGAAACCACTGAGTTAACCGGTTTTCGTGGCGATACATTGTTTTGATGTTTTCATCCTGAAGAACGCATCAATGTTCTAATCATCAATACAAATTTTTCTCTCCATAAAAATGATTCATTGAGTACGTTTACCGAATGAGTTAACGGACTCTGAATACATCGGATCGACGGACAGAAACGTGGAGGAGGAGCAAGCTGGAGAGGGAAAGTCGGGCGAGGGGCAATCTAATCCTTTGCTTCTGATCCAACACCGAACGGGAAACCCACACTCGTAAGTCGAACGACCCCTTGGCATAAATAGAGGAGCCTCGAGTGCAAGGGCTCCTAGCCGCAAAGGACATCGGTCGGACGGTGCCCACCCGGAATCCACTCGATGCTTCGCCAGCCGCAAGCTCCCCCACCTATTGGACGCCCTATCCCTCGTGCTGCCACCATCAGCATATCTTCCCTCCCTCCGCCTCCTCACCTTCCTCGTTCCTGTGGTTCATCCAAACCTGACCTAAACGCTGACTCACAACAATTTCTTACGTGTCTTTTGGAAATAAAGAAGGGAAAAAGCAAAAGTTCGGTTCTCTTCTACCATTTTCTACCACGCTGCAAATTCCACCAGGCCCTATTTATGTTGAAATGAATTATTCTTTATCCACGGCACGTAAAATAATGGTATTTCCGGGGATATTTTATAAATTATTCCGTGCTTCCGTCCGGAAATCACATTAATTTTGAACGTTATAAACGTGTTATGAGCGTATAATAGACCCATGGGCAGGATTGAAGAACTATTCCTTATAGCGTGTTACTTATAGCCACTTACTATGATTCTATTCCAGTAATTAATGACAATCTATGAGGTAATGGTCCCTGCTACACTTCGACATTATCCCACGCCAAACACTAAACCACTAAACTGCAATAAAGAATTCTTCAACTCCTCGTATTTACTGTCTCCCTTCATTTCGTCCACTTACTGTCGTTAATGCCATTGGTTGTGGATGGTGACCTCTTGTGATCATCTTATTTGAAAGTCAGATATAGAAGATATAAATATTTCCTAAAATTCTATCTTCAATGGCCGGGAAAAATAATTAATTGTCAAATTTTTCAGTTCCCTATACATGAGGTAAGTTCACAGTTAAATTAAGCGCCTGGATTGAAGCAAGTTAAATTGGATCTACAAATTGAATGCAAAACTAGTAGATCCAATTTTAGCTGAAGGTCGCCAGAAGTTCACATTTCGATTTTTTACTGCTAACCACATTTATATTCTTATATATACACGTACATCTCGACACTTTTATTCGTCGTATCTCGTAACACTGATTTTGTGCTTACTCTTGACAATTGAAGAAAAATATTCGAGGAATATAAAAGATAAAAAAATAGCGAAGCATGCAGGAGGAAATTTTCGTGATCCTAAATAGGTTAAAACTCATAAGGCGTTAGCACAAATCGATCAGTGAAATATTTATTTCTCTTGAAATCATTGAAAAATTATTTAAATTATAAGGCGTAAAAGAGTTTTGAGGTGAACCACAATCAAACTTTATTACTTCAGAAAGAGGGGAAGCTTAATAACTTCTGGTTATGATTCTAATTCGTTACATCATAAGTTCAATTGCATTGGAATAACATATTTTATAATGACATAACTTAACTTTACGGCGTGTATAGATTTATGTTACGCCTATTTGTGGGTTACGTTACGCCAATCCGTACATTTGACTCTATACACCAACGTATTTATGCAATAAATATATGTGTAGATTATTATTATTATTTGTATTATAAATGATCTCGAAATTACTTAATATCCAATGATGCATAATCACTTGTATTTTCTTAGCTTTAGAAGGGGCGACACTTATTAACTCATTGCACTATCAACACGTTATGTAATATCAACTTTATTGAATTCAAGTAAAAGCAAGGAATTAAAGGGCTAACTTATATATTGGAGGCATAATTATTCAAAAAATCTGAAAAACGCTGTATTGATAGGTATAATATAAAAATTGCCTCTGAAATGTAAACATCAACGCATACCTTTCATTACAACCTCCAAATTTAAATATTCAATAAAGATCTATAATTAATAAACAAGCCAGATAATGCAATATTGAATTATGATAATATTTACTTTAGATGGGAAATACTGAATATATAATTATTCTACAAAGAAATACTGTCTTGTTACAAAAGGACTAATTCTAATTCTGAAAGTCGTAAGTTTTAATTTAGATGATAATCAATTTCGCTCTTCTGAGTGTGCTCTTCAAAGTAAACCGGCAACAGCAGAGAATGAAATAGTAATCAGCTTTGGTGAGCGTGAAAAGATCGGTAATTGCTCGATTTGATTATTCACCAATCTAATTGACAAGAATAATTAACCATATCGTCAACTAGTTAAGTTCAACATTTAAAATTTTATTAGTAGAAATAAAATAATTTACCCAATGATATAATAAAATTATTACTGTGTAAACAAATGCCATGTCGACAAGTACGTCAATTTATTGTCCTTTTTATGGATGATTCATTCTGAAACTAAATAAATTGGGGTTTTAACAGCACCTATGGTCGTAAAAGAGAGTCATAATGCACTTTTTATGTCTATCTGGTAGTTACAGCTTAACAGTGACACCAGGAGAGAATCATTAGACCGGTCTTTAATAGTTACAATTCTTACTGTTATCGGTGTTGTGGCGGAAAAGATAACCGCATCACAGCAGGCCAAATGGAGACCGGCACCCAATGAGGGCGGGCTGGCTTCCAAACACGCCGTCCACAAATGGTGTCAAGCATGTCGGGAAAGGACTAGTTTAGCCAAACAAGATGTTCCGTCATGAGGCGAGAGGGGTTGGAGTTTGGCTATAGCGTGAGATCACAAAAAAATAGGTACTAGACTAAATTCATACGAATAAATGAAATCAATGACGACGGGAAAAAAATCCATCCCTTGCTGTAATTACAAAAATTGTTTTTATTTTAGAAAATACAAAATATTTACCTCAGTTTCGTAGAAAGAGATGTATATTTTTGTCGGCTATTCCACAAAAAAAATTATTCGCCGACATAAGATTGATTTTATTGGTAAATTTTTCATTTTACAAGTGTGACTCAGAATTGTTTTGCATACAAATTTAGGGAATGCTTTACTCAAAAATAAAAGAGCAACGCGATGCGTGTATAACTTCCGAAATTGGTACCAATATAGCAAGTAGTTTTAATAGGGGGCGACCGACAGCTAAGGTCATTTGCGCCATTAGAGATGGTTGGGAAAGAAAGGATGGAGAGAAACCCGGCTTCGGTATTAGCCTACTCTTGTCGAAAGGCGCCAAGGGGCCCGCAGTTTTACGTCCCATCCGATGGACGTCGTACTCACTCAAATTGCTCTCCACAAAGTACCTCTTGTAGGGATCGGGATACCCCTGAAAAATACTTGTTGTCTTCAGGATTTGAACTCTTGGTGGGAAGCCTGTACGTTAGCCACCGCATCATCCCGACCCCCGCCCAATATAGCGTGACGGGATATAAAGAAAGTTGCTGGAAACAATCTACCTGATGTTATTTATAATTTGAAACGTCATTTATACTGAAGGGAAGAAAGAACTAGGATACGACTCTATTTTTAAATGATGCATTAGTGATTTTATAGATTATTTCTGAATTATGTGAAAATATTTACACGACAAACAATTGAAATACTGTTGATTAGACTAAGCGATGTAATTTGAAAAGCAATGGAAAGGTTTTCATTAAAGCCATCATCCTGTTAAATTCAACTCATCCTCTCCAGGTAAATAATTCCTGTTGTTTCATCCCATTTGACTGCCATGTTCTCTTCTTCTCTTCCAGCATGTCTTTATCCCGTTAGCTTTATTTTCATGCGTTTCCACGACGGCCCGCTCCTTTATATATATTTGGAAATTCTTCCACCATCCGCCATTCCCAACTCAGACCCATAGACGAGCATCCGCCTCAGCGAACGCAAACGGAGCATCTTGCTTGTTTGCGCGCAAAAAATTAACCCACTGTTTCGTGGCTGTACTTCCCGGCGAAACTTTCTTTTTTCTTCTTCCTTTCCCTTCCTTTATAAAAAGCTTTAAACGGAGGAAGGAGATAAAAGACATTCGGTCTTAAATTTTTATTTCGCGTCGCGGCAAACACGGCAGGAAAGACAAAATTATCTCGCCTTAGAAATTAACTGTTAAAATTTTCTCGGGGACTCTCCAGTGGCTTTGTTGGTAGCGGAGCGAAATTTTTAGAACCTGCGCCTCTGAGATAATTTCACTACAATTGAAATGAATTCGCCTTTCTTCGAATTCGAATTCCTTTCACTCCCACTGTGTTATACATTGTTATTCAAAGAACTAATACGCCATCAAGACGAAAATGAGTAATGTAACAAAATGTCCGCTAATTAAATGTCCAATAATATCAAACGAGTTGGAATTTTTATGTAGGAAAAACTATAGCTTTCGATTTTTTTGTCCTTGTTAATTATATATCAGAACAAGATGGTTTTCCTGAAACTTTTCAAATTTCTAAGAGCAAGAATTTAATTTAAACGCTGCGTAACAACTTTACGAGTATGTATCATAGCTGGTTGAAATTAGTTTCTATTGAATACAGTCTAATGGAACATTATTTCCAGATACCGGGTATTAATCGGGAAAAGAACGCTATCCTTAACAACAACAAAGAGGCTATAATACCTGGTAGTTTTTGCAACACGTATTTTATAATTTCTCTTCATACGCATCAATGTGTACCTTACCCTTGGCTTAACAACGGGTGTAAATATAAATGCAATTTTCTAACATATTTTCCGTATAAAATGTAGTTTTATGTGTCGATTCGGCCTTTGAATTTTCTTATTGAAGCGTTATATTTATCAAAGCTGCCATAGGAAAATCTAACATATTTTATTTTTGAATGTTTAAACGTAAATTACAGATGATTTATTAATTTTTCCCAATATATAGTATATCAGGTTTAAATAAATTCTTGAAACTTAATGGTTTGCTTGAGTTGCACCTGCTATTATAGAAGTATGAATGCGCTTGTAATATGATAAAAAAAATTGTAAATAAAGAATCCGCCTGAATTCCAATAACTAGGCACGAATGGTTTGGAAAATGGAACTCAACGTGTAATGTTTACAGGAAATATACGCTAGTGTTTGTCAACCCATGAAATCTTCCAACATTTTGACAACGCGATATATATAAGGAAATGCGAATTTAAAGGTCGGAATGGTAATCACTTTATTCAATTTCAAGTTGATGCATGGGATAGGGTCGATCTCCCCGAGCAATCGATGACCATTTGCGTTGCCACAGAGAATAACAGATTATTATTAGTAGTAGCCTATTGATCAACGTAAGCTTCTGATTAAGTCATGAAATATTGCTCTCATTCTAGGCATTGTCTATAACGGCACTAAATACTGTGTCACACTACGTTACAGTAAATCATCCTTTAACTTCGCATACTTGTTACCCTTCTTCATTCCACCTAAAATGCCTGATCTGGGCCACATTTCCAATTATCCTCACACGCTGAACCTACTCGCAAGCCACCGTCCCTTCCCTTACTCTCGTAATCCTCTCTTCACCAACCGGCTTCATTTCCTCACGATCAGATTTGCAGTTGAATCGTCATCATATTTTCCTGATGGAGGAAAACCTGCGAACAAAATTGCCCAGCGTTCCAGCTGCCTATTTGTCTGTCTCCGTTTTTCCCACCATTTTGATTTTTTTCCGTTGGACAGATATTATCCCTTACACGCACACACCCCTTATCCTACTCTTATCTTCATCTTGGTCGCATCTCTATCCTGGTGACCACCTTGCGCTGCTCAGAAATAGTAAGTCTTGAAAATAAGGGCAAAATCAAACCTGTTCTGTAGACGCCCTTAGGCCACACATTATCCACATGAATCCCGTAAGATTCCATTCCTTTACAACTTCTACTTTTCCCTCCATACTTAACTATTAGTGACTTTTTTTTCATCCTTATATAATTGTAATATACCAATGATTTTCCTCCCTCTCGCTAACCCCGACTAGACTATCCCCCTTTCACAGTTATTAAAGTTCCATATCCCGCCAATATTTCTCTGAACAATTTCTTCCACTTTACCCAACTTTCCCAGCATCCGCCTTTCCCCTCTTACCAGTTCTAGCACACATTGTTTCTTTTCATTTATTTCTCTATATCTCAACATTTAACTCACAAGTGTCCAATATATTCCCGAGTCTCCAAAACTGATTTCTAATGATGTAAAACTACGGCCCATATTAAAGGTTAAGCCAATATTTGATACAAATCATATCTTAAGAGTCCCTTGTTATACACAGTACATGCATGGAAAACTTTCTTCTCCTAACTCTATCCTTACCTTCTCTTGTTCTTACTCTACTCTTGGGAAGATTAATATAAGAATATTTTCCAAAATTACAACTGCCATAATATCGTTATTGGAGAATAAATTTGAGCATTAAATTGAGTAAGAAATTTGAAAGGTAATTATCAGTGTATTTAGCTTTTAGAGAGAGTAATTCAGTCTAATCCAATCAAATCCAGTGGAAAATAAAATGCCTTCTAGATGAGTATGTAGCGCGTTGAATAATAATATCGGTAATTTCTCAACGAAATTAGCCACATGGTTCTCAGGAGAAAACTGCATTAATGAGTGCCAAGATGTAATTAAAGTTGGAGTAATTAAAGTTCTCAATGAAAAAAGTTTAATCACTGGACGAGAAAATCCACGCACAGCTTCTAACACTTGAGAGAAAAAATACGGTTATTTTGAATTTTTAAAGTATTTTGGGTAATTAGAAAATCCACAGGTCGAGTATTCGGAATTGCCACTGGAAAAAAGTAATGAGAGATTCATGGAGACATGCCATTCAATTTGAGAGAAAATTTCGCGTGCAGTAGTCCTTAAATCCCAAAATTCTTCAATTTACTCCGAGTTAAAGGTGGAGTGCGGGAGATTGTAATGGTTTCCTGACATCAGACTTGTTTCTGGCTTCGTGGAATATTGTTTTTCTTCTTTTAGACAGCAACTCAGGGTGCATTGATCCTCCCATATACTGTAAAAATTCACGTATTTTTGGGAGGTACAAGAAAATTAAAAAAGACAGCCTGCCTAGATGCAAAATCAACGGAGAACCTATATTTGTCCGAACATTATAGAAGGAGAAGAAATTTCGATGGTTTTATTAATGGATACATTCTATGAATTGAATGCAATCGTTGGTTCGAGAATGAATTGCATGAAATAAATAATGATGGAAAAAATAATAATACATGAGTTTTCCCCAAAGGCGAGGAGAGCTATGAAAGAACAGACGAATTAATCATTGGAGAAAATGTTGAATTATCTCGTATCGAAAACTTTGAAGCGGCTGATGCGAGAGTGTGAATCCATTTCATAACGTGTCATACAGTCCAGATAAGGAGAGCGAAATTATGACTAATGACAACGATGAATTGAAGGTAGGGGAAGAGCAAGTTAAAAGACTTCAAAACGGGAAACAACTGTAAAAAACTTAGCTGAAATAAATAAATAATCGATACCGAATTAATTTTTCACCACTACTGATAGTCCGAATAAGGACAGAATTGTTACAGTTAATTCTGGACTCGATGGTAAAGTGGAAAAAATAACGAAAGAATAATTAGGAAAGGTCTGCATTTTGAGCTTTCAATTTAAATATTTTTACAGGCGAGAAAATAAATAACGTCCAAGATGAGCTACAGGATATCTAATACACGTAGAATAAATTATGCTTTGCAGGTGGAAAACACCTACTGGCAGATTACGAGTAGACTAGGTACGTAGGAGGAGCTGATGCAAAATGAAAACAAGGAGTTAAAATCTGCTCCAAAATAGTGTTCACTGACAGAAAAACAAAAGAAATTATAAGTATATGTCTCGGAAATTAAAAGGAAAGATTTTTTTCAAGATGCAGCGTTGGAGAGACAACGGGAACACACGAGAAACTCGTAAAATTTAAAATAGCAGAAGAGAAAAATCTCATTTCACAAGAAGAAAAAAATCTACGAACATCAAAGAACGCAAATTAAACAAATAAAAAATTACTCATCAAGAAAATATGTAGAATTTTGATCAATGGATTCAATATAAGTGATTGATTAGGGTGAGTAGATTATAACTTATATAATTTACATATCAATATCCATCAGTATCATTTGAAAATGATATTGTCCCGCTCATATAATCGACACCTCAGATGCACGCAGGCCATTAAGTTCTTTGGACACTCTAATACAAGTTCAGTCAAAGGAAACTTCCCTATTCTTTGAGTTCTACCCTCGCCGTTCACATTCTACTTATATCCGAGGTATAGATCCTTAAACCAATAAGTAGATTCTACATTCGTAGTTATGAGAATCATTGGAAACATTAAAAACGCTGTTAATAAATTGTGCGTTACCTATAAACTTAATTTTATATCATAGATACAAAATTATAGAAAATACTGCAAATGCTAGTAATAGTGCAACGATCAAATAGAATACGACGTTTATTTTAATTTTTTGAAATGTAAGTTATTACATGCCTGAGTTATTTTTAGGGAGAACGTCATTTTACCTGATGAATAGTTTTAATATTCGTCCATTTCTCCGCCCGGCGCATATCCCACCATTCCACTCATTATTCTCTCTGCCCTTACATTCACTACTCGGCACGATGCATTAAAGAATTCATCCATTCTCTTTAACTTCGCCACTATATTTCTTGAGATATTACGTGAAGGTAGGTTTTATAAGAAGAAAAACATGTAAATTTATTCACAAAATGTCTTGAAGAACCGCACACCTAACAATGAACGAACGGTTATCCGAGATAGTAGTCATTCATTGAACTGCATGTAATACGAGAGTGTAACCGATGGAAGAAAAAATACCCCAACTAAAATTCATTTTATCTGTCACATTAGATTTCATTTTGAAAGGTTAAAATTGTGACTTAAGCGAAGTATATTTTTCCAGTGACATAACTAGAATTTGAACTGTTTGCAACCGGTTCCGACAATATATTGATTTTCAGAATCATTAGACCTGAAATAATTCCTACACATCAATTACTTATTGTTAATAATTTGACTTTACATATTCTATTCATATATATATATATATATATTCATTCAAACATAGAAATAGGTATAAGGAAAGGGGATAGGAAAACACATAAAAGGCGAACACAGGACATGTGGGGAAGGCAGTTTTTGAGCAGATCACGAAAGTAAAAATATTTCCTTATCCGGGATATTTTTACTTTCGTGATCTGCTCAAAAACCGCCTTCCCCACATGTCCTGTGTTCGCCTTTTATGTGTTTTCCTATCCCCTTTCCTTATACCTATTTCTATGTTTGAATGAATATTTGTGCGCCGTATGGCGGGATTTTCAAGTTTGAATATATATATATATATATATATATATATATATATATATATATATATATATATATACATACAGTAACACACAGCACGAGAACACTCACAATAATATCTTGATAATTTCGACGGACTCGAACTCCGTCTTCTTCGGAAGATAAGATATGACGAGTCATATCTTATCTTCCGAAGAAGACGGAGTTCGAGTCCGTCGAAATTATCAAGATATTATTGTGAGTGTTCTTTTTATGTGTTCTCGTGCTGTGTGTTACTGTCTAAGTTTTTTATTCAACAATTCCGTGTTACTTCGAAGAAATCATCTATATATATATATATATATATATATATATATATATATATATATATATATATATATATATATATATTCACTTTCCCGGAAAAAGCCACGAACGTGCACAATGAAACTCACTAAATAGTCACAATAGTCACAGCAAACACAGAAACCAAAACACACAAAAGAGGGACTCGCTAGTTCTCGAATTTTCGGTGGTGCAACCACCTTTCTCAAGAGTAATTAGGAACAGAACTCTGTGAGCTGAGTTCTGTTCCTAATTACTCTTGAGAAAGGCGGTTGCACCACCGAAAATTCGAGAACTAGCGAGTCCCTCTTTTGTGTGTTTTGGTTTCTGTGTTTGCTGTGACTATATATATATATATATATATATATATATATATATATACATAATGTTTTCTATATTTGTGAACCGCCAAGTTGAGGACTGGCCATTGATTGCCCTCGTCATTCCTAAGTGGAAATGGAATCATCGAATCGGATATTAATCGGAGATAACCCTCACGAAAGCCGGGTCCCCCTTTCCGGGTCTGGCTTTCCCCCACTGATCGTTGCGTTAACATACGAGTCGCCAATGAAACAGCGTTTTAGGAAATGCTAACACGCATCCCATATTTCTCACACGCAATTTCATTGGTATGTGAACCGTCGTGCTTACGCTGCCAATGAAATCTCATTTACGAAGCGCAGAATGAAGGCCTACATTTCTTGAACGCGATTCCATTGGCTGGGAAACCGTTCCGGCTATTGGCTTCTTGTTTCAAACGAAGTCACATTATTTCCTGTCTAGTTCCATAAGTTTTCTTTGCTCAACGAACAATTCAATATATACTTTGACTCATATTTAGTGGTTAACAGAAAAGAAATAAATCAGGAAAAGACCAAGAATCAAAGACTTAATGCTGCGGTGAAAGGATATCTGAAGCTCTCGCATTAATCAACCAATATTTTAAAAGGAATAATAGTCTTCCGGGCAACATCTTGTCCAATCAAGATCGATTAATCCCTCATTAGAGTAACTTTCCCTCTCCCCTATTTCTCAGAGCGACTTTGGAGGAACTATCACGATTATACCCAGCCATCCATATAAATTAGCCCCTGAACTTTCGCTCTCATTCCTGGCTGGTCCCATGGATTAGGAACTTAAAAAAAATTCAATGTGTGGGCACCTAATTCTTTCTGCTCCCTTCTTAAATGACCTCTCTCAACTCAATTAACTTGGAGAACTAAAAGTTTCTCCGTTTCGGAAATAACTATGTGAAAGTGGGGGAAGGAGGATAAAGGCGAAGGTAGAGCAGTTTCCTCTTTTAAAACCTCTTCCGAGAAGTTTCCAATCCACTGCGCCTGTTTTCTTTTACACTATCCGACTACTAGTTACCTCGAATACTCTCCCCTACGTCCCACCCATGACGAACATTCTCACCGAACCGAACGGAGATTATCTTAAGCTAAATACTTTAGTTCCATCCGACATTCCTTTTGCTCCTTTTTCTTCTGATCCCTAAGTTTCCCGAACTGTTTTCCGGAGCGACTAGGACAGTGCGATTGCAGGTCACTTACCGCATGACAAAAATCTTTTCTTGATGCATCTTCTACGCACTGCCTTTCCTGAATATGGACAAAGAGCGGCGACTCCTTGTTTTACCATGAACGGTGTGAAGATGCGTGGAAAGAGGGATCTAGGCGAAACTAGTCTTCTTCTTCCTTCCTCTGAAACTTGGTTTAATTGCGAATATTTACATATGAAATTTGGAAGTTGTTTAGAGCCAAATGATAATGCTCCCACACTGGAGCTATCTCCAGATGGACTCAAATGAGATTTATGGGTTAAAAGATAATCCAACGATATGTTCACGAATATTTATACTTAATCTCATGTGACTACCATTCGAGAGCAAAATATGACCAGAGATTATGTGAGAATGTATAAAATTTTAAATTTTTGCTTAAAAGACCGGTTGTTCATTGATTAAAAGAATATTTCTGAACAAAGTAATGGGTAAATTTTCATTAATTTTAAATAAAAAGTAAATTTAATGATTGACGATCTTCTCACGCGTATGCTTAATGTATTTATGCATATGTGTGTGTGAAACGACGCAGGACGTGTTGAATCTTAGGGTTTATCATTGAATTCCTACGTGGAAATTACAAATTCTTACATGACTGAAACCAGTCATACCACTATTTTTAGAATTCATTAACGAGTGGCAGATGGAAAGTCAGTACGAGTAACGTGGAAGAAAAGAGTTTAGAGAGGGGGGTACGTTATCACTCGTGGCTTTCCAAGTATTTTGGAAGAAATGGTTACAAAAAGACAAGGGAAGAAGTGGAGATGTGATTGAAAGTTGGCGGGAAATTTGTAAGATCAGGCTTGCGGATGATCAAGCTCTAATTAGCAAATCAGCTAAAAGATTAAAAGTATTGCTGAATACATTAGAAAATCAATTAAATAGTTAGGGGGTATAGGATAGGAATCAGTGTGAACTAAAAAAAAGTTGGGAAATTTTCAAGAAAGAGGAAGCAGTGAAGAGGTAGGTCATTTGTGATGGTAAGATTGAGTAAGGTGTTATAAAAACACTGATTAAAACTTAAATATGGAGCACGGTAACATGATTGTTGAAGCATGATGATAAGCGTGAATCGAAATATCATATAATGTGGGTGTGGAGGATATGAAAAGTAAAATGGAGAGAAAAGAAAATTAATTAGAAAATGGTAGGTACGGTGGGAGAGGAGCATTTTGATTGGCGATGGGATGCTGAAAACTTTAATGGAGAAATTAGGTAAGCATGAAAGAGGTATGAAAAGGAGTGACAGATTGGAGAATGAAGGAAGAGAATTGAAATGAATGCAAAATTTGAAGAATAATTTTAGATAGTATAGGATGATTGATTGCGCTTGGTAAGGAGTGGCAAAGAAATTTATAAATGCTGAATCTGTGTTCATCCAAATTCTACCTTTTACGGAAGATTACCACACCCCGTATGTGTGTGGTAATCCTCCAAACTATTGTGGGTGTGTGTGTACACAGAAAATGTTCACGAAAATGAATATAAGTAATGCCACCGAGGTGATGATGGCATAAATCACAAAACAGGGCAATCACGATATTGTTAATATTTCGGTGGAAAAACCACTATTTTCCCCGAAAGAGAGAGGACTAAGAGCGAGAGTATTTGGAAGGAGGTGAGGACAGTAGTAAGAACAGTGGAGGTGAGGGGAGCAATCCTTAGGAAGGGAAGTCGACGGGAAGTGGTAGGGTAGCCCCTAGTGCGCAAGGTCCTTGTCTGAGCATGTCCTAAATCCTTAGAGCCTTATCTAAATCCTCCACTATCCACAAATCCTCACTGATACCTTGCAATCGACCCGGATGTAAAACATGCCCCATTTTCACCACTCCTTTCTTCCCTACACAACTCACCGATCTTCTCCCATCCCATTCTACTCCCACATGTTCCTCTATCATATAATTTACCAAGTGAATTGAAAGTTCTGCCCCTTCTTATCCGCTGGGCATTGCATTACATGTCTCAACATTCTCATAAAGAATAACTGCGTTTCCTGCAGTTTTTTTACAATTTTCCAGGGTTTTATCTTCAATCTTCCGGTACACACCCCGCCTTTTTTGGTGTTTCCCATAGTGGATTTTTGCTAGGGTCTTCATGTCTGAATTTACTAGGTTTTTCCCACAAAATTACATATTGTGCTTATTTCTTTAATTATATTATATATATGATTTTACCATTTTTTTCCTTTTTTATATCACTTCATATTTCCTATTGTTACTATAATTGTTTTTATGTACTTGACGAAGGGTTAAATGAAAGAAGGAACCTTATGGCTTCAATTTCTTCCCAATAAAGACGTTTATCTATCAATCTACCTGCAAGCTTCCCTGGCATCAACCTCTCGCCCAGTTCCTGAGCATGCACCGCTCCATTGTGAACTCTTCTAGGACTGTCTTGAAGTTTCAAATATCGCCTCCTCTTCAGACACTATTACGACTCAAAATCCTTGAAGCGGCAGGAATTTGGTTCATGGTAGTATGCTCGGACCCAGATTTGAACCTCACTCATCAGCAGCTACCCTTCCTCTCAGCTATCTTTCCTCTTCCTGTCGAATCTCTTTCCTAGCAATAAATAACTACTGAAAACACACGTCTCCCCTTCCCTTTTCTCCAATCACCCATACGCTCTTCTTCCTCCTGATGAAAGAGGTGAGATATTATTATAAATTTGCAATGATTTTTCGGGTACCAGATCTTCCTGGGAAACCTGGGGAACTTCCTGACAAACCTTACAGGGCCTGGGCAACCTAATGGCCCCCCTACCCTGATGTGTGAATCTCACACGTCGGACTTAGTACTGGGTGAACTCTGCCATCACCTACTAAACCGACCTTCGGGTTGAAAACTGTGTTTATGGTTTATGTATCCATTCACATGGCAATAGATATAAGAAAATGGGATAGTAACACATATAAGACGGAATCGAGCAGATCACGAGTATAAAAATATTTCCTTGACCGGGAATTGAGCACCGGATCTTTCGACTTGCCGGGCCGATACTCTAACCACTTGAGCCATCGAGAAACGTAATTTACATTGCAATCTGAGGAGGGTTTATTCAAACAAGTGCCCCGACTTTTTGGCCAAGAAACAGCCTTAGGAAGCTGTTTCACCCACCAAGGGAGAAATAGACGACAAACTAGAGGAACACACAAGAGGATTAAGAAAGCAATCATACAACGTCATAAGGATAGGGACAGTGCGTTTCGTGGCACGCATAGCCAGAAGAAAGAGGATAGCCATACGGCGGGTTTTCGTATTTGAATTTTTTTATACATATATATAAATATATATATATATATATATATATATATAAATAATAATAATATATATATATATAGTATATATGAGTTCTGTTCCTAATTCCTCTTGAGAAAGGTGGTGGCACCACCGAAAATTCGAGAACCAGTGAGTCCCAATTTAGGTGTTTCAGTTTCTGTGTTTGTGTCGACTAGTTAGTCCATTCACATTATATATATACATTAATACATATATATTTATATACACGCACTCACGCAAAAAATAGTATCCCTGCTTAATGAGTGTATCCATACGTATTTGTGCTAGATGACGTGTTAAATTTTACGGTTATATCAGTTCATTTTAAATTGATAAATACCTACATATTCAACCGTGGTTGAAACTAGTCATAAAACAAATCTTAGAGCTCATCATCTTCGGATAGCGCTCAAAAACACGTTCGGGATATCACGTTTTAAAACTTCTGTCCCCAGCGGAGAGCTGTCGTGACAACTAACTTTAACCCATATTCCTGCATTTTTAAGGTAAACAACTTCATATAATATATCCAACAGTTTTTTTCTTATTCGTAAATTCCCAGTTATGACCTCGTTGCACGATTCATTAAAATTGATGCAATGTGAAGCATGCGAAAAATAATATTTGTCCGGAATTCTGTTGATTTATTGCCCCATTTGAGCGAATAAAACTCACGAAACTCTTCCAGGAGGAAAAAATAAAAGGAAATTCTATTTACCGTAATTAAAATTTAATTTGGTTATCCTTTAGGCTCCGGCTCGCGCACAGTGCGTGTTGGTGTTGGGAATGGAGGAGTTTGGGAGTAGGTGGAATGTAGGAGAGAGCCCTTTAATCAAATTCGAGGTATATATAAAACAGCCCTAAGGGAGCGATGTGGATAGGGGAATAGCTGATGGGAAATGGAGGCAAAGGAAGCGCAGTTGTTTTTTAGTTAGAATTTTGAGAGCGTTATCTGTCCCTGTTATGGGAAAACTCTCCCGACCGATGTGAGAGCGCTGGATTCGCTGTTAGAGCAATCATATGGACGAAAGGAATTGAAAACAACGCCCATCTAGATATTCTACACCATCACTTAATTCTGTGGATGGACTCTTCTGTATTTTTTTAGTATTTTTTATTTGGGTTGCAGGTTTCTTTTTCCGCTTCATTGTGACCCAGCAGACCATGTTACCCACCACTCTTTAACCTTCCTCATCTCCAATGTCTGGGCACTCCCCCGGAAGCTCTAAGTCCTTGACCGCTAATTCTATCGCGATATCTCCCTCTTCTCGTACCAGAAAAAATTTTGCGGATCCGCCATAATATCACAAAAGGCTTTCTATTTCCCATTTTCCGCTCATTCATGCATTCGTCTCGCTGCGGGGGCATTGTAGCAAATGATTCGACGTGCTTAAAAGGGGGGGATATAATTTCCAAGGTAAACACTAATTAAAATGTTGGCTGAGCGCAAAGAAATAGTCCACAAACGTCAGAAAATGGGTGAATGATGTGTGAAGAGAGAATATCTGTTTTCCGGGACCGATTCTCTCGAGCGAATGACGCCTTTCCTTGCGTATGCAGATGTTCCACGTATACTACATGTTGACGGGATGGTAGAATGAGCAAGAATATGCATGAAAATATTCAGTGACATAGGAAAAATTATGCAGTGAAATTAGGTACGATTCCCTCAAATGGATATTAATAGACATTTAAAATGACATGTTAAATAATAACTGCAAATTTCAAAAGTTCAACTTTAATACTAGTTCGCGAAAATTTGACCAGGTATCAGATTAGGTGCTTATGAACATTCAGGCCCTTCACTAAATGAGTTAATTTGCTATAGATAGTTGTCCAGGAGAGGAGATAGGAGTCCAAAGTAAAGCCATATAGAATTTAGTGGAATAATTGTTCAAGATGTCGGCGTGGCAGACTAGGGAGATGGGCTTCGGGGTACCAAGTGTTGCATATTCAAATCCAGATGATGCCTTGGAGCAACCTCAGATTCATTCTTTGTGGGGGCTTTTATTGTTTGCAGAGCTTCATGGAAAACGAAGGTGTTTCAGGGATATTATACGCTCTCCCACTTCGTATGTACAAAAAAACTTCCCTATTGGGATTCATTTCAAGCGAGTTCACCTATCAAATCGACCTTTGGGTTAAGGACTACATGTATGTGTTATACGTAAGAGCAATAACAGCTGACGGGACAAGGATTAGGAGGAGATTAAAGGGGATGATGACAATTCTATTCCTATACGATCAATGGATCCAGGGTCAGCTTCTTGAGATTTACCCGTGGAGAATAAATTAAATAATTGTGATTTCATTTAAAACAGATAATAATACGGTGCAGAGGGTTTTGCTACATAGGCTACCTATAGGTACCCGCAGATGCCAGACAAAACTCATGTAGTGGAAAAAACAGTTATTTAATTCAACTGTAAATGCCCTACCTTGAAAGATAACAGCAGAAGGATAAAAAACAAAGTGATCAAAGCATTGTTGTGACATTATTGTGAAACATAGTCTGTAAGACGTTTGGATCCTCATTAAGTATTGATGAGCATGAACAATGTCTTTCAATCATTACATCTCATAAAATGTATCAGAAATAATGAAAAGTACGAGGATTATAGCTTCTATTTGGCTTAGGTTGGCAAAAATTATAGCTTTTATTTTTTACGGTGAGATCTGATAGTACGGAGTCAGTGACATGAAATTCAGTCATTTCTGAAAACTTCATGAGCATGTCTTTTCAACGCCATCTCGTGGTAAAGGCGTTTTGGGTTTTAACATCATTGAACATTTCAAAGTTACGTTCATGTATCTTCAACCTATTCAATATAAATTAAAATCTGAAAGACAAGTCATATTGGCGATAATAACTCATCTATTGAAGCGGTCGTAATGGTCAGCTAAGCATGGAAATTGCGTTAAGTGAATCAGTAGTGGTACAGTTCGATTTCGCATTTAATCCAATGGCTTTGGGCAGATGATAGCATCTGATCAGAATAAGTTATTATCTCTTTTCATTTAAAATACCAATGTCTCATGCGACGACCGTCACTGGATTGACATTATTGGCTTGTCAAGCCCGAAAAATCACCAACCTGAATGCCGTGAACGGATTACTGATGCAATGAACTGGTCTTGAAATCAAACTTTGCGGAAGTTAAGAGGAGAAATCCTCAGCTATTTAGGTTTACAAATGTAAATACAGTTACTTCATAAAGATCTCATCACCCGCAGCCCTCCGCAGATCAATCATACGCACTAGTACCAATACTATCGTGATTATCAATATCCATTGTATTATGACGAATAATCAGTGTTGCTATTATTTGGGTACATAAAACATCCTTTTATTTTCACAAAAATGGCACTTTGGCTTTTTCATTGAGAAAATTTGTTCAAATATCGAGTATGTAACGTTTCATAATCGTCTTAAAGTAGTCCATTAATTTTCTCCTGACCTGAAGACTTAAAGAGTCAATTTCAATGAACCAAACGAGGATATTGATGAGCAGGATTAAACGCACGACACTTAATTTATGATAATAGGAAAATATGTCGAAAGTTCAAGGACCGATGATTATTTCAGTGGTCATTCTACCACGAAATTCGAAAAGTTATAACTTTCCTTCCTCTTGAAATTAATGATTTATCTGAGAAAGAGAGAGAGAGGAAGATTCAAAGCTGCTACCGAAGAGCATATTTTGATAATTTATGGCGAGATTCGATATAAATGTTTTGAAAACGCTTAAGAGCAGAGAGCGTGGAATCGTAGTAAGTAGAGCTTTTGCTTACTGATTGAACTGCCCCTGTTACTTTACATTCCCTTCCACGGAAACCATACCAATACTGTGTAATGTTTGGGATATAAGACCCTCCTGGAAGTTGGCAGTGGAAAAGAAACTGTCCCCATTCCTTCCGCCACCTTAATATATGATTATCACAAGCTGTGTACGAGGTGAGCACTATCATCGAATCAATCTTCAGGGTGATTACTGTGGTTTAAAAATTAATTAACAGAGTATTTGTTTCGTTATTTAATTAGAAGAATATTAATTTGTGGAAAGAGTATACTTGGAGGTAAATGGTACAGTAACAGGGAGAATAGGCAGATGATGTTTTTAGCTATTTTACATAGCTATTTAAGGTCTTCTTTTGCAGTCTACCGTTTAAGATAGCTTTCACATGGATACAGCCTAACTACTGTTACATCTCTACGCTTCAACTAAAAGGATACAACCTGAAACTCTCCGAAATAAACTTTTATTTAATCCCGCTTACTCCGTACCTCCCTTCAGTCCTCTAACGTACTTCTTACTTTCCTATCCAAAAGCCTAACGCCTTCCCTTTATCACAATGTTCAACTTTCCATCACCAAAAAACATTCTGCATCCATCTTTCTTGCCTCCTATGAGTTTTCTTTCTCTCTCTTCCACCACCATAACTAGCACTTCCTCGTTTGTTTTCCATTTCACCTTTTCACCCTTCTCTTCGCTCACATTCCAAAAATCTCAAGTCATCTTTCTTTAGTGACCAATAAGTTTCCACACCGTACAAAATCACGCTTCGTTTAAATGTTTTAACCATATTTTCTTATGCCCCTTTCTATTAGTGACCTCATAAACGCTTTATAATCACGTGTACCTCCACATTCCCTAATCCTAACTCGTCATTTCGTAAGTAACCTCTTACGTAGGCTATAGAATAATAAGCTAAGCTGATTTCATTCAAGTAATGAAGACAAACAAAACAAGAGAACTTCTTTGAACGACTTCTTTGACGTCAAGTAGAGTTGAAACTTTTTAAAAGCGGCTGCGCAATGCCATGGTTTCTATTCAAGAAAACTGGTAATTAATTATAAAAAAAAACTGACATGCGACCAAAGTCTGCAATTTTTATTTTAGAAGTAGTTTTAGGGGAGGGAACCGAAGGCAGAGGTCATCTGCGCCATTAGGGATGGACAGGAAAGGATGAAGGTTGGAGAGAAACCCGGCGTCGGCATTAGCCTACTCTTAACGAAAGGCGCCAAGGGGTCCGCAGCATAACGTCCCATCCGACGGACGACGTACTCGCTCAAAGTGCCCACCAAAAAGCACCCCAATTAGGGATCGGGATACCACTGAAAAATATCGGTTGCCGCCGTGATTCGAACCCGGGCCCTCTGGGTGGAAAGCCAGTACGTTAATGACCGCATCATCCCAATCTCCTTTTTTATATAGAAGAAAAAATATCATAGATAGACATAGCAAACTATCTTTAATGAAAATTAAATATTTAGCCTCATTTTCAAATAGCTGGGGTGTACATTACGATATTAATATACATAGGAATGTGTGGCGCTGTAATGATGAGAAATACTAGCTCTGCCACGAAAGACTACTACGTGGTGCAAGTAATTTGTCCTCACCAAAAGCAACGCTTATACGTGTTTGAACACCTACTAATTTGATTTATTTACAACCCTCTGATATTTATAAACCTGAATTTGAAAGAAAAACTCCTTGGTTCTGTTAATACTGGAATCTCTCTCAGATGGAAAATGCGCGATTATTGGATCCATGCGAATAATGTTGCGGAAGTTAAAAGGAGGAGAGAGCCTAACTTGAACAAATTCGAAAATTTTTCACTTAAGTCACTTGAGTACACTTTACATCCATTTTGAAAGCTTGAAAAGGATGTTTCCCCCACGTTTCCGTAGAATCAACGCTTTTGTCACAGGAATACGAGTATTTCACCGCAGCTGCTTTTACGACTCTCCGCGGGCATTGATTGCAGAATACTGCAGATTAATGCAGGGATGGAATACAGAAAGGAAATAGCATAATTCGTAAATTTGGAAATTGTGCAAAAATGTACGTGTTATTCTATGCAAAGTTTTGAATTGAAGTAAAGGATTATTATTTACAGATTACGCCGAAAATTTTGGAAACGGCT
Organism: Hetaerina titia; assembly: GCA_037158775.1. NCBI lineage: Eukaryota > Metazoa > Arthropoda > Insecta > Odonata > Calopterygidae > Hetaerina > Hetaerina titia. The sequence continues at coordinate 70,537,366 of CM073771.1, forward strand.
AGGCAATGAGAATTAGATAAAAACGCGTAACGTTGGGAAAACGCTTCAGTTTCTTTAAAAGTACGTATCAATTTTAAATATTTTATAGTTTTTTCATATAAAAATTTCTAATGACATGAAATTTTTCGCAACACTCATTTAGGATACATTTTACAGGAAGTAATATTTATTACATAGTCATGACAAAAGGTATCAAGGAGAGTTCATGGCCTCCTTTATTTCCAGCTCTCACGAATTCCATACGCCTTGTGATATATTTTGTTAACCTAACCTTTCAATCCATAGGGAATACATCCTGGAAAAATATGATATCCCAGGGAGATGAGTTGTGGGAGTAAAGCGAAAATAAAGGCAGGAGAGGAAGATTTGCTGGTCTTTATCCTTCTCCCTTAGAATTCAACCTCCTTCATGCATACACTCATGAAAATATTTTACATTAGCATTAATGATTATGATTAGAGGATTACAAATGCCATTTTCCGATTCATAATTTTAATCGTTTGGTTTCAGCCTGTTATTGTTACAGAAACAAAACGCAAGGCGACAAAATCTGATGAATTTTCACTAGCATGAGAAATGGTAGCCAGGAAATCAAAATGAATGTAACAGTATTTAGCTGAGCTAGGTACAATATACTGAAATAATTTTAGGGAAGAGTACGTTTAAGAAAAATTTAGCTACATAGACAGTGAGATTCCCGCAAAAATAGAGACAAAAGAGAGAGATAGCTCATTAGACAACTCCGCTTACAAACATTCGGAAGAAAGTAAAACTAATACAATAGTATCGTCTGGTTGCAAGGAAATGCCTCATAAAAATCCATGGATACATTTATTTCTTCTGGGGATGTGAGGTGCATGACAAAGCAGTAGCTGAGAAAATAGAGTTTGCGATTGAAATATGGCACTAAAGATGAATGATGAAACTATAATAGACCTAGTGACTAGCAAAGAGGTGCAGAGATGAATATTTGAAAAATACCTATGAGGTGAAGAGAAAAACGATTTGTTCAAATTATGTGGCACCGTTGTTTTTTAAACATCACCAGTAAGGGATTAGTTGAAAGAAAGGGCTATTTATTTAGGTCTCAATCTATCGCCAAAAAGATGATTTATTCTTTTATGAGACAATATATAAATTTATAATATTATAATATAATATATAATATTATTTTATGAGATGATTTATTTCGTTTATAAGAATTAACCTTGAAGGGACGTGATATAGAGGAAGATGACGAATGATTTACGAGAATCTATTGGAAGGAGGCGTCGTCGAATGAAAATATAAATATCTACAGATAACGTTTGGTATTAGAGCGAGTTTGGAGAGCTGTTTCTAGGAAATAATAGATTTAATAACTTAGGATGATGCAAACGGAATCGAAACATTCATCAAACGAAATATTCATCGAATTCTAAAATTACAGTCGGGATTTTTACGGAAAGTAATACGAGCACGTCGATGCACACTTTACGTTTCTCTTTTTCTATGCCTACAATTTACGTGGATTCCACGCGGAAGAAACCAAGTTGTTATGCTCGCACGGAGAGCTCAAGTTACGACGGCGGCGAGGCGAATGGGGAATTAAGGAATCCAATTCAGAAGTGCGCCGCGAGATTTCGAATGAAGCCGGGATAAGGCTCCGGGTGAGACCTTGGAGAAAGCGCGGATGAATCCACGCGGTGATCCGGAATGGATTCGTCTACCAGTATGCGTCCTCTCAAACTCCATCTCCCACTACATCGCCCGCGAACATACCACCCCATCTCTCTCTCTCCTACCGTACCCTTCCCCTACCCAATCGACGAGAGGGATGAAGAGTGGAGAAATGGAGCACCGTATTTCCCCGGATCGGTGAGCTACTGACTAAAAATTATTATCATGTAAAAATAAAAAAAAACTTGACGTTCTCTACCCTCTCTAAGTGCCATCGACAGGAAGTTGAAACGTTTTTCATCCGCTCTCATTAAGGACAAATTTTATTTTTCATCCATCTCTCCGAATATTCCTCCTTAATTAACTCTGAAAGGGGAAATGAACCATCTTGTCTTGGCGGATTTTTCTTTTATTTTAAGTTTCGGAGGAAAAATACTACGCCATCGTCATCATTCTCTTTCTAACCCTTCCCCCTTTCCCTTATAACCCACACGAGATTCCACACTTGCTCCGTAAAGGCTAAAGGACCAACCGCGGCGAGAGACATTTTTATTTTATTTTTTTTTTCAGAAATTAAAAGAGATATATTGTGAACTTAAATCGTGTTCTCCTTACTCGATGTGCTTACATGAATTCTTCAGACCTGATTTTTTTTCCTTTATCTTTTTTATTTTATCCCTCAGACTCTTGATATTTTTCTTCTCGCCCCAATGCCACAAAATAAGAGGAATCATTAGTTATACTCCCTTGTGTCCACGGAATCCAAGCAAGCAAGACAAGACACGGAAAAAGCAAGCTCGCGTGCTACGATCCGAATCTCTACTATCTTTAGTTATTTTTTTTTCTTTTGGAAACTGATTGGTACGCTAATGTCGGAATTCTAACCCCCCCCCCTCCACAACTAATTTAAGCCTTTTTCCGCCCGGTCGCATAAAAAAATCTGCATTTCTCGGTGGCGGATGAATTAAGCACGGGAGCATTTCCGTCGTCTTTTGGGCGGGGGATGACGAATTCCCCTTTGTTCCCGAAATTATTTCCAGCGTATGCACGAAGCAATTTAATCATTTTCCCTCACCGGAAAGTACCCATCCCTTTCGTCATTTTTCTTGAGGTAACCAAAGATAACTACTCTCCTCGCTCAGCTCAAAAGAGCTGGAAGACGAAATTCCGGAGATAAAACGCGTAGTCAGAGATGATAAAAAAAGAGTTTAAAGAGTCGACTTAACCTACTTCGATGGGAATTCCGTGACGTAAAGCATGAAAAAGCTGGACCAGAGTAGGTAATCATGAATTATTAATTGTTTCGAGTAAATTTAAGTTAATTATTACTATGGTATGAGGCTAGAAGATGCTGCCGCTAACATGTTACTTTCTGGGAAATTCTTAATGAGGAGAATTAAAAACTTTATGAAACTTGGCGTTCACGGCCGGAATGCAAATTTTTGTCATTAGTGTGATACACGTATGGCACTTTTAAAACTACCCAGAAGTGATTGTTTGTAAGATTTTTGTTATAAGACTACGAAATATGGCAACCAATATTCCTCATAGAGAATTTAATGCCAGAGATTATTATACCGAACAAAACATTCACAAGGGCACCTTCATGGGAAACACAAAAGCAGTATGTACAACAATATTTTTCATTAAAACTTCCCAGAATAAAAAAATTATTTCAGCTAAGGGTATTTTTTATTGAATTAATATTTTTCCACTAATTAAAATTTCGAATATTGATTCCCACGCCCCGAATTACAAAAAGACTTTTATGGTCGAAATATCGGTTTATAAGCAGAAAGAGAATGGACAAATAAATTTCCTAAAAGTTTAATAATCCTTAAATGGACGAAGTACCATTAAGTTATGCCGAGAAATATTGAAGAAAAAATCTTTTTTTCAACATATGTTTCTCCATCAACAAGATTATTAAAAATATGATGTGATGAAAAGCCGATGGCAATAAAAACCTTGTCATGCATACTCTAAGGGAGATTATGTATATAGTATATTTAAACAGGTAAAATGAGAGGTTTGTTTACTGGTTGTAAGCAAACGTTTGATTCCCAGAAAGCCATAACCTTTTAAAATAATTTTCACGAGACTAGGCGGGGAACGCGTGTAGTTTACGTAAATTATTTATTCACATGTTAAATTTCACATTAGAAATTACCTCGGCATTTTAAATAATTGGCGCTAATTTCTTCATTATCGCCTTCATTAGATATGTACTATACATAAATTTATAAAAATATATATGCATAAATAATTTGACTTTGATTGAAAAGATCCAAACCCTTTCTAATTCATGAAAATGTTTTCGTGTAGGTTACTCGTGAAAAGTAGCGACGAGGAGAAATTATAACAGCACGGTATGAAGAACCTAATAATGACAGCTTACGGCTTCATAAACCTATTTGCTAAGTCTACTTTTTCAATGAAGTCTGGAGACCGTAATGGCATTCAACAAAGAAAGGACTCTTAAAACCTTTTCATACAGACGAAATGGAGTGGATTCTGAATATTTAGGAAACTTTAGGACTAATTTACTTGGTCCGGATATAGCGGCTGTACAATTAAACGATGTGCCTAATACTTAAAGTACTTGAAGAGAGGTTCATACTTAGTATGTAACTTGTTAAAAGCTATATCAACTCGACAAACAATTAAAAAGAGGGAATGAAGTGATTATTAAAAATTTTTCAGAAAAAAACGCAGCCAGGAATGATTTAACATGAAGATTTTTTCTATCACGGTTGCAAAACTTACATTATTTGTGCCAATAACCATCAGCGTCCTTAATGACGTGTTTCGAGGTCACGCAAATTGTATTTAAGGTTCTAATAATGCAATTAAAGCTAAATGCCTATCACGCGGGAGATAGAATTATTAAAATTGAAAACTATTTTACTTATAAATCAGAATTGTACTTGTTTGATCCAGCAATGACAATTGACCAACAATGTGGCACATTTAAATGAAAAATGTAAAAACTGTTATAGTGAGAGTTGAAGAAACTTTCGTGGACCCTCTTTTAATATAAAGATCGTTCACAAACGCCGGCATGAAAGTTTATTTTTAAAATTATAAAAACTCTGCAGACAAAATTGTAATAACTACTACGAATCCCATTATTTGGAATAACTGAAATTGGGGGAGTGAAACCCGCTTATAACCTGTTGGTGCGAGAAGCTTGGGTAGTCAGTAGTTTTAATGATTTCCTATTCAGAGCCAAATTAATACGAACCTCAAAGTACTCCGCGACAATAAAATAGTGATCCAAGCATGAAATAATTTGATAAAAAATAACTGAAGCAAATGTTTGAAGACAAAGGAACCAAGTGTCAGACTGAATAAACATAATTTATACCAGGTACGAAGATCAGATGTCAGACCGACCTTAATTACGTAGATAGGATCAAGGATGAATACTGAGGCATATCTTTGGGTTTCCTTTTGCTCGTTAGAGTTATTCCGGCTAAATACGGTGATTCAAGGAAATTTATCCAAGAGGGTGCAGGGGGGGAACCATTCCCTTGATTCAATTCCGAGCTCCTACACTCAGGCCGCCCAAAATGTAGAATCATTTTCCTTGGTAATGGCTATAATTAAAATTGAGAGCTATTGCAAAAATCAATCAAAATCGAAAAAAAATAAAAGAGCATAGGAATTCTGAACGAATTAGGTCCGCAGAACATGGATTCCAAAGAAAAGATCATAAAATATTTGATTTGGAGAAATGAAAGGATATTAAACATCCCCTTAAAGAAAGGATAATACGCTTGGATCAGAGGTTTAAAAATTTTAATTTAGAGGGTACTGTAATGAAATGAAACCATGGAGTAGGAAACGAATTAAAATTCGGTTCGCTATGGAGAGATACGATACGGAAGGCAGCTACTCCAAAATAGAGAAAGCAAAGTCGGTGCGAGCGGAAAAAAATTAAGAAATTGAATGTTTACGACAAGGGGCGTGAATATTAAGTGAAAATGGGGAAGAGGGTTGTCATGTATTTCGAAAAGAAGTCAGTTCGAGAAGAAAATGTTTACTACGAGTTAATTCGGCTATACTCAAACTCTTACAAAATATTGGAAAATGGTTCTTAAATCTCAATTAGACAATCTAAGTTTTTGGGACGACAAAAACAACCTAAATGCGTATTTTTTTATATTTCTCATCAAATGGAAACATGAATCCTATTTAATTCGGAAACAAAGTTGTCCTTGTGCCAACTATTACAAAATTGTATCCGTCCCATCCAAAAATTGGTGTTATATAAGCATCTTGCGAAGTATATTTTATGCATATAGAAATAACTAAATAAAGATATTATTACATATATATATATATATATATATATATATATATATTTAGGTGTATATTTAATGATCACAGCGTCACACAATAGTTTGATCATTTATTTATTTAGCAGCTATGGGTCGGTATATGGTACGTTACATTGGATGGGAACACTTCCAGGACCGCTTTCAGAGTAAGTGCAAGGGGTGAGGGAAATTATAAACAATACGTCGCGAAACGTAACCTTTGAGAGGTGGAGGAATCCTGGGATGATGCAACCGGTAATAAACTTCGAGCCGTTAATCCCATGGTGTCGGCGTGAACCCTTTCCGTCAGGAGAAGTTGGAGTGATGACGCCGTCGCCACAGTGCTAGAAATGGTCACACAACCCTGACCCACTCCTACCTCTTCACGCCAGATGAAACACGACCTCTCTTTGATGAGTGCCACGGCCTTCTTAATACCCGACATCTTCTGACAGAGTACTGCAGTACTACCAGGATTCCTTCAAGAGGCAAGCCACCAGAACGTAGAACGCGTTCAAGGTAACCATCCTAATTGCCTGAGTATTAATAATATAGGAATAATATAGTTTTTAAAATCGACTGCCACATATTATTATAGTTGTATCTCATTGCCACAAATATATTTTAATTTTTAAAGAACTAGCCTTTGCCTTATATTAATATCATTTTCATTAGCATCATTAGCAGCAACATAGACATTTTATAGTATCAAGTTGCATGTAAAATGACCTCAGACGTCATAGGACACAAAAAACATAGGGTGCTAATAGCATATCAATTAACTGAGTAAATTATAGTCCTTAAAGAATGAGTAAAGTAAAACATGATGTGTGCTATGGAAATTTTTTCCGCTCTTTGCTCCAAGCCAGACACTCGACTATTTCCATTACTAATAGGGAATTACATTTGACCTGGAGAGGTCAACAGAAATCCTCCACCGTCCCACGAATTTCCCATGTTCACCAATCTCTCGGTGAACTATAAGTATTTACATTGAGATGGCTCGTTTTCATAACGCTAAGGAATGAGCTCTGAAGGTCCTTTCATCTCTGTCTGGTTTGATGGGCTTTATAAAGTCAATTTTACAAAATATTTTTGCCCCAAATTATAAAAAGAGAGATCCATGACAATCTAAAAGGTGAATGTTTATCGGAGCATATTTGTGTGATCTCGGTGAAGGGCGTTCACTCTGATTGCTTCCAATATTATTCGCCGTGCTTCAGTTGCATTTTTCCGGTTATCAACTTATAAGAAGGCGGAGTCATTATATTAAAATCCATACGGAATGTACGTAATCGTTTGCGATAAGGGAGATTTATTCACGCATAAATAGAAAACTCTAGGAAATGAAATTGTAAAAAAATTATTAAAAAATCCTGACAAAATCTAACACGAGTACTTTATGACTTAAATCCGCTTTCAATATGCCACTGTGAAATCTTCCATTATTTATACCAATAATGATTTTGGATGATTAGTACGTCGTTGGATATGGCTGATGGTTTCTACTAGCCGTGTCTATCTGCCCGTACTTATTTGAGCAGAGAAATGAGAGACAGGAAGAAAGAGATAAAGTTTGCTTGAAAAATAAAACATTTCATTTGAACTGCAGCTCACAATGAATATCATCCTGACATAAAAACATTAACTCGCTGCGCTTGATATTCCAAATTATAATTAATTTAAATGAGGTGAAATATGCGATTTTTTAAATTTTCACAGCAACTTTCACATACGATACGTGCATAGTGTAAGGATAAGAAAAACAAGTTATGCATCTCCTGTTATCAGAGACTTGAACAATCAAAGTAAATCAGTGAATGGTATGTTGCCTTCTGCACGGTAGAAAACCACCCAATTCTAAAACCCTTGGCTGTCAACGCAGATCGGCAACTGCGAGACGATTTGTTTGCCTCGTTAACTCAGAAGATGAACGATCCCCAGCCTGGAGTAATTACGCGCAAAGTGGGAAGAAAGGAAGTAGGATGGGACTCAACTCTTTTGAATTGGATAATGGGAAGGGAGGGAAAGCAGTGGACTCCTTGGAAGATATACAACACAAACATGTAGGGAGGGATAAAACAGCCATTCCAAATATATATGTGTGTATTTGACTACGTGTGTGTGTATGTCTATGTATGTGCTTGTGTTTATATATAAATAAATAAATACCAAATAAAAAAATAAATGTATAATACATATATTATATATATGCCTCAAACCTTCCGCCCCCCTCCTTCCCTCACCAGGCACTCTCCTCTCAAAACCTCTCAGTCTGACCTGAAGAAGGCCTCGGAGTAGGCCGAGAGCTCAAATCATCTACAGTGTGAGTGTCCTTTTACGTGTTATCTGTTTTATTCTGTGTTCTATTATGCCGTCCAAAAGTTATATTGCTCTCGTGAGTACTTCCGCATCATCTATATATATATATATATATATATATATATATATATATATATATATATATATATATATATATATATATATATGTGTGTGTGTGTGTGTGTGTGTGTGTGTGTGTGCGCGCGTTTGGGTATATACCTATGTGTGGGCATCGATATACACACACACACACGCGCTAGCCAACGCATGCCTATTTGTACACATATATAGTATACTCAGCGCGAAGCCTCTCTTCTTGTGCCTTCTACTGTCACTCTAAGCTGATTAATGGACTGCTGTGCGTCCTGCTCTTTGCTGCAGTGTTTATATTTTCCGTCTTAGTAAGAACGAGGGGGGCAGTGCCTGCACCACCTTTTCCACATCTGTCTCCCGGGTTTGGGAAGATAAATGAAACCTTAAGTTTAAGTACATGGCGGCGAGATCAACATTTTATGTTGTGTTGTTGAGGGCATATCAAAGGTTTTACGTAGACTCTTACGACAGAAAATCTATTAATGCGCAATGGCAGCTTATGCGTAAGGAAAAATAGAATTATTATTGCCAAATTCTTATTCGTCAAAAGAAAGAATTTTTGAATCGGCAGGACATTACAAGAGTTAAAGGTTTCCAGCTAAAATCTTATGATCTCGGGATATTCGCAACTTGATTTTTATGTATTCAGAGTTGATTCTCAAACATTTGCTCAGTTTGTGCATCTTGAATTAAGGATTCACTAAAATAAAACATGTGACATACCAAGCGAAATTTAGTGCCGTAATAAATAAACGTTCACCTATTCCTAGCCTTTAATTCACGAAAAAGAATGCATGAAACTAATTAGTTCTAGATTTTTCACTCTTCGCAAAACCCTTTGTCACCATATGTTTACATTAACTTGAATATATCATACGCCAGGCATTGAAACGATTCATGAAATCTCAAGGCCGGAGAAATATAGTAAAATGTGGGCAAAAGAAGTGGTAAAATGTGTGCAAGCCATCTGACACGGCCAGAATTTTCCACCTGCCTGCTTCACTTACTGGGAGACGACTGGGACCATCTAAGAGAAATGGGGATTTGTTTGGAGAAAAAGAGCGTGGCAATAAGATCACGGCCAAGAATTTTAATGGGGTATCAAATGGAGCGAGGTTGTTTTAATATTTTGTTTGCTTTCCTCCTGCGAAGCCCAGAGGAAATCTCCGTTTACTTTCAAACGAAATCTCACAATAACTAAGGAAACCAATGAAACTGGGGTGACGCATCACCTGCATTATATCACGTACCTAGAGTTTTCATGTGCCTCGCATTTTAACACTCGATATTTCACCCTCACCGTATTTGCGCAGGACCTACCGAGTCCCTTGAAATTCGTTTATGAGGTTTTAAGAGTAATATGGAATTTGGGATGGTATTTTCTATTTCGATCTTATTCATGCATAATTATATCTTCATTTTTTTAGCGTAGGCGGCATAAATTATATTTCAAATTGAAAAATTTTAGCAAATAATTCTTGATTTTTGCTCTTCAAAAAACTCTGTGGGTCAAAAATATGTTGGTGCACTGGGAATGGATTATAACTGCATGAATTTACATTGAAATCAAATCTACGCACTTACAAACACTTTTTTGTAATCTTGTAAAGTTACTTGTAAGCTAATAACAATCGTACGTTTCGTACGATTTAATATTAATATGAAATTTTCTATTCTTTTTTATTTAATCATGGTTTGTATCAAAGATATTAGGAAAAGTTTCGGAATAATAGATTTCCTTCAGATATTGCTAAGTCTAAAAATTATTCAGAGAACATCCCTGGTTGGCGGATTCACGCGGGCGGGCGCGAAAGAGCCCGCGTCCTTAAGGGAACGCGTGTAAGCTTCTTTGAGGACACTTAAGGTCCCATAGTTGTATTCTTCGGGTGAGGACTTCTCTTTTGGGAATAAATAATAATAAATAGTCTTCTGGTGCCAAGTTTAAGGGGGTTGGGGAATCGTCGCGATGCTGATGCAGAAGGTTTCCTCAAGCAGACGCAAGACTCTGCTTTTGAACGTCCGTCAAGACCTTCGGGACGAGTTTAAGGCAGATATTTCGCATCGCCAAATTTTCAGTGATAATTATGTGCACTGATATCATATCAATGCCAATATGATCTGCGATCATGCACACAATGTACCGATGGTCTGAATTCAACACTTCACGCACACGTCAGGAAAAAATTGTTACCGATAGTTTTTGTACAAACCTTGTACTAGTATGACACCTTTCATTACCGTTTTGAGCTTTTGCAGTAACATTTAATCGTGTATCCTATGGCCACATGGTCAAAACTAAATTTTCTCTACCTACTTGCCCAATTTCCCTGCCAATTACGATCTGTAGTAATTACTTGGAAAGCACGAAATCAGACATGATTCCAATAATTAATTAAGGTGACGAATTTCAGGAAATAGATGGAATAACCAGAAACAGAGGTATGATTACAAGAGCCAATACATGAATAAGTGGATATATTCGGTCAGAATGGAAGAATTTATATTGTTTGAATATTATTTAGGTGAAATTATATTATTATTATACATTGTATGAAAATTATTTAGGTAAAATTATATGATTAAATTTATGTATTGATTAAAATACATGATTCAATTAAATAATACTGAGATTCTGATATACATATAGGAAATTCAATGCATTACGACGAGTACGTCCATATGAATTAGAAGGGAGACTTTGACCCAAATATCTCCTTTATAATAATAAAACAAATCTCAATTTTCTGGTACCTAGAGATGGAGGGGAAAACGGGAAGTGTTAACTCTAATTTTATTTCAATCCATTTTCAATTCTCACCCACGTTCCCACCTCTCCTACCTCTTCTCCCTTAACTAACTACCCCCTTTTGTGTGCCTCGAAAGAAGAAAAGGCTGCACTTCAGGACAAAGGAAAAAGGGGAAAAACTTAAATTTCCCCCGTTCCTCCCTCGCCTTGCTTTCTTCGACCGTCGAATTCTCGGATTCCGCGCATTCCCTGAAACTTAGGCTCCTCCTTCTCTTTCCCTCCCCCCCCTTTATCCTCTTATTTCCCCGAATCCTTTCACAACCACCACGAGCAAGCATCCGCACAATGGTTCGGGCACTCTCCATGAAACCCCTTCCCTCTACGCTTTGCCCTTAATTCTCCGCCCACGCGCACCATCCATCCATTCATTTAACGTTCTGTCGCCATGGCAAACACTCTCCTCCCATTCTTGCCTCATCCCACTTTTATTGTATCGGCCGCAATCTCCATTCCTCGGATAATGAGAGCGATCGCAAGCTTTTTTTTTTGTAATTTTCTTATTCCCGAATCCTTTAGTAGTGCATTTCAAGACCTAGGGAACAACGGGATAAACATTTGAGTGATGGATATAAACTTTGTGCATACGTATCGCACTGTTACTTCAGCTTATACTTGACAATTACCTTTGCACACTCTGAAAACTACCATTAATTTGGTCACGAGATACTTTGTGGATCCTAGTCCAAATGCCTTTTTTGCGTTGTGCCGGGCCCGCAAAATTAATGACCGTCAGCATTAGGAACTTCACTGCTTTTTATTCTGTGCTTGAATAGTGTGCCTCCACCAAATGATTTCATTGGATAGATAAATAAATCTATTTAAAATATCTTTTTTCTCTTTGTGGCATTATTTCATTTCACATATTACACTAATTTTCATTCTTTTCCGATTGAATTGTCAAAGTTGTGAGCCTCTGAAGTTCTAATATCCTACTTATGCATGTGCGTAAAGAAATCCTAATGACTAAAATAGGCTGGATCTAAGGACACTAGATTCACTAGGGAAAGCGCTACGAAAAATGGAGGAAAATATATATTTACAACAGCATTCATTTCGTCATAATGTAAAGGTGGCATTAATTGTTTTGGGAATATTATGTACGGCAAATGATTTGTCAGAACACTTTGAGTTTATCCTCGACTCAGAAAAGAGAGACAGGATGTGAGAGCAATTAGAGCATTGGTTTAATTTCGCAAATGGAAACAGTGAGCATACTACATATCATGAACAGAAGTGTGCCGAGAAGGCTACATGGCTCTTATGTTGAAGTCAAATTTGGGCAAAAGGAAGGAAAGAGGTTTTCAAAAATACGGAAAAATAGTGATAAGAGGATTAACGGCAAGGGTTAAAGAACCTAAAATGGCATTTTTTGCCTTCTACTGAGATCAGAGTTAATGAAATTATTACAGTATTCAGGTAGAGACGAGAGGGATAGGCATTGGATACCAATGCACAAGTTATACTTCACAGATAACGCTGGAGAAAAAAGAAGCAAGATGGACGCAAATGACCTTAGCTGTCGGTCGTCTTCCCTAAAAACTACTGCTACCTGCAGGATTGAAGAGAAACGGTAGAATGGGTAGCTAAAAGGATATTTTTAGGCGTTCCATGTTTTTGGTGGTCATTAACTAAATAAAATAAAAAAATAGAGGAGAATCGTATCGACTAGTAGTATAATTGAAGTTAGGAGGGGTGCTGATTGATTCAGTTAAACTGACAAAACGGTTTGTTTGGTCAATCAAAGCCTTAGCCCCTATAGAACTCATTAAAAAATAAATATGAAAACTTGGTATAACAAATAATCGTAAAAAATAAATCAATGTAATGAAATTCTCAAAATGCGTTAACTGTAGAGAAGTGGATTTTGAAGAGTAATCGGGACAATTATCGTGCAAAATCAGTGCTTTATAGAGTTAACCGAAAATACACGTTGCATTAAGAGTATGTGCATATAATGATATGATATGCATTCCGAATTATTCACCCAACGAGAGAAACCAGAAGTGTAAGTAAAGATGTAGAAATGCCATCAGATTTAATAAATATGACAAGAAAAATTTTTTTGGCTATGTCGTTGTATGATTTGGAAAATTATGGTAGTATTTGAGGAAAGAGGATGAAGATAAATTGGGGGCGTCTGTTCGTGGGACTCCTTAGGCATTGAGAAATTCATCTGGATATAGAGGAGACACGGAATTGGGAAGAAGAGAAAGTTTTCAGGAGAAAGAGAAAGTGAATGCGAGAAAGATTCAAGAAGATATTGAGATGTAGCGGGAAGATGAACTTTGTGATCGAAGACAGAATGCCAAGACAAGAGGAGAAGAAGGTATAGTCATTTGGAAAGGTCAAATGGAGTTTGAAAGTAGAAGGGCTCTAAAGAAAAGAATGTGGGGGGAAGTGTTCGCATCATGGAAAAGTGTTCAAGAGGTTTACTGCGACATATAATGGTTTCTAGGGACCATGAGAACTTATATTTAAATTATATCATACCTATTATATTGTGAGTTTTTTTAAAGAACCTTAATGAGCGTTCGCATGAGTGGGGGCATGTGATGTAAAAAGAAAATAAACTTCCGAATATAATATAATATTTTACTTGTATGCAACGTGTTGTTTTATTTAACTTTTTACTGTCCAAAATCTGTTAAAAGAGCTAAACTTGACTCTCAACGAGTTTCACAGCGCAAATAGTTAAGGAATCCACGGAAACAGGAGAAAAACAAAATAAATCAAGAGGGGCGCACGATTCAAAGATGTTAATTGTACGTAAGTGGCGAATATTTCTAGTTATGAGCATAAAAGAATGGGGAGAGAAACGTCTAAATGTGAAGAAAGCCTTTACTGGACGCAAGAGTATTAATTGGCATAACTTAAATAACTTTCATATAAGCAATGAATGAGTATGAATATTCAGCAAAACGAGTGTCTCTGCGGTACGGAAGATATTATTTTAACTTTTCTGATAGAATCTAGGGCACAATATCTTGTTAATTTTACTCCGTAGTTAAAATTTCATTTAATATAATTTGGAATTTTGAGTCTTGTCTGTCAATTGAAGAGGAAACGTTCGTATCACGCATAAAAAATAAAAATGATTAAAAATAAATACACAAAACTGCAGTAGGAAAAACATTACTGATATATTCTGGACTGTTACACAGTTAAATACCCCAGGGGAACGAGTCGTAGAGGTGCTGATGCATCAAATTTCCATCTCGTTAAGACTTTATCTCATTCTATAATTAAAACCTTCTCCGGTGGATGCAAGATGTAGTCCATGCATTTTTTTCGCGCGCCATAACGTGAAATATGTAATGGCTATCCTTCCATCGCTCTCAGCAATTTCTTCCATTAATTAAGCAGGCAATATCTCTTATTTTACCCGCTTGATCCCAATGAAATATCCTCACGCGCGCACTAATTCAGGCATGCTGGAATATGGGCCGTACGAATACAAAGAGGCGCCACATTAAAAAAAATTCTTGCCCGAGGCATCAAATCTTGCATAAAAATTTAAGTAGAAATCTGAAATTCGAGCTATTTTTTTCAAAAACAATACTTTACTCACGAAAAGTATACGAAGGAAGGAAAAAGGCCATAAATCCAAGTCTTGAAGCTTAGGAGCGTGGACGAGACGACAGCAGGGGAGAAAAATGATGTGAGGTTTGCATATGGGCCCGCATGCAAATGAGTCGGGGGAATACTTTCTTACCCTACTTCTGCAACAGGGAGGGAAAGCGATGACGGGATAACACCTAGGAAATATGGCTCTTAGGGAAGGTTTTCTCCTTCCTCTCAGATTCAACAGCGGGGATTTCTGCGAAGCATGAGAAACGGGCAAACGAAATAATTACCATCAAGAGAAAGTGAAAGACAGAAACTTTATTCACAGTCTCTGAATAATTACACAGGCCAAGACTGTTTTTGGTGCCGGAGCTTTAAATGTTGATTTAAAGAACAATTGGGGTGCTGAATCCAATTATGACACTAGTTTTTTCCTATCAGCTATAGTTTTCAAGACACAGATATGTTGTTACTTACGTAAAAAATCTTCTAAATGTTGATACGGGAATATTATATTAATAATTATCTCATTGGCCTACAATATAGAAATATACATAAAACTTATTGACAGTTTATTGAAATAAAAGGAACACCGCAGAGTGGTTATAAATTAGTATACTTATAGATTTATTTAACTTTGAAAATTATTTTCCGGAATATATCAAATATTAAAACAACTAATCGTAAGATGTGCCATATCTAAAAAAGTAGAGCTGTTAAATAAAAACGGATTTCATATTTGGATTCAGCTCTACAAATATAGTTAAAATCATCACAAAGATTCCCGGCACCAAAAAAAAATTTTTTTTGTAGGCCTGTGTTATATATACGCTCCTATGCAAAAGAAAATATTCACGTTTCAAAATGGTAAACCTATTGCTTACTTGTCGTTGATAACACCCTACAATCCCACCGGGCAAGAGTATGGGGAAAAAATACCGTTAATTATTCCATAATTCTGTTACTCTGAGCAAATAACGGAGTACGATTCTTTCATACCTATCTATCATCAACGTATCCTAACCACGTTTTTAGGGTCAACTTTGGGGTAACTCACGGTTCAATTCCAAAATTCCATTTGTGCCACTAATTTGAGGACTACTTTGCGTTGATATTGGGTTTTTTCAACAGCTCGGACTATCCAAAATTTAATTCCCTTCCACAAACAAACTTCCAAAGTAGTAATTCGGTGCGCGGTCGACCTATATGGAAGAATCTTGCTTCCGTCCGTGCTGAACGACGCTCAAAATGAGAGAAGGGAGGGAGCTAAAATATTACTTAACCTCCGCTCTTCAATCAGATACGATTGGCTCTCTTTCATATCTTTTAAAGAAATGAAGGTTGGGAAAAGAAAAAGGAAGACTTCACAGAACCTATCTAGAAAGTTGGACGACCGGTGGGAGAAGATGGGCTTTAGGTAGACCCCTTAGGTAAACGTCATTCACCCAAACAAATCCCAAGGTCGCAGGTTCAAATCGCGCCTCGGGGATGTATATTTCGATGAATGATATCCCAAGGGCTATCAATTAGCGAATTGGATTTACGGTAGCCCATCGAGATTTCCTATTAACCGGCAATATCTTAATTCCTTTCGTTGATATCTTCCCTCACCTGCTACAACTAATACATCCTTGGAGCGATCAAGTTCTTTCCTTTTTGGGTACATTATGATCTTAACATAATTATTTTGCCTAAGAAGGTGTACATCTAGTTTTAGTATCCTTCCAGTGTTGGTTATTCTAAATATTTTTTTTACCATTATAAGGAATTATTTACTTAGTAAACAGTAACAGGCAATAGAAGAAACTCATTGCATCATAACGATGCAAATTTTGATCGCAAATTGTTCGAAAAAAAAAGATTCCATGTCTCTTTTTGTACCTCCGAAGTGTCTATATGATTTTGGTCTTGATTTCCGACGATATACGCATAATACTCAGCAGGGAATTTGTGGGAGGGAACTGGCTCCTGTATCAGGGTGAGACAAAATCAAGACATTCCGATTATTCAAATAACTCTAGTATTCAATACTTGTGAACCTAAAGATTTTTACTCAAGGTTTATTTATACTATTGTGACTCTTTCCTTTTGTTCATAAAGGTTTATGAATACCATGGATCACATTAATCAGAACGTTTTTCTATTTACTAGAGAACGTTGGGATAAAATCCGTGTCGTACGTTTGGATAACCAACCAAAACTGTATAAAATTTCCTGGGAAAGGATAAACGTCGCAGGGAGATGGAGTAACCGTTTCTGAATACCCGTCTCATACAATGAACCGTAGCGTGAAAGGTGGAATGAATAACATTAGTTATAACAAGTTCATACCGATCTCACTTATAAAACTAGTCCTTACGCTGTTGGGAACATGAATGGGGATTAAATTTACTTCATGCAAATGGTTATTGTAAACCGATTATTATTACTCAGGGTGTACCCTGTGAGTAACATGTGTCGGAAAAAGGAGACGGATGAAATTAGAATGACTCATGAAGCATAAAATATATTATATGATAACATTTTTTAAACACGGAAAATCTTGGTATTTTTCATACCTATAATAGTATAAGCTTGACATCAGGGAAAAAACTAAATTTCGTACGTCTTCAAAAAACGTTGGCACTGCCGCAAGACCCCTAATTGTAATTAATATAAACAAATTTTGAAAAGAGCAAATTATGAGTACAAGAACACCCTCAATTGGAAATAAATAATTAATAGATTTAAGCTATTATTAAGATAAGCTATTGTGTTTAAATTATCAATCTTTTATCAAATAATAGATTTTGTTTGCTGACACAGTAAAGGATGGTTATGAGTGATTTTTTTACAATGTGTATCCGTTTTTGCTACCGAAAAAACTGAATTCAGGCATATATTCCATGATTTAACTTTTAACACCGTGTCGTATGAATTACATTTGCTAAGTACTTAAATACAAAAATCCGCTATTACGATGGTCAACACACTACGTGCTTAGTCATTTCTTATCTCACATTTTGACGAAGACGCAATTTGATGGTAATTTCCTCCCCAGTTCACAAAATTGACCCTGAAGTGACGGAGAGCAAACGCTTGAGGCACTGATCGAGGTGCAGACTCTCTATTGTGAATACCTCTACGCTTGTATCGTGATCGAGGCGTGACCGCCTTGTGAATAGAACGTGACCCAACTCCACCTTCCGCCCTAATTGTGGGGGTGAGGACAATTTGGAGGGGCACCAAAGAGCTGGGGAGACTCGGGCACAAAAGGTGAGGGGGGTTCTGGGAGCGGGAGCAGGGGGTGGTGCGCTGTGTCACCGAGAGGTTGGTTGGCGCCGAGGGGTGGAATAGTCGCGTACTGGGGAGAGGAGACGGGTGATCGGGGGGTATACGGAAGGGGTTCGGAGAGGATCGGCTGCGACGTAATTGGCTTGGGCTCTCAGAGGAGTGTCTCCCGAGAATGAGTGGGGGGAGAAGGGGGAGGATTTGGGGGTTCCTAGGGGCACAGGAGGGCAATGGGGGTCAAGAGGCTACAATGGGATACATAAAGGGAGGGCGAGGGTTGAATGGGATTGATGGGGGGAGGGAGGAAATGAGGAGAATACCCGGGCATAAATACCTTCGCAGAAAGACATGACCTTCCAAACCCTCCCCCCCGCCTCGATAGATTTCGGGCAAAACTCGGTGGAAGAGCACGAAAGACCTTTTCCTTCAATTATTGGGGAGTATTACGCACCTAATGGAGCTCGGGGAATCTAAACCACAAGTTATCAGAAGACGGAATATTCTTTAGGGTCAGAACATTGCTTAAATTCTATTCCGGCTGCATCTTTCTTTATTTCTCTGGAGAAATGGCAGTAGATTAGGGACAAACAAAGTTTAAGAGGAATTTTTGAAATATGTAGTTTTTTTTAAATACTGAATATAGAACTACACCTTTTACATATTGTACCTGGATGGATTTGGTTTTGTAAATTATATTGAATTGACAAAATGGTATCCTAGTACACAGGAGCATCTTTCACACCCATAAAAGATTGGGAAGGAGTAAGTAATAAACCCTTATATTATATTATAGAAACTTGAGGATTATAAATCAATATAATTGCTAAATATAATAGAGTATTCAAGATGCGTATCAAAACTAAATATCGAATGTACCTGGTGAAAATGTTCAAGAAGTTTAGCTTCCATTGTAATCCGGGCTGATCCGTCAAATTTTCGGAATTCCTTCGTGAAATGAATAAAAAAATTAGCAGCGGTAACTTATAAATAATTAATATCCTCCATCCTTCTCCAAACTATCATTTCAAAATCCTCCAATCTACGTCTATCATTCTGCTACCTATGACCATGGTTCCAGTGAGTGAAATACGTGACTACGCTCCATATCAAAGTTTTAACGAACCATTTCTTAACGTCAATACTCAACGTCCCTGTCATCAACACCCTCCTGGTGAAAAACTCTTTGCCTAGTGCAATTCTTCTCCTTATATCCCTACTACTTTGACCATTTTGGTCCAAAAACACTTTCGAGATACGTATACTCTTTCACCTGCTCTAGTTTTTACCTTTCTATTTTAATGCTAAGCTTAGCCTTCCTCTTTCTGGAAAATCGCATAACCTTTGTTTTATTAATATTGATTCTCATCCCATATCTATTGCACTGCATTTCAAATTCACTCAGCAATGCTTGCAACCCCTTGGCCGACTGATAAACCAAAGCCTGGTCATAAGCAAACCTAACTGGTTTTACGAACTCCCGACTATCACTCCCACCTCCAGCTCTTCCCATGCCTCATTAATTTCATTAATGAGGCATGGGAATTCATTTCATCCGCATATACGTTGAACAGCACGGGTGATAATGGGCAACCCTGCCTTACACCTCATCCTAACACTGCCCAATCGGACTCTCCGTTCCCCACTCGCACCTGAGCAGTCTGATACATGTATAGGTTGCGGATCAGTCTCCTGTCCCTCCAATCCATTCCTATTTTCTGCAATACACGCATCAATTTTTTCCAATCCACTCGATCAAACGCTTTTTGAAATCTACGAAACAGGCAAATACGTCCTGATTGTATTCTATATTCCTCTCGATCAGTGATCTCATTACTGCAATGGCATCACGCGTGCCTCTCCTCTTCCTACCCAAACTGATCGTCCCCTAAGTAATCATTTGCTCTACTCTCTATCCTTTTTTTGATAATCCTGAGAGCAACTATATATATATATATATATATATATATATATATTATAAACATATTTTAACACGAATATATAATATATATATGTTCGTAAACCTATATATAATATATATACACACACAAACACACTGTTATATATATATATATATATATATATATATATATATATATATATATATATATATATATATATGTGTGTATGTTGTATGTGTACACATGAGAGGTAATCGGAACTGATTAATCGGTAGAATTTATTATATCATTTATAGCTGGAGGGCATTGCAGTAAAGATCAAGGTTCAATGCTTCATTCTCAGTGTGCAAACAAGTTAGAATACACAATTATCCATCCTCAAAGTTAAGAAAAGTTTGACAGGATACCCTGTGGTATGATACTAATTTTTTATAGTACGCTGGAGTTCTCTATCATTATAGCTGCAATGAGTATACGCCAACTATGAACGATGTATAAAAAATAAGCAAAAATGACTAGAAATAAAAAGTAGAAAGACCCTAAAATGATTATTTTCAGCGTAAAAGAGAGTAGGGGAAACATGCGACGTAGTGGTTCGGTAGTAAAAGAACTCGAGTAGTGATGTCATGATCTCGGGTTCGAATTTAACTGTTTTCTCTCGACATTAAAACTAAAAATATGGTGTGTGATTTTACAACTACTATAACTTCCTGGAACAAATAAGGAAGTACTGGAGATGGTGGGTGAGGAGAGGGGTTTGTTGAGAGAAATCCTATGGAGGCAGGAAAAATGGATGAAAGGCGTATTGAGCGGTAGTGGAATGTTGAAGAAGGTAATAGAGGGGAGGATGTTGGGCAAGCGAGGAAAGGGCAGGAACAGGATAGGGATGTTGGACAGGATTAAGGGAGGAAAGAAGTACACAGAGATGAAGAGGGACCTGATGTAGATTAGGTTGCTGGATTGGGTTTATTTGATAGTTGTGTCCATCCAAAAACCTACCTTAACCGGTAGATTACCTAATAATAATAACTTTTTGGGGTAACCGCAGGCAGGAACAGTAAGTAATTCCTCTATCTTCATCTTCTGCGTTTGTGAATTTCGCACACCGCAACGCACCGTCGGGCTCTACTCTCTCCTTTAAAACTCGTTTCAGGGTGGATGACTCGTCTTTCGTCTCGAGTTATATGACTGAAATACTTAAAATCCGAGAGTAGGAATGAATGGGAAAATATTATGAATGTTGCGCCAGAAAATATGCACGGACTACAACGGAAGACAGAAAAGAGTAAGCAGGTGTACCTGTATCTCAAGGTATTAAGGTTAGAGGTCTTGCATACACTTATACGCTTTAAGAAAAAATTAAATTCTACGAAGAGAAAAATAAAATTTAAGAAAGCTCAAAAAGCAGGAAAAATTAGTTTGGAGATATTTTGTGTTATGCCTCTGGGTAGGGATGTAATGTTCTGAATCACTTTGCACCTAACCAAGAGGATCCAAATTATTTAATAGTAGTCCACGTCGAAATTTATAGTAAAAGCTTGGGACAGGAGAATTATTTACCCAGCTGTCATAAAACTTTAATCAATGAAAAAATTCATAGATGGAAATGCTGCACGGGAAAGATTTTAATGTGAAAAAATAGAGAAAATCTGTTTGACGTGACACTATCTTGGAATTATTAATAAAAATTGGCAATTTTTGTGGAAAATTGCCAATTTTTATTAATCATGATATTTCACCATATCACGCGCCTGAAACGTCTCTTTTTACTGTCTCGGAAATAATTATTTTGACTTTTGGGTTTTCTCAAGTTTTAATCATTATAGAGAACGGAGCAGCTGAGACGTGTCCATTTTGTTATTAGCAGAGTTATTTCGCAACTGAAGTGGATTCAAAAATGTAACCTAAAATTAATTTGCACGTGTATTAATTTTACAAAATTTCGAGTAAATTATGATACTATATGCATGTAAAATTCAATATTTCCCACTAAAAGTCAACATTTTGGAGAAAAACGCAAAATAGCTCGTGGTCGGAGATAAGATTATCTTTTATGCTAAATATATAATTTATTCATGGGTCCTTTCAGCTTACTCTGTCATTGAAATAAATTCAAAGAAGCATATGAAAGTAGTTTTGATGATCGTATGGGGAACATTAGTCATACTAAATAATTCGCTGCATTAAAAACAAGAGGCACAATTCATAGCGAAAAGTCTGTAAAATTTGCTCCAAATACACTTCTTAAAATGTGGAGGGTGTAATATTATTTTTGTGTGAGTGAAAACATAATCACATCTCACAAAACATTAAATTCCAAATGTAATATTGGAAGATGGCGAATCCGATAAAATTTGAATATAATTTGGGGGAATAAATATTTGTCCGTAGAATACCCACAACCTTACGTTCTTACAGAACTTGTTTGCTTCTTTGAAAACAATAATAGTTATTTTTTTAAAATTAGTCTTTACTGATGTAAAACCGTCTATATGAATTAATAAACTGAAGAAATGGTCAAAGTATCACTTAAAATTTGACAAAAATTTGCAAACAAACGCTTTAACAAAATAATAGTTACAACACTAATCAAAATAGCTCTTTTTTTAGGAAAAATATGGTAGAAGAACAGCCTATCGCTCTGATTATGGCAGAGTGATGAATTTCACAGACTTTGGTCTGGATAATAGGAAAACAGGTCTCGAGGAGGGAAAAGGTGAAAGATATAAGGAAAGAGAGGAGTGCAAATAAGCGAATTAGACTTTCAAACTCATCCTAAATTAACTTTTCACCCTCTTGAGCAGCTATCCGAAGAGACAGGTTTCGAATCAGAATGTTTACTCATTTAGTACAATGTGCTGTCCTCCATTCAGATGTAAAACGACCTCTGCTTGCTGCCACGATTTACGGGACCAATGCAACGTTAAAGATCTCTTTGAATATTGAGTTTACGAATGAATTTATGCCTAAAAAATTGTTTGTCAAGCTGTAATTTCAATATAATACAGTTATTGACTAGATGGAGAATGCGAAATGTTTCTGAAAGATTTTTTACTCAATATTAAACTAAAATGTAGAGAATTATTCGTAAAAATCAGATATTAGGTATACGCTACCAGAGAATTATGCGTTTTTATACTAATTATGCGTCTTGTTCCAATCCAAAGAGGGAATTTAACGAAAAAAATAAATGCCTATAGGTAGTTCTCTTAATCTGTTTCCAAAGAACTGTTAATTAAAATCAACTTTTAAAAGTTTTCTCTAAGTTTAAGTTTTCTTGCATCTGTTAACACGGTCACTCGAAAAGTTTATTGGGAGAGGCCAAACATGAATCAGCTAAGGTTTTTTGAGCGGTGGAGCGGGAACGATGGATAAGGTCAATAGGAGATAAGGACTCGCCTGACCTTTTTTCCACCACTTTAATGGGCGGACGTATTTCGCTTTCTGAACCTCAAACTTCTCGACCAAAAGTTTGAATTTGTTTTGAATACGTGGCAGAAATAAATTATAAATAAATAAAGTATGATATATACATATATATTCTCGTGTGAGTTTCTCTCATTATTTGTGAGCTATACTTCATTCTTTTTCTTTTGTGTGTCATGCCGGTATCATTCAACTGTTCCTCACAACCAACACACACACACACACACACAATATATATAATGTATAAAAATATTCTATAATTTATACTATACATTATTATATATATTATATTATACATATATATATATATATACACTCAGATACTAATATCCTTAAATAAAAAGGAAAAGAGAAGATAGCCAACTTTAGAGGGGAGTTGTTATTTGTTTCCCTCCAATTCTTAATCCAGCCTCTTCTCCTACATTTATTGACTCCCCTGCCCTACTCCTAATCCGCTCTGATCCCTCTTTTTGTCTCTCACTCTCTCTATCACTCCCTCTATCTTCGGATACAAACTTCCGACGCGAAACAGCTCCCTCCCCATCTCCGTCAACCCTCAGGTATGCCCCGACACCACCTCCCCTTCCTTCTGGTGCCTTCTCCTTCGGCCCCCGCATCTCCTTCCCCGACTCATCTCAGACTCGGCCCTCTTTTTCCCTCCTCCCATCGCGGGGGCTCTTCCCTCGACCCCGCATTTCGTCTTCGCCATTCTCCTCTTCCTCCATCCCTCAGCATCCTTTTCTTCCATTTCTTTCCTTCCCTCGCATCCCTTCGTCGCTTCTTATTAGTGGACGCCCCCAACGGGGGATAAGGATTGGAATAGCTTGGCAAAGGGGGCGTGTGTTTTCTTTGGGTGGGGAGCCGGGGTTAGGGAGCAAGAGGGACTAGTAGGCAAAAGCTCCGGCGATGGATATCCTCCCTTAGTTCCCGGTTTGGTTACGGATGCCTCGAGGCGCTCCGTTCAAGGAGGAGATGGATGGAAGCCCTAGGAGGGAGGGGCAGCGGTAGAAGATGGGTGGAAAGGAAAAGCGGGGTGGTGGCGGAAAGCAAAATGAAAAGAAATCGAGGGAAAGGATGAAAGAATATAATATATGTACGGTTAAAGAGTGTGTTCGACGCTGAAGGAGGATCCTGAGCCTTACTCGGTGAATTTATGATATTTTCTGGATTTTTTTCGGTCCTACCATCGGGTCAGGTTATCTATTGTAGAAGACCGATCGATTTACACGCAAATGTTAGTCTACATATCACCATTAGTTCCTAGTTCAATGGAGACAAGCCTGACTACAGGTTTCTGCATTTTGAGGATGGCCGTAGAACGCTACAACAGACTGTGCAAGATCGAACAGTAAAAGTATCATTGTTGAAAGAGCTTATTGTATGAATTTTTTCATGAAATGTTCCTCACTCTGGGGATGACAGCGAGTTACTCTCTTGTGTATAACGTTGACCCAAACTACCGCGTTAAAATACTCTTCTGTTAATTAAAAAAACATTCAGAACTCATCTGGGAGTTCATTATTCATGAAATAGAATGGCATGTTTACAATAGGAACAATTATGACAAAGGAAAAATATACTTAACGGATGGCATTCGTAGCGGGTAGCATTATTTTCCATGTAGTATGTACATGTTTGTAGTAATATTATGTATATTATACATATATTGTAGTTAATAAATATATTTCATTTATTAATACTATATATACACGTAACATAATACAAACATGTATATGCTATATGGAAAATAAAGCCACAGGTAGAATTGTCATCCATTAAGTATATTTTCTCTTCGTTATTATTGCGATTATATATACACTAACTCCGAGAATATTCAATGGATTTTCATATTACCAAAATAAATTTTTAAAGATAGTTTTCCCGTAAGTAGTCCAATTTGGTATGCCTGACACTACTTAGATCTTACCCGTTTTAAAAGTAACCTTGTGAACCATGGTGAGTAAAAGATTCCTGCGTGAGCTTATGCCAAATGGCGAGCATAAAAGCGTAATATTTGATTAAATGCGGGGACTGAGATGCGGGAACGACGTAGTAATCCGTGGGCAAACGGGCGCACCGGGGCGAATTTCACTCATCTCACAAACTCGGGAACATTTGGAAAACGTACCCAGGGACCCGCAATTGTTACAGGCGGCCCTGTGATGCGCGGAGGATTGCGCGGAAGAGGGGAAGAAGGGTAACATGAATGAGCTTCGAAAGGATGGGGGCCGTCATGAAAACGTGAGATTGGTGATGAGAATGCATTTCGAGGGGGACAGAAAATTGGGTCATCGATTTGCGATTAAATTTCGTTCATTCTCTTCGTAATTTCAATACCGCGAATCTCCGATGACGATATTTGGGCTCCTCTCCATTCAAAGCCTGTTATGCACACCCATCCGTGAATGCTTATTCCGCAAATGTATCAAGCACGTCTATCTCACTCTACTGGAACAAAAAAACGTATTTGAAATTATAAAAAGAAGAGAAGAAGTTACCGTTAACCACGAAGCACTCGTTTACATTTATTGCCACTCCGTCTCTTTAGCTCTTCTCCCTGTAGGTATATGTAGCTTGGAAACATAACATTTTCACATCATCAGATAACTTTATAACTAATTATGATCATCATCTCATTTATCACCTTGATCGAAGTATAATATCTTTTTCGAGTGTGCATAGCTTAGAGCTTCACATTTGGTCTCCGGGATCACTCTAAATTACAATCCCCCCAATCTACCACCGTGAATATAATTCCAGCCATACCAATTGATTCTGTCCTCATTTGAATGAGCCATCTAGTTAAATCCATTGAGTCAGCATCCATTTGATTCTTCAACTGAACATTCGGATTTACTTAATACAATTAACTTGTTAAATCAGTCATTTTTATTACTACCTGCATTTTTGATACATATTATAAGGTCATATACCATCATAAAAAATCTTAAGGCATTGAGAAATATTTATGATGAATGATAATGTCTGAAATTGACTAAAAAATAACTCTAAGAATACTAACTCTAAGATACTTATATCGATATCTAAATGTTGCTATGAATGCTTTTAAAACCAACTTTAACGGCAACTATATCTTTATTAACAAGGAAATATGTGCATAGGTAAATGACTACTTTCTCCATTTTTCAAGAAACTGCGGGAGATGTCACAACAGTAACTTTGAACGGGGTCATCCGCTGATATGCATATTAATGTAACAATTTCAGAGTGTAAAAATCATTCGCGGTTAAGGCGAATGATTGTTAAAATCTGAAATTGTTACTTTCTCCATATTTATAGTATTATAGTTTGAAGTAGTAGCATAGGGGAACAATTAATAATAAATTATCATTTAACATGAACACACTATATATTTCGATGAAGATGAAAGTAGTGAACCAATGGAAACTTTTTCTCACCGCATGGCATATTTTACACTTACATTTACATTATTACGATTACTAATTTCATAGCATTTCCTTTTGAAAATAAGACCGTCACCTAAAGCCAGATCACTACAAAAAATGACTCCGGGAGTTCTGGTTTTATGAAGTGTGTCTCAAAGTAATATTCTTGATAACAATTATTCAGAAGTATAACAAAATGGGGGACAACAGGATTGTTTAAAAATTAATATTTGGCAACATCGTACTTTAAATGCAAAAAAAAACTTTGCAATTCTTTCGATAGTCCACAAATTTTAACTTTTACTAAGAAATTGAAAAAAATGAAACTGTGAGACGCAAGTAATAGGCATTCCGTGAACTCAAGTCAAAATCTAAAGTCAAGTGACTCAGGTCAAAATCTATCATTTATTTCTAATATTTATAAATATGTAAAATGTTGCCGAAAGTTTTAAGTTAATATCCCCACAAAATCTCTATGTTTATTTGAAAACTTTGGGTCTTACATACGGAAGCAATAACAAGCTCTTCCCATAATCGTAAAGGGGGCAAAAATGTGGTTAGGGCAACTTAATATATCTATTTCCTTTGAAAAAACGGAAATTATTTTTTTTCCATTAATCCAGTTCGTCTATTCTTTTATGTAACGATTTGAGGAAGTGAAAAAGAAAAATTAGCAGCTCCTATTATGTAAGCAGTTTACTATTAAACACAGTATTCCATGGCACATATGTAGGTGGAGCCCTTTAATTGTCCGCGGACATGAATAAGCATGAATTGCTTCGGATTGCGATAACGTACATATTCCTCGTTGAACTTGATAAAAAATGATGATGCCAAGTACCATTTTTTTGAGATTGAGAAAGTGATAAATAGATATACGATGGCATCATTGAATGTTTTGAACAGAAAAAATACTCAAAATGGCGAAAATTACTGATGAGGAGAGGTACCTATGTGTTATTCTCCGGAAGTAATGGGCACATATGCAAAATGCTTGGATTTCAACAGAAAATTTAGCCTGGCAAATTAACGACTCTCTGCTTTAATTACGCAAATCACCTTACCATCAGCTCAGAAACTGCTAAAATGAGATTAGGATCCCAGTGTATGTGTAACGGGGATTGAGTGCGTAATATCCGCAACGAAGCTCTTGTTTTGTTTGAAGTCTTGGGTCAAGAGCGACGTCGATTTACGCCCACGATTTGACCTTTTTCAAACACTCTGCCTTAGAATTCATCCACTAGACACGACATTCAAGGGCCCTCTTCCCATCTCCACTGTGGCAAGCACTGTGCAACCTGCTTAGTGTCACGTCCACTAACTTTGATCTCCGAAACAACCGTCGACATAAAAAAAATCAACAACTCGACCCTAATTGACGAGCCATGTTACGTCGCCTCCGTTCAATGGAACGTCAAAGGAATCGTCAATGGGGGGCCCACATGGCTCTGGTCCTAAAGTCAGGGCGCCTGGGTATTGAAATATATTTTCATTATGGCCATTAATTCGAACAATCCTTTGGTTAAAAATTTAACGATTCTCAGCACCAAAAATGGATGAGTGCTCATTTCGGATGAAGAATCATCGGGACATAGGGGAAACACGTGTCTAATAACAGCATCCACATGGATTAGAGGAACCAAAGAATAATTAAGAAATGACATTAATTAGATCGCCCAAAAGGAAATAGAATAAAGGAAAAAACTGCGTTAGGAGCACTCATAAACCTGCTCCTCTGCAGACTGATTGAGCAAGTCCTATTATGATAATTTTCTATTTACCGGATTGATGAAAAAGGAGTTGGAAGTGAACATCAAAAATAATGTTCTGCCATAAAAGTACGTGAATGGAAACATTTCCCAATTTATAGTCTCTAAAATGAAAAAAAATACGAAAGGAATCCTCTAAATTAAGATCATGAAATGTTTTTTTCTGACTATTCGACATGCTCAACGAAGCAATTAACTGAATTTTTCACCGCAGGGTGATTGATAAACATTTTCTGCACAGCGCTGAACGGGAAAGGCGAATTGACAAGGTTGAAAGTGGCCAGGGAGGGGGGGAAAGAGGAAAAAAACTTGGACTCGCTGTGGGATCAGAATACTTTGAACCGAATAAGACCTCTTGGATTGCGGGGGGGAAAAAACAAAAGACACTCGCATCAAAAATTTCCTCGCCTTTCCGCTCGACGCGGCTGTTAGGATGAGGGCGTGGAATGGAACGGAAGGATATGGGGTGAGGCAATGGGAAATATCTGGTGCTGGAGGAGGGGAGCGAGAGATAGGAAGGGAAATCGTTGAAAAAGAGAGAGAAAGAGAAGGGGGCGGCGAGAAAAGGGAATCGTAGAGAAGTGAATGAGTGAGTGAGAGGAGGGCGTGGATATCAAAAAAAGGAAAAAAAAAAGTTTCCGGTTAGCGATAGGAAAAACTTTCTGGGAAGAGGAAAGTGGACGTGTGGTTCTTCGATAGATGGGGTTGGGAAGAGTAAAAAACATAACGGCGAATCGTATCTATCGCCCGGCCTATCAGCGTGGAAAGTGGAGAGAGAGAACTTGCAAGGGAGGGGGGGAGAGAGGGCCATATCTTCACTTCTCCCTTCACTTTTTTCTTGTTTCTCGTCGGCAATTTTAAGACAAAATGGGAAGCGAAAGGGGGGACGGCGGCTCCCGAATAAAAAATCGCTTCGCTTTCTCGCGGTCGGCTCATAATGTAAAACTTTGGTGCTTTCCCTACCTGCTCCACCCTCATCTTCTCCACAGGCTCACCCACCCGTACCCTCTCGTTGCCCGTCAATATCTGTCAACGGTGGTGAAGCGGAACGTTTGAAAGTTATTTCGCTCCGCGGTCGAAGGTCACCCATCAACCGCACCCATCAACCGCACGAATTAGCCCAAGTGAATTTGCAGCGGACTTCTCGAGTGGCGGTGACTCTGACATTAAACATCAGAAAAACGAGTGATGTCATGAAATTTGACGACGGGGAAAATTTGCTGCATATAAATATGATTCGTTTTTGTACCATTAAATTTGTAGCAATAACATATTTAAGGCCGTAACACTAGATGATGATCGGTTTTCTTTTATATTCCTTCGATGAGATGAAAAAATTATGTTTTGCAGGAATCGTAAGCTTAAGTCATACCTTTCTTCTTGTTACACAACCACGTTGTCGTTGGTCGGAGGTATATTTCACTGAGATATCACCTAGTTGGCTCATTGAGTGCCTTCCGATTCCATTATATCTTATTGGCCGATGCGAGTAAATTTGTATTTACATTGTGTGGGTTAGCAGTGATTTCTTTTCCACTCATCATTAAGGAGCTCCAAAATTTAATGCCATCCACAATTGCACACACCAGGAAATCTGTTGAGTACCGATCACCTGTTAACGCTTCACTTGATGTGGCCTGGGAATATTTAGATTTTCGACGTTTACAATGGTTTTTAGAGAAATAATAAAATGAAGGAGACATACGTGTACCTCTTTGTTTCATGATTCGCACAGAGTGTTTTGAGAAACGTGCCGCGGAAGTTTTAACAATTTGGTAGAGTTTTTGATAATATTTTTTGAATCTTCTTTTAAGTAATACCCAAAAATCTACCTGTATAATTACGAAATTTGAAAGGGTAGTCTTTCAGTGATTTCAACATTTTAGTATATTATATTCCACAAGTAATGACCGTTTGACTGGTCAAATTTGAAATCAAGACTACACGAGAGAATAAAACAAAACAAGACTACGTTCATTACTTAACTAGACTTAGTATGCTACGTTTTTACTAGTGCTGTGTAAAAAAAATTCTATAATCTGCAACGAGACGTTTCATTTTCATATTCATACAAGATTATTTTTTCGCCTAAAAAGTGTGCAGTTGTGAAAATAGGCATTTAGTTCAGATCTTTATAGGGGTTTTATTAATTATATCGTTTTAAAATTTAAATGAAAGCACGTAGAAAAGTGGGAATGTAATTAATGATCTGTGGTAGTAAGTATGGATTTAACTTGAGCAACGTTTGGTTTGATCAACCAAGAAATGAACTTAAATTGGAAGGAATTAAGTGAAGAAGTCAACTTCGTCTATCTGCAATCGTTGGATAATCGGATAGAATGTCATTGACGAGGAAGAACATGTTTTGGAGCGGAAAAATGATTTACCGCGGTAATTCTATCCATTTACTTGATACTGATGCTCCGAGCGTGACTGCAACCGTGGTATAGAATGTACTCTTTCTTTATCGGTGACGTGCTTATTTCTAGGTAAGAGCTGCTGCAACATAAGATGAGAAATGAAGAGTACTCGCAATATTCAAGTAGGAGAATGCAATACAGAAGACCAATTCTTCCAATTATTTTACAACAAATGCTATTTTATATACTATAATGTTTTATCATTATTAATATAACATTTTAAGGAAGAATATTTCTCTAGCAACGAAAAATGTTTGAGATTCTACATTAAATAACCCGAAAAGCGAATAAACATAAAAAACTATAGTTTACTATAGTTTTTTATGTATATAGCTTTCGATTCGATTCGAAACTATTTAAAACACTACTATAAATCATAGAGGATTTTTTTCAAATTAAAATGTATCTATATACTATTAAAAAAGTTATTCAGTGGGAATATGCAATGTTTCCCTTCATTACGGAAAACTTCTCACCACGTCGGACCCACCACATAACCACCACCAAATGGGAAACAGTAGTATAAAAGGAAATTTTTGATCAGTGAAGAGACACAAGTGAATTTTCCATTAATCGAATGAAACTCCTTCAAACTTGCTTTGGATTGAGGGGCAATCACTTCTGGGAATTGAAACATGCAAGGTGTCTACAGAAGCTAGTTTAATGAAAACAAAATGTGGGTATCCGAACGCTTAGTCAAAGGCGGTTGCAAAACTTCGATTGGATATCTAAAACGATACAAAATATCTCTATTAATTTTTGAGAGGGAAAAAGGACGTAGGCAAAATATTTTAACAAGAATGGGAAAATATCTTTTTGTGTATATGAGTCTACCCTTCATGATGACACTAACGGGACGGATTTTTTTTTAGATAAACGTAAGATCTATCTCGATGTAAGGGAACTTCGGGAAAATAATATTAAACATGCATGGAAGAAGGCAGTCTACCAGAAGAATCAAATGAATAAAAAAAATGCGACTCCCAATGTGACCTTAAGGAAAACCTCATAAGACAGAAAGTGACCTTTCATTACTCTAGAGAACTGTAGTTATGGTGCGGGGCGATAAAAACATTTTCGCAATTTTCTTAAGACTTAAATTTTAGCGCAGCTCATATTTATTAATGCGAAGAGATGTTGTCGTTGTGTTGCGTTGCCAATAATGATTAATATTTCATAATTCTGACGAGAGTAAATGCATTCATTAGATGTATATAATGCACCGGAAAATTAAATGAAAACAATAGAAAAGAGAAAAATTGCGAAAGCAAGTCCTCTTTTTCTTCTTTTTCATCTTCTATATAAGTCTCCTACTTTCTGCATTTTAAGGAAACGAACAGACTTAAGATCCCATTTTTTTTCACAAGGAATCTTTTCAAGAAGCCATACTTAAAGAGACCAAAGAACAAACAAATCTTAGAACACCGTAACACTACAAACAAGAAATCCATTTTTTTCAAAAGGATTTCCTGATTCTTTTGCGTTATTGTCCTTCTTCAAGAAGTTCAAGACTTGAAAAATATATTTGTATCTAGGTCAAGAATATTTAATTTCTTTCTTGACGCATACTATTCTAGTGGATAAAACTATTTTAGTACATCTATTTTATTCCCCTAATTACTGAAATTATAATAAATATGCATTAGTTGTACTACAATATTTATTTCTCGTCCTCTCCCACAAAATTTGTCTTCTATCCAGGACTTTTATTTAACTTTTTATGCCTACAAGTATTTTGTAAAACAAGAGAAACCATATTTTGATATTCTTATCAATGAAACCTCCTTAGGAGGATATAAACAATATGAAGTCTGAATTCACATTTCCTCAAAATTGTATTATACTCCTCCATTTCCGACACAAGTTCTCTCCCAGAGACTTATAGAATACTGGGAGGATGTTTCAACTAGGCATAATTTTGCAAAACTACTCATTTGCTGGATACTCCGCCGTGACGACAAAATGATGCCTCCATCAATAGTTATGTTAGGAATAGAATTCAAATGATCATTAAGAGTCCTTATGGGAAACACAATACAGTCACAAATTTCTCATACCCATTTTCTTCATTAATCTAATTCCGGGCGTGCTTCGTAATAGGCTGCCGATTAGGCACCCCGAGGGTATAATGAAGGACTCTGGGAAACGAAATTCCCCCTCTCCTGAGAGTTGGGGATCTTACCCTCGGTAACAAATGGTCTGCGGCATTAGTGTCAGATGGACCCCTTGACGGAAACTAGTTCCATGAATAAGGTATAAACCCGGAAATGAAGAACAGGTGGATATTGAGGTATCCAGAGAAACTGCACGCGACGCTCCCGTGCGGGGCCGGGCGGTGCGGCGGTGACTCTCGCGCTCCGATACAAGCAGGACGGGAATGAGAAATAAAGAAAGTGGACCCACAGCTGAATGTACACATATTATTACCTCCCATTTGTCTAAATATGTCTTAATATTCTCTAATGATAACCTATAATAAAACTATGAAGAGCAACAACAGATAGTTTGCCTACCGTACTTAATGAGAGTCTCGGTGAATCTTTCAGGAATTTCCGATAGGAAAACGATTCAGATCGACAGTTAAAATAAAGTTACTAGGTCGTCATTTATTTATGCCATTCACGCACCAATTTATGCATATTTATTCATTAATCTTCCACGTTCCATGTCGACTTAGTAAGTAATTAGCTTGGGCAAATTCCGCAAATTTTTGGGAGGATTCCAAATGTTTCACGATCGCAGTTGAGAATCTCATCCAAGAAATTGTGAACCAAAAAGACGCGGGAATTCTCGTAAAAACTCCATTACTCCCTTTCCACGAAATTGTAAAATTCCAATAGCATTCGACTGCATTTTTTACGCGTCTTTGGTGAGATAGTGAGATGATAACAAAAAAAAACCGTTGGGGCATCCACTCCAGCGTAATCTCTACACGTTTTCGCTCGAGCTATTTCCCATTATTTCCCTGACTCGTATTCCCAAAATTTCTCGAATTGTGATTACCTACTACATCGACTGCTCGTGCTGCAAAAACCTACTCTTGTGAGATCATCAGTGTTTCTCGAGGTTTCATTACATTTAATGCAATGTGCCGTCAAACTGAGTTAGTATTTAAAACAGGGTTGAAAATGAAAGCTAATGTTCCTTTGTCAATAATTTTGTATTATTATTAAAGTTGTATTTAGAATATTGCGGACTAATTGAACTTTATGCTCAAAAGAGTGACCCATTATTTGTATCCTCGGCTGATAAAAAGAATGGACGTAGGGTTAAAATCTTGATTTATTGTGGAGGCTGCATGCTTTGTATTACCTTCTTCGGACAACAGTTTCGCCAACGTTACGGCTGGCATCTTCAGGACGAAGTGACGATGCGAAACTGTTGCCAGCAAAAAGCAACACATGCGAAGAAATCCGGAAGCCTGGAACCTTCGCAAACTTCACGCAGCGAGACCCTTTACACCGTTATTCTGATTTATTGTTTTCATAAGGAAAAGTGTCCTTAGCAATACAATCACGAAATAATTACTGATTCAATTATTTACCATATGAATTCGAAATAATGATTTCTTTCACTTGCTGGTTGCAAGGCAACATGCATGACACATGCAAATTTTACTGATGTTAAATGTAGCCATGAGGACTTACTGGTTTACTTTTTACTGCGACAAAACGTTATTTTAAATCAGTTTTAAGTCCAGATCTAGATGTCTTGTCAAGGTGTTTTTATCACGTTGCCATGAACGACCTGGACGTTTAAGTTATTATTGGTATTCTACCGCTCCCGGTAGGTATTGAATGGATACCGCCTAAACAACGATCAACGATCTTGTTACTACAAAAAAACAAAATCTGAAATATCTCGGGAAAAATGCCGTCCATATTGCATTCAAACGCTGCAGGGGAACGGCGGTCGTTCACATTCCTACACGTGTCACATTCGTGCTGGACACGGGCGTTTGTTACACCTCATTCGTACACAACTCGGCTATTGGGACTAACGTTCTCACACGGCCATAGGGACTAACATGCCACACTCCTTCTGGATGGCTTTCAGCGTACAATATAGATGTAGGTGAGAAATTAACAAATCACAGCAGCAAACGGATACTACCGTCACTAAGAGCCGCGCCTATCTTAGATAGGATAATATGATCTGAACAAGTCGAAACTCACTGTCTATTAGCGAGGCTCGGAAACAGATTCATTTACTCGTAGATCGGAGGCTTTCGCAGCTGTTGAGAGATGCAGAGGTGGTTCTCGGGTTAGACTGCGTGAGAGACATTTTTGGCTCAACGTTTCTCTCCCGTTGCTGGGAGCGTCTTCAGGAGCGAAAAAGACGCTCCCTGCAACGGGAGAGAAACGTTGAGCCAAAAATGTCTCTCACGCAGTCTACCACCTCTGCAGATTCATTTACTGTTCACTTTGGATTCTGATATCGTCCGTGGCGTAAAAATGATATTTTATTACATATTGTATAATGCCCGTCGTGGAAAATTTGGCAAGGACTGACGCGCATTCTCATTGGCCACGATATTCAAAGTAAAATTATAGTATTTCTTACGCAAAGCTTTGCTTTAATTTACAATGATCATATCAAATATAACGAAAACTCACGAAACAAATACTTAATTTTATGAATTAGGAAGTAATCAGAGTACATTAAAATGTAATTTTCTTCATTTGACGCTATTTCATTAGAAACCCACACCCCCTCTCGTTTTAGTTGTCTTATTATATTATTAATTGGTAACAACCACTCAATAGCGGAATCCAGTTAAGACTGAAAATGGCCAAAATATATTTGAAGGGTCCTAATTCTGTCTGGCTTGGGAACAACTTGGGAAATAATTAGGGACGCCGTTCAAGTCAACTCACTGACATTTGCGGACTTTATCCTTATTGTATTGGGTATGACGATGTCTCTTTTGAGAATATCCTGAGCAAAATGCTATTTTAACCTTCAGATTTGAAAACTGGAGACGAAAAGCAGATTATACGAAATGGCATTGGAACGAAACATCAAAGCATATTCTACGAATATATGCACAACTCTAAAAGGCAGTTAAACTTAAAATTTTTGATCAAAAGACGAAGTAAATGGCATTACTATTGTGACCATTTCAGCAACACTATCAAGAGTTAACTTAATATATTTGATCTCAAATACCGGCAAGAGCCAAGTTGAAAATCTCGTTATGCATGCATTGCTTGCAATGAATCGTAGTTCATCTCAGAGAAGATAATTTCTTTGGGATTTCAATTAATGATTCTAATGAGAGCAACACGAATATTAAATCAATATAATTGCTGAAAGCCAATGCAGTTCCGGCTTAATATGTTTGGAAGTTATCACCATCAAAATATTCGGTAAAGACGAATATTATTATAAATGACTAAGTAGCATTACAGTACGTATATTATGTAAATACTCTTTACAACAAAACCCAGTCTGGTAAGGTCAGATGACTCGGGGAAGATTTTAGCTGGTACCGCACTCCGCATGTCGTGTGAAATCCATATATTCGGTTTGGGAATGGAGAGGATTGGCTTTCCTCGAGTCATTTGCAGCTTCCCAGTTAAGCTCCGGTACACAGAAAATCATCTATATTGGCTTTCGCTGGGGACTTCCCTAAGTCGGGACTTCCCAAAAAGTAGAATAACACTCCACCACCTAGGCAGCCTGTTCTCTTCAAATGAGGTTGCCACATAAATAAATAGAAGATAAATGCCCTAAAAAATGAACAAAGTCATTAAAACGTATAGATACAGACATTTGTGAGATAGAGCGCTTTTAAATATTAATTCAGAAATTGACATCATTCAAGCCGCATGAAATGCTGGCATTACAAAACAATTCTTAAGGCATTCTAAAATTTTTTGAATGTTGTTTGTGACATAACATCATCACCCCATTATATCTCTTTCGTTCTTCATAAACATTTATTTTTGATCGGCTTGTCTGGCCCCGCACGTAATTCTACTAGACATGGTACACTAAACTTAAGCGTGCGGGCTGCCGTAACAATATATGCGGGTGGTATTCTTCTACGAACAGATAAATCCAAACATTTTAAGGCATCAAGAATTAAACTTGAATTAATATAAATAGAAAAACTAGAACAAGTCCTAGACAAACTTTGATAATTATTCATTATTTCCCACATCTAAAAACCGAGATTCCAAAAGCACTTTTGTTACGATCATTTGACGAGTAATGAATGTCATAATGTCACGGTAAACTATCTTTTTGCACACATTTTTACTTAACTCGGCAGTGATTCGTATTATTTTTCCAAAGTTTTCCAACGTGGATTAATTTGTTCAAATGCTTGTTTCTACTTTTTCCCTAACACCACCCAGCTTTTCCAAGGTTTGGATCTTATTTATTCCCGCGCTTCGCAAGTGTCACTCTGAACTTACGTACACCAATATAATCGCAACAATATAATGAATTAAATACTGAGTATACCAGTTTATACAAAATGACCATATGTGACTCAACTCCGAGATAAACCTAAGGAAAATTCAAGATTTTCGGGTGATCGGGTTCACGCTCGTAAGTAAATCCGTCGGTCTTTAACAAAATGCCCGGAGGAACTATTCCGAGCGAACTTAATGGCAGCAGGAAACTCGCAAGACTTGCCCAAACAGAAAAAAAAATAAAATTTGAGGTCACGAAAGAAGACGGGGTAATATATGTGCCTTTATTTTTTCATTATAAACGTAGAGGAAACAACAAATTGAAAAAAATGAACATGTAGCCACGGAGATAAAAGAAAACTAAATGTGAAAACACGGGAGAATAGAAGGGAAGATATATACCAAAAGCATGTGTACACGTACGCTCATGGGGATGGGACTAGAAATTGAGGAAATAAGAGCGGTGAAACATTGAAAGGGAGAAAAACAACGCTTCAAAGGAAAGAAAGAAATCAATCATCCAGAATAGGACTAAATTTCAATGCAAAAATAAGAACAAACGAGAATTAAAATAGGTTGGAACTCGAGGCTTAGAATATAGCACAGTAAATAAAACATACATTAATGCAAAATTATACTCCATCTGACTGAAGTTAATAAGAATTATAAATAATTCATCATGCATGCTTCTAGGTACTTAGCATAATTTAAATGACGCATGAGGCAGTGAAACATAAAAATGAAATAAATAAATATAAAAAAAGTAGACATATTAACGCATATCGTATTAATTCCGTAGTGAGAAATTTACATAAATAATTTAGTAAATACGTAAATATTTGAGCAACAATTGATCAGCAATATTGATACACGATAAGTTTATCTAATAATTAGAATAATCGAATAATATCCGGATGCTTCGGGCTTCAAACCTGGTTCATAACTTCCCACGTACTCAACTGGAAGCTCTTACGTGTCATTTGCAAAGAGCCAGAACCTTGCTGGACCCCGCAGATGACCTGGAAAAGGATCTGGCCTCCACATTCTTAATTTGTGAATCTCACACAGCATAAGACATTTCTACATGCACATTCTGACTCGACCACTGCTTCTGGTTAATTACTAAGGATGAGGTATATTAAAATCAAACAGGGATCTTTCACGCTATTCACCAGCATATAAACCTCATTGTGTTAAAAGTAATTCAGTAGTCACAAGGCTATGATGAGACATAACACATTTCAATTCCAGAATGCTGAGGAACTTACAAACTATGAGTCGTCCTCGATAGCTAATCCATTAACTTTTGCGACTAGACAGGAACATTTCGGAGAGAAAGTTTTTGACCCCCGTGGCGGGTGAGTGAGGAGGAGGAAAACGAGAATGGAGGGCGATTTAGGGAGAGGAGATGGGAAACTGCCGGGGAAGAGGAGTAGTAGGGAGAAGGTCGAGTTGTGTAGAGGGATGGAGAGCAAGGGGAAGGGATTGAGAAACTGAGGGATAGAGTGGGGAAGGTTGGGGAGGGAGGCGGGGTAGAAAGTCTTTGTCGTCGTTCTGCGTCCTGGGTCGTCTGCGGTCGTTCCTCCTACGTCTCACCCCACTATTCCCCGCGAATGGTAGGAGTGAGGGGGTTGAGAGGCTAAAGATTCATTCGCGGCCGCGGCAATCACGGCTGCGGCCGCGGCCCAAATGCACGCGCGGAAACCCGGGTCTCGCTATGGCTATGGAGAGAGAGGGAGTTGAGGGTGGGGAAGAGGTATTTGGGACGACAAGGACTTCTCGGGCGGCGGCGTAAGGGGTCCCTTCGCATTATGAATGGATAGGGGGGTCGAAATGGGGGTTGGGAGGGAAGGGAGAGCAGGAAGGGGGGAGAGAAAGGGAAAGACTAGTGATGGATGGTTATATAAATACGCCGTTCTCTTTTGAGCCAAGTTACGACTTGGGAGAGTCCATTCACGGAGGTAAAATCATTAATTATAAGCAGCCATTGTTGTGAGAGGGTGTTTAAGAATATAGTTTTCCAGGTCTAATGTCCAAATTCTTTATGTTTTAAAAACAAAGTTAACTTTTAGCTGAGCAAAATTTTAAAATAAAGTCTTATCATGAAACACAAAAGGGAAAGAATATATATATATATATATATACACATATATATATATATATACATATATATATATATATAATTATTATATAAATCTCGTTACAACGAGGTCCTGGTGGCAACGGTCAAGTCTGGTCAACGGTCACTCTTACATATAAAAAGAGACGTTTCAGGCGTGATATGGTGGAATAACATGATTAATTAAAATTAGCAATTTTCCACAAAAATAAAATTTATTAATACGACCAGTTTCAATGCAACTACATCATCTTCTGGTGGTCTGGCTGGTCACCAGAAGATGATGTAGTTGCATTGAAACCGGTCGTATCAATAAATTTCATTTTTGTGGAAAATTGCTAATTTTAATTAATTAATAATTGGTCACTCTTACGATGCACATACATACATTCACAAGAAGAACACGCATCAGACAAAATACTCTAATATACAATGACAATTTAAGATAACCAAACGCACCTCTACATACACACAAGGGCTAGGTTCACACCATACCTACAATGCTCCGTCAATTACCGCACTCCGTCCATAATCACGCGTTCTTTAATTTCATATCTCGTTCAAAATCACGCACCGTTTACACATCGTTCAATTTACAGAACTTTTCACGCTATCCAAATCACATAAAAACAATATTTTAACAAGTACAATAGTATAATAATCACTAATCAATGAAGTTTATCACCCAGTGGTTGCTTTACACTTATTCTTTAAACTCTTAAAAATGGATGGAAAGATCTCAAACACATCTCCAGGCAGCTGGTTCCATTCAACATTAGTTCTATTTAAAAAAGAGTATATTTCTTATTTGTTTTTTGCGTTCTTATATTATTTTAAACCTATGGTCGTGTTTTCCCTTAAATTTTGGTTTTTCTATCTCTTTCCATAAATCTTCCCACACTTCGTCATTTTTAACAATTCCATACGTCGCGCCTAACCTACTCCTTTTTCCTCCATTTTTCAAACTCTCCCATTTCAGTGTATCCAATATTTCCGTGACACTAACTGTTCTTTTGTGCCTCCCGATTACATATCTTGCTGCCTTTCTTTGAGCTTTTTAATGTGTGCCCCCTCATATGGATCCCATACCATGTACGAGTATTCTAGGATAGCGCTAATCAGTACCTTATATGCTTTTTCTTCTGTGACTACGGTACTTCCTTCTAAATTTCTCACTACGCAATGAAGTACTTTCAATGACTTCCGTCTCACATAATCTTCTTCAACTTCCTGAAAGAGTATACATCAGTATATCAGACTACCTAGTGCAGTCAAACGCAAATACCAGATCAAAACTGAAGAATCAGCGTGAAGTTGATATTAATATGTGATCAGATATTTCTTTAAACATTTCAAATAGTGTTCCAGGTATAAGAGGGACCTTAACTGGACCTAGAACTGTAGTTGAAAAATGTATTTGAAATTTTGAAAAACACTTGGGTAAAGACTAGATTTGAGAAGAATAGTTGCGTACGCATGAGATTAGTGAAATTGGTCATAATGATCCATTTACCTCGATTCACATTTCAATAGTTGCAGATTTGCGACATTATTTGGACAATGGTGTTTTATCTTCGTGGACAGTTATTACGCACTCAATAGGTTATAAATGTACAATCATTCTTCAATACAGCTTTTACATTTTACGCTCAAGTGTTGTTTTACCCTTTTTTAGAATGCTTTTAAAGTTGTCTCGAAGCAACACCACAGGTACTAGACAGAGGTACTACTTGGATTTAGGCTGGGTTACTTTTTCTTATGCACTAATTTCCGATGCCAGGCAAATTTTCATCAACTCTATTTGAGATCTATTTCAAGTTCAAAAACTATACATAGTGTTGTCTGAGTATTGTGTTTTTGTAATTTTATAGCTAAACTCCCATGGACTATTTCAAAATCGTCAAAGCATTCTAATTTTATGTAAATATGCATAGCAAGAGTAATATCAGGTAAGATAAATTATTGAGTGTCACAGTTTAAGAATTGTGTGACACATTTGCCAAATTAAGTTTTCCAAAAATTGAAGCCTTATAAATGCTTAAGTCATTGGATCACTCCAGTGCTCCTTTTGAAGTTACTCCATCGGAACCATTAACAATTAATAACTCGGTGGATCGCTGACGTGTATTTCCTCAAAGATTTAAGTGTCTCAAAGTGACAATACGTTTATTTAAATTATTCTTTATGTAGCTGCATGACAGGGTGGAATAAACAAATTTGCTTGTGTTTATCTTCAATAATATTTTATAGCCATGCTGGCCATGCATTGGCCACTGAAAACTCAAATATAACTGACCATAATTAAGATAATTTTAAATCCAGATAAAATTAAAAATATAGAATTGCAGTTGCATTAGATAATATTCTTTATTTTAGATATAAAATATTATTTTGATAATGCAACAATTTCAGAGAGTAAAAATCATTCGCCTTGACCGGGATTCGAACCCGGATCCCTCGATATCCGGCCGAGTGCTTTAACCAAGGTTAAAGCACTCTTTAACCATGGTTAAAGCACGGCCGGATATCGAGGGATCCGGGTTCGAATCCCGGTCAAGGCGAATGATTTTTACTCTCTGAAATTGTTGCATTATAATGCACACATAGCGGATGACTCCGTTAAAAGTTACTGTTGCGGTATCTCCCGCAGTTTCTTGAGATTATTTTTGATATTTTAGGCACACAAAAATTGTGAATAGGATTTAAAATATTTCCTTGGTATTCACCCCTCAAGTAATTACAAAAGCTGATAAATAGACGAATGTAGTGTTTAGCTCTTAAGCATCATGCCAACTGAAATTCTGAAACGAAAAGTACTTCTCCTGCAAAGTGAATTCTAGCAACTCATATTTCAATCTAGCAGAGAAAACTATAGAAAATTCCATCTATAAATATGGAGTAGGTAAAGGACCGCTTGAGAAATCATGAAAATTCAGAATTTTCATTTAATTAACAAATTGATGTGTGTGTGATTTCATCTCATTTAACTTCGAAATTCGTATCATGCGCATGAATAGGCGTTCGTTGTTTAGGTGAGAGAATGCCCGAAATATCTTTAGGGTTTCTCAGGAATGCTTTAAATGTTTCTTTGATGTTAAATGACGGTATCACGCTAAATTTGAAGGACCTCGATCGCAGTTTTCGCTAGCCACAACCTTATCGGATATTAATGATGATACTCGCGCAAAATGGAGGTAGATCGATCAGGGATTATTGAAGGATGAAATCAATTTGAGAACTCTCATAAATTAAAATATTTCTCAGTTCTAATAAAAAACAGAGAAGTTACAGATGAGGAGATTTATGGACAATGGTCGAGCTCACTACGCACTACCGCGGGTGACCTTCACACATTTATAACAACGGGGGAACATCCTTTCCTTTTATCGCTTGGGGTTTCTCAGAAGATCTGATATTTCTAAGAACGCGGGACTTTTAAAACTAAAGGATTTATAGTTTGCGTTCGAGCTCTCAAACTTACTAGGATAACACCTCTGTTCGTTTTATTTAGGAGATATTTTTTTTACAGAAGCACTGTTATGAGAAATATTTTGAATTCAATAGAAATTCATAAACAGCGCTTCGAATGAAATAGTATCTCAGAATTAAAATGTTTCGTATAATATTGCAAGAACTATCTGAAAATTTTGTTTGCCATTGCGAACAATGAGATTTTATTTATTGCTATGGGCAGAGAAACTAAATATATACTATTTCAATATAGAAGCAATTGAAATAGCAAGAATAAAATACAATTAGATAAAAAGATGAAATAATGAAGATTTTAATTTATTTGAAAATGGCTAACTACACTCATTAAAGCTCGTACTAATAATAAGATTTATCTAATAGTCATTGTCAGCTCCAATTACTTCTTCAGGAAATGGAATTATTATTGTAGGCCTGTATGCTTTGAACGGAAGCAAAGCTAAATTTCTTCAAATGAACGAATACAGATTATTTAACTGAAAAAATACAAAAGTGAAAGGAATTCATACACAAAAAATACTTTTTCATTTATTCAAGGATTTTAATTAAAATGTCGTTATTTCCCTCCCAATAGAACATGTTGTAGCGACTTATATCACTGCCAATATTCAATTAAAAATCGGTTGTTTACGTTTTGGTTGATGGAATTGATACTGGTATTATTCTTATTTATTTTTTAATCCCCCTGTGCATTCACGGAGAAAAACAAATCAAGAAAATGGTATAGCATTATAATTTTCCCTTACATTTTAAACCATAAAAATTAATAATAATAAAGTACTTTATATCATGTGACTGCGGCAAGAGATTATCCACCGTTTGAGACAATATAATAATGTTTAAATAGTTA
Source organism: Hetaerina titia (assembly GCA_037158775.1). Lineage (NCBI taxonomy): Eukaryota > Metazoa > Arthropoda > Insecta > Odonata > Calopterygidae > Hetaerina > Hetaerina titia. The sequence continues at coordinate 70,581,202 of CM073771.1, forward strand.
ATATATTTACGCAAAAATGTGGCCTTTTCAGACGGTTAAATTTGCATCTCTATTAAAGGAAAACGTAGGGTGACTTAGCTATAACCCTCATAATTACGGAGTCCTTTTATGATAGGAATAAACTCACAATCTTAAACGAAAGAAAATGTATAGACCCGCAATTTTAAACTCAAATCACCCTCATGATTTGAAGTATAAGCCAAAATAATTAGTACAACGCGTTTAAAATAATTTGGGATTTTTGATTTAATCTTGTGCATTCAAATCTCGCTTAAATAAATCTGCGGAAGCTAATAATGTTTTCCCATCATGCAAGTTTTTATTGCTAATACTATTTCGCATCTGCCGGACAGTAGTATTGCCGATTAGCCGGATGGTGGGCGTGGAAGCTTAGTAGTTACACAGGAACGGGCCGAATAGGTTACTCAGCGAATGCTTAAGAGAGACTTGCTAAGCAAAACCGGGACGAAAGTCCACCTGATCGCCAGAGGAATACCATTCTTCCACAGGGGACAGGAACGCGCGTCCTTTGGCCAATACATTAGCCAACTCCCAGTGCAAGGCGACCGCAGGCGGAGGGAAGGCTGGCCGAAAGGCATTCGGGCGACGAGTGGAATACGAATCAGAGCAATCGGGATAACATTTGAATGCCCTCCACGGCTCCTCTTAGGTCAATTCAACTTTAGACGATCTCTTATGTTTAAATAAAGGTTTTATATTTAAATAAAGATTTCATGTCAAAAATAATACTAACCTAAGTGACAAATAACGGAATCATAAATGATCTCCATAGACAAAGGCATATTTTTCTTCCCTAGACAGCGTTACATAGTTTAAAGGACGTATTTCAGATCAAAAGTTTTGAAAAGTATCAGTTTTAATAGGCTACGATGTACTCGAGAAAGAACAAAAAACAATAGAGTACCTAGAATTATATTTATTTGGAATTCAGGGATAGGCCTCGCTTTTTCAGAATGAAGAGTTGACCCCTGACACTTCAATGGTAAACGTGCCTCGGGGGGAGATGGGTTGATTTTTTTTACGCAAAATGCACGCACGTGACAAATGTCGTGACGAATCATTTCGTCCTTTGTTGGCGAGGCCACCCGTTGCTTCCCGAAAGTGAATTCCGCAAGTACGTGCATATAAATCTACCCGGGGGATCACTATGAACCACCACGAACATTAGCCACGAGAGCCTCGGCTCACGCCCTGCGAGACGGTTACAATTCTTCGCCAGATCTCTCGCATCACGGCCATAATGCCGCTCTAGGAAACGCATAACCAACTACGGCCGCACCGCTTGGAGAAGTTAACATCAATTCCAGTCAATGGTGTGCATGCGTGTGTGTGTGAGAGAGAGAGAGCGTGTCAGAGAGAGAGAAATGGGGGGAGGGGGTTTGGCGGTTGGACGGGGATGAAATCTCCGTCCTCTTGCCATTGTTGGAGCATGAAAGAGGGGGAGAGGATTTAGGAGGAGCCGAAAAAAGGGGGTTAATTCGGGGAGAGGGATGGAAGGCACGTCGCGGAAGGGCGAGATGAGGAGGATTTTAAAGCAAGAGGAGGACGAGGGAATCTTCTCCGTTGCTGCATAGCTGAGATATAAATACAGGAGCGCGCGGGGGTGGGGCGTGTGAGAGGAACGAGGGTGAACCACCGGGGCGAGCCTGGAAGATGGCGCATCGGCGTGACGATGGGGAAGACGGAAGTCTCTAGTGGCGGATTGCAGTGATGTTTCGCCGGTTTCAAGTCACTTTTCTGACTGTGGAAATAGTTTATATATCAAATTTATGCTTACATATCTTTCACGCCGCACCCTTTCGGAATAGGCATTACCAAAAAAGGCATGGTTATACTTTCTGAACGGAAAGGTACAATTTCTAAAAAATCGCTTTCATATACAATCTTTCTATCACTATAATACAATATTTCACAAGTGATATTTTGTTCCTGAAACTAACCTAATATTTTGTTAGCTTGTCCACATATTTCCCATACTATGTGTTTCACCCAGGAGAGATCGTGAGTGAGGGTAACATCTAGGTGGACATATTATATGTGGACAAGCTAACAAAAAATTAGAATTTTTCGTGGAGTACTAGGTAAATGTGATGAAAAGGTCAAAGAGAAACGTTTTCTGTCACGTTATATCCATCATAATATGGTGGGAGATATCATGTTAATAACATTAGAGAGAATTAGCGTAGAAGAGACAGATTAAAGATTCCATTTTTTCCAAGATCGATAGAGGATCAGACTAAAATTGTTGGACAGCGGTAGGTCATGTTGGAGTAAAATTATTCTGGCGTGTATTCACCTTATGCCACACACCCTAGCGGTGGCTTTCAGTAAATAAATAAAATAAATAAAATTGCGTAAATAAATATGATAAATAAATGCATTTGTTTGTTGATTGTCAACCGTAGTCGTCGTAACACATATTCATACGAGTCGACATCACCTTCATACAAATCGGCTACAATTATAACCCTATAATAACCGCATATCTTTTATTTTTACCACAACCGCTCTGATAGTCCATAACACATTCATGCATATTCTGTTATACCAAGCGGCGCTTCCATGTAATATGGGGAAGATTGATGCACTATTATGAACAGCCATTTTTCATTTCTACAATTTTTAACACAGGTGCTCAACATACTAGCAACAACCATTTAGCCGGAATTCATACGTCTTTTAATATTTTCTATTCAACTGTCTTTTACAAACTCTCTTCCAAGATATACAAAATTATCTTGCTGTTCTATTACGAGTATTTTGCCGTTTACCTTCACTGTGGACTGATTAATAGTAAGATTATAAAACAAAAGTTCTTTCGTTCACTTTCGTTCCCCCTCTTATCGCTACATGAATCTTCTCCACTTCACCCCTTTTAATTATAGCCCAATCAGGTGGATATCTTCCAGGAACATCTGACTATTTGGGTCTTGAAATCGTATGACTGACGTAGGATAGGGCGTAGATAGGGTATTTTGAGGTGTGATTTCGGAGAAGAAAGGAAGAAATAAGATCAATGGAATTGAAGCGAGATAATTTGCTCTTGATCCCACCTAAGACAGGCAATTAAGGTTTACGAGGAGAAGAGTTTCTTGGACGGAATTCAAAGAAGTAGAAAGTTAAGTTAAGAAAGAAATAGCTAGACGGTAAAGGACATCATATAAAATGGAATATTATGTCTAACAAGCTCTACTGAGGTGAAATTCATTCTCACCTAATGAACTAAATTCGGTATCGTTAGACTGGTGCTTATGCGATAAACGCACTACCATTAGGCATTCAATTATCATTACATTAATAGTTATAAGAGATTATAAGGAAAACTCTTAAAACGGTTTGAATTCATAAATAAGGTTAAATATTCTGTACAGACACGAAAAAAATGTTTAAAATATTTCTAGAAAACTGAATTAATTTAATGTTCTTTCAGGAATGTTGAAACCAGGTCACTATTTATTAGACTAAAAAAAGAGCACCACTTGTCACTTGTAAAACAGTGAATTTTCCACTTAGTTACGGACATGTGGTGCGTCGTGATTAATCCGACGTGGAAGTGTCTCAACTATCCCATCGCGTCGTTCATATATGAGGAAACTGTAAGTTGGAGCAGTAAAATACAGGAATTAGGATACACGATGACTCAATCCTCTTTATTTTCCTATGAAGAGAATTTCTATATACGTAAAGCCGCGTTTTTAATTTCCTGTGAATTATTTGAAGTGTTATTCAAGGTTATGCGCACATTCTTCGTCACGAACGCCCGAAATGAATGTTATGTTAAATTTATGTTTCAATCCCTTACTTATGTACGTAATTTTAAATTTCAGGATTTTTCCACGTTTTTTGGTAATATTGAGGCAGGGACGTTCCAAGTCCACTCATTTAAATCAGCTCCGCACACATTTCAAGAGCTATCCTTTTGCGCGCCTTCATCAGGCACTCGGGGCTGGGTGCAGCAGCTGTGGGAAGGCTGCTGTAATTTAAAAGGAAAATTTGACGATAGCGTTATTTACATTCCTCATTAATTAGCAGAGAACCAGCTTTTGCAAAAACTGTAACAATAAATATTATTTACCTTAGCTTTTAAAATATTTGAATGAAATTATTTCGTAAAAATATACAAAAACGGCGACGAGACTTTTTTCAGAAAATTAATCTTTGTTAACATAGGAATAATGGACTCCTGAAATCAAAGTATTCCTTAGGCTTGGGGGAACTAATGCAGAACAACTTACTGAAACAAAGCACTGTTTATCGTTGGAAATATATCTAAAAATATAAACCCATCCCAAAAACAGGACCCTAGAATTCGAATAATTTATACGATTCATATAATTTTTCCATTATTCATATTTCTTTAGGTCATTTTTTCATTATTTTTTTTGCAAGATATGCCCTGTATTCTTTTAGTGCCCTGTATTATTACAATGTATTATTAGTAAATTCATTTAAACAAATTCAATTTTTGCAGAAGTAGTTCTCGGGCTGGGCTGCGTGAGAGACATTTTTGGCTCAACGTTTCTCTCCCGTTGCAGGGAGCGTCTTCAGGAGCGTCTTCACTTCGCTCCTGAAGACGCTCCCTGCAACGGGAGAGAAACGTTGAGCCAAAAATGTCTCTCACGCAGCCCAGCCCGAGAACTACTTCTGCATCTCTCAACAGCTGCGAAAGCCTACGATCTAAAATTCAATTTTTATTTTTATTAGTTAGTTGTAGAGCCAAGCTGCCTTTAGATATCAGAATTTGTCACATAGATTAAACTGATGGGTGTTAAACTTTCTGAGAGGTTTACAAAATGATCTGTAATAAAAATAAATAAATGGCTTAAGATAACAGAAAACGGATTTATACGTGACACCGAATTAAGAAAATGAATTAAACCATAACTCAAACAAAGGAGGAAAGCTGCCGGCCAGCGTAGTTCAACTAGGGAAAGCTAGGTACGCACTTATTATCTCAATTGACATTTTATTACATCTGATTAAATATAGACTTACAACGACCAAATATTTACATGGAACTTAAGCCTAATTATAACAAATAAATCAGAATACCTATTTAATTATTACTTTCAAATGGAAAAGAGCTGTCGTAGGCAAAAAATGCTTTCGATTTTGAGAAACGGTTAAGCGTCATGTAGTGGAAGCAACTTTACTAAGTGATGCCATATTGATAGGGAATGACCCGTAGGTCTGCTTTCCAGCAATATCATGCTTAAATATGCCAAAAATATTCTCTTGCTGCCCAATTTTCTTGATTGTGTAGTCCATTATCAAAACCCACATTTTTCACTTATGGTTACTGATTCCTTTGCCCTCATCGATTTATTACTGACCTTTGATAAGGTATAAAAGCAGTTTAGGTAAATTAATGGAAAGAGAATGAGAATGCTTAAAACAATGATTCATTTTGAGCTTAAATCTGTTTTCTTAATTCATCGTTCACTAATATTCTTTGAAAGAGCAAACTTTGGCCAAGATTTTCATTGGCCGAATAAAGGAACATTTACAAAATTTCATCTCGTTTAGTTGGGAAACACAAAATTCCAGCTGAAACTTCGGTAATGAGTGCGCCAAAAATAAGTTTGAGAATTAACTAGGTGGTTTAAAAAATATCTCTCCGCCATTCATGGACATTTTTAAGAAATAAAAACAGGGATAAATAACATAAATATATAATTATTGGTGTCACGCATAATTTTCTCTTTATGTCCCTCTTTGATCCCGAGTCATTTTGTATTCTCATCTACCAGTAAAGATTTTGAGTGAGACGAGTGAAAGAGAGTGAGCCGGATAAAATGGGATGAAAGAAAGTATAAAAAAGGGTTTAAGTTTTCTTAAAAATAACTAAAAATCGGGTATTTCTTTTCCTTTTCCGCATTAAAATTGAACGGCGCGCCGCGGCGTTAAGGTTTGGTGTGTTTGCATGCAATGTTTGGGTAATGAAAATATTGTATTTTCATGTCAGTAAACTGATAGTGAACGGTAACAACACAACATTGATGCTCGAGCGCAAACATGGGGAATGGGGCAAATAGAAATAAATTGAAGCCAACTGTCGGGGGGAAAAGGTTGTTTTCCGAGTGACCTGCTAACCTCGGCGGTAAGGGCCCGCGAATCATGCTTCGGGCATAATTGCTGTGATTGAGCGCTGATTTGAGAAATCAGGGTGCGCGATTACGGTGTGAATAGGTAGGTCTGCGGCACTGGTGGGGTATCGGGTGCTTGACTATACCTGACTCTTCTTCTTTTTATTTCGCTCCAAATAAAATCACTCGATTGCCCAATGCGCAACCACGGACGTTACGCGCCAACGACCGCAGCCCAGTGTGCGGTCATTTTAATTTTTAGGTCCACCGGAAAGTTTAAGCCATTTTCCACAGCTCTTCGAAAATAAACAATCTCAGTTCATATCGTCAACGACAAGGACGGGATCGGAACGATCAGCGATTAGGATCTACAGGGTGAGCCGAAGGGCTGGGACATTCCGAGCATCCAGAAATGAAATTCGATATATTTTTTCACCGAAGTGGATTTGACTACCTCTCTTTACAGGTCAGTATAATCAATTCTAGTAATGCCCTCGTGTCATACTACACGTAAAAGAGATAACCCTGCTTCCAATGAGTGCGCGCGCACACACACACAAACATACACAGAGAAACCTTTATAGACGTGTGCTTTCATCAAACGTGTTTTTTTTTACCTTAAAATTACGACCAGCTTTCCTACCAGTTTCAAGGATTTTCTCAAATATCAATCAAGATCAAGTCAATAGATTTGGAAATTTACGACACGATTATTATAGTTTAATATAATACACATTGAACAGTTTAGGGAGTATATTACAATCTGAATCATTAAATTTCTTTTTTCAAATTTGAGTCAGCTCCGGTCATTTGTGGCATTAGGAATGGGGCGTCGGCATTAACCTACTCTTGTCAAAAGGCGTCTAGTTTATTGAGAAAAGTTTAACGTCCCATCCGACGGACATCGTACTCACTCAAAGTGCTCTCCACAATGCACCTCAAGCAGGGATCGGGATACCACTGAAAAATATCTGTTGTCCCCATGATTTGAACCCGGGCCTTCGCGGTGGAAAACCTGTACGTTTGCCTCCGCACCATCCCGATCCCCCATCATCAAATTATACGCATTGGAAATCAACCGCCATAACTCTTTGATGATAATCGGGTGGCTAACGTATTGGCTTCTCACATCGAGGGTTTGGGTTCGAAATTCGGAGGTGGCGGAATAAGTGGCGGAAGTGCTACTGCAATTTATACTAGATGTGTTTTGTGGAGAACACATTTAGTAACTTCGCCCGTCGAATACAATGTTAAACTGTGCACCCCTTGGAGTCTTTCGTTAAGATTAGTATAATAGTTACATTTGGTTTCTCTCCACCCTTCAGCTATTTTATCCACATTCGAGCTCCGACCATATTACTAACCCAACCATAATGGAAAAAATTATCTGAACTGTCAGTCGTCTCACCTAGTAAATACTACCACACTTCGTTTGTTCACTAAGATACTTACTGTAAGGTTTATTTATTTCAAGGAAAAATGATCTTCAGATGACTAATGGATGTATGGCATGTTATTTAAATCAACATTTGATAAGGTATATTGATAATACATTTAATACATTTATCTAAAAATACTGATATAGAAAAGAAGTGGTGAACAATTTTAGCAGTGTATAAAATCACAAAACTTAGTGTGTGTGTAGATTTTATCCAGAAGAGGTGCCCCTATAGAGTCCCTGGAAAGGACATCGAGTGATTGTGATAGTGCATTGAAATGAAAAATTATTTCAATAATTTTCAATGAAATAAGTTTTTAATGATTGAAGTGAAAAAAATACTTTAAAGAGCATTCTTCAACAAAAATTGAACAATATATAAATGTTGGATAAATAAAACTTAAAATACGAGGTTTATTTATTAATTTTTTACTAAAGAGATCATTCATATGATTTCCAGATGATTATGTGTCATAATATGCAACTAAAATGTAAGTTTTTTTTTATCATTTCGTCAATAAAAAGAATCTCGAAAAAGGAAATTTTAGATAAGATAATGCATTCCGTTCAGGTATGAGAGCTTTTCACGTCCGTAATACTTTTGAACCCACCTTGAATGTTTATCGGTCAAGTGTAGGGCAAAATTTTCAACAAAGTTGAAATTATCGAATACTAATATCCTCACTGAATAGCAACCATAAGATAAAATGAAGATGGTAATCATTTTGATAGCTATTCTCCGATTTGGGCTACTATCCACAGCCTATATATCAGAGCGCCATTAGAATAACATTCTCACTCAAAACATTTCTTGAATATCCGCGAAAAGACACAAGAGTATATTGGTGATGCTAGTATTATCACATAACAAGATTGCGACCATTTTGCACACTATAAAATGTTGTTGTGATTCATTAATGAAAATATTTCCATGGATTGTGCGATTTGCATTTGATAGTGAGAAAATGTTTAGATACTCGAGTGTTTCTGTGAAACACCCGTGTAAGGCCCTCCAAAATTTCCTTGTGCAAGGGGGTTTTCCTTTACATGGGGCTTGGGTGTTGGCAAACGTACTCATTATTTCACGTTTATAATCAATTTAAGGCATCAGAACATAGCCTTTTCAACAATTAAAAATGACATAAATTGACAAATATCTATTTTGAAACAATTGCGAAATGATATCAATCACGAAATAAAGAATCGTTCGTAGGAGTCAGACACATAACTAAACAGGTCTCAGTTCCACCCATCTCAAAATACATTTACATGTATATGTATTTTCTAGTTCTCCCGGACAAAAAGAACAATGCCCAGCCGTCATAATTAAGTACGCTCGCAATTAAACGAATAAAAGGGAATGGAATCCTTTAACGTGAGTAGGGAGTCTGGCACGCCAAGTTCCCATGTATTGCGGAACAATGAAGTCGAAGATGCGAGACAGTCATAGCAGCTGGGAATGAAAAAGGGGTTGACTTCGAAGTATGGGTTGGCTGGGAAAGAGTAGAAGCACTAAAGTTTTAACGAGGCGACAGGGAGGCAGATGGAGGGTGAGTGAAAAAACAATAGGGGTGGTTGGAAGAAAGGAGACTGAGAAAAGGGAGTAGGTTGAAGGTAGATAGGTGGATATTTGGTTATATTTGGCAGAAACTGATACGTTTGGGACCCTTCTTCCGTTGCACACTGTCACTCTCTATTAAAAAAAGGAATTTTTCAGGAGGTAATATACAACATAAAAAGTAAATACTCTAAAAGAGGAAGGTCCAACACCAGAAAACAACTTATGGAGTCAATTATTCTTTAGAAAAAATATTCAAAAGCTTGACTGTTAGCCAAAACTACTGAAGTCGATAGTCTGTTAGGAATATATTTATAATTAAGCAATGATAATACAAATAGCACGAAATAAACCAGTTCAACAGAAGGGGGTGTTTTCTATGGGAATAAAATTGATTAAGGCTGTAAAAGTTATATAAAATAAAAAATGTTAGCAAATAAAAATTACAAATAAGTAAGGAGATGAAAGAGCCTTTGTTATATTTGAGATTTTTTTAAAGGAATTGTAACACGAGATACAGGAAAAGGAGAACAAAAAAAAGAGAGAGATAGAGAAGAGGAAGATTGATTCTTTTTCCCCAGAGAACGAGTTCCCCCAAGAGCATTAAATACACATTAAATAAAGCGAGATCTTCTTTGCGTCTTTTTAAACATAAAACAAAAACAAGATTAAATTATATAAGCTTTAGTGGAAAGCAGAAAAATAATAATTACAACCAATGTAAGCTCACCGTAAACAACCCAACCACGTGCACGTTTCACGAAAGAGCGACGGCAAGCTATGAGACCTTTAAATGTACTAATGGAATTGAGTAGAGCATTGGAGGGAAAGAGAGAGGAGAGAGTCGGAGAGAGGGTTTTTCCCTTACAGCCTGGGCGGCCTAGCTCCGGCACTCACCCGTGTCGGCGTCGGGATATCATCGGTCCCAGAGAACGGAGTCGTTAATTATGCACGCTGACAACCCAGCCGAATCTCCACCCTAACCCCCCCACTCCCCCACACCTCGATTCCCTTCGATGCTAGGGGGCGTTACTCCCTCCGACAAGACCCCCGCCGTCGAATCGCATTCCGTTATATCTCGTCCCTCCCTCCTCTATCCGCTGCAATTCTTCCGACTAACGCCCAGCCCCAACGCCCGCCTCCTCCCCCCCCTTTTGCATGTTGCCCTAGAACAGGGTTCTGCAAAATGTGTGTGAGCCATGGGACACTGAGACGTTATTAAGGGTCTTCGCGGTCCGGTGACAGAAATTTGGATTCAAAAAAACCCAGAATCGCGAAAAAAAGGGAAAAGACAAACGAGCTTTTTACAATGTGATGATAATAAAGATAGCAGTGCCCTGGTGGTTTTGAAACTTACTTATTTTGCGTGTTTTATCCTAATGAGAGCCTCGTCAACGGGCCTGGCAAGCTACCGCCGTGGCACCGAGCGCAACTACGATCTGACCGGATTTTTTTTAACTGCTAACCCAGAAGAAGTTGAAAAACAAAATGTTTTTCACCAATTCAAAGTTATTTTTTTTTGCGAATAATAAATCATGGATTGAATTATTTCGAAAAAAAATAATGCTCAGTTATTTATCTTATTGCTAAGTTACATTGTCAAACCCTCATTTGTTTTAGAGTGTCTTTTGGTCGTCGATCAAACTAAATGAGATACTATTTTCTGTTACAACGTCAATTTCGGACAAGGGATAGTTAAGAAAATGAAAGGAAAAAAAACGATTAGATGGGAAATTCAGAGAAAGATTCGGAAGAAGTTGGTTGTGGTGTTCTCCACGAGGATACTGATTCATCCGCAGATTTTTTTAAATGAATACAGAAGATTGCAGATACGTCATATGAGCAAAGATTCACGAATGCTATTCGGAGGAGATTTAATGAAAGATTAACTTTTGAAATGCTTCATCAAATTTAGTTTCTGGACGAACTCCAAACAAATGCGACACCGGTACATATTCACCCACGGTAAATGTTGCTTCAAAATATTTACCATTTTAATGCTCAAAATACTTTTAAAATTTATTTTATCAAAAAATAAGCACTAATTTTGTATCATCTCCAAAATTTGCATATTGCTTTATTTACCTATTATTTTAAAACGTTCGCATTATATCTCCATACCATGCGCAATATTATGATACGCTGCAGTGCAATATCGTACATCTGTTTGGTTTGACATTTCAAATATTTACCCAATATCGGTTTGAAATCTTGCATACGGTTTCAAGGGAAACAACTTGCCAAATTGAGAACGTTCACTAAGAAAATTACGACTTTATCCATAGGACTTTTTTAAGTGCACATTATTACCCCAATTCGATATTCCAGGAAAACGCCTATAACGATGTCTAACTGTTTTCGATGTTATGGACGACCCTCTCTCTAAGGACGGAATGGCTCCAACTCGAGGTCTACGTTGCTTACCACCCTCGAATCCGTAGATTTTTGCCAAAATAGTTACACCACATTCTTTCTCTTTTTTCCCTTCCATCACCGACTGCTTCCCCAAAATGTATGTCGCTACGTTGGGCATCCACGTAGCAGGACACTATGAGAATGTGTCACAACAGTGACAGCTACACGTATGGGCTGGTTAATATCCCGTCCACATTGAAAGAATACTCAACGTGATTTTTTCAAATACTTTCGTGGCGTGCACAAATTGATACAACCAGTTGGAATATTATTAACGGTTAAAAAACCTGGTAACAAAGTAAACTGAAATGTTTAGCTAAACACTTTGACTATCGTTCTTGTTAGCGCAATAGTTCTGAAATATTAATCCAAAATCTTGAGGAAATGATTGGAAATAGTTAAAATGAATGGAACTTTTTATTTATGAACGCTTTACAAAAACAGGAGATGAAATATCCTTGCATAGTCATGCAGTAATAGCTTAGTAGCCAAACTGTCAGTCAAATAATTCAAGTGATATATACGTTTTGAGAGGAAAAAACTCACAGCTGCGTTTACGGAAGCTTATGCCTCATAACAAAACTTTCAGCGAAGACTAGATTTAAACTAACCTAAATAAAACAAAAAAAAACTGAAAATAAAAACATTTATAATATTCAATTATTTGCACAGGAAATGAATAATATTCAAAGCTCTCCAAGGTGAAAAACAATGTTTAAAAGCAGAAAGGGATATAAAATATCAAAATTTTAATGAGGCATGCATAATAAAAAGTATTCTAAAGAAATTATCTACGGTTGACGAGAGGTGCAGATAAACAATATTTGAATATGTCATCTATCAAAGGGTTTTTTTTAATAATTCTTGAAAGTTATGAAAAATCTGGATATTTTAAGTGTATTTCCTTAGAGCATAAGTTTCTTTTGCCTTTAATTTCGTACTAATATGTTTTCTTCTCTATTTCGTACTGTGGAAACTGCCGTTCATAGCTTGTCGTCTTGAAACCGCATTCCAAAATTTTCACTGCAATTCAATATTTATTTCATATGCATTTTCTCGATTATTATTTCCGAAAATATTTCTAATTTATTTTCAATTAATTGTAATTATTCGCCTCGTTCTCTTTAATCGATTTTTTTTATAAATTCTTGGTTTCACTACTTTATTTCATACGTTGATGATCGAATCCCTCTGATTAGATAGGTCTCCTTTGTAAAATTAATTTTACCCAAATTATTTATTAATAACTCCATTTTAGAGAAATCGCTTTTGATAATGTTAGCTCTTTCTGTGTTTTAAAATGTAACCCAGATGTTTCTATGAGAATCTTTCATTTTTAGATCACCTAAATAAACGTAAGCAGTGAATGGAGGAATCATTAGGGATTAGTTTATGGGAGAATGATCATTTTTACTTTTTACTTTTGTGGTTATTCCTTTTAGCCAGTAGAATACAAGCCCACCAAGACTTAAAGTGAGTATCAACAAAAATCAGAAAATGGATAAATTCTATTGTTAACGGCAAACTGAACAATTGAGCGAATACTGCGAATGTGAAAGCTTTTAAAAGGGAAGTACCCTTGGAATGATAAAGAAAACTAGGGTCTTATGAGTTCGAAGAGCAGTTCTCCTGCAAAACAGAACTATTGCATTGATTTTCCATCGACCTATTCGATTGTTAAAAATAGTGCATGAAAAAGTGGACGAGTGAGGGGTTAAAAATGGTGACGGATACGACGAGGGAATTTCAGTTCATAGATCGGCCAGAGCGAGCCACTTTGTTCCAGAGAGATGGCCATTTCTCGCGGATTGAAAAAATTCAACCAAAACTTCTTCCCCAGACGGTGCTAAGCACCGAGAACTTCTGAAAGCATTGCCGTGTGAACCATGGCCACCCGAAATTTCTCAGAACGCCGAGTTCAAAGAGAAATTTTGTATAAGACTAATGTCGGCCGACGCATAGGCTTTACCTGGACGAAGAAATGAATGCTCAATATCAAACTCACCTCCATTCATAAAATATACCTTAACAAAAAAAAATATAAAAAAAACGGCGGCTTAGGTCGGAAAGCGTATTTGGAAGAGTTTTTTCTAAGCCGTCGATTATGAAAACTCCTATTTTTGACACTTAATCCCGTGGGTTTAAACGCTTTTCTCACTGGATTCCAATGAAAGTCATTGAATTGAATCAGCAATCCGGTAGGCGTAAGCAACTCCTTGACTCCTTTAACGAATTTAGGAATGAAATTTCTGCACATGTTAGATCCAACTTGCCCGAGAAAAGGATAAAAAGCTAGGCATTCAAACAGAATGAATAGGCATCAACGAACCCCAAAAATCAAAAAAAAAATCTCCATTAATAATTTTTCCTTTTATTCAGGTTTCACCTCGAAAATTAAACCCTAAGCTTTAATCTATAAGCTGTGGTCTTTACTCTATAAGCTTTGATAAAAGAAAAGTTTTTTGGAAAGATGTTTATCTTTATTTTTCCGTTTATTTCCCAGCATTATGCACATTTTCAAAGATAAGGAATCAAATTTTATTAGATCGATTTTTGGATGTGGATTTTGACATAATTCCTGTTGTGCACCGATCGTTATTTGAGAAAGTAACTCCAAAACATTACGTGATTATGTAATCCTTCTTCAGTGGTTCCCATGTGGCCAAAAATATATTGAACAGCAATTGGCTACTTGAGTGTCCATTACGGTACCCCAGTGAACAGGGCGTATAGAACGTTGGCGGGCAATGTACCGCAATTTTATTCAGTATTATCGTTTAGCCTACTGAGGGTTAACTTTATGCCTAAAACGTTTCTAAAGGTCCACATATGCTTCTTTCTGCAAACTTCTTTCAATCACAACTCCGCTTACATTATTTTGCATTTATTTTAAATGTAAACACCAATGAATTGGTAACATTAAAGCAAAAACATCAGTTCTTTCTTGGAAATGACGACAAAACATAGTCATCTATAAACAAGATTCAATCTCCAACGCTTATTTGACCTCAGACCTGAGTCTTACTAAGATCAACGAACATTCAGGAATTCAACCTTGGATTTTTTTATGGCTTGGCAATCATGGCAGAGATTTAGACGAAAAATACGAGTATTTGATACATGAATTTGCCATTCCTTAAAACTTTGGAGGAATTGTTGGAGGGAAAGAATAGCTAGGAAGGCATTATTATATAAGCATCAAACAATCCCAAAACATATTGATTCCCGAGAAGTGATTCAAAATAGCAATGTTAAGGCATTACAGAGCAGCAGAGATACCGGACCTGTTCACGGCGGAAGGATTGAATCATCATTTTCTGTGGATTAATAAGAATACGATTATCAAACAAGAAAATTTCATTTTTCGAATTTTCTCTCATGGTCTTAAACTTCTACTCATGGCTGCGGAGAAAGGATATTTTACTTTGTTACTTAAAAATATTATCGAAAACCTCCAAAATCGTTCCATTTCATCAAATTTCTGTTAAAACAAATCATTTACGAGGGTGCAAATATTTCTGTTGCCCTGTTGAAACTCGGCTGTTTAACTGAAGTCGTCAGTACACTCAATTAGGAGTATCACTTCACATTTTGAAAACTGTGAAATCCATATTTACAAATAGAAAGAGAGATTTTGTGTTAATATTTTTGTAAAGAATTCCCTCTTCTCTTAGAGCTTGTATTAGTCATTTTAAATGTGTAAATTATACTTTGAACTAGGAACTCTTCCCTACTGTTAACTTTTCACTAGCTATTTCAACAACGGCCAATTATTTCAGTGACGTTTAAATGTTCTAAAGACTCTAATGTTATGCTTATATATACTATATTTATACTCATTCAAATTGAAATAGATATAAGGTAAACGGATAGGAACACATATAGGATGATCCCTTTTTCTTACATCTATTTCCATGTGAATGAATATTTGTTTGCCACATGACTGGATTTCGTGTTTGAATGTACGTATGTATATATGTATATATATATAATATATATATATATATATATATATATATATATATATATATATATATATATACACACACACACACATATAGTATATGTATATGCGTGTGTCCTGATGGAAGAGTAGTCTTGTGGATCAAAAGTTTCATGGAAGGTCGAACACAAATTTTCAAATTAAGAGAAGTGTATTCTGAAAAAACGAGGGTAACATCGGGAGTCCCACAAGGTAGCGTACTGGGCCCGCTCTTGGTTTTAATCCATATAAATTATCTCCCGGAAAGTATTAAATCTCACATAAGACTTTTTTCAGACGACTGCATTGTCTACAGGAAAGACGAGAATGACAGCGACCGCGATGAAGGAGCGTCAATAAAATGGCGAATTTGGTGACAAATAATGGAATTAATATTAATGTTAACAAATGAAAATCCATCACTTTTATTAACAAAGTAAATGGAACCAATCTACTACAGATTCTCGGAAAATGTCATTACTAGAAGTGATAGCTATAAATACTTAGGTGTATATTTAACCGAGGTTTTAGGGTGGGGGCTAAAATTGGAATACATTTTAAGAAAGATTTCAAAACTCTGCATTGAGTGATGAGAAACCTCAAAGGGAGCATTAGAGGAACGAAGAAAAAGGCGTAAGGCCATGGTAAGAACACTTTTAGAGTACTCATCACTTGTGTGGGACCCGCACGAAGAAGGACATATTACAAAAAATGGAGAAGGTACAAAAAAAGGCTGCCAGATATATACTGGAGAAGCATAGGAGGATGGAGAGGGTGACTGAAATATTAAAAACGCTGAGCAGGGAACCTTTACAAAGTAGAAGAAAAATCAGCAGACTTTGTGGAACGTTCCGCATTCTAAATGGAGAGAAAGCTAAGGCAGAAATAAGGAAAGAAGAGGCGGGGAATACAAATTTTATAGGGAGGAATGATCATAAATTCAAGGTAAAATGCCGGGCACAAAGAGCAAATAAAAAAATTAATTTCTTAATAAAACAATTTTGGAACAATTGGAACAGTTTACCTGCAAAACTATTTGAGCCCTTTCCTAAAAGGGTATATACTTTTAAGAAAGGATCTAAACAATTTATTTAATAATTTGATTGATGTGTTGTGTAAAATTGTATGTAAGAGCTTATTTAAAATTTTTTTTCTTGTTAATTGGGAAACTTATGTTAATGAGATGGGGATTTTCTTTATTTTGCGCTGGAGATTGGTGCTTGGAAGTTTCCTTCAAGTGCATTCGTTTTTTCTGACTGATTTCATTTATTATCTTTTGTGATATTGATTGGATTTGAGATGCCATGTTAATTTTCCACAGCAAGTTTGATGGTAATACTTGGGACTTGTGTTCCTCCTGAAATTGTCTAGTTGCACATTTGCGTTTTGATAATAATAATATCCTGCTACCTTACCATATCGGCCGAGTGACCGGGCGAATCTGGGCTTAATTTATGTTACTCTATAAAGTATTACTAAGGTTGCCGGTCTGAGGCAAAATAGGAAAAATAATTTTAAAAATGTATACACATATTATAAAATGCACGCCAAGAACTGATTATTTCAAGGTGTTGTTAGTTTATAATAATCATAAGACGGTGTTAATTATGTAAAAATTATCTGAATAATTAAAAAAAATCAAAATACTAAAAAGTACATTATTTTCTACGTCTTATTTGTTTGAGAATCGTCTACTGATCAGTAGCAAATAATGATCCTTAGCAATCAAAATTCGTCTAAATACATTTCATTACAATTAGCGCCACATTTTTAGGGTTAGCTTTCTCTATAACTATTAGTAAGCAAGGATTTGAAAGTATTTAGTTACATCAGTACGTAGAGTGAAATCCAAAATGAAGAGACGTGAGGAGTACAAGGTCACCACCTAGTTCCTCGGCGGCTTCTCGTGCTGAAGTGGACGTCATTACGCCCTCTTTCAGAAACGCTGGCGGAACTGCGACCCACATTCCAGCCGGTTGACTTCCCACGTGAATTCTATTGCTCGTGCTGAAAATCAATCACCACTAGCCCTTTAATTTTTTTCATTTTACCTCTCGAACCTGACGCTCACCGCGACTAGAGGTGGAACCCAATGGAGGCCACGTAAGCGTTGATTATTTCCATGGCGAGATAAACGATACCGGCTCAGCCCGGACCAAACAATCCATCAATATCTGCGCCGACAAAGAGAAATTGGAGAAGAATGATGTCGTTTAGGTGAAGAATTTGCGTATTCATATTAGTATCTCCATTCAGAAAGTCCGCAAGCTCTTGACATGGCGGTTGGGAAGCTTTTCTATAAGAGAGATTAATAATATTCTTAATTTTCCATAAAAGATGATTCTATTCATCGATAGAATTTGGCATGCTATTTGAGATTTCCTTGGAAGAAAGATGGTACTGGAATTTGATCGTTGATTCTCTCATGTTTTCTATCTTTCTAGATATTTCTTTAAAAATAGGAAGTGCAATTTTAGTGTAGTGACTGATAGCTGAAGTCCATTGGATAGATATGCATTTTATCACCGGATAAAAACTATAGAGGTAAAGAAGGGTATAGGGAATCCCAGATTCCATTTTACTCCCTCCAAAGGGAGGGAGTTAATCTAGCCTAGTAAATCCTCATTTAAGAATGCCATCCGATGGCTGATGGAGTATCAGAATTGTAACGTCGTCTGAAGGTTCTGAGTGAGGAAGTGGTATTTCAATTTCAGATACAGATTATAGCATATCTAGACGACTGGTTCCTCGTATACCCTAATAAATGTAAATATTGTATAAATTTAATGGTCGTACGTATTTTTGGCTGATGTTTTAGGTGTTACTATAAATATTTTAGAATACATTATATTATTTCAATTATTAAGTCTGTGCAACAACAAAACATGCTCTAGGCCATTGGTTTTATTTCCTGGTACACAATGTGTTTACCGTACTTCATTATTAAAGAAATGACCATGCGCCGGACCAGATGGGTCCGAGATCTTTGGAACGAGCATCGTCTCCGGTACTTCTCTCCTCTTTCCTTTATCCTAGAAGTTTATTCCAAGGCTTCTCCATTTCAAGTGGCATGGGTCATCCCCACAATGGACGCAACTGAGATTTGGGCTCTTCAGGAGGAGAAGATTACATATGAAGCAGAGGTCCTAACGGCCCTCATGACGGCTACCTATGCTATGGCAATTGTACCAGATTTTACAGAAATTAAGTGTATTGTGACTACGTATTTGTAACATATGCACTATCCAAAGGCCAGGGTCTGTTATTCCACTTGTCTAATGTAAAAAACATTTCATATTTCGTTAATAAAGGATTCGTAGCTGTATGTGACATGGTGGTACATCCCTTCTGCGGAGAATCCGGCCAACCGTCCTTCCCGGGCCGTCCTGCTTCTTCAGCGACCAGGTTGGCAGATAGATGGAACAAAGCCTGAGAAGGCATTCCGTCAAGATTCGTTAGAAGGGGTACGCCAACAGATATCTGTGGTTTGGGAATCGGAAGAGTACTAATACTTTATTTTCGGGAAGCAACCCGGGAAGGTGTTTTCTGCGAACAGAACGCCCTCTGCACATTCCTAATGCAGTTTACCCTTAAAGCTTTCAACCCTTTCACCTCGTTTTTTTCTTTTTTTCCCAGTTTTGTTTTCTTCTACGCAGCGCCCCAGTGCCTCAAATTGGCGAGGGTTCTCGTTTCCCGGGACACACCCTGAATCCCTTAAGACCTGGAGGAGGATGGAGAGCAGGAACGCCACGCGGAACAAAAAAAATAAGAAAATAATTTAATTATCAGAGTTAACCTTTAACGGGAAATTAGGCAGAAGAAAAAAAGGAAAACAGGAGGGCAAGAGATTATGCATATATTACATAGAATAAGCCTGAAGGCTTTAAAATATATTGTTTAATGTTTCCCGGGTGTGTGAAAAGGGAATAATTTGATCTCAATGTATTTTATGAAAACAATTGGCTCGAATTTTTGTATATTCAGAATTGGTGTTGCTCTTTGGTTGAGGCGAAAATTATTTTACGATTTTTATTATCATGCGTCATACAAGTACCTTAACGTTTAATAACATTAAATTTTAAGCGACTACATTTTTGATTAATGTCTAAACAATAGGTCAAGGTAATGTTTCAATGTTGTATCAAGTACGATATGTATGCATCGCGGAAATTCGTCAATTCTGCATGTAAATCAAGTAGACTTTTGATTCATTGGTGACTTATTAATTATTAAAAAATTAAAGCTGAAAATTTCATCGAGATCAGAAAGGAAGGGCCTAAAAAAATATCATTGAATTTCAGCCAGAAAGTCCGATTTGTAATGTCTCGTAAAGAGACTGAAAAGAATTTCAAGAAAAAGATCTTCATTGGGGTATTAAAATTTAATCAACCCGAACATCTGCCGGCCGACCCCGCCCCGGTGGCCGCGGGGTAGCCGCGGGAGCCGGCCCCGGTGGCGGCGGGGTAACGTCCTCGTCTACCAACTGACAGGTCACGGGTTCGATTCCCGTCTGGGTGGATTTTTCTCCATCCAGGGCTTGGCTGTATGTAATTGTCTTCAATGTAATGTATGTAATGTAAGGGTTAGGTGGAAGAAGGGACTTTTTAGTCTCAACCTCGCCCAATTAAGTCGATAATAAATAAATAAATAAACATCTGAAGTAACGCACGTCAGATGAAAATTTATGTTTTATTTGCTTACCGGGAAAAATTTTCAA
This sequence comes from Hetaerina titia, assembly GCA_037158775.1. Lineage (NCBI taxonomy): Eukaryota > Metazoa > Arthropoda > Insecta > Odonata > Calopterygidae > Hetaerina > Hetaerina titia. The sequence continues at coordinate 70,601,419 of CM073771.1, forward strand.
ATTTATTTTCATATTTTGCATTAAAATTATGCTCAAAATGCGCCGTGTGGAAAGTAGTGTCTGTATACCAGCCTTAACTATGAAGCTGTGTCCAAGTATGATTTAATAGGAGTAGAAGATTACGATTGGATTTTTCGATGCGAAATGAATATGAAATCTGTCCGTGCTGGTCTCCAGTTCTCTTACTTTACCCTGGTTGAATGATCTACCAACACATCATAATAAAAGTTTCCTAGTCTCATGAGTAAAGTCCAGTGTTCTACAATTTTATTTAAATATGTGATGATAAGAAAAGTGGCTAACTTCGCTTTCTCTCTATTGCAAGGAGAAACTCGTGCACTATTTTCTCTCCAAACTTCTTTTCCTTATAAAGTTTTCACAAATCCAACGAAACTCATCTTAGTTCTAATCCCTAAAATTTTCCTCGATGAATCCCAAATAAATTCCTCATGTCCTAACTGTGACCTAACCAAGGTTAAATAAGAACTCTCATTACATTCTATTCTTGAATGAAGGTAGTTACTTCAGGCTGGATGCGAATGCATATTTACCTCGCCCAACATTTGTAAACGCAAATTATCCGTGACAAACAAAATTTCATGCAAGAGATAGTAGAACAAGCAGAGGTTGAAAGGCTGCGGTGGCCTAATTAGGAGAATAAGTGCAGGAGCAATGGAGGAGCATAGATTGGAATCGGTATCAATTCATTTTGGTCTATCTCGAGCGCCCGTACCGTCGGGGTTTACGGGGAAACAAAGCAAGGTGAGAGGAATAGAGGGGAGGAGGGGATAACGGGGAAAATCCTAGGTTTCGCACTTTCAATACAAGCTGTCGAGGAGCCGTGCTGTCGCTGAAATAAGTGCGGAAGAGGGCAGAAACTTGCGGAAGGCTGACTCGACGGAATAATGGGACGGCGGCGGTCAAGGGGGGGGAGGGGGTTTATGGGTGAAGGTAGCGGGCGGAATGCCGCACCCGGCCGAGCTTTGCTCGGGGGTTGAGGCGACAGTGTGGAAAGACATTGACGGCGTGTGAAGAGGGGACACGAGGTGGAGGAGTGTGGGAGAGAGAGGGGGGGGGGGTGGGGTTTGAATTTTAAGGACTGACGTCCGCGAGCGTGTACGCGGTCGCAGATTTCGAGAGCGGAGTGGCGGTGGCGTGTGTTGAGGCCAGAGTTAGCTGGCTGCCCGGCTGCGAGATAGCCTGCCGGGTCGGTGAGTGCGAATCCATTCATTCGCCCCTCGATTATTTAACGGTCAGTCACGATGAAAGGCCCTGTCGTGAGTTGGGCCCGGGCGGAGGACGGGCGGCGGATTGATGGGGCGACGGCGGCAGGGGCGGGCCCTGGCTCCGCGGTTGCGGGATGCTGGCGACATTTACTCAATGCATGTTGTCGGTGCTGCCTCCCATCGGCGAGCTTTACAATGTGCGGGGACGACGTTTGGGAAATGCGCACGCGACATTTTCGTTGTTTTAAATGATTCAAAATGTTGAGTGAGCGAGTGACTGGAGGGGACATTCGGTCGGGTGGGTGGGTGTCGAATCGCGGTAAGATCTTACTTAGTTAAACTGCTGTTGTATTCTAATAAAACTCGCCCATCCCGCTTCCGGTGATGGATTGCTATTGCGAAGCTGTGGCGGCTTTAAATTTTTATCACCCTAACGTTTTATTCTCTTTGGGAAATTCAATTTTTCAGACCCTTATTGAAAGAACCAAACGATATCCTCAATTTTTAGTGCAAAGTTACTAATTCTTCACTCATATGTTTCTTTGTAAGGTCTGTACTGAAAACAAGTATTGCAACTTTATTGAAATTGACTTCCAATATTATATTTTACTTTTAATGCCTTTTTACAGACAAAATTTTAATCTTGTGTAGGCACTTCCAGTGAAATTTAATTAAATATGAATCTAATTAAATCTGATTTGACATGAGAATTGAAACTGAGACAATGATAGCAGATTTTCAAGTGACAAGTGGAATTCTGTTGCATAAGGTGTACCAACCTGTACAAATTGATTCAAGGACATTACTCTCGCTATTGATTCGGGGATTAAATTAACTGTCTACGTTTCGTAAGAGAAGCTTCACGCCCTTGCTGAGTTTCTTCCCGCTTCTCTCCGCATCTTCAAAATATTTAATCCGGCCCAATATCGAAATTGACCTTTAGAGTGGGTCAAAAGTGGAACCAATACACAGGACACCCTAAGAATGTGGTCAGAACTATTTGAATTAGTAGATATTTCATCATCCAAATTAAAACTCCATACTTTGCCTCTGAATTACAATCATTGGCACCGACGGTTTGACGAATTTTCAATTTTTCCACATCCAATTCTATGAAAATTTACCAAGTCTTTAATATGGATGGATACTAAATAATTCCACAAAGTAAACTTTGAAACCGTAGAGTGTAAATAGATACTTTATCAACCGAATGCATTCTTAAGTATTGATGGTTCATCGAAGCAGACTTCGGTTTGAGGTGAACGGAAGACTACGGTTACAATTACTAACGATGAACACATCTAGAAAGGATTCAATCTTACAAAACTATTCTGCACGTTATAATTCAAGTTATGTTATAGGAAAAGGTTTAATACCACCATTTACGCATTGAAGGAACGTAACATTAAAATAATTATATGCAGTTTTTTAATTACAACTTGGTTTTGAATGTGAAACGCAATTTTCCATTAAACTACTTCGAACAATATGACAAAGTCGTATATTGATAAAGGAGGGACAGCAAAAGAGGAAAGACGGGAAAAGAGGGTAGGCAAAGGGAAAGCAGACGAGAAAGATGCTACTTATAAATGCGTAGTGTTTTATGGTTAATTCAATATTCGCGAGAATAGCAGAGAAAACGTGGAAGCTGGAGGTTGGGTTCAGACAGAAGTGCCGAAAAATATACGGACTGACATGATATGATGCATTAGTACCTGGCGTCCTTTTTACTAACTTATGATTTGGTTACATCAATAATTTGGAGAATTATCACACTCAGTATGTGTGTGCATTCCCAAGGTATTAAGTGAGGCGAGAAATGGGACAAAGTGAAAGTGAAATGGGATGTTGAAAGGGGTATACAGGTAGAGGCAAGAGGCTCTGTAAGAGGCAGAGAGTTGAGAGGAATAGGCATATTGGATGCATTGGAATGCAGAGGTAACGAGGTATTCTTTTGATGTGAGTTGTCCATTTAAGGTTTGACGCCAGCGTGCAACCCGTGTTTACGGCCTGTTCTGAGAAACTTAAACCAATCCCATCTATTTCATAATGTACATCTTCTTCCTCTTTTCTTATATTCCAAAATTGCAGTGCCATACATTTCTTGATATTTAATTATCCCTTTACCGAAACCACTTCAAAACCTGGTCTAAATCGCTAAAGAACAGGCCTCAATACGCCCTTCTTCTTATTTCTCAGTAAGTCATATGTTGACTGCCAACACCCTAAGGTTGTTACTAGCATGGAAATATCGGTCGTTATTGTAAAACAAAAAAGTAGGGGACCTATCACTCTTCTATGCGGCACTCCTTACTCTCGTAACTCTCGGAACTCGTAAGTTTCCAATTATATCAGAAGTCACGTCAGAAGGTCACGTGCTCATTAATAAAGTAAATTAATAGTTTTTGTATCAATTTCTCTCGAGGGATTTTGCCGAAACCTATTTTGGAATTTAAAATCATGACATCCACTTTTATACTCCCTTTACTCGGTTTCAAGGTATTACAAATAAAACGATTAGCCAACAATCAATTGTGTTTCGCATGATATGCGTTTACTAAATCTTGCTGTGGTCAGGGCAGGCATATCGAACTGTCCAAATATTTAAAAGCGTGAAGGCATTTGCATGTTCCTCTTGGTGAACAAAAATTCACTTATTCCCCATGGCCTCAATTTACATAATAATAATATGCTTCCAGACAACATTTGTTGTTTTGGGAGGCGATCAGATATTTAAAAAATAGGGTCACAACAAAAGTTAAAATACGTAACGGATAAACTATTCGATCTAATTAATTCATAGAATGAGATTAGAAGAATATAATCCTCGCAGAGTTTTGTTAGGAAAAGGTATAGTCCAGAACCAACTTTAATGGTATATGAAAAATGTTGGCGATAAATAAATCTCGTCCTTTAACAGCCAATGTTTTTGAAATATAATGCCACATACTGTACTGAATTTTTGTATTAAAAACCGATATTCAACAAAGCCTCATCTGACCTAAACTTTAATTTCTAAATTAAGATAAACGCCTCATTTTTTCATAACAACATGGGACCCATAAGAGTAAAATAAAGTTTCCCAGACTTCTCGGGGCTACAGAATTATTCGAAGACTTGTTTTGTGAGAACAGTTGCTTTCCCGTAAAAGGAAGAGAGTTCCATTTATGTTCATCTTCCTAAGGAATGTTAATGAAAGATATTGCTAAAATAACATTTAAAGAGAAAGGAATCTTAGGTAATAACAATGCGCTACTGCCTTCTGCTTTATACATTGAGCCTCGCAAACATATTTGCAGTGTCAGTGCTATGAGAATGAAGAGAAATTGGAGCTGCAATGTACCCAAGATTTCACTGCATTCCTCAGGAGACAGAAATCAGAATTCCTCAAAGTAGAGGAATTCATTTAAGAAAATACATCTATAGAGTGCCACTGATCTCTCTATGAAAATATTTTGAAACACCATATTGGAGGCAATGTTATGGCATTTTTTTTTCTACGTCCACTTCAAATTTAACGCTCACTACCTTTGATATATCCAAGTGTGTCTGACAAATGTGGGTCTTTTAATCAATTAAATTTTACAATCGGAAATACATGTATTTCGATGATGTCTCACATGCTTATTCTCATATAACCTGCAAAGTGCTGTTATTATTGAAAATATAACCTGTAGGCCAAGCCCAGACATAAAAAAATGTAAAAGTAAAATCTCTTCCTCCCAATCGAAGCAAATAGAGAATTTAATGAGAGTTGCAAGTAAAATTTATATCGATTAAAATTTTTCTGGTACAAACTGATGAATGAGACCATTCTATTTCGGATTGTTGAATCAAATATCTAAAAATCAGTCGGTGGACTTTAAAATTTTGTCAATGTACTCTCGGAAATTTTGTTATTTGACTTTTGAAAACTTGCTTTTCTCATCGATAATTTAAGTTTCGCTTGGCTTGCACATGCATATGTAAATGACGTCCCGCTGCGGCAAAAGCGCATCGAGCACGGGGCAACGAGTCAACAACACACGATGAAGCCGGACGAAAGCACACTCAAGCACAGTGGGAGAGCATGTAATTGAAAATGAATATTCTCGATTTTGAAGCAGCAATAAGCCTCTTTACTAATGCAATGACGCCTTCGTAAGCTGGAAGTTTGGATTGCGTGAGGATGGATTTTGTCTAAAGTACCTCGAGAGAGGTTTGATTACCATAGCACTCGGGGGAGGGTCCGTCGGGAAATTGCTTCTGTCGTTTGTCGCTCACCACCGAAGAGCAATGAGTGTGACCGATGAATATATTTGTGAGCGGGAAATTGCCATTTCTTTGCTCCGCGCCCACACACTCACACACACACGGGGATAAATCGTCCGGCTGATTTCACACCACCCACTATGACCGCGACCTTTAAAGAATAATATCAAAGAGAAGATTAGTGCTGCGATAAAAACAAATCTACTGCTCATTTGGCTTTTTAGAGAAGAAAAAAAAACCTTTCTTATTGGGGTAAAAGCCTCAAGAAAAAAAATAGCACACGAATGTGGTTAAATCTCCTTTGACGAGTCGATAAGCATAATTTTATTTACATCTCTTCGAGAATAAATATGTGGGCAAATTAAACCGAAGGTTGCGGAGGATCATATCAAGAGAGTGCCAGATTTGACACATGCTCTGTGAGCGTGGGTGGGTGGGGGTGTGAACGTCCCAGGAAGAGAATCATTGAGGAAATGGCATCCGTGTGGATTGAGCCTTTTAGTTTCTCATCCAAGTGCATGGAGGAGAAGATACTATTCTGAAAGAGCTTAACGGGGCGAGGAACTGGGATGGACGAAAACGCGTCTCTCCTGACGCTTTCCGAGCTAATGATTCCGGCCGAGGATATCTCTGCTTTCGATCTTTCGTTCAAAAAAATTTCACAAAACTGGTCTCGGAAATTACAAAGGAGTTTGTTGGTGAATCAGAGGAGATAAATTCGGGAAACATCATCAAAAAAGTACTTCACCAGCGAAGCTAGTGAACAAACTTCAGGCAGTGTAAACCTTTAAACCTCATGCGAATGAAATTCAAATCTAGACTAATCGTTTTACTATTCTTTTTCGTAGATCATGCACAAACGGCGTCAATGTTTACTGGAAATATTGTAGCAATCAATTTTAATTGATTTTATTTAATCGGAGTAAAGATTTCCGCTTTTATTTGATTGGAATCAAATGAAAACAAAGCAGGAGATTTTGTTAGAACAAATGATGGCAGAGGAATAATGGATTTTGAAAATGCATATTTTAAATTTTTATTACAAGTGAATGTGTAGTGAATGTAAAAATTATCAAATAATGCCAATTTCAGGTACTGATGAGCATCATTACATTTGTCATTTCATACTCAGGAATAGCGGCTTTCGAAAAAATACTGAGGGGAGCTTTCTTTCAGAGATATTTTGATGAATGCCAAATAATGTTTTTATGACTTTAATAATATGCACATTTAGTTTCATGAACTAGTTAGGGGTTGGGATGGCATGGTGGCTAACGTTCTGGGTTCCCTTTTCTGTTTATCTTTCTTTAACTTCCCCATTATGAAAGAAACTGGGCTTTATTAAACGGGTGGTGGGGAAACACCACCCTTTGAAGCAAATCCGCATTGTCCTGATGTGTGCTTTCCATGAAAGGCGTGGTGTTAGAACTACCCCCAAATGTTTAACATGATTGGCCGTAGTTAGTACTGAACCCTGTATTTCGTTGTTTATGTCCTGATCGCCAATTCCTTTGTTCCAAATTTTCAAACGGCGCATTTGACTATAAAGAGCATTAATCATCATTTATTGCGCCAATCAGAAATTGTATCTAAGTCTCTAGAGAGTAACTCGCGATCTAGTTGGCTCCGTATTTTCCTCTATACCACTGTGTCGTCAGAAAATAACCTGAAATTGCTATTAACCTATGCGCTTAAGCCATTAATGTACATTAAGAACAGAAGAGGCCCTAATACACTTCCTTGGGGGACGTCCGAAGTTACATTCAAGCGAGAGGAGTCCCTATTTTTCCCGAATGGTCGTTATCCTTTGATACCGATTTTTTGCAGTCGAAACAATAGCAATTAAAATATACTAACCGCTCATGATTAACAATAAATATTTGAAATTATGGATTAATACCAATCTTGAACACGAAGTAATTCAATATTATCATCTTTATCTTGAATGATGAAAGTTAGTCACTGCAAAACATCGATCATCCTCGTAAAAAAACGAAATTTTTAAGATTCTACTGACAGCAAGAAGCCAGCCAGATTCCGACGAAACGAACTATCCTCTGGTTGAACGAAATTATTTCAGTTCAAGGGGCAGCGTTTCCTTGGCGCTTACGAACCGTGCCCTCCCGTGAAAACTATATGGACACTCCCAGAAGATGTGAGGTAGGAGCGAATCCGTAGAAAAGTAAACGGAGGAGGGTTCGCGGAGGAAACAGGGAGAAAAATTGGAAGTAAAAAAAATTTCAAACGGAGCACTTCTCTCGGGTACGGATCCTGTAAAATGCATTAATCCTTCCCGTACCCCCTGATTTCTATTCCACCGTCCTCTTTTATTTTCGCCACTTTTGGGGGAGGAGGAGGAGGTAAGGAAAAAATATTAGTATCAATTTCGAAACGAGAGACGGCTGAGCTTCGGTGGGGATGGTGAAGAGTGGGAATTTCCAACGTTGGAGCCCCGGGTCGCGTTCCCACGCTCTGGCGGGTTAACGGGAGGAAGGAAGGGAAGGGGGCTCGGCCAATCTTCCCCACCTCGCGGATCGCATAACTGCGGATGGAGGGAGGTCGAAAAATGCATTTGTCCGCGTGTGCATTTCAACCTTCCAGCACTCTCCTCGTTCCATCCTTCCTCTGGGTGTTCAATCCTCCGCCGCGGAGCCGTATCGGATGTGAGAGAAGTTGGCCCACCCCTCGTAATCCCTCACCCGCAGACAAAGATCGCATTTTTCATCTTTAATTCCAAAGAACGGGGAAGGCTTTTAAAACCCCCTTCCTCAACGGCTCTATCTTCTTCCCTTCCTTCCTCCGACGGGCAAACAAAAACGGCGCGTTAACCCGCATGAACGACCTATATTCCCGACTCTAAAAACATCGCCGTCGTCGCTTTAATTCTGACCCGGAACTTTTATCGGGCACACTTTCCGAAAGCGACCCCAAACACTCCCCAGCCCTCCACCTGCCACTCCCTGAAGTTCCTCACAGTCACCATCGCGGCCACCGTCCTCTCTCTCCCACGCCCATTCATCTGCTCTCTCTCCCATCAACAATATTCCTTCCATAGACGTCCACTTCCGCACAAATCAGGTTTTTCCCCTCCACCCACGCAGCTTTTAACGCCGAACCGACGAGATTCGGGTTGATGCTTAAGTGTTAGGTGGCCGAAAAATAAAAATTTAATTGGTCCGCCGGTTCCACACATTTTCTGGCGAAACTTAAATTACTCAGCGGATCTGTCACCCGAATGTCAGAGCTTTTACTACTAAAAGTCACTGATTGCATCAAGTGAGTAGCTCACTCACTCGATAGAAAATCCCAGGACACCTACTGCTAACAACAACGACGAGGATACACATCCGTCGCTAAATTTCCCGGGGAAACAATCACAGTAGGGATCCAAAGGAAATACGTAGTGAGAGAATGAATGGAAAAGAGAGGGAATATGTGATAATTGTACACCAAACAGTTCTGAAAAAAATGGAAGCGTACCCACGGCGGTAGTAGACAAAACTCACTCTTTCCTCCCGAGAATCCGCCCCTAAAGTCACCCCTGCTTCAATTAAATACTTGACCAGGTCTTTGCGTCCGAGAAAGTTTGCCCGTTTTTATTAATAGTCCTCTTATTGTTTACAGCGTAGCTTTCCCCCCATGCAACCCGCCATTCCTGATGACCTACCCAGCCCTTGGCTACAATTCCCTCGCTTTACGAATCACAACCAAATGCCGGATTATGGTGAACAAACCAACTTATCGTATATCTGGCGGTGACAGCGTACATACAGGATCTCAGAATTAACCTCTTGACACAATAAATATCCTCCTTCCTCTCTTTCGAAGTTTTTTTAAAAATTCGGATTCCGTCCACTCCAACGTGAATTTTCAAAGATTACGGATGCATAAACAAGCGTTAATACTGAATACGTGAGATACTTCCTTACACTTTTTAACATCATATAAAGAAGGGCTGATTTAAAAAAAAACCATCACCTACGGAATTTTGTGGGGCAATGCACCACGTCGTAACGAATATTTATACTCCAATCGATGTGGATAGTAGCCCAGTCGACAGTCCAACGGTCGGTTCACTGCGACTGTAAACAACTGATGTTGCGTAGACAATCTCAACGTGATACCTATAGAAACGGGCGCTTAAATAAACCTTTAAAATAAAGATTGTCCCCAAGCTTACGCAAATACTTTAACGGACTACTAAAATGTGCTGTACACGATGTGACCACAAAACAATTAGTTCGTTTACATACATGGGCAGGAGTGGGAAACTGCTCATTATTCCCCGAACGCTTTCACTCTGTGTTGTTTGAAAACGAAATCCTGCAACCTCACCTGGTAGATTGGCCTAAATTGGGTTTCTTTATGATTACCGCAACGCAATCGGCCCATAAAGAGCGAGCGCGGGGCTTTGTTCAAGAATTTACTGCGGCGAGACAATCAAGCATAGGGAAGCGATCACCAGCAGAGCGAGAGCACGCCTGTTCCTTCACACGGGGCTCCCACGCACCTCGGCCAACGCTAATGTGCCATGGGACGGCGTGAGAGAGCCAGAGGGCATGGTATGATGAAATCCTACTTATTTAATTCAATGGAAGTTGTATAAATAGCCAAGGATGCAAGAAAGAAACGGAAAATAGGATTATTAAAAATTTTAAAACATTCATCAGTCGTCCGCAATAGAGGAAGCGTTTGGCAAACCGGGAATAAAATACGAAACGAAGGAAATGTATGATAACTGAATTTCATTTTTTGGCAGAGAGAGGTTTCCTTCTCTTTAGACCAGTTCATAAAAGTGGATGGAATAAACTCGTACTGGCAAGGAAGGGATCAGACATGTAAATCTAATTAATTTAATGAAATCTTAAGGTATGCATAACGAAATGAAAATAACAACGAGACAGAAAAACTCATATACAGGCCTGTATAAACATCTCCGAGTCTATAGGGCGGATCAAATACTTCATAGATGTAATAACAAGGAGACATTTTTATAAAAATGCCCAAAATATGAGCATAAATTATTTTAATTATATACTTGTTCTATTTGTTTATAAATTTGACTGGACTGTCCATGGTTACTCAAAAATTAACAGAGAGAGTAAAGGAGGAATTAAAATTTAGGGGTGAGGGCTAAAGAATGAGGAAAATAGATTACCAGAATGAGTAGGAAGGAGAAAATAAAAACAGCATATGGATTACGTGGACACGATACGATAATTTGATAAATATGATTCAGAATTTGAATACTACGCCCGCTAACCAAGCCAAATTACTAGGAACGTATCATTTTCCTTAGTTTTCAAAAAAAAGGCCGTTTAAATAGCACTACCCTCAGTTGGCTTACGCTTTCACAGATTATAACAAAACCATCGAAATTTTTCAAAAACCAATTAAGTTCAGAATTATATTCAGTATTAACTTCCTTTAAATATTATTTTTGTGTTCTTTCATATTCCTATGATTTAAATTACAATCGGAACCTCTTTATCAATTGATTGTTTGATTAATCTCCAAAAAATCCATTTATGAAAGTATTAATTGTGACTGATACGATGTTTTCATAATACTCGGAGTAACTAACTGCCAATAAAAAAGTTTCAATGGCTCAAAGCTTCTGGAATGTTGACATTTGTTTCCATTCCCATTTATCTAAGCCAATATTAAAATATCATACGGTTGTATTTATTCACAATATCTCAATTTACTATGCATAGACATTTAGTTTGAATACCGAAAATATCGAATGATAAAAGATAAACAACAAGTTTTACCTGTTTGAAAATGCTAAAAGTATTTTATCACGCAGACGTAGAGCGTTAAAAATCACCAAATATAAGGAAAAATCATGAAAACCAAACTGTGTGCAATGATATTTATTTTCTCTCCTTTCTCAATAACATTTTATTGACGCCATCCCGACTTAAAATGCTGTGCGGATCTATCTGGTACACTACGCCAGGTATCACCCGTCCTACGGTGCAGTAGCGGGTATTGGAGTTTTGGGTGTTCAAGATCACTAGTGTAGATCCTAAATTAATTGGGAAAAGCATAAAAACCATCACTTTCCAAGAATTTATTTCAACCCGTACCTATTGAGTTAGAATCTTGTCCTTTAGTCCTCTCTCATAAATAAAATTTGACTGAGATAAGATGGAAATATATCATCACATGGGAACTGGAACTAGGCTTCTTAACCGTGCAAAAATCTTGTCAGATACTGCTTTTCAAATTATGCACCATTGAGTTTTTTTAATTTTCTGCTGGCTAAAGACTTTTTTTATGGAGTAACCCTTAGGCAATAAGCAGGAAATTGCTTTCTTTCTAAACAAAACCATCGAAACATCGTTCACCTTGAGGCCGTTTGATTGTAATTACTGTGACAAAGTAATTGCAGTATCTATATCCTTGTAGCATTGTACTGAATAACCTATTTCAGACATCGTAAAACAAAACATCAGCGAAAAGATCTCACAATGAGTAATTTTTCGATACTTTGCACTGAGAGTAAACAAAAGCACTCTCCGTTATTTTTCATCTCTTTCTTCACACGGTCCGTCATCCACAACTGCCCTAATTACTGTACCTACCCCCGGTAAGAAAGGATGAAATAGGTATTTGGTAATTGGATCGATGTGTTAGCCTCGTGAATAGAGCTTTAGCCCAAGCTGAAGCGGTGGCGGGTTCGATTGGGGCACCTCATCTCAAAATCCTTGATTCTTGATTTTGATCTTGAAAATATTGGATGGAAAGAGACCAAATTGCTCTCTTTCTCCCGAAAGCATGAATTTCGCGCGCCATGCAAGGCTTACAGCTAGTATAGGTTAAATCTCTGCTCATTATTCACATTCAATCATTACATTGATTATTTTTATGGTAATAATTATTCGCGTGAACTCTCAGAGCATTCTCTTTCCTTTTGAGAAGAGGGCGCGCGAGGGAATCTCACGCAACTGCCACGTTATATTACGATTCAATATCTTACTGCTATGCTTACTCACACGTATTTAATTTTCCTCTCACTCTGATCTAATGCCACATAATATGACTGATAGGACCATACCTTTGTGCTCGTGTATAGTGTAGTGGTTTACGTATTCTGTTGGACTGAGAAAGCCTTGGTTTGATTCCCAATGGTAATGGATTACGTTCAAGGGCAATCGTACGGAGAATAAGTAGCTTTTCAATGGCCATTGAGGAAAATTTTACTTTCTTATACTTTAAATGATAAATCTGGCCAGCACCATAAAAAACCAATACCGTAGAGATGAACAATTTTCACAAGCAATCGATTTATCACTCGATAAATGTTTTCACGAACATTGAAGACAATTATTTTCTGTGAATTTATTACGGAAGGCCGGTTTCTATTAAAAAACCAAGACTTCTTAGTTGAATGCACTCTGTAGCAGAGGAATTTGTTTCAATGACAAGAGAACTTCAATTCGGAGACCGTCCCAGCGGATATCGAAGGGCAATATTGTTCAATGCGGCGGAAAGCTCATTTCGGGTGAGTTTGGACGCCGGATTCGCTCATTCGGGTATTTTCCTGAAGGAAAGTCACTTGGTGCCACGTTTCCAGTTCCATTTATATATCCAATTTCGATACGGATGCTTGGAGCCGAAAGCCAGATTAGGACGGAAGGGGACGAGGAATTTAGTAATAATGCATGGCAAGCTTTTTTTTCTTCTCCTTGCATTAGGTCGTCGGTTTGAGGAATATTATGCAACGTCATCACTTCTCAATTCCCGTAATATCGCGTTGTTCCGGCCCACGGAAAATGAATTGGTTAGGATGCAATCAAATGGGAAAGTATATGAATGACGCATTGCTGAATTCGAGGCGGAAAAAAAATATTGTTAGACAATTTAGTATCTATGACCTCAGCGATGCAAAGTTGAGACAGCAAAATGTGATAATATGGAGTGTTTGAGCTGAATAGTTATTTTCCTTCCGTAACTAGTTTTCCGCATTTCGGAAAAATTATTGAACGATGCTCAAAAGGAGCAGGCCTTGTAGAGATAAAAGAACGTAAAGCTTTGCGCTTCGCAATTTTAGCGCTTTGCTAACTAAAACATATGAGACGGAAAACTGCAGAGTATCTTTTCATATCATGTATCATACTATTGAACATTATCTTTTCATTTCTTAGGTAAATCGAAAATATACGAGCATTCGTAAGAAAATACGATCGTATAAGCTAGGGGAGAAAAGGAAAATGTGGAGATTAGACCGATAAGAATTCTTCTAGGAAGTACCGTTAGTTTCCCTCCGACAAAGCCAATAACCTGGAGTTTTACAACAACCAAACACATAATGAAGAATGTGCCTAAAATTTTATAAAACTAATAATCACTTGATTACTACAATATTAATTTGACAAAGCATAAATTTAATTCCGATTCTTCAGAAAGCATTATGAAGTAAAAGAATATCTTAAGAATATTTAATACCACCCCTCCTGACGCTTTTATTAATCAAACTACTTTACTTTTCCACATAAACTTTTTAATTTTCACGACCCAGGTTTCGTTATAGCATAACATCATCAGGTGATCACCTGATCATCAGGGTTCACCTGATGATGTTATGCTATAAGGAAACCTGGGTCGTGAAAATTAAAAAGTTTATGTGGAAAAGTAAAGGGGTTTGATTAATAAAAGCGTCAGTGTGAAGATTTTCCACCAAGTTACCCCGGAAACTGTTTTATTTACCACCCCTCCTCTTGCTGTTGTGCGGAAAATATCTTTAGGCAATCTGCTGGATTAAATTTTCCATGATTACGAATTAACTAGCCATTTATCTGGGGTAATAATCCTTTTGGAAATTTGGGAAAGTTAGACAAAAATTCTACACAGTGGAATTTAATTGATTGTTGTCTATCTTAAAAGGGATGAAGAATTTGAAAGGTTGAAGAATTACTCGTAGGTTGCCATTCAATATTTATAATTAATACGATCGCGTAGGAGTTTCACACACTACTTCTAATATACGGTGTCGTATGCTTAATACTCGGAAGAGCCCTTTGGCTTGAGTTCTTGGGCCGTCTTCTCATTTAAGGCGAACCAACTGGCGGATCGTGAGTCCAATTTGGCTCGGAAGGAGGTCGTAGTTGGCATCGGGATGCAATGTGCTGCTAAGTTACATAAAACTCCGTGACTATGTAAGATCATTACGGGCTTGATTTAGTTGACTAAGCAATTGATACTGCGGCACGAGTTCTGTTTCCAACATTTAATGTAGCCAATTGCCAATGTTCTATCCACATATTTTACAATTTACAATGAACCATAGACTTTTCCTACAGTAGTGATAATCCATTTAATATTGTATTTGATTCAAAAAAAGAAAATTCTCATGAATTCAGAAAGGAGTTGTCACATTTTAAAATTTACAGCTCCATAAATCTACGTTGAAGTTTATCCTCTTAGTTATAATGGCAATGTAAAACAAACGGATAGAGTAAAATCATATGTGGTGTGATTCAATTAAAGCAAATTGAATTGATAAAAATGTACATTGACTAGAAATAAAATAATCTCAATAACCTCGATTAAATCGTAAAATAATGAATTGCAGTTACCAAGCGGTTCAAAAAACATCTTGATTGGGTTTTTTTTCTGCGGTAACGGTCCTTTCCGCTCATACAGTAAGTTTTCGTAAAATACGTAGTTTTTTCGTTTTATGAATTAATTCGCCGTATCTAATTGAAATTGCAAATATGCTCCCTAATTTAGCCATCGATGAGATTGAAACTGGCAATTGAAAATTTAGAAATTAAAATATACAATATGCAGCATACCTACAGGGATAAACGATGGTTCTCACAACCACCCTGGACTATCTCACTAATACAACGCAGGTTTTAAATGTGCTAATAGCCTAATTATAGTTACGTTCGAATAATTATTCTTTTAATATAGTAACACGTGCTTATGAACGTAAAAATATTGATCAATTAAAGAGGAAAGAAGTTGCGACGATACAAAAAGAATTCATAAGTGAGCAACTGTCTTCAAAAAGTATACATCCAGGAAAAAACTCAGTTAAAAACTAATATCGATGAAATATTTTCGTATTTCTGCGTCATTCTTATGTCTTGTCATGTAACCTTGGGAGATATTAGTGCTTGGCACACAATATATTCAAATTTATATTATTCTCATGAAGTGGCAATGGAACCTTGATTAAAATACGAGTATGTTTGACCTTTGATGAGGTGTTTTATGATTTTAAGTCAAAACAATCTCTTCTGTTCAGATTATTACATCTGCTTGGCAAACCATCATCACACATTTTTAATAAAGAATTGATGAAAAAAGGATTCCCCTAATTACCCCATAAGGAAATAAGAATTTTACAGTTAATTTTTACAAGCGATAAACATTTTTCATCCATTACACTACAAACCTTGTCTGCGACGTCAAGTAAAATTTGAAATTAATATTTTATAAATTGTTTTAAAGAAAAATGTATTAGCGCTAATGAGAGACATTTAATACATCATAGGGTAAGTTTTAGGGCTGATAAATCACATTAAATATGAATAACATAAATCAAGCAAATTAAATGACTATTTATAGATCTATGTTCTCACGTACTAGGCCCAAGCTGCTTTAAGCAAACAAGTGTAACCACTATAAATTACTTACAATTTGAGACATACGTTCAGCCTAGGGGTGTCCGTATTATTTTGGTGGTTTTCTCAGTGTTTGAGCAAATGTAAAACCATAGCTTGTGACTAGTCGTGAGTGTCTGGAGGCACTAACCAGATTTGTATCATAACTAAGTCCTACAACGGCCTTAGAAGTAAGTACATCTGCCGGAATGCTCTGTCAACGAGATTACCATATTTTTAATCTTCCATGTGTGACAAAGAGGATAGTATACATGTTGCAAGCATTGGTACGTGCTCTAACCAATTTTTATGCATACAATGTATATATGCATATATGTATGCATACAATACAACAAAGAAAATTTACACACATGTTTGCATTCGTGTACTACTATAGCATGTGTATGATGCTATAGTAGTACATTTTGCCAAATAAAGCTTTCAACAAAGAAGTACAGCGTGATATTTGGTCAGCGGGCCGTGTTTGGCCGCGAAATTGGTATATCCTCAATCAGAAACATATGCGCCATGATAACAAATCACCGAAACGTGGATTTCGGATAGCCCAGTAATGTAATCGAATTAATTCTGAACGAGTGCCTTGACTGGTCACCACCCATTCGGAATCACGGCCGTGCATTGTAAAAAAACCTATGAATCAAATGCGAGCTCAAAGCAAGGCAAATTCTCACTTACTTCCTCAATCTGATCGAGTATCTGTCGATAACTCACATTAAGATGATGTCCATACATGTGTTTTTTAAACTGAATTATATATATATATATAAATATGTATGTATATATATATAAATATAAATTCACTGATAGTCATAACAAACACAGAAACCAAAACACACAAAAGAGGGACTCACTGGTTCTCGAATTTTCGGTGGTCCAACCACCTTTCTCAAGAGGAATTAGGAACAGAACTCAGTTCTGAGAGTTCTGTTCCTAATTCCTCTTGAGAAAGGTGGTTGGACCACCGAAAATTCGAGAACCAGTGAGTCCCTCTTTTGTGTGTTTTGGTTTCTGTGTTTGTTATGACTATCAGTGAATTTACATTACACGTTTGTGGGTTTTCCAAAAAAGTGTATATATATATATATATATATATATATATATATATATGAGAATGCAGTTAAAATTTTTCAAATCGCGTTGAAAATACGTACAGATAGAAAACTCTGGTAAAATAAGTATATTATTATATAAGTGTAGGATGTTTTATTAAAAATTTCAGAGGAACATTTATTTACTTTTACATTTCACTGAGGAAAAGATCCAGACGTGAGTTCTTGAACGATGTTGATACCCATGGAAAAATAGAGCCTAGTTTATTCTACAACTTATTTGATTGCTGGACGACGCGTTTCACCACCGCGAAAATTCAGATAATGACGCTCCATCGTGAATTTCAAATCTCTTTCTCATTATGGGCATTAAATTTTAAGCGGGAATTAACAAAAAGGAATGCTGTTGACAATAGTTCCTGGCGTTTTGGTTCCAGTAGAATTTTACGGAGAATAGCGTAGTTTCCCTGATGTTATTATTGCTATTACTGAATACATGAAGGAAAAATCTAAAGACTCTCCGTTGAGAGATAAAAAAATGCATATTTTATTAAAATTTAGTGAACACTGAACAAATGGTGGCAAGAACACACGATGAGGAGCTGTTAAGGCGTGGGCGAAGTTTGCATGCCACCATAGAAACTGAATGCTGTCGCATTTACTAATTTTTAATCTCACCTAATTCCGGTAGAACACACTCCAGAGATATTACTGCATATAGTATAGTAAAAGGTGAAATCACACCTTAAAAGATGCAAGAAAAGTTTGTGTAACGCATTAATTTTATCAATGGAAGACATTTTAAAATAGAAACGTAAACAATCGTCCCGAATTCTATTTTTAAATTTTTCTTCTCTCTTAGTATCACATGTCCTGCATTCGACCCCTTTCCAAGGGCTCTCCGTTAATAAGAGAGGGAAAACGTTTTTCACAGTTATTTAAATCGAAATTTGTAAGGAATAAAACCGCAAGTCTCTCATGACTGAGCATCTACATCATAACCATTCTGTAAAATATTTTTATGAAAGAAATTTGTGACAGTGGAGCTAGATGAAGCGCTCACCATTGGTAGCATTAACGTTTGCGGCAAACTCAAGATAAACAAAAGTAAACGCAATACTTAACAATTATTAAAACAGTTTCAGAAATTTCATTATCATATTGAATTCTCGCATAGAAAATTGAACTTTTGAAATTCACTTGAATATAAACATATATCTCCAAATCGAAGCTTTATCCTTCTTCTTCATTAAAACTTCATCCGTATTAATTATTTTTATCGAATTTATGTTCTTTAATTTATCCATAAGTCAAAACTTGTAGTTGTACGATTTTATCATAGTTTTTTAGAAATCTGAGTAAACCTGAAAATACAACGTTAAGGGGATGAGAAAAAATGCCATAAAACAGATTTCGTTCTGTTGGTTGTTTGAAAGCCAGTCTGGAAAGTCAGAGGCTAATAGTTTTCACCACCACCTGACTTTACGGAAAAAATCCAAACTAATTGGAACGGCACCAATTTTGCCTTACCAAAACTCGCGTTATATAGGGATGAGTATTTCCTCAATATTATGGTCCCCACACTACGCAGATGATCTTGATTAAAGTAGGGAAAACACTAATTTGATAAAAGGCTTTCATGTCTACGAGCGTGCTTCTGAAAATACTATAAAAATAGATCCTTCATCTAACCGTCGTATGCAGATGCACCGTTGGGTATACCAGCCAAAATGGATGATAATGAATTCTGAAAAGGGTTATAAAGAAATATTTCTAACTGGCAATAGGAAGCTTAAGTTGTACATTTAATTTGGAAAGACAGTAATACTGTGTGCTTCAAGTTTACCCTCAGTGATGGTAAAACAACGACTTTGTGCTCTAACCATAGTCCACTTAAAATGGAGTTTGTTAAGCAAGAAGTCTTATTGCTAATTGAAATAATCACTTAAAGTTTAGATATAGAATGGAAAAATAAACATTTTCTTGCTTCATGTTACTCTTAATATAAATAGATAAATTTAATCTGTGACCATTTGACCAAAATTTTTTTTAAAAAACTTACGAAATCAGTAGTACTCATGACATTAAAATGGTACCAAATTTATTCATGCATGAAACGTCATCATATTTAATTAAGAATGATACATCTGTTTCATACACAATCATTTACCCTGAATTAAGCAAATTTAAAAAAAATCAATTGCGAGCAGAAAAAAACATTGTTACAATCAACAAAGTTGTTATCATATAAATTGTTTGAGATTACGTTCAGACATATTGATGAACATCATTCACAAAATAACTCTTGCTTTAAATACGCGCTGGAAATACGCAGAAGATATGATTGTGTATGATATTGGCAAAGTGAGTATACATTTTACATTAATAACATGAGTAGGATCTTACCAAGCCTAAATTTACCCCTCGCCAAAAGTATTTCTTGCTTAATGAACTGGATATTTGGATGTGTAAGTTTATAGTGAAGTAGAGGGGTTACTTAAGCTTATAGTTTTTCTCTCACACGCTTTGCTAATGATCTATGTATCTGATCAACATGATCATTTCAATACCAATTATAAATTACGTAAGATTCATTGCTATGAATCAAATTGATCGAACACGGTTTCATTTGGGAGTAGCTTCCGTACTACCTTAGGAGGTAGACAAGGTAAAAGAGTGAACCATATTTGTACCGCAGTAAAATGGTCCATTAATGGCACTATTTATTAGCACTGATAGAAAGGCAATCAAATCATGCAATTAATTTAAAAATCAGACTTCTGTAAACATTTTATAATGCTTATATTAACTTAGGTGATTCAAGAAGGAAGCTAAAGGAAGGTGGATTCGAGTTTGACACATTGATATGTTCTTGTATAGCAATCATTTTCAAGTCCTGAGGCGGAGGACTTTAAATATTAGTACGAAAGATGCATAAATTATTTTACTTAAATGCCTAAATATATTTCAATTCCAGTCATTGAAAAGGAAACAGATATAATGAGTTTTTAGTTATGGAGGAGAATATCAAGTATTCTTGGAGTAGTGACTATAAGTATACTGCTTAAACGTGTGGAATGGAATTAGGAAGATAAATGCCAATGTTTTATTTCGCTATTTTTTATGAATATAGCATGTTAGTTAATCACTTTTTTCCATTGTAAAAGTATACAGAAGGTATTTAATACAATGTTTGAATTCTTGCTCAATAGAGTAGTCTTCGGATTGTGTTGTTTGAGGGTCTCTGGAAAGGTTATGTATGGTAGAATTAGGGTTCAGAGGTAGAGACATTCAAAATAATTTTCCACGGAATAATAACTTTTTTTACAACACTCCGAGAAGTTTATCCCACTAACCCAGATGATGCAAATAACTCCGAAAGAGAGAAAACTCGAGAGAAGGAGCGACCTCCCGAGTATTACACAACTCTCCCAATTAGCTCGCCTCGGAACTGCGACGTAACAGGTGTGACGCTAAGTACGCCATCGCATGTCACTTAAAACCCCACATGTGCACACACCTTCCCACCTCCTTCCATTCCAAATATCCCTCCACCTCCACTATCCTCTGAGGAAATATAAAGCAGATCTCCCCGCTGGGAAGTGACTTCGTTAATGCAATAATGATGAAAGTGGAGACATGAAGTAAAGTGCAAGGGGAATAGCGAAGAGTTAAGAAGGCATACACGTGTCGTTGCGAACAGAACTGTTCCCGAGAGATCAGGATCGATAAACTTGGAAACTGATGTAAGTGACACTTAAATTTCAGGACTAATTCATTAATTTATATTTCAATCGTAACGTTGTCTGGAAGAAGTCCTTCTATTCTCTCCTATCCCATGATAATTCTCTTATTCCCTCCTATTTCCGTCCATGTCTAAGGATTTGGCATCTCTCCTTTGATATTTCACCCGATTTTCCATTCTATCATATTCATAATGAATCCATTATTACCCTGAATCATGACGCTGTTTTATTTTCTTCTGTTATTTGATTTTCCAAAGGTCTGTGTCTAAGTCCTTACTCTCTCGTTAACGTTTCCTTCTTCTACTCTCTCCCTTGCGATCGTATTTTACTTAAAAGTAGTATTAATTAATTAAAAAAATAGCAATTTTCCACAAAAATGTTCCACATTTTTGTGGAAAATTGCTAATTTAAATTAATCATGTTATTCCACCAGATCACGCCTGAAACGTCTCTTTTTATTAAAAGTAGTATTTGCTTCTTCGTACATGCCTTACGTAAATACCTTTCCGAATTAAGGTATTCTCAACTGGAGGTCAATCGAGCTTTTTTGCATCCAATTCCGAGTTACTTCCAAAGTAGGAAAATTAATTAAGGATTTTCATCTATGTATGGGTTAATTACCACCATCCATAAGACCTATTCCACGTAAATTTGGTGCCTCTGCGGCTTCTAAAGTTTAATCTTCTCATTAATCTTCCGAGTACGTTCACGTCTGATAAATCAAAGATCGCAAGTTCGAGTCCCGTCTCTAACTTGGTTGTTGCGTTAAGGGCTGCGATTTGCTGGAAGGCTTCATTGCTAAAAAGGTCTTATCAATATAAAAAGGAATTCAAGCAAATTTTAAAAGGAAAGGAATCCAGTCTGCTCCTTTGTGAATGATGTTAGTCGGGCCTATGCTAGAGGCCTTACGCCTTCTCACAAAAGTGAAATGAAACGAGTTGCCAAAAATATTTATCTCCTTCATTAAAAGTGATTTTTTCCCAGCTTCAACAATCATCCATTCAAATAGGCTAATGAATAAATTTGTGTTTATAGGTAAAAATATAAACATAAACTTACTCTCAAACACTAACTACTTATATAGGAATTCATAAAATTAGTGACAAGTTATTTGTGTGTACAGTGAATGAGGAAAAGTTTACAGAGATCATATTTTACTTCAATCAATAAATATACTCTGGTCGCCCCATTTAGATATTATTATTATTTATATCTCAATAGTCCGTTTATTGATAATTTGTGGATCTAATTGACTATTTTTTAAAGAAACAACAGAGTGACCCTAAAATTAGTATTCAAGGATGTCCCAATTTCGAAATGAGAGTGATCATCATACCCTTCCTTGTGGGTACCCAGAAGCTATATATGAAGATGTGGAAGTATCTTCCATTAAGCACTCGTTATGAAGAAGTTGAGTTTTAGTTCGATGAAGATAAATCATTTCTCGAGTTGTAGAGTAAACGTATAAACCGATCTTTAACATACAAATTTACTTGCTTTATGTAAGAATTTTCAACTAAAATTCCTTCATGGAACGTCATTCACAATACATTGCTAAGGATCTTCATGTCTCTTTGAAGTTGAAATGAATCCAGTCACTGTCTTAGGGATTAATATTTAGTCAAAATATATGTACAGCATCTTAGTAGAGAAAACAAACACAAACACGTAGACATTCTTCCATAGTGAGTTTATTTATTCTATGGGTTTACTCTTATACAAATTATTATGCAAAATTTCTATAACAACTCACCAACGATTTGGGCATAGTAAATAAAAGCAATAATTATGGAATATCGTTGTATGGTTGATTAATAGAATAATTAGTTTAACGGTCTATTCCGAGAGGAAATGCTGTGAAAGGAATGTATGTGAATGTAATACCATGGTCACATTACTTTAAACCTTCCTGATGAACAACACGATGAAGCGGAAATATTTTTGACATCCAGAAAGGATAGTGATCCAATAGCCGTCAGGTTCATAACCATATTTGAATACTTAAACGCTTACCATTATGTGCGAATGAAAAACAAATTATTTTACCTAAAGGAAACGAACCTATTTTCAAAGACAGGTTATACGAAGACACGTTACTCGTATAATCCATTTTAAGTGATAATACGACTCTGCGCTAATTGTTGGAAAACTAATTAAATATTGAGACACACAGAATTCTCTTAAAAACTCTAATACCATCGTTTTAGTAATTCACATATTTTTAAAATTCATTGAAATTATCTAATCGTCATAAATCATCGACACAATCCCTAACGCGACTTCAAGGAAAGTAATTAAGAAGGGGGTTGCATAATTATTAATAGTCCTTACACATTTAGCTCAGCACAATTTCCAGTGTTTTCTCTAAGACATTTAAATACATGAAACTAAATATAGTAGGAAATAAAAAAAATTACGCAAAGTTAATGAAGTGAGATGACGTTTTTACGATACCTGGCCGAGATTTACGGCATTTAGATCAACATTCAGGGAATATCGCTGACAGGGATATATGCTGAGGATAAGCCCCTTCCTGACCATGAGCCTTAAGAAATTAAAGGGCGATGAATTCCTTCGTAAAACTGTAAGCACAACTCCCTTCCGTAGAAAACTCTTTGAGTAATTTTATTGTGAAGTAAATTTTGGTCATGCACCACAAATTTGAAAGCCGTGTAAGGTATTTCGATTATTTTATTAAGTAATGTACTGCTGCTGCTGGTGTCGAATACTTTGCTTTACTGAATTGTATGTAATCGACATACTCTAAGCGGAAATGAATAATTGTTATTTAAATTTGATCACAGGAATTGAATCTTTACAATCCAAATTTCAGCAAAAGTCAGTTCAATTAATTAAGAGACGAGTAAAAAAATTCGAGTATCATATACGATATACAGATTATGTTTAAAAAATTTTGTCGTATTATACAGATTATGTATAAAAGTTTTTGTCGCATATTGAACTTGCAAACCTAAAAAAAAGTTTGAAAATTCCAACTTTTTTTTATATAACGGAAAAATATCTGTACTTATTTCGAATAATTTTATCCAATTTTAAAGTGCGGCTTCCATACGGAGTATCAAAAGATCTGATTTAACAAATTGGGAGGATATTTTAACTCTTAAAAGTGAAAATATTACAAACAAATTAGAAGTGTAGCATCTAGTGTTCTCTCACAAGACAACTAGAGTTAACAGAACAAAAAAAAAAGACGGAGGAAAAGATGTAGTTTTCACGTAGTCCTGTGGGAGGTAACTTGACCTTTTCCAGTTCGCTAAACTCTTATCATTAAGAACAAGGGAGAAGGTTTCTCGGCCAAGGGGGAAGAGAATTATACTAAGGAAAACCCACTTTGATAAGTCCAACCGGAGGTGAGGTAATTGAGGTTCCTTTGATGCCCCAGAATACATGGGGTTATTAAAATTTGACTCATGAACTCCCTCCGGGGCGATACACGGCGGTGAACTCTCCTCTTGGCTTAGCTAAACTCTTTGCAGCTGGACAAAACTGAAATGAGGTAATTACAGCTCGCGAGAGGGAGCGGGTTGAATTTATTGTGGTGTGGAAAACCTTTGCTGCGGATAGTCATTAGCAGGCAGGACTTGAGGGTAAAGGGTGATGGGGAGGGGACGAGTGGGCTAATAAAGATGCCCCGTGCGATGCCCTACATGATGAGAAAGGAAGTTTGCCATCACGTTAAGCATGAAGGCGGAGGGAGAACTGAATGAGAGATTGTTTTCCATATTTCAAAATCGCAACGCTTGCATCGCGTTTTAATTGGTTGTTTAACTAGTGACACGCTAGGAGTGACTGAATTTTTCTTTTCCCCAGGTGGTTTCTATTGAATATTCAAATGGTGCATATTTTGCGGATTTCATGCATGAAACACTATCAATCGGAAGACTTTTAAGGTAGAAAAAAATAGAAGAGCCCACACCAACCATCGTCTAAGCGTAAATTCAAGTTAATGGAATTAACCAGGCAAAAGAAAATTTATGAAATGGTACTGAATGAACGAATGAAAGAATTAAATTGGTACTTTTATTTCAATGGAATGAAACATATACACCCGAAATGACTCCGAATAGTATCATGTATCCTTTATGATGGACGTTTGGAAGTCAAAATCTAATTTAAATTTGGAATGAGAATAAGTGACCTAGCCATCTGGAGAAACCATAGAGAAGTTACATCACAATGCTTAAATACTGGGTGGAAGACTCAAAGAGTACAAAAAAAACAATTCTAGAATGTTTTAAAAATAAATATGGTCTGGAAGAGCAAAAAACAATATTTCATCAATATTAATTGATACTAACATGGTTTTATTATAATTAAAACGTAGAAAGTACGTGAACCAGGAGGCTGCAGGTATCTCTACTTCAAAGAAATTTTAAGTCGCATATACGAAGCCTTGTTAGCTAGGGAAAGATAAGCGAGGCCGACCTGCCCTCAAGGATAAAAGAAAACTCACAAAAGGCCCAGGTTCTTTTTTCAAAAAGCAGAGGCATTGGATATTTAATATTATGTTCAGAAATGCTTTGTTTTCTGAAAAATACGATCTTTCAATTTTCAGTTCAGCGAGGTGAATCTCTTCTGACCTCATGCATGGACCCTTCTTTTCAATACCTTTTAATGAGCTCCCTCTTTTTATCGGTTGGAAGGTATACTTCTAATTAAAAAAACCGAACGTGGCTGTGATAAAATATACCAATAAACGAGATACTAACGTTTGACTTCGAAGACAACTGAGACGTTTTGACGGATTTTCTTCACTATCTCTTATGTCCAACTGGAATTAGATCATACCACACGAAGTATGATGTGATAGGCGAGGGTGGAGATCACCTAGTACTAATTCCTATTCGGTGCGTGAAATTCACACATAAGGGTGGGGGGTGGGAAAGTTCATTTTCCAGGAAGATCTGGTTCCCGAAACATTTCACAAATAGTGACAAATTAAGTGTTTTTTCCCAGATGGTTTCACCTGTGGTGTCCGATCAATGACCCAGCATTACCCACTCTATATGTTGCCTCCACGTCACGCTCACGTTACACGAAATAATTTCCTTTCCCCGTCTTCTATATGGTATCACTTACGTTACAAATATCAGTGCGATGCAATATCCTGCAATATTCTCTGAAAGTATTGGAGAATAATGACTCTCCATTCTCGGGATGTCACCGCGTAGGTTGTTTTTATGACAACAGTTTCACCCGTGTTTCAACGAGCGTCTTCAGGTCAGGCAGGTTTGCAGACGGTCAAGCAAAAGCTGACAATATAGCCAACGGATTGCAGTCACTGTTCAGTACTTTGCAGTTATAACATGCATTAGATCAAATTTTTACATTACAGAATCAAATATATGATAAAGACCAATTACAAGAAAATGAAAATAAAGAGATGCTTAAGCAATAGGAAGGTTATGTTTATTATATGATGGACAGTATTAAGAACAACTAGTGGAAGAGCTTATGTATTTGGGCAATGTCCTGGAAGAAAATAAACGTACTAAGAAGTAAAGAATTGCAACACTGAAATTAGAATTTGCAAAGCCCAAAACTATTATGCCAAGTAATCTTACAAAAGACGGAAAGAAGAATTGTGGGGAAACGTGGAAGAATATATTGATCGGGCAAAAGTCAGAACAAATAATAGTAGGTTTTAATCGATATCATTATAACTTTTTGCATTTAATGAGAATATTCATTAATAATCATATATTTTTCTACTTAAACATCATAAATAGGGAACTCCGGAGGTGGTAAGTGATTTTTGGTAAATGAATAAGCTAAAATAACTTATTAGAGTGTTACTCATTGCGAACTAGGGTATTGAAATCGAAAAGTTTTATTTATGATTTCTCCCACTCATTTGCATCTTCAATAGAAGGAAATTGTCTTGATTCGTGCGCGTCTAAAAAAATATATATTTAGTAAATATTATTAAAGCATTCCTAAAACCATTATGCTTCAATATAATTTCTACTAATCAGCAAAATTAATTTTTATCTATAGGCATCTATAGATAAATCTATAGGAAAAAGAAATATTGGATGCAATAGAAATGTGCTGTTAATGGAGAATGATTAAGTTCAAATGGACGGGGTCGTATAAACACTGAGGCCGCGCGCGAAGAAAAACAAATTTTCAAAAACCAAAAATGAGAAGGAGCACTAGATTTTTAGGCGTATTTTAAGCTTAAACACTGTATGGAAGACAGTTGAGAATGCGTAGGTTGATGGGAATGGCGTCAAAGAATTCTCCGGATGAGAGTTTATCAGACAGAAGACAAATGAGTGATGAAATGTGCAAAGATGAAGAGTTAGGACGAATTTTGTTGAAGTTGAGTGAATACTCGTGCACAAATAATCCAATAATATGCGATTGAAAATTTCAGAGATAATTATTGGAGACGGAATCTGTAAAGTGCTAAATAACTACGTACAACTTTGGTTCATCATATCAATTATAACTAACCTGCATACTATATTTTGTTAGGAATACCCAAAATTGGTTAGAGGGTATTGGTTGAAAAGGAAAGATGCACATGCTGGAAATATGAGTAAAAGATATGAACTGGAATTTTACAAAGTTCATGAGAACTGCCAATTAGAATACGTGTGTGATGATTCTCACTCAACAGGCATATTCTGCTACACATAAAACGTTTCATGACAACCTGCGCAGGCAATAAGCCAAGCTGGGGATTAATTGATCTCCGAAGTGACTATAGTTGCTATAATAATTTTTCTAACTAATATTGCACGCCTCAATTCTTGTTCATCACTTATTTCTACTTCCAGGTCTTCAGATAACCTAAGTATCACTGTTTGCTTACCATGAAAACTCGGGTAAACCACTTTGAATCCCATAAATTAACGAATGAAACATGTATTAGCAAATTTAGAATGACAAACTTTTCTATATATAATATATATATATATATTTTACACCTGTGAAATGGCAAAAATATTTACAGGGATAGAAAAGGGATATAGGAAAGGGATAGAAATACACATCCAGTAACACAAAGTTATTTGAGAAGGTGTAAGGGTACTGATTCCGAGCAGAAAAGTCTGCTTCACCTTCATTGTAATATTTAATTCTTCATGAAACTCCTCATCCTAAATAAGGCTGGTAGTAACATAATTTAAGTACGAAATATGACAATTACGGCCAAATATTTCTCTATTAATTATTTACCAAACATCCAAATTTTCTTATATTTTTATAATGAAATAGTTTTACTCGCATCTAAATATATGTACATTAATATACTATTAAGCGTAATAGTTACTAAATTCGGCTGAAATACCAGAAGTTACGTATATTTCATAAGGTTAATACCATATAAAGTTTTGTTTGCCTGGAAAATCTTTCGTCTAGGATATAAAAACTTTATTATGACTCATGAGCTTCATTTTATAATACTTATAGCATGGGGGAACCTTTCCAAAACCTTTTTTTACCTCCAAGAAAGTTTAATAGCTTACGAGCAAAAACTCGTTTGCTTCAAACTACATGGCTCTCCTAAATCCATTGTCGTGAAACTTGTGAAATTTATTTCATCAAGATATTCCATAATAGACCTGCAGAAAATTTATTCCAAGATTTTAGAAGATAGCGGTGTAAAATAAGTGGGTCTCTAGTTACATGGACCTAACTTAATGCTGGTTTTAAAAATGGTCGCGACATTTCAAATCTTCCAATTCATAGTCATTCTGGTCTCGACTACATATTTTGGGTTGTAATTACTTATAGGAAGGGAAACGTATAAATATCTAGTTAATTTAGGTCCTCGATAGGCATTTTTTTCACCCACGATACTTCACCAGGCTTGCATACAGCTATAAAATTAGCATCGAATTTTCAGCATCTCTGTGACAATATTTCGTTACCAATATCGGTATTGAAAACATTCTGAAACGACCTTTAAAAAAGAATGAGTGTTCCCTACCTACCTTTATTTATAATCTCAATTAAATATATTGAGAATAGAGCAGTTTAATATTTATTCTGGATTTTCATATAATGTTTGCAGAAAGTCTTCCAGTCACGCTCTAAATAATCATAAACATTTTATTTCAAACTCGCATAATTATTTTGCAATGTCTACTTGTTTTGTTTCAATATATTATGCATTGTTTATTCCTAACATTTAATATTAATCCATAAGATATTGTTATCTTATTCCATAGAAACTAAAATTAATCCATATGATGTAATATGTGTTCTTAAGATTTGTTATTTCCCCATAAGAAGACAAAGAAAAAAACTATTTCAATGTGCTTTCTTTATCGATAAAGGTAAAGACCTCTGATAAAGTTGTCACTTCTTTGCCTTTGATATTATGCCATCACAATTTAGAGTTATGTTAATGTATTCTGACGTGTTGACAGACTGTAGAAATAAATTGACAAATTCGGACTTCAGAGACAATAAAGTTTATCTTTGACTTTACGAGGGTAAGGTGAAACGTTCTCAGCTTGATACAGATGTGGAAATTCCAATAAGCGAAACTTTATGATTCCGATCTGGGTGCATGTGTCATTAGTTCGTTATACTAGTTTCAACTTGTTCTCTTAAGTAATTTGCTTACACGCATTGTTGAAGTGGAGTAGGTCTTTCATGTTTTCGTTAAAATGTAAAAAAAATTAATTTCGTGCCATCATAAAATCCTTCGTTTTGGATGGATTCACTCTTAAGAAAATTCATCCGACGTTGACAAAAGTATACGGGAACTCTACTCCTTCAATGTCAACCGTGATAAAGTTATAAAATGGGCAGCTGAATTTAAACGCGGTCGCACATCCCTCGAAGATGAATCGCGTGAAGGACGTTCAAAAACTGTAACCACACAATCACACCGGAAACCATCGAAGAGGTGCACGATATCGTGTTGAACGATAAGCGAGTGAAGGTGAGTGAAATATCTAAGACCGTGGGGATAACGAAAGAAAAGGTGCGCAATATCTTGCACAAATAATTGGTGATGCGAAAGATCTGCGCAAGGTGGGTGCCACATTTGCTGAATGCCGATCGAAAGCTAACGCGCAAACGATTTTCGCAGCAATGTTGTGACCAGTACGAGAGGAAGCCGACGGATTTTGTGCGGCGTTTTGTCACTATGGTTGAGACATGGGTTCACCATTACACGCCAGAAACGAAACAGCAGTCGAAGCAGTGGGTGGAAGCCGGTGGTTTAGCGCTAAAGAAAGAAAAGTCGATCGCATCTGCCGGAAAGGCCATGGCCATTGTGATTGGGATGTGAAACGGATCCTGTTAATTGATTACCTTGAAAAGAGCAAAATAATTACAGGCGAATATTACTCCAAACTTCTTGACCGGCTGGATGCCAAAATTCGCGAGAAAAGACATGGCTTGAAGAAGAAAGAAATCATGTTTCACCAGGACAACGCACCTGCTCACAAAGATGCGTTGGCGATAGGAAGCTATGAGATTTTTGGTACAATTTCATTGGCCATCCTCCCTATTCTCCTGATTTAGCACCCTCAGACTTCTATCTGTTCCCCAAATTGAAGAAATTTGTTTCTGGGGAGCGCTTCGCGTTCCAAGGAGAATTTGAGAGGGCCATAAATGGATATTTTCACTGTCTTCCAGACTCTCACTTCCGGGAAGGAATACTAATGCTGGAGAAATGCTGGACCAAGTGTGTTGAAGTGAAATAAGGTTATGTAAAAAAATGTTTTTACTGAAAAAAAAGCAGTCCTTTATTGTCAGGCCGAGAACGTTTCACAATACCCTCGTAATGAGTGATTAAAGATAATTGGTTCATAATGTTCTTTTTGTAGTAACAAATAAGCTAGTAGTATTATGTATTAATAATAAGAACTGTATTTAAAATTACTAAAAGCATAAAAATACTACAAAAATTCTGAACATTAATTAATTATACTTTATTTCAGTAAATTTAGGGAATTCCTATTTGCAACTGCTTTAATAAAACCAAAAACAATTCTGGTATTCTGAGTGCCAGAAAAAATTCGAATTAAGTATGAATCTAATTTCACTAAAAATTTATAATATAACTTTAGCATATAAAAAATCGTTTGGGTTTGATGCAATGCTTCCGTGTTATACCCAAGCTCACAAACACATGAAGGTGAGGATGTTTAAACCCTTCTTAACAGCATTGCAGACTTGTGAGTATTCCGCAATTTTTGTGAAAATTTTGTAGCATATATCACGAGTAGATAGACACTTCGGTCGTAGCGAATGGTTAAATCACTAATTTTTTTTAGCGTCAATGTTCAGGAAATGCTTTTGAATGGCAATATTCTTACGCTAAGACTGGAAAAATCAATACTTGGAAGGCTTGGAATTTGGAGTCAATACCATTTATTTTAACGTCAGATATATTCATCAGACAGGCCCCAAAATCTATTTAAATAAGAGTGGATCCTTATGTCACGTTTTATTCGCCGCCATCCCCTTCAAGTACTCCCAGATGCAAAGAAAACGCTCGGTTCTCTCGCCATGATGGAAAATCCTCCTGGGACAACTCTTCCACCCGCTCAGATTCGACCTGGATCTTTACTTAGGTGTGAAATCCTTTCAGGTTCACTTTCGTTCTCAGACAGAAGAATACGTCATAGAGAAGAAAATGTAGAAATTGAGGGGAAAGAGAGACATTTTTTTGAGGCAAGCAACTACCGTGATACCATTGTGGTTCGAATTGGATTATTGATGATGCAGAAATGGTAGACAAACTTGTTTACTTATAACTTCGCGGGACGTTTCCCTCTCATGTGCTCTTATCACCGACGTTGACTTAGTAGTAGATGCTCCGCTGGCCCCCTGGCCTTAAGGAACAAGTTCCTTGAGATGAATGGCTCAAATATCGAAGATGAAGATCAACATCCATTGAATTTAACTTCTCATATATGAATTGTGAGGATTTTTGGGTCTCATGAGTACCAAGAAGCGACCTAATTTAACCTAAAGGTTTTCCAGGTCTTTTTTAATTCTCCTAATTTAATTCCTTTCTATGTTTCCTTTGGTAGTCACCCAGTACCTAAGGCACATATGTGGAAACAATCGTCTTTGTTTTTAATTTTCGAGATGATATTCGCCAGAAAGTGTCGAAAATGCATAAAATATAATATTAAAGCGACATTTTTCTGGAAAAATGAATCTCGAGCCGAGTTAATTATTTTCTATCTTTATTGTAAAATATATGGTTCTCTGTAAAAATATCTCTTGCCATCTGCGCCATTAATTTTACTACTCAATGCCATTTAATGTTAACTATTGATTTAATTAGAACTTCATATAAAGTCTTACATGCGCGCATTCTTATAATAGACACTTCTTATGTTTATACAACCATCGCGATACATACCTTAATGTCGTTTATAATGCTACACTTATCCTACTTCACCGCCATCAATATTTATGATCCCACGGTGTAGAAACATTTTCTGATCTAAGCTCAACGGCTTGTGACATTATTTTATTGAATTAATTAAATATCACTATGAACTCTTATATTGTTAAATATTTAATTTGGCCTCTAATAATATTTTAATATTGAAGTAGTAGTTCAAACAAACAACTAGATATTATACAGACTGTTTCTGTACATATGTTCTTTTGCGGATTACTGTTTAAAAATAGCTCTGTGGTATAAGTTTGGGAGATGTGAAAGTGCTTACAGACCCTTAAGTTTTAAAAGTTTTAAAAAGACATTAATTGCCCCGAAATTAAACTGCATCTATTATCACTCGTGACAAAACCCCATGATTGTATGCAAGCATTCTGCTTAGAACCTTTGCGCGATCTCGTACTCATAATTGAAATCAGAGAGAGTAAGGAGCCACCTGTATCATACAGTAACCGGCTTGCGGTGCAAGAGCATTGCTAACCTATGACTTGCTATGTGGTGCAAGAGTTTACTTCTTAAAAAATTCTATGCTTAACAAAAGACCCGAAAGCCTCCTGAATACCTATATGCAAAGAGGTAACCTCATATCGGAACCAGAGACTTCTTGGATAAGGTGGAGCTAAGATCATAAGTCTCGCATGGAACTTAAAATCTCCCATGGGGAATCTTAAAATCTGGGAAAAGAGAGGGATATAGCTGTTTCCTCGGCCTGGATTCAAGGGGACGATGAAAGTGGTTTCTACGAAGGCTTGCGAAAGCACCGAATGCGTGACTCTAGGAGGGTTTAGGAGGAAAGGGGATTCTCGGCTGAATTTTCTCTACCTCTCCTCAACTTCCTGTTCTCCTTTCAAGGGTACCACTTTATTGGCTCTCAAGCGCAGAAAGACCAGGCACCATTGGTAGGAAATCTTTATCCAACAGTGGATGTAAACTTCGAAATCGATGGATGGCTATCATACATACCCTTCACCCCACGGTCTCCTTCGGGGTAGGCGCCGCTCAAGGGCCTTGCTTTGGGATACGAAAGCAAACGTACCATCCCCAACCAATCCTTTCCATTCTGCAATAGACTGCTTCTTTCGTCCCTGACACCTAAATAAATTATTTAATGCTTGCTTCTCTCTTCCTGAAACTTTGAATACCTACTCTCTGCCATGAGCGTATCTTCATCCACATTCACTCGTGGCATTATCAACCCACTACTTCCTCAACAAATCTTTTATTCCTCTCACATAGAGGTATTTCTTTGGGGTAAGTACCTACATGCACTTATGGATGACAATTGATGAGGTTACCACATCTAAATCTTACCCCACGAGCCGCCATAAGGGCGTGTTGATGTGGGAACTTAAGCCATCAGCTATAGTTAGCCTAATTAGTTTTGTACGGCTTCCATACCAATTACTTTTCAACTCTTTCGAATTACCATACGCTG
This sequence comes from Hetaerina titia, assembly GCA_037158775.1. Classification (NCBI taxonomy): domain Eukaryota; kingdom Metazoa; phylum Arthropoda; class Insecta; order Odonata; family Calopterygidae; genus Hetaerina; species Hetaerina titia. Next base: position 70,635,173 of record CM073771.1, read on the forward strand.
TGGTTAATATTATTGTGATCCAAGGATTTTCGAAGGATGCACATTTCCTTCTCTGTGTTCTGTTTAGCATTTAGTTTTCCTAAACTTCTCATTACGTTATGCGGAAGAATAATTCCTTCACTCTCTGTGTTAATTCATACAATTTTTATCAGTTTAATAACTTTTGCGTGGAATTACTTACGGCCATTTTAGCTAACGCAAAATAAAACTTCTTTATATTTCCACACGTATTTTTCCCATTGGTCTTTGATTTTCTTGAACATCAGCTAAATGGCATCAATGTTTGATATACATATATATATATATATATATATATATATATATATATAACTTTTGGACGGCACAATAGAACACAGAATAAAACAGATAACACGTAAAAGGACACTCACACTGTAGATGATTTAAGCTTTCGGCCTACTCCGAGGCCTTCTTCAGGTCGGACTGAGAAAACCTCTCAGTCTGACCTGAAGAAGGTCTCGGAGTAGGCCGAAAGCTTAAATCATCTACAGTGTGAGTGTCCTTTTACGTGTTATCTGTTTTATTCTGTGTTCTATTGTGCCGTCCAAAAGTTATATTGCTCTCGTGAGTACTTCCGCATCATCGATATATATATATATATATATATATATATATATATATATATATATATATACACATTCAAATACGAAAACCGATTATTTGAATGTGTGTGTGTGTGTATATATATATATATATATATACATTCAAATACGAAAACCTGCCATACGGCGCACATATGTTCATTCAAACATAGAAATAGGTTTTTGGAAAGGGGATAGGAAAACACATAAAAGGTGAACACTGGACATGTGGGGAAGGCGGATTTTGAGCAGATCACAAATGTAAAAATATTTCCTTAATCGGGATATGAACACCGGACCTTCCACTTGTCGGGCGGATGCGCTACCAATCTATCCCGGTTAATCTATCTGCGCTACTATCCCGGTTAAGGAAATATTTTTACATTTGTGATCTGCTCAAAATCCGCCTTCCCCACATGTTCGGTGTTCGCCTTTTATGAGTTTTCCTATCCCCTTTCCTTATACCTATTTCTATGTTTGAATATATTTTTTTAGAAATAATTTACTTATAAGACGGTTTTCACTCTTTGGAATCTTACATTATGTTCAAAGATTTATAACGGGGCATTCTCAAAAGGATATCATAGCTTTAAAAAGCTATTTCCCTCGGTCACCATGAAGGGAGATGCATACTACAAAAGTATGGTTCCAATGCAAAACGACTGAATTGTTTAACCTGTTTTAACATTAGGAAATAAAGCATGGGAAAAATAATACTCAAACACCAACACATGAGTATGAACATTACTGATGAAGGAAGGAAGAATGGAAAAATTTATTATTGAAACAATTTCAGTCCCTGATTACAGATACGCGCGTACACTCGGATTCTGAACATCGCAATCATTTGATCATGATCGTTTCGCGATTTTATATGCAAACCTCGCTCTCATATGAATTGTGAGGACTTCTCGCTCGAAGTCACCATGACTGACTTTTTATACGGCAGTGCGCTGTAAGCGACCATGTAGACCACATAATATATTCTGTAATGGTGCTGGTCTGTAATATGAACATATGTCCTTCCATCAACTAATGAACAAATACAAGGCTGTAGGTTAGGTTACCTCCATAATTATTCAGAATCAGGCACGTGAAATTCAATGGACAAATGGACTTATTTAGGATGCATTGACGATAATTAACTCATCAGGTCATCCCTGCAGTTTTGCCATATCTACGCAACTTACTCTATAAACTCGCACAATGGTAGAATAACAGAAATCCATCCAAAATTTATCCAGCCAATAAAGACTTTTGCATCGGTCGACAGAAAATAAGCAACTGAATAGTCATAATTTTCAGAAAATCAGTTATGAACCGCTTTAGAAATTGTAAATATAGATATCCACGCGAATTTTGATGTATTTAACTCGTTAATTATTTCGTGACATTACCAGTTACGTCAAAGAAATTACATTAAAAAAATTAATGGACCCAGGCGAATTTAAATAAAATTCTGCATTGTCTACTTAAACACAGCCGAATCAGAGCAGACAAGATTTTGAACACCTGAAGAATGCTGGCGTATTCGCCACCAGAGACAGAGGACCGGTCAAAGGAGACGAAACCCCTCCCCCCTTTGGATTAGTGAGCATGAGAAGGCTGATGGGCAGAGGGCCCACGCTCTCACCGCATGTGGCCCCTCGGCCTCCCGTCATCCACCCCTCCTTGGGCAGAGTCAAATTCACCTGTTTAAGCCCTTCTACTCTGCCGCACACGTCCCCTTTACGTTGCGCAAGAACGTCGTGTTATGTCATTCCCTGTCCTTCCTCCCTGTCTCTCCGAAGGCTCCGCGGGTGAGGCGGTGGGGAGGGAAAGAGGGAAGAGAATAGTCGAAAGGGACTGAGGACCCTGCCTTGGACCCATCCAACCATCTTCCGGACTCCGACCACTCCCTCCATCCGTTCCCTGCCTGTGGCTGCGGGGGCTCCCCACCCTCCTGAGACAAACGCTTTCATTATTCATTTCCCAAGTAGGGTAGCACACAAGGGGTTGGCCGCCGCAGGGGGGGGGATGCTCCTACTCCCTCGGGAAACTCCCGTTTTCGAAAGGGGGCTGTGATGAAGATGTTCAGGTGCCTAAGGAGTAGGTACTGGTTAATGCCTTCGTCTTATTACTTCCGAGATGCCGCCGGATCGATTATCCGAAACGTAAAATCATCACCTTTTCCCTATTTTTGGTGGGATTTTCGTCATATGTTTCACGTAGATGGGCGTAGATTATGACAAATGGATAATAATATTCGCTTGCCCTTTTCATTAAACATATTATATATCGTTTGACCTTTTATGCCAATCAGACGCTATCGACCAATTTAAGGTAATACAAAGATTCTAGTCACTCTTTTGACTGCAATGGAACCATTGAACTGGTTTTAAGATAGCCAGTTCTTATTTCGTACAATCTCCTTTGTTTGGCCTACACATGTCTCCATCAATCTTTACAATTTATGTTTTCCCTTCTTTATCCTTATAAAAATTAAATGCCTATAGAATGCAATATTTAATCAGTTCGTAATCTTGACATTCTCTCGATTAAAGTAATGTGAATTGTCTCTTAGCCCTATTTCTGAATCGATAATCTTGTCCATGCATTAATTAGATAATTAAATTTTTTGTAATGACCCCATGTAATTCAAATGAATCTTGATTGTTCACTGGTACGAAATAAGTTCTTCATTAAGGACCGTCAAACTAACGAAAGTGTTGACAGCTACTGAGTAAGAGAAAAATCAGATTACAAACTTTAAGCCTGCAAATGAGAGGGAAGATAGTTTTCGTGAAATTTTATCCGAAACCCTGCTGTATTCATGAAAGAAAGTTTACTAACAGTAACACCTCTCCCTTGAAGGGTTGGGAATTAAAGTTGTATAAACTGTCTAAGCTTAAGATTGATGAGATATTTGGGGATCGTGGAATAAATTTGCCTTTACCTATCGTTGAAAACAAATTAAATAACCTTGTTTCCCAATTATCTTAATATTAAATGCTGGAAAATAAAAACTTCTTAACGAAATTCAGTTTAATTTGCTTTCACTTTCCCACGTTGCAACTTCGGATTGTAAATGCGAATCTTAGACTGTATTCAATAAACCATTCGCTCAGGTGTTTTTTACTGAATACGATAATTTGGAATCAAAACGCAAAATTCTTTTCCCAAACATTAACGAAAATAAATTTTTGGATCCTTAATCAATAACTCAGATTACCTTTAATTTACGCGCAAAGTTTAAGGAAACTAATACTGGTATGCTTTAAAACTCCTGCATAATTTGAAGGTCAACTCAATTAAAGAGGAAAAATTTCCTAAATATTAAAATTTCCCTCCCTCTATCGTTTTCCTAACAATATTTTCTCTGTTGTCGTCTTAAAAATCTCATTGATTCTCAGTATTTTATGTATTAAATTATCCTGCTTTTCTTTTGATTTCTCTCAAGAGTCATTTCTCTTCTCCTCCCATTTCTATAACTTCATCTTTTGTTTTTCCATTCTTTCAATTTTAATTTCTCGATGTTTGAGGCGCACAAGGGAGAAATAATACAAAGAATTAAGAAAAGTATTCAATAAATTTTTAATAATAAAATCAGCTCTTAATTAAAAAGACAAACTGTCGCATTATCACTATCAAGAATGAAATGGATATGCTCTAATGTGCAATACTATATAGTGAAATTGGTATTATGATGTCACTTGTGCCCTTTAGATTCGGCAATATTTCATGAACGTCACTAAATTCTCCATTCAATCGCAATTTCCCCACCAGATCTGAATCAGCTTTCGAGAATTCACCATTTTCATTTGAAAATAAAGTTGCACTTCCTTCTGTGCACGACTTTGTGAAATCCACTAGCTTCTCACGACACGCAATTTCAGCGGGGAGAACAAACTTTGCACCCCTCGTGATCCCATCTTTGTCGGTGTCGAAACCGCTGACTACGGGGAGTCTTGGATCAGACCGAGGGAGAGAAAGTGAGAGGAGAAAATATACCCTAACCCTGCCGCTTTCTCCTCTACCCGTATACACACACACACAAAAGGGTGGTGATGTAATTGCGCACGCATCTTTAAAACTCTCACGCCGTTTGGCCTCTCCGCCGCCAGGCAATAGCGGGGGATGCGTGTGCTGAATATTGCCGGCAGAATTCGGGTAAGATGGGCGTCCGAACCGCCCACTCCTGGAGTTAATGCTTTGGCGGGAGTTTTTGCGATCCGAGGGCGGAACGCGGAGTGGGGGAGAGGCGTGGGAGGGGGAGAGGGGAAGGAAAGAGAGTCGAGCGAGGGAGAGAAAAAGTAAGGGAGAAGTACGACGGAGAAAGTGAGGTAGCTAAGTGGATCGGAGAGGGAGGGAGGGAGGAGGAGGGGCGGAATCCTGCCGGGAAACATAATGCAAGAACAGACTTGAAGGCACTGCAAAGGGAAAATTAGCAGAAGAAAAAAAGCCTCAGCTCATACAAGGAGGAGCTGAAGCTCGAGGTTTGTCACACTATATATTTTGATAAACCAATATAAGTATGGAACTAATACCATGAATATTGAAAGTGATGAAACAATGAACCAATTACTGAAAAAATATATAAGTTGGTAAATGAGATCTTTAAGTACACCGATGCTCTTTTTATGGAAAGGAATTCATCAAGAAAAATAAATATTTTGAAAAATCAATTATTTATAACGATTTTTTAAGGGTTGTCCAGAAAGTAACCTCAGTTTTCGTGTAGCCTGAGAATTATTGGAGAGAGTGTGTCGCGAGTTGTTGTGAAGCTGTGTTGGAAGGCCACGTCGATTGTTGTTTGTTTACAATAGTGAGTCAAAATGAACAAAACATCGATATCTTTAGAATGCATACCTTATACACGCTATTCAGCTGTGCAGTTTAACTGATGCAAAGTTACTTTCTCCAACGCTTCTCAGAAATTTAACAGCATAATGAGATGAACAATACTACATTCTGGAAAAAGTTTTCTCAGAATCATGAATTCGAGTACTCAAGATATTTAATGTATCTCAGTCTTGAAAAAAAACAACTAGGCTGCAGGAAAGAGTTTGAACTTTCACAGCTACTGATTTTGAAACATGTGTTTAAGTTATAGTTAATTTACAACTAAAAGAAGATAAATAAATATTTAAATGACAGATCCAGTTAACTTGATGAGATGTGGTAAATAGAGTAAAATTTAATAATAAATAAATGATAAGTCTCAAATGCTGAGCAGAAAATAATATGTAATATTATGGATTTCTTCAGATTTGGTTAAATATGGATGGCATTTTTGAGAGTTTTCAAATTAACGAAGGAGGTGATTTGCCCTTAAAACTTTTTGTGCGAAAAGGAGAAGTTAGAAAGCGTAGAAAAAGGAATGCACGTTAGGAGGAAAATCTGTGCTAAGAAAAGTTACTCTGCTTCCGGTATAAACACCGGAAAGATGAATATGGTTGAATATGTTACTTTGAAGGAATACCAGTAAAATATCGTGCATTTTGACTAAAGAAATATTTGGAGAAATTCAGGAAAATATAGCGGAAAGCGAAAGGCAAGCCAGTAAAAACACGTGTCCAGAAGGGTTTGCGTACCAATTTTAAAAAAAAGACTAATTTAAAAAAAATGAAGGGAAAGGTCTAGATAAAGGAAAACACCTTCAATGGAAACACTGAACTAAAACAAAACAAATTTTTCGCCACAGAAAATGGGGATAGGCAGGTATAGATGCACACAACGGAAAATGCAATATAACTACGGCAAATAAATAAGCTAGACTTGCCAAACAGTGGGCTCGGAAATTTTGAGTTGAACCCATTTACACTTCCATTATCAATCGCTCTCTTAGGTCCCATTAACTTATTTTCCCGTTTTTTGGAATTTTGAGTATTTCATTCTTCATGCAGACATGGCCGGCATAGGACTAGAAGGTTACTATTAAACTTTTAAAAACGAGGACTATGGCAAAAAATGTGATGACTCTCATCATAAAAACATATTCATTTAAAATTATCGCAGCATTTAAATCATCATAAAATTCTAAATTAACATGATTTAATACAGCAAAAAAAAAACAATTTTTCTCATGATATAACTTCTGTCCCTTTTTTTTAACAACCTCAGCACGATGCTCAGTTCACCGATTACGAGAAGGAACATAGGACGCATGCTGAATAGTACAATAAAAAAATACTAAACTCACTTTTACTCATGGAAACATGGAGCGGGTTTTTATATGCTGCATCGGGTGACAAATGTGAGCAGGTGCGGCGACTTAACGTATGAAGCGTGATAATGGCGGCAAAAGCCACCAAAAAAAAAAAGGAAACGCTTTGCACGGAATGGCACCGTCACATTTCAAGTGCAAGCTGGAAGTTTTTTGTTTTAAATGGTAGCATAAACTCATTACCATAGAAAAATGCGAAGAAAAGACTGAATCCTTACGGATGAGGAATGAAAGAAAAATTTGGAGGAGGGCGGGGGAAGAAAAGAGGCGGGTAGGGATGTATTTGTGAGGAGCAGAGTGAGTGCTAGAAGGAGGGGGAGAGAGGTAGGTGAAGTGGGAGGGTCTCCCTGACGACTCATGGTTGCTAAGCGGCTTTAGATGACTAGCCTCCCTTACGGCGATTTATGGAGGGCAGGCGGAGACAGAGGGAGAGGGCATGGTATCCCTCCTTCATCCCTCTATGCCATCCCGGTCCTTCTCTGCCCTGGGACTTTCCCCTATTTCTTCTCTTTCACCCACTCTCCTCCTCCTAAGGCCCCCGTCTTAAACACTTTCCGCCGACAAAGGACTCCCACCTTCTCGGTGTTTTGCTTCGCCTTTGCGTCTTACAGTCCCACCCCGTAAGCTGCGCGCTTTGTTCCCTGTCGCGGCGGCCATCCCGAATGGGATAAAGGCGCAACCTTTAAGTGAGGTCTTAACTCAACAGTGGGCTTATAAAGAAGAACCGTTTTGAGTTAAGAGAGGATATTCCGTCGCCGAAACCACTGAGGAAGTTTCTTCGTACTTATTGCGAGAACATAAATACCTAAAAAATTCCTCTCCTCACAATGGCCTTAAGTATTCCATCCCATAATCCATAGAGCATCAATTGAGTCTAAGTGGATTTGTGCAGTGGTTATCTTTTCAACTGCTGCTAGAATAAGGCCAAGAAATAGATTTTTTCAAATCCCAGCCCATTCCCTTGCTTCAAATGAAAAAAGTCGGTTATCAAGTATAAATACCTGATTTTCAAATGCAAAAGTTGTTAAGCATGCACATCAACTAAGATCACTTACAGTGATTAATTCTGGACTGCAAGGAAAAATGTAGATTTTAGATATTTTATACATGAGGGTGACGTACACCTATGCAGGAGTGAGGGCTTAGAAGTGGGATTAACAATGGAGAATATGATAGAGTAGATCTTTTGTCCTTTCAGTAATTTTTTTTGCCCAAGGAAATGGTAAATTCTAGGTTTCTCACTGGTTAATTTCTAGTTTTTCTCATTAAGAGACTTTTTTGGCGTTAAAGAATTTTCAATGTATTTACTTTTCTCTGTTGATTATAAAATAAAAAACAAAGACTATTCAATTCCTCAGAGTTGTAATTTTTTTAGTTGAGTTTCGACTTTCACCTTGGAATAACGTTTTCCTTCATTTTCAGCATGCATAGAGAAACCCTATTATTACAAAACATAACTGTCCTTTAGTGTTTTCTTTCTACATGAAATTTTATAATACTCTCCAATCACTAGCTAGATAATTTATGGCAGATCGCGAGGCATTTTTCGGTTCTATAGTTCGGTTTTTTTCGGCATAATCTACCGGTTAAGGTAGGTTATTGGATGGACACAACTATCAAATAAAATTTTAAAACTCCAAACAAAACCCAATCACACATCGTCTGTTCCTCAGTGAGGCGGCTGCAAAGGCGTCTGACCCCAGTGGGGTGGCCATTAAGTGATGGCGTAACGTTAAAAACACTATTGAGGAAGGCAATGGGACACCACGTCAATTATTATTCCCAAGATTTTTATGATGGATATACTGAATAATCGAAAAGATATTCGGAAAGACATTTTTTACGAAAATCCGTTTTTGAATATCTATGGAATTTCTCCCCAAACAATTTATCCTTAAATGTCACTTAAAAGAAGATTGAGGGGAAATAATTAAATGCTACAAACCATACTCTGTAGTTAAACTCTGTCATTCCGTATGTTTTAAAAATCTATTCCCTAAATAACGCCCTGGCCTATGACATGGAAGAAAACCGGTCAACTAGCGATGATAAGCGACTTTCGATAATCTACAGACTTTTAAGGGGGAGGAATACATACGGGAGCATTGGCCTATAGTTAAGAACGTGTAAATGCAAATAAATTATACTCTGAGAGCTTCTAGATCTGGTAGTCAATGAAGGGAATAATTGGAAACCATCATAAAACAAAACCCTTCCAATATCCATTGTGCATCACACTCACGACCGAGGTGAACCGAGATTCCAGCGATATTTCCATAGGAACGTTGGAGGTTACTGTTAGTTTAACTCTTGGTCAAGGCCCAGAAGATGACGTTGAAAGTAGCACATGAGAACAATAGAGAGGAAAACGAGCAAAGTTATCATAAACCTAAGTCAGAGAAGGTTAGGTTAAATCCCGGAGAGAGAAATCATAGGGTTTGACACCTTTATAGTTTTGTTGTCCCAGGACAGAAAGCTGAAGTGTACTCTCCGACTTAAAGCCCTGTCGTGTCCGAAAGTTTAACTTCCACCTTTAACCTTTCCTTCTCCACCATCTGTTATTTTAAGGAGTATCTGTGATCCTGTAACTTTGATAGCGAGGTTTTTCTCTGTTTTGTGTGTGACTGTTGGTGTACATCGGAATAAAAGAGCCTACAACCCGATATTTTACATTGCGAGTTCGTTTCTTTTCGTTTATTGTGCACGCACAAGTTTTGTGTCGTTCGTCCCAAATCCATCCGATAAAAATAAAATGAAGTGTTTGCGTGAGTATAAATCAATATGTTATAAATGTACATATATGAACATGACACAAACGATATACTATGTAGTAGTAGTATGAACCTAGGGTAACTGCCACACATTGCAGGAAAAACATTAATATACATAATCTATATGGTAACTAGAAGGTTTCGGTGGGGACCTCCCGGCTTGGTCAATGGAAACTAATAAACAAAGGAATCGGGACGAATTGGGAAGAGAATGATAGAAGAGGCCCTAGTTTGTAGGCAGGGCGATTTAATGTAGTTAAGTCCCGGAAGTTCAAAATTCTTGAGCATCCAAATGTGAGCTGACTGACAAGTCCTGCCTGTTGCAGATTTAGAAAGGAATTATAGTGCTGTGCTAAAAGGGATAAACAGAAGGGAATGGTAGTTGTCAAACATTCAGGATAAGGGAAGCTGAAGGCATCTAGAATGGAAGAGTATAGTATGTAGGAATGAAGTTTTGGTGGTGTTTATTTATGCGAAAGTAAAGGGGAATTGTTCATTATCCCCCAACCATACTCTAGCGGATACCTTGCAGAATATCACGTGGATGAATATTCATCCAATATAGCAAGAGGGGAAAAGGATGCAAGTGAGAAAGAAGGCAAATTTTTCAAGGGACACTAAGTTTCGGAGCGGATTGAGCTTCTAGCGGGAAGGTGTGAGGGGTTGTAAATTGGAAGTGAAAGACTGGAAAGGATAGAGGGATATGCTTTACAGCAGAGACTTATTCTTCATCTACGAATACATCTACGATATACCCTGCAAGATGCAGCGAGGCATGTGGTAGGTTTTAGGTCACCAGGCTTTAGGAACTAAATAACTAAATGTTTGAAGTTTCTGGCTACCAGATGGGCTCATCAGCCGCAGTTTTTTTCATCATTGATAATTTTTTTTTGTGATTGCGGATCATAAGATGAAAGAAATAGTCCCCGCCTACATTTTGCTGTAGTCTACAGGTATCTATCTACCTTATTGTATCAGAATTAACCGATACGAAGAGGATTTCCTGATTTATTCGGTATCATACGTTAAATCTAGTGTCCTGTACCTTTCTGATAGCCTTAGTTTCGCTTCCGATCTTCGTATTGCCTGACCACTAATTTTTTCCAACTTAATTATCTCTTTAATTGAATCTTTTTCTGGCTTTTTCGAAATAAATGTCACGTATTCAAAGTAAGGCTTCATCAGTGTCCAGCAGCACCTTAAATTATCATTACATTTTCGTTCAATTCGTCGAACGAATCAAGTTTTCTTAAAGCGGCTCCACAAATCTTCATAAAGTGTACACTTCATATTGTTCTTATCGTGAAATTTACAACAAAGCACATTACTTATTACGATTATTGCATTTTTACCAGGTTACTTTTGCATTCGAAATATTGAATTACTTCTTGTTAAAAAATTTATTTCTGTACTTTTTTAAGATTTAATTTTAAGCTCCAAATCATGTACCAATTGGATTTAATTTATAAATCGTGTGAAAGCAGTCCGTGATCCACTAGGGGATTCACCTCTCTACAGATCACCGTGTCATTTTCAAATCACCTAATGCTACTCTTCACGATGAAGGTTATATTGTTGACGAAGATTAGGGAGGATTACCTTCCTTCTAGAGAATAATAACTTTAACATTTTCCTGAGGCACACCAGATATTAGAACTACCTCTTCTGGTGTCATACCATCTACTACTGCCTTTTGTTTGCAAAAAAATAGGAATTCCATAATCTGCTAATTTTCTTCTCGTTAATACCGTAATATATTCGTTTACCTTGTAGAAAGTTCTCTTGAAACCTGGTAGAAGAGCACCGCATTCACTCGAATATTCTGTTCTCCTGATTATAGAATGTCGTATGTGAATAGGCTCAAATGTGATTCGCATGATGTATTCCTTGATCTTTCTGTTGATTCCATCAAAGAATATCCCTACTTTAAAGGAAGATCATCAAACCTTATATATGTTCTATGAGTTTTCATCATATCAAAATTGAGAATAGCCTTTAATTACTCGGATCCTAGCGATTGCTGCCTTTGTAGATTGTTATAATGAAAGCCAACTACCGTCTTTGAGGATTGATCGTTCAGTAACGGATTATGAGAAAATCTATGCAAGTAAGGTGCAACTTCATCGGAAATTTCCTCCAGGATCCTAGAAGGTATTTTTTCCAGGTCAGGGGCTTACTCTTTCTTGATGCTTTGAAGATGTTTCGCTATGCTTTCTGTGAAATTATTGTCCAACAAAAGGTAGGTAAGTTCTACAGATGATGATAGCGCTTTATTTGTATTGTTCGAGAAGAATATTGATTAACATAATTGCTATATTTACTCCTTCAGTTGTGACTTTTATCAGATGATTTCCCCAGACGCCATCCATAAAGCAAGCAATTTTTTCTTTCAAATTCACCATATCCGTCTGTTACGATGAAATTCAAGAGTATTAGATTTGAATACACTTTAAAGTCTTTTGTACATCTCTTGCCATAACAATGAGCAGTCTCTGCATTCAGGGTAAACTTAAAAATGATAGATATCAGACGTTCACTGCTTGCGATAAAATAACCAGGTGGAAAACAAAGGAACACCCAGGAAGATAAGTATTGATTATGGAACAAAGGGAAGAGAAACCTCGAGACTTACATGTATATGTCAACCCATCCCGATTTCAGGAAATTATTCCTTGCTCAGGGAACTCGTAAGTCCCAACCGAGCCTTTTGCAGCTGGGTTAGTTTTCGTGTTTCAAAACATGCTCTGTAAGCCTTTTCGCAGGTGACTCACAATAAAGCCTACCTATTGTCAGGTGAAAAAGTAAATGTTTGTATTTGCACCTGAGAAGCAAAAACAAAGAATTGGTGCGCTTGAATACATTTAAATAGCTAAATTACAAACAATTCCATTGCGTTTAATTTTCTATTAAGAGACTACCGGACTAAAAGTGCATACTTTGATGAAAGACAACGGTTTTTGCAATATAAAGCCCTCAGAAAAATGTAAAGCTTTAATAAGAATTAACAGTTTATGATATTCGCAGTCATCACTGTGAAATCTTAAATTCATTCAAATACTGTTTCCAAAATCTTATTTTTGCCTGTGATGAATAAATCTATTAGCCACAAGTAAGAAAATGTACCCTGAATCAACTGCTAAGTGATATGAGTATTATTAGTCGTGATAGAGACTAAAGTTTTGAGAAGCCGTCGACTTAGAATACGAAATACTTTTATCTAAAGAGAATATAGGCACACTACATAACGAGCATAATGATTCATTCCAACAGATTGTTTATTGAGACAATTATTGAAACGACATGCCTTATACATTGCACAATATATAATAAACCAAGAGCAAGGAAGGAGACACAGTATTGGATCTCATTCTCGTTTGGCCAATGTACTATATTTGGCGTACTAGGAAACATGACATTACTCCGAAGGATGAAATAAAGCGTAAGTTATAATCTAACCCATCAGATGCTTATAGCCAGTTCATAACACCTAGTGGAGTAATGTAAAATGCAAACTAAACAAAAATCTCTTTCATGACAGAATATTATTCCATCCAATAAATCATTACCATGATTTAGTGAGATGGCATACCGAGGTATTATCTTAAATGAAGAATTGTGCCTAAGAATTCTCATAAGGGACGCTGCGTCTGAGATTTTCAAGATACGATCCCATTTCATTCTCCTTCAAACAAGTATGTTCGATTTTCGCCTCAACTTGAAGATATCAACCGCCAATATGGAAATAGAGGAGACAACTTATAAATTTATCACTTGTTTGCCTGAAAAGTATTTAAGACTCCGTAATAATGTGTCTGGGACAAATCTCTCATCCATAGATACAATTATCAGGATATTGAGTTTTGTACGAAGACACGGGACGGTGTAGGGAAATTGACCTTAAACAGGAGCAGAAAGTCTTTGTAAATGATGAAAAACGGTCGCATAAAAGGGCCAACTTGAATAGAAACGCCATCATGGAAGCCAAAAGAGCGAGTGCAGCAGGGTGACTTGCAACTTCAAAAAAGCTCCAATTCCTCTACGCAGAGAACGAAACAAGCGGAAGTTGAGCCAATAACCAATGGCAAGAAAACAACCCTCAGGCCCTCGGCCATAATTAAGGGATCCAAAACCCTCTCCCCTACCTCGCCCATTCGTTTTGAATTTAAAATAAGAGTACTAGCCGCTTCGTGTGCAGAAGTGCTCGGGGCCCATTAAAGGCAAGGCTGCGCTTGAAATGAAACATCAATGAATCGCCGCCCGTGGCAAACACGTTCAAAAATCGAAAAGGCGAATTGGCTGGGTCCAAAATTAAGCATCAGTAAGTGCCTCATTGAGAGCAGAGGGTCCAAATCGTCAGCTTTTTGGTTCGCAGGGCCATTTCTTTAAAATTGCGGATTTTCATCAAATAGCCAAAGAACTTTCAAGCTTTACAAACAGACAACAGCTGAAAAAAATGAGCTATTTGCCAACTGGAAAAATTAGGCCAGTGATTACATTCTGGATGGGGAAGAGGTTGATCTAGCTTCAGTGCTATTTTCTACCACAAATGACTCTTTTTTCCTTTCAATGCAGAGGAGAAATCATTCGAAGATACTGATTTTCGACCTGATCAAAATATATTTTTAATGAAAACAAGATCAAAAAATGTTTGAAATAATTAATTTTCAGGAAGATATTGTTTGGTTTGAACTAAAAAATGAGATTATTAATGATCCGACTTTTACTTTATTTGTAATAGTTAGAACTTATAAAGCTTTGGTATTATTTTTTCACTGTGTTGTTTCAGTTGATATTTGATTAGCGAGGTAAAAGAGACTAAGGTTCCCAACGATAATCCAAAACATAAATAATTAGTGGCAGTCGCAAACGTAAACAACGAAGTAACTTCGCGCTTTTGACCTATATTCGATGTATGGGTATACGTATAGCTACGGAAAGTAAAAAGTTAACTTCAATTTTAGAATCCCATGAAAAATTAAATGACAATACAAAAACTAGCGTAAAAGTGCTTTGATTTCAGATTTAAGCTATGTACATTTTAAATTCCTTCCTTCCTTACTTTCTTTTACCAATTGTACCTTTCATTTGCCTAATACTGTGTTAGTACTTAGAACCACATTAATGGGATATCAGTGTTACCAACAGAAGAAGGAAAAATATTATTTGTGCACTATGCGAAAACAAAAAGCACACAAGAATTTACATTTCTTAAACCGGGACTTGAGAAAACGATTTCGACTCTTATACAAAACATCACAATGAAATTCTGTTACCGTCGTGCGTCTACAATATATACGAGAGCAACAAAACAGTAACGGTACCAATTACATTACAATTTCCTGAATTATTCATTTGTTTTATACTTATATAAAGGTATACGGATAATTGTAAATGTACATAATATATAAAATTCGGAGACTAAAGCTAGAGTAAGAAAACTTAGAAACAACTAAACTAGAAAACAATTATCACAATAATTACAGCATTATCACATAAAATATTTCACGAGTATATGCAGTTTTCTATTTTGGATGGTAAACATTGTAGTATCCAATGAATATCAATAAATTGATCAATCTGATTACTGATTTTTTTGGGGGAAACCGTTTCGTTACCCAAATTAGATATTATTGAGAATACGAAATTCTTAATTCGTATTATTTACTCTTATCATGAGTACGCCCTATGTAATTTTAAGAATCACAACTGTTTTCCTATGATTATATTATTTTGAGCTTCTTTCTAAAGTAGTGTTTCAAATACGTGTTCTGGAAACAAAGCATACCTTATGAGAAAGAAGGAGATATTATGAGACTGAGAAATGACACTTAAGAGAGAAAAGTTTGGCTGAGGAGAAGTCAGTGCCAATCTGATGAAAGTATTCTAAAGCAAGAAAATTTAAACGCATCAGCATTCCAAATCAATGTGGACGGCGCGATGAAATGGAAAAGGTAGGGTTTCCACCACTTTCAAAGATTTCCATTAAACCGGAGTTTTTACAAGAAAAGAAAACATTTGATGAAAACGAGTGGGGTTGACAAAATATATTGCTTTTTTGTAAAAGTTTTACTTTAAACCTATGTCCATGTTCGTTTTAGTCCCACGATATTACAAACCATTACTTTAGACCATGAAGTATTCATTTCAACTATGCGTAGAATTAGTAGAATAATGTTAGATAATAAGACACTACTTGGCGACAGGCAAAGTAGGAATTTGATGTATCGAATTGCCTCAACGGAAAATTATAAAGCACTAAAAAGTACAGGGTTATCAATATTTTGGATAAGCCAATCATTGAGTAGGTTCAGGTGAATTAAGCTCC